>OZ023240.1:19853186-20467450 GCA_964006365.1 Trididemnum miniatum
AGATTGCTGAACCCTGTATCGTTACAATGTAAAGCTGATGAAAATTTGAATGCTTAAAAGTTTGAATGAGTAATAACGAATGCTTGAAGCTTGGATGTATTTTGATTGATGTTAATGGCGAAGTGAGGCCGTAATACCGCACTTCGAACCCCTTTATTTAAGCCTAGGGAAAAACAGTGTTCACATTTTCGCTTGCTGCATCGATCTTCCTTAGCTAGGAATAGGCCAAAAATATTGCTTTGTTTTCGGTAAAAAGTTATCGAACAACCTTGTTTTCATGCCACTGAGTGACTTGAGTCAGCATATATTTAGGCTAGCTTGAAAATAGTGCATGAGCTAAAAAGGTTGAAAATTTCTGGTCTACCACATCAAGGTGGGGGAATCCCGCTAAGTACCTTTCCCGACGGCACAACCACCCTATTAGTAAATTTGTAGGCTTGTTCTCCTCTCTGTCCTTTTAATGCTGAGCGTCAAGCAGGAAAGCTGTGAATAGAATACCAATTTTCAAATCATTGGTTTGACCCGACTGCCGACTTGGAATCAAAGCTAAGTTCACAGATGCTGAGGAGGACGCTCTTACCACTCGGCCCTCTGAGCTGTTCAAAGTTGTGCAACCGATGAAATTGGCCGCCATTTTCGTGCCCAAATGACTCGCTCGCATAATGACAGGCATTGAGTATAGTGGCAGGCCAGCAGTTTAGACTGTGTTTATGTGGTCTAAAGAGTGGTATGCAGTGAAATTCATTCAAAAGTTAAGTTTGCAAAGGATTAAAATGTATTTTATTAGTCCAATTTGTAGCTATGCTGGCATAATAGAGACAGCAGATTAGAGCAAAGTTCTATATGCTGGTAAAACCAGAAATTTACCGACTAGGCTTATTCAATGCTTAAACTAGGAGTATATGGGCTTTGTTTACAGCACAGTTTTATTTAGTATAAACTAAGTCAAGAAAGATTTGAATTTTTTTTACACTTCTCATCTACCAGAGCACGAAATTGGTTTGAATTTCAAGTTTAGGTCAGCCCTGTGGTGGTGTAGCACTGCTGGTCACCATGTAATTATAGCCTCAGCTGGTGTTAAAACTTGCAAGATGAGTTAGTTTGGAAGTCTGGGCTACTGAAATGCAGGCTTGGGCTATTGGTTGCAGCTAATAGCAGCGTTTGCTACCGGTATAGCCCAACGTTACTGAAAAACACAGGTTATGCAACCACGATTATAGTTGCATGTTTAACAGTTATTAATGGGAAACATTGAATATTTTAAACCCATAATAACGCAATCGTTGTTTGTGTATATTCACACTGTACGAGCTGACAAACGGATGTGCTAGACCAGAGGTGGGCAAAATATGGCCCGCGAGACGATTTTATGCGGCCCGCCGGCAGTTACAAAAAAATGAATAGGTCAACTGAGGATGCGAAGACTTTTTCTTTTGCTCCTCATCTATATTTTCGGCGAACACAAGACATCCAGTGGAAAACAGGTTATCAGGTTATGCGAGGATATAAAGACCTCTTTTGCTCTTCACGACGTCGAAAGAAGCGAAGACCTTTTTTTTTTTTTTTTTTAGTCTTCACTTGATTTCGGGCGGTAATTTGGACGACGAAAATTGCGGCCCCTTCAAATTACTGGGCACGCTTCTGTTCATCTAATAATTCGGCCCGGGAGGGACTTGGTCTTCCCACATGTGGCCCGTCGGCTGAAATAATTGCCCACCCCTGTGCTAGACAATACTATCTCTGATGCAACTGTAAACCATAACTTCCACTCGACATAGATATGCGAAACTCTTAGTATGTTTAGTAAGTTATGACTCATGATTTGGTGTTAATGTTTTCGACTTCCACATTCCCACCACGTACTGAAATTGTAAGCTGTTCATAAACCCTTCATCCATTTCAACTGGTCAGTCTTAAACTGAACTGTTGTTGGTAACAGCTGCTACGCAATGGAGTAATGATCTCAGAATCTAGTCAGTAATATTGAGTCAATGTTTTAATGTTATAATATGTCTAAGTTGTTCGTTGTTATTATGCTTAACTTGATTCTATTTGAATAAAGTACCGTTCGAGTAAGGTTGTCCGGGGCGAACCGCCCCCCCTCCCCTTGCTACGCCACTGATACGAATCGCTTTTTTTGAAAGATGCTGCCTCGATAGTCGGCATGGTCCTATCTTATGGTCCCTTGTGTCAAAGGAGTTAGCCTACGTTTAAAAAATTTGACTTAAGTTACTACGATTTTTTAGATGGTCGAGTGGGTATAGCGTATGCTTCTTAAAGCTGTAACCTCGGAATTCGATTCCGAGCTGCGTCAAACCAATGACTTCAAAATTGATATTTCCAGCTTCCCTGCTTAGCATTTAACATTGGGAAAGGCACTAAGCGGGATTTCCTCTTCGTGTGGCTCTTATATCTCCTAAGCACGCTCGTATTGCACCTCCGTCACTTTCTTGCAAAGGAGGATAAATGTATAACTAATTATAATAAACATACCGGTGCAAAGTTTTTTCGGTTTTAACCACGCATGTGCAGATGCATTTTCTGGTTCCTTTTGCACAGATAGGTTATGCAGGATAGAATGGAATATTATAGGCCGATAAGGCGTATTATGGAGAACATGGAAAGATTCCGAAATGCATAGCGAGTTAGCGACTACTCTGAGAGTCCTTTGACTACTCTGAGAGATACGCTCTCCTTAGCAATTTAGAGATTCTGCGGTCATGATTGAAGAAGTTAAAAAATGCATTAAATTAGTGCTTGGCGGCCATGAATTAGTTTTAATTAAGGGTTTAATGATACCTTAAATATGCGAAAACTGTATTACTTTGTAGTTTAATAATAATACAGTCGGCGATATTGCAATTAGGCACGAAAATGGCGGCCTTGTGACGCAACAACGTGACCAATGCGCTGCATAACTTGTGTTTTTCAGTGACGTTGGTTCAAACGGTAGTTAAATTGCCGATGCCGGTGTTTTAGCATTCATTATGGTGTTGGTGATTTAGAAATTAGGCTTTCCAGCTTCCAGTTAGGGCTTCCAGTTTCCAGTTAGAATTTAAGATATCATGTTATCGAGGCGGTCATCAGCAAATATAGTAAGGATATTATTGCCTTTTCATATGTACCGTATTTGTAATTGGGGATCGTTACCCTTAGGCGTAGGGATTTGTAGGGATTTTTTACCCTCAGATGTAGGGTTTTTTTACCCTCAGATGTAGGGATGTAGGGATTTTTTTATGTAGGGATTTTTTACCCTCAGATGTAGATAAACTACTACTTTTGAGTGGCAGCACTGAGTTAGGCAGTTGGCTGGCTCGGGCATATGTGCCCAGGAACAA
Organism: Trididemnum miniatum; assembly: GCA_964006365.1. NCBI lineage: Eukaryota > Metazoa > Chordata > Ascidiacea > Aplousobranchia > Didemnidae > Trididemnum > Trididemnum miniatum. The sequence continues at coordinate 19,856,525 of OZ023240.1, forward strand.
AAAGTGGAGATGAGGCCGAAGTCTAACGAATTTTATCAGAGCCAGCTGGATTGCAACTCGCAGCGGCTGATTATTAACTAAATAGGCCTACTCTGAATGAAGTCAACTGGTCTACAACCATCCATTCTACTCGGGGTCAGAAGTATGGGTAGTCTAGCGGCTCTGGCCTACTTTGAATCTAAACTGATTGTCGTAGTACTTGAAGACTAAGGTCATTTTTACACCCAAGATAAGAACAAATTTTTTGTAAAATAGACAATATTTAAAATATTGTAAGTTAATATGTTCAGTGTTAGGCTGCCTTATTCTGTTTCCGGTATTAACAAACTACCGGTACCGTACCAGTGTAGGCTACCTAGAATCTACTTGAGTGACAAGTCGAAAAAGACACTGGGCTACCCTGCTACCCCTGTACCAGTGTCCCACTCAGTTTGGGTAATTCTGTCAACCTGCTAAGCAGGTCATGGAATACTGTTATCTGAGGAAAGTTAGTGACTGAGTAGGTTACTAGTAAGTTCATTTGTATTAACTGCTGATGTTTGCTTGCTTTGTTCTGTTGTTTATTCAAAGTGACTATTTGTACAAACCCATATAAATAAAAACTTTGTTTATTTTATTACTTCATCTCGCTCTCTGGATCGAGGTTAGTGTGGAGTGGTAATAAAATAAGGAAGTGGCTAAAGTTACGTGACCGTAACATTTGCCTCTTTAGTTTATTTTATTACTTCGTCACGCTCTTGTACAATCAGGGAAGCGTGAAGGGATAATAAAATAAACCAAAAAGCAAATGTTACGGTCACGTAACCTTAGCCTCTGCCATAAAATAAACCAAGCATTTGTTTGCACAGGTCCATACAAATGGCCACTGCCTTGTTTATTACCTTGAAACTATTTTGCTGTTAACGACAATTATGCATACCGGTATCCACACTAGGTTTATGCAGGAATGATGGGGTGGACTAGAACTAAAAACCATACGTGGGTCCCATGCGGTCTCATATCCTTACCATGTGGTCCCATACGGTTTATATTTTTACCAGAATTGATGCACTGCTGGCAAAATAGAACTAAAAACTCTTTGGCTGTTAACGGCAAAGTAGACACTGCCACTGTTTAGCACAGAGGTTTTCAACCTGTGGGCTATTTTCAGAGGGCCACAGAGCTTGACTAGAAAACAACACCAGCATTCTCTAATCTGCTAATCATGTCATTATGTTCACTTCGTCCTTTTTTGCAAAAGTTGTTGGGCAGTGGGCCATCGTCATATTTTATCATTTTAGAGCAGGCATGGGCAACTATTGCCTGTGACCCACTAGCACTTTACAGAAATGCAAACACCTACCATGAATTAAGCCGAGGACCTTTTTTTTTCTCTTCGCTGATATTTTCAGTGGACTACAGAGCATCTAAAGGTGTGTAACTTTGCTACTCCTGTTTTGCAATGTTTGCAGATTGTTTTAAATTTTTTGTTGTTGAAAACGAAAACAAAAGACCAATTTGTGAGCTTCAGGCTACTTTAAGCTACCAGCGTTGAAGATTTGCAATGGACGTTTCTGCGCACACTTTGTCCTTGCAGCAAACTCTCAAGGGTGTTGAGAGTAAGCTGCAATTTTTGGGACCTGGTCCACACAACCCTCAGCAAGCAGAAGAGTTTCAAACCTTAACAAAAGTCAAGCAAAAGCTGTTAGAACAAATACAAGGTAAATTATTTTTGCATCAATTGCCAGTAGCTTGCAACTCATTTTTAAAAAACCTGTCTTGCATGTTGTGATTTACAGTGGATATACTTTGCATTAATATTGCTTTTATCTGTTCGTAATATCGAAACTAGTAGTTTAATCATGTGCTGATAAAATCAGAGGTTTGAAGTATTTCTTGTACAGGTTTGTTCTGCATTATTTAGTGCAGCAAAATGTTTTGAGGTATCAGTGCTATTGATTTAAAGTCAACAGTATTGTAAGTATATACTGGTTATGTTTCTGAAAGAGCCGTTTGTCAGATGAACAGTAAGCTGCTGTTCAATGTTTTGAAATTTCTACTTCAATATGACTAGTGATTTGTGATGAGGTGCTTTAATACTTATGTTGGATGAATGCTGGGGGCCCACGGCTAATTGTTAATAAGATTGGATTGAATATGCTCACAAATTCATTATGACTTTGAATTTTGTTTTTTCAAAGTCAATGAATTGAATGTCTTGAATAAACATTTGACGAATTAGGATTTTTTCAACTTAGAATTTACCAAGCAAAAGTAGCGATTTGTAAGTGGTTTGTATCAGCACATGGTGCAAACTGGGGCAGGACTTTTCAGTGTGATCGATTGGATGTGAGACTACTCCGCATGACCGACTCGTCGTTAGGACAACTTGTCTTTGGGATGTTTTGTCGTTGGGACGACTCGACGTTGGGATGCCTTGGCGTTAAGACGATTCGGCGTGGAAAAGTGTAATTTGTGAGTGGATGTAATTATCGCGTTTCGCGGTAGAATGTGCAAAAAAACGAAGTCATCACGTTATAGAAGTGCTAAAAGTGAACAATGAACGACTTTCTATCTGCAGCTTTATAAAAGTTTCGCAAGATATTATTGTAAAGAAGTTCAAAATTGTTTGACATAAGTTTAACCAAAAAGTGGTGAGAAAATTGTTTTACAATTTTTAGTATTTGATTTCGTGTTATAACATGAAATAGCCTACAATTGTTTGTTCTGCGACTGCACTTCGATTTTCCTTTTTTGATCAATATGCAGCAAAAAATGTGAATTAACTGAACGTAAAAAAGATTAAATAAACACAAAAAATTTTTGTTGACGAAAAATATACCTGCGTGTAGGTCAAGGCCTCGGCTTGGTCGGCTGTGGCTTACTGAAGTAAACTAAATCAAAGCAAAATGATTGATTATAAATCAAAGCAAAATGCTTGATTATTATGCAAAATGCTGATTATTATTATTATTATCCCTAAAGGGCATTTAATTTTAATCGCCAGCACATCGTTTCTCAAAAGATTGTTCATTTTTTTTCACAAATAGATTGAGATAAATTTTATTCTTGATCTCAATTGATCATGGGTGCAGCTCCATCCCTCTTATGCTTGGTAGGTGAAAAACCATGTGTAGGCGATTAAAATTAAATGTTGTGTAGGGTGCTGCATAGTAGTCAAGCATTTTGCTTCCAATTTAGTTTACTTCAGTAAGCCACAGCCGACCATGCCGAGGCCTGTATGATTTTCATCAACAAAAATTTTTTGTGTTTATTTACTGGTAATCTTTTTTACGTTCAGTTAATACACACTTTTTGCTACATATTGATCAAAAAATGAAAATCGAAGAGTAGTTACAGCGCTTATTAATTGCTTGTTAAACGCGCAATTGTAGGCTATTTCATGTTCAACACGAAATCAAATACTAAAAATTGTAAAACAATTTTCTCACCACTTTTTGGTTGAGCTGACGTCGAACAATTTTGAACTTCTTTAAAATAATATCTTGCGAAACTTTTATAAAGCCGTAAATACAAGGTCGTTCATTGTTCACTTTTAGCACTTCTACAACGTGATGATTTCGTTTTTTCGCACATTCTAGCGCAAAACGCAATAATTACATCTGCTCACAAATCACACTTTTCCACACCAAATCGTCTCAACGCGGAGACGTCTCAACGTCGAGTCGTCCCAATGACAAGACGTCCCAGGGACGAGTCGGTCACGCGGAGTAGTCTCACATCAAATCGTACAAGCCGAAAAGTCGCTGCTGGGTGCAAACGTTCCATAAAATTTATTTAACAGACCGAAAGTTTGTGATGTGATACTGCAAGGTGATTTAATGTTATTTTTGCAATAGGTAACTTCCTAGTGAACCTGCGAAAGAATGAATTTTGCACCCGGTTGACGGGCCTCATTTCTTTGAAATTGTTTTTAGGGCAGTTTAAATTACAATAAAATTGCAAAAAAAGAATAATTTGTCTTCTACATCAGCAATTTTCAAAATAAGTTCATTAACGTTTATTTGTTTTACCATCAGGCAAGAGATAAAAGACCAATAATAGAAAGGTAGCCAACTGTTTTTTGATAAAAACTATGTTGTTTTTGTGTTTGGTAACTTTTTTTGCAGTTAATTTGACCCATAGTTAAATCAATTAGCACACAATTTTATGGAATGAAAATTGCACCCAATCAGTATTTTTGTTATTTTTAAATTTCAATTACTTTTGCACGGCAAAACTCAATGGCAATTATAATTTGAATTACATGAGAAAGGGTAATATTATAAATTATATTCAATCACACTGTTACAATTAGATTGATGATTTCTTCATTTTTATCCTCCTGTCACGAGAAAGCGACGGAGGCACTGTGCATAGGATGAATCCAGACTCGCTTAGGAGTTGCCCTTGTTTCCGAGTTTTTCGCTTGAATTTTGCTTCTGACTTCTTCAATTTGCTGCTTGTTAGATACCACCAAGCAGAGATAATTGTCGTGAAGCATCTTATCCAAGGACGCAACAACTAAGCTTGGGTGGGAGTTTAACCATCAACCTTGCGATCACGGCCGTCGTAAAAACGACGCTCCGAACCACTCTGCCACGCTGCGTAGTAGTCTGTTAGGACGTAATTGATCTGACTCTGATTAGCTATACGAATTCCCTGAGTAACTGTTGTATATTATGAACAATGCGCTAGTACTATTCAAAATTATCTGGTTTTTAAAGCCAATTTGATAGTCTCGTATATAAAATATCGACTAATTAAGTCTAAATTATCAAGCTTTACGAATTTGAAAGTGGTGAGTTTCGCCACTATAGACTTAAATTTTGCATTGGTCCTTTTCAAAATATATAAGTAAAATTAAAGTTGAAGCTTTCGCAACGCAATGAATTTGAATTCGCTCGCAAATTCTTCATGAATTTGAATTTGAATTTCGTTTTTTCAAAGTCAATGAATTTGAATTTCGTTTTTTCGAAGTCAATGAATTTGAATTTCATTTTTTCGAAGTCAATGAATTTGAATTTCGTTTCTTCACAACCAATGAATTTGAATTTAAAAAAACTAAAAAATAATGAAAGAATCCAACCCTAATCATAAATAGTAATTTGTGATGAGGTGCTTATGTTGTGCGAATGCCAGGGCTAATCGTTTTAAAGCTGCGTTATGTTACAATGGATGGTTCACTTTAATCTCCCAATTCCTGGTACTTTATTAGGTAATCGAGGCGAGCATTGGGTTGGGGTGAGAGCATGTATGCATTGCGCATGACGTTTTGGGGGAAGTCCCATCAGCGTTATAGTAAACCATTCATTGTAATATGAAGGGGCTTTATTCACACGAGTTCCCAAATGCCTCAGTCATAGTTATTACGTCATGTGTACTACAGCTAGTAGGTTTGTATTTCTATTTTCAGCTGCTTTCAAGGACAAACTTCCGCAACCTCAACCAAGTTCAATGCCATCAACAGCTCCTGTATTGCAGCAGACTCCTCCTGCTGTTCCAACAACATCATTAACTATGCTTCCTACCACACCTTCAGCAAAACTACCTCCTCAAGCTCAACAACAAATAGTTTTAACAAAGCCCAGGCCCCAAGCTCCTCCTTTTATTATACAGCAACCACCACCTGAAACTGACAACAAGGTATGCTAGGAGTTGGTGCTGTTTAAGTGATTTTCCTGATACTGTCATTAGTATACGTAAAGGTGAACCTAAATAAAAGTACTTGCATTCTACAACTGTAAGTATCTGACCATTACTCAAGGTCTGAATTTATGTGTCTATTACATATGTATGTTTTGATGTGTTAAATTTTCAATTGATGTTAACTAATAAAAATCTTAGTTACGGTATGAAAAGCAATATGATGTCGAAAGAGATAAAAATTGAAAGAATCTGCTGTTGGTTTTGTTGAGAGTTTTTTTTTTTTTGACGATTTTACACCGTACTGCTGTAGTGTTAATTTAAGCTTGACCTGTATTGTTATTGGGCTTTACGTAGATATTGAACAAGCAAAGACTACAGGATTTGGTTAAGGAAGTAGATCCCACAGAGCAGCTTGACGAAGATGTAGAAGAGGTAAATTTTTGATTTTCGTGTAGATGTATTGGTACAGAAATTTTGATGATCGCGTGTGTTTATCTTTTGTTTGATTGTATAGGCTTAATCTATTTGATTATATAGAAATGTGAGAAGCTACTGCAAGTTGATTCAGATGTGAGTGATGTCAGTGATCCCAAAATCAGTCATGAATAACGATTTTTCGAGTAGTAATAAGATTTCTAAAATGTATTCAAAGTAATTTGTCTCAAGGTTAATTATTCAGCATAAGGGTTAGGTGTAGCACATTTTGGCGAATTTTGAGTTGACACTTGCCTGGGTGAAATCGGTATGTGAAATGGGTCAACTTAAACTTGTGTAAAATTTTTTCTGATTTTTATCAACGTTTAGAAGTGTTACCCCTCGATTAAAGTATTTTGGGGGGAGCGCAAGCTCAAAAATGACTAAAAACGCGATAACTTAAAAACTACACAAGCTATGAACATAATTTTGGTGTCAGAAGTTGCACAAGACCGACATTCCTATCTAACTTCTGTAGAAACATATGGGCTATCTGCAACAGAAATCGAGTTATTTCAAAAAAAAACGTATTTTTTTCATTTTATTATTGATGATTGAGATCATTATCAACAAAAACTTAAATTTTCACAATTCAAAATACATAAAAGTGATCAGTAATCATTAATCACATATCCTTGTATTTTTTTATCAAAGTCTGCGATACTGAGTGATCTTTCTTCTTTTAACTTTTTTGTCTTTCATCACCGTTGACATTTTTCCAATGTATCGCTCACAACTTCCGTTGTGATTGTCGATTGCTTTCCAGAATTGTTGCTCGCAGTATGCAGCACAAGGAGCTTTCTTGCTTTCTACGGAAAAAGAGCTTTTCACAGGTTTTCGATCCCACAACATATCTTTCGTTGGTACCTGCAATGGCAGGGATTGCTGAGAGGATTGCAGGGCTGCAATGGGAAATGGTGGATCATCTGCGTACACTCTTAAGGCAACATCAGGTAGATTTAACCAAAAAGCGGCAAGACTCAAAAAACATTTTTTGACTGCCGCACTCAACAGCTCTTCATCATATTGCTGGTAGCACAGGAGAAGCTACCTAAGAAAAATCGTATTTCCAGGGCCGTTAACTGCTCGTGGCTTAAGATGGACTCTCATGAACATTAGAGCATACTCATTACACGCTTGCCACGAAGCCGACAATTCGTCGAAGACGATTATTTTATCAACATCGAGCGACATGGATGGATAGCCAAAGGCAAACAAAGCCAGCCTCAGGTACCCGTAAGCTGTTGTCATCCAAGTACAGAAGAAACAAAATTTGATTGCAAGTAGGCCTACTAATGAGAGCATTGCGTATTAATTCATACCCAGATTGACAAATACCTTCTTGTTTGTAAATAAGATATTTTTTCATCCTCCGGGCACATGCATGAACAACGCACATCATCTTTTAACTTTGTGTTGTGTGTTGTTCATGCATGTGCCCGGAGGATGTAAAAATATCTTGTTTACAAACAAGAAGGTATTTGTCAATCAGGATATGAATTAATACGCAATGCTCTCATTAGTAGGCCTACTTGCAATCAAATTTTGTTTCTTCTGTACTTGGATAACAACAGCCAACGGGTACCTGAGGCTGGCTTTGTTTGCCTTCGGCTATCCATCCATGTCGCTCGATGTTGATAAAATAATCGTCTTCGACGAATTGTCGGCTTCGTGGCAAGCGTGTAATGTGTATGCTCTAATGTTCATGAGAGTCCATCTTAAGCCACGAGCAGTTAACGGCCCTGGAAATACGATTTTTCTTAGGTAGCTTCTCCTGTGCTACCAGCAATATGATGAAGAGCTGTTGAGTGCGGCAGTCAAAAAATGTTTTTTGAGTCTTGCCGCTTTTTGGTTAAATCTACCTGATGTTGCCTTAAGAGTGTACGCAGATGATCCACCATTTCCCATTGCAGCCCTGCAATCCTCTCAGCAATCCCTGCCATTGCAAGTACCAACGAAAGATATGTTGTGGGATCGAAAACCTGTGAAAAGCTCTTTTTCCGTAGAAAGCAAGAAAGCTCCTTGTGCTGCATACTGCGAGCAACAATTCTGGAAAGCGATTGACTATCACAACGGAAGTTGCGAGCGATACATTGGAAAAATGTCAACGGTGATGAAAGACAAAAAAGTTAAAAGAAGAAAGATCACTCAGTATCGCAGACTTTGATAAATAAATACGAGGATATGTGATTAATGATTACTGATCACTTTTATGTATTTTGAATTGTGAAAATTTAAGTTTTTGTTGATAATGATCTCAATCATCAATAATAAAATGAAAAAAATACGTTTTTTTTTGAAATAACTCGATTTCTGTTGCAGATAGCCCATATGTTTCTACAGAAGTTAGATAGGAATGTCGGTCTTGTGCAACTTCTGACACCAAAATTATGTTCATAGCTTGTGTAGTTTTTAAGTTATCGCGTTTTTAGTCATTTTTGAGCTTGCGCTCCCCCCAAAATACTTTAATCGAGGGGTAACACTTCTAAACGTTGATAAAAATCAGAAAAAATTTTACACAAGTTTAAGTTGACCCATTTCACATACCGATTTCACCCAGGCAAGTGTCAACTCAAAATTCGCCAAAATGTGCAACACCCTAACAAGGGTCTTTGTTTCCCTTTGTAAAATAAGCTTGAAGTTATTGAAATAACGGAACTTATTTCTGATGAATTTAACGTTTGCAGATGCTGATGCAAATAACAGATGATTTCATTGAAAGCGTTGTAACAGCGTCGTGTAATCTAGCGAAACACAGAAAATCAAACACTTTGGAAGTTAAGGATCTAAAGCTTCATTTAGGTAAGGAAGCTAGGCTATCAACATCTAGAGTGAATGGTGTTATAAATCCATTCTGATCTTGATTCGAAAGATTGTGTACTTGCAATTTTAGTTGGTGTGTATCGTCGTCAGCGTTTGGCCAAGCATTTACACTGGATCAACTGAGGTCGAGGGGCCATCTTTTTACTACCTTGGGTTGTTGCACAGTCCGGTTCAGATGCTAGCAGTGATATATTTACAGAGGTAGAACTTTTCGCCGCGACGAACTAAACGTGGGGCAATTTGATGTAACCGATTCTAGGGGCATATCCAGGGGGGGAGGGGGAAGACAAATGCACAAAACTTTCGTGGTGTTAAGGTGATATACGTATAAAGGAAAATCCAAGGGCGTAAAGACCTATTTTTGTTCTTCACTGGACGTATGGCGGAGAATTGGACATCTGTGGACGTGATGACCTTTTTTTGCTCTTCACTTGACTTTGGGTGGAAAACGGACGCGATGCCCTTCAAAGAACCTGTCCTCCTTTGACGCAGTGAAAATATATTCGGCCCTGCTGGCATGGCTTTAAATTGCGCCCCCCCCCCCCCTTTCAATTATCTGGTCACGTCCTTGGATTTGGCGTTAAAATAGAGTTTTAAAGTGCGGCTTTGGTGTCTAAACGCCAAATAGTTGCGCGTGCTCTTGTGTAAGTGGGCATTTACATGTGGATTTTTCTAGAAAATCAATGGAACATTACCATTCCTGGGTATGGTTCGGATGAAATAAGACCATTCAAAAAGACTGTTGCAGCAGATGCACACAAACAAAGACTTGCTTTGATAAGAAAAGCGACCAAAAAATGAAACTTCTTGATCCAATTTGATAAGAGCCATATTATTTCAAACGAGATGGACTAAACTTGCGCTCTCGTAGTTCCAGTTCACAGAATCGATTATAAGAAAAACTAAATGACTTCGAACGAAGCAAGTCGTGAGGAATCATACCGAAAGTAGAATTGTACACTGAATATTTTGGTTTGGTTTTATTCAACATTATCTAATCGAACCAATAAAACTCAGCGAAATTTGCGGGATTCTTTACAGCAGTGGTTCTTAAATTTCTCAATCCCTGGGACCCTTGATTTTGGTTGTACGATTAAGTTTTTCAATCTCAGAGTGTGCGAAAGAGCCCCGATTAATTGTACAATTAAATTTAGTCCCACACGGTGAATGGGTAAAATATGTAGTTCGTTTCAATTTGTGCATATTCAATGTGTGTACTAACACGCTCTATCTTGCTTGATGGTTGGTTTTATCTTAGGGTGTTTTATTTTTTCACCGTTTTTGAATTTCAAAATGCCTGGGGTCCCTATGGGTAGTATTTGAGGCGAAAAGTTAACACCCCAATTTTTTTCCAATTATGACGTCATATTGAGGTGGTCCACGGCGTTTAAAATTTTAAAAGTCTAAAATTTCGTGATTTGGCCGTATCTCCCGAACCACTCATCGTAGATCGATAAAATTGGTGTCAAATTGCTCAGAAGAGTCGGTTTCCAGTACCCAATGTAGAGCAAACTATTGTCTATCTGCATCAGAAAAAAGTTATTTCAAAAAAACTAGATTCTGCTGTTTTTTTTAATTGAAGAATTTTCATATATTATTTTTTTGGTTAAATCACTGTATGTTTGCGTAGCATAAACGCTGTATGTTTGCGTAGCATAAATTTCACTCTGGTCTATTCTGTTCTAATAATTAACGCACAAGATGCAATGCCAAACAAACAAGCTTTTAATTGACTCAAGACTCGCTACTTCCCATGTAACACAAATGACCACGGGAGAGACAGTTGGGTTGGCTCGTCTTGGATTTTATTATTTATGAGTTTTTTCAATCGTCCAATTCTTCGTTCGATCGAGCGATTATGGATTTCCAGAAAGTTGGTTTGACACGAGTCATTGATATACATGGAGCTTCTCTACTCTTTTTCGTGAAAAACTGTTTCAAACGAGTGGTACGGTCTTGAAGCAAAGAACACACATCCACCTCTTCACGCAATGGCTTGAAGGTTTTAACGGCTTCAGCAGTGTATTTTGCAACTTCGGCATGTATTCTACACTCTGTGCAATATTTTTTCATGAAAGCCACTGCGACGCATGAACCAAGAAGTACTTCATAACTATAGTAATATTTGGTTCAACTTCTAAGTAAGAGCTGAGCAGATCACGTTGAAATAGAGAAAGGAATGGGCCTTCGGGAGTTTTGGGGTGTAAGTGCATCATCAGAAAAGAAGATACATACTAGGATATTATGTACGAAACTATCTTCTTGAGCTTGTTCTTCTGTGCAACTGTAAGATTCCTAGAGTTCTTCTGTGCAACTGTAAGATTACTGTAAGAAACTGTAAGATTCCTAGAGTAGTAATCCACCGAGAATGGCAAACCTTTTCCTGCTTATAAAAGAGTAAATTTTATTCTTTAAATTTTGTGGAATATCGGTAATAATGTTGTACGCCAGTACTAGCATGCATAGCTGATCACTTCCAAAGTTGTGATTTTCAACTTCGCTACTCTTTTGCTGAGAAAACCACTCTAGTGTTGCTTTCAAGTGCACATCAGCAATTTTGGTTATCGGAACGTCCAATTCATTAGCTGAAGTTAATGTTTCAATGCTTGGTTCATCCAACGCTGATATCTTGTTTAACAAAGCTCCATCTTGCATTGCTCCAGAACCTTTTTTTTTTGACCGTCAACATAGGAAATTACGTGGGAAAAATAAATTTCATTGGTGTGGAACATACATTCCAGTTTCCAGAATATGAATATCATGACCTACTACTTTGTTAAAATGCTCCAGTAGCCGAACGTTAACTCTAGATTTTTTTCCGGTGTTGAGAGCAGTCGTGTCAGCCATAACAGAGTAAATATGAGGAAGTTGAACTGCGCAAGCCTCCTGAGTGATGGTAGTAAAAATCGTCTCTGCAGTGACAGATGTGTTTTTACCAAAAGATTTGACTGCAAATATACTTTCGTGCATCTTTTCATTAACATCAGTAAGTTGACCCAAGAAGATTTATGTATCTAGTTTATCGACAGTACATCCATCGTAGCATAACTGAGTCGCAGAAGCAGATTTGAGAAGGTTTTCACTTTTGGACAAAACTTTTCTTCGCACTTTTCACGATGACAGTACACGGTCGAAGGTGATACAGCTATTTAATTTTTGCCAAGGGTTGATCTCAGTATATCCGACTGTTGTCGCATTGATGTCATCCTACGATCCGCCAGCATACAGCTTTTATCAGTTATCGAGAAAGAATGAACTTTTTTGTACGTTTTTCCACCAACAGCTGCTCTTAAAGACTCGTATTCAGGGTTGGGAATCGACACCCAAAAAAGTAAAGAATCGATATTCCATAGTTCACCAAAAAGTAAAGAAAAATAATCGATTTCAATGGTAGTTTAAAAAAGTAAAGAATATTGTTCTGATCGATATTACACTGAGCATTTAGCGGTGTACGCCAAGCATTTTTTGTGATGTCACATTCATGCGGTAACTTACGAGACAAACGACGAACACAGTACATGCGAAGCAACTTCGCTATCAAGAAAAACCGAAAAAAAGTAAAGACTATGCCATATTGGATGCTCATTCAAGAAAGTAAAGGCTCTAGTGCATTCGATGAACAAACAGTAAAGAATATCGCAATCGAATACCGATTACAATCGATTTTTCCTAACCCTGCTCATATTCTTGATCATCTTTTTCATTCAAGTCTTCATCATATTCACTTTTACTGCAGTGTTGTTCTTGCACTATTGTTTTGTTTCTTTTTCTCGATTTGGAAAGCTGGACTTCTAATCCCATTGCTTCAGCTGAGTGCGAACCTAAAGTACTTGGTCGTTCAACTTCCTTACGTCCCACCTTCTCTTGTGGTTAACTCGTTCTGTTTCAGTTTTAGCATGACTAACATCTATGGCACCAATTAACATTTTCCGATCTTTCCTTTGATCTTCCAAAAAAGAAACTTCTTTTTCTGGAATTCGATTTGCCACTTCGCAGCTGCATGATAATTTTAACAATGTGCAGGGCAGAGCTGGGCACCGCACACGAATTTGGTGTTCCGCACAGCGCACCTCCGCTCCATCTGAGGTGAGTTCCGCACCTCCGCTCCATTTTTGGGATTTGGTGTTCCGCTCCTCCGCACCATAATTTAAATAAATAAATAAATGATTTCTTAAAAAAATGTTTGCGTCCTATTTAATTTTTGCGTCTAATTTTTGCGTCTCATAAAATTGCGTCCTATTTATCGTAAAAAGTTAAATTTAAAAACAGTAATATGCTACCTATCTTCCATTCGTAGTCCTGACTCCTTAGTGTTGCTTTCGGCGCACTAAACTGTGGTTAAAATTAAAACATTTTTGCACGTCTGGAAACAATAGAACACAACATCACACCATAGATTATTCTATGATCACACCTTCAACAGAGATAAACAATTAGCTTTTATTGATTGAAATGGAAGATTCGAAAACCGAAATGGCCATTTTCTCGAATTGCTTCGAACACAAAGTTGTATTTGTTGAATAGCTGTAGGCCTATACAAAATAACCTGCCGCAGTTTTGTGGTGAGTTATTTTTTGCTGTTCCGCACCTTTCATTCCGCTCCATTTTTTTTAGCATGTTCCGCTCTTTGCATTCCGCTCCGAAACTGATGTTCCGCTCGGAGCGGAGGTGCGGAATCAGGTGTGGAAGTGCCCACCTCTGGTGCAGGGCTTTCGGTAACTAAGGATTTGCATGTGCACATGTCAAACAAGCTGTGTAGCCACTCCTCGTCAACTTTACTACCTCCACGTTTCATCTCTTTCTTTCTTGCAATGTTATAGGCCTACATCTCTATCAGATCTTTAAGCTTGGCTTCTATTCTCTGTTTGCTCAATAGGCCTATCGGAAAACTAGCATTGGTCCACAAGCCTACTACATCCGTAAGCAATTGCTCCTTCACATCTTTCAAACCGGGTAACTTGTTAAAAAATTGGGATTAGTTTCAGTTAAGTGCTTTCTCTAGTAAAAGTGATGACCCAGAACATCTGGATTAAGGGGTAGTGCGTTATTCTCAAGCTTCCTACGGTATTGCATCGACTTGGCAACGCTGTATCTCAATGCCATTGCATTTATCCTGGCACCAGAGTTTTTTAATAGAGTTGTACGACTCTTTCTCATTTTTGTTTCTTTATTATAATGGTCACGGTTCAATACTAATAGACCAATTGTCTCTAAGAAACGACATAGTGCATAAATTGCAGTAGCAGCATAAGAGTGCAGTTTTGTAGCTTGCAGCAGCATTATTTTTTTATTTGGTTTGAATCATAATATGAAATGCATGAATTTGTTTTTGAAAAATTAGTGTCAACCTACCACTAAAACTCTGCTCCTACGCTCAAGAAAAGTTACCTTGAAGCCTATTCTGATATTAGGCCACTACTTTTCCAGCATATTTAGCAAAACAATGCTTTGTGCTAGCAGGCTAATAGGCAGTGGTGTAAAAGAAAGTAACGATAGACTTTAACACGAGTAGCTTTTTTGATAACGAGTAGGCCTAGCATTTTCGATTACCAGTATTTTTAGCATGAAGCAACACTACCCGAGCAGTTTTTACTGCAAAAAGCTAAAAAGTAGTTTAGTTTCAAATTTTGAGCCGCTATGTCGATTTCCTTGGTTGAAAGAAAAAAAATTGCGCAGGATAATCGTGAGATTTTAGGAAGCTTGCGCAGCACGCAATATTAATATTTGACGGGCGCGTCACGAAAAGCTTTTGGGATACAACAGCTTTTTTCAAAGGTATCAAGAGTATTGATGATAGAGGTTTTTCCAAATGCGAAAACAGCATTTTTCAAAGCTATTGTGACGTTCTGTTCCGCTAACCAATTGTTCAAATATTAATATTTCATTTGCACTGGCAGTGATGGGCACAATAAAGTTTTCTGTTGGCTAGCTAAAACGATAACCGATAATTTCAAAAAAGCCATGGGCGGTACAGATAAATCTCAATTTCTTAACCAACAAATTTTTCCGATGTTGCGGTAAACTTTCGATGTGGTTGACGAAGTTTTTTTGTAAGCCAAATTGCGAAAATATTTTGCTAGATTTTTTACGGAAAGAGAGCAGTTCACGGACTCGGCCGTGGCAACTGGCATTAAACGAATCAAAGAGACATTTTTTTAAAATTGCAACAATACTTTATGGACACCGTGTATTTTCCACAGCGCCAACTCACTAACTTTGAACACTGTGTGCATGAAGAATCGTTTATTGCGATGACTTATCGGCGATAACAAAATATATTACAAAAGCGATATCAGTAATCAACAAATCAAAACTATTGTAAGCGATAACGATAATCCGTAATAAATTATTGCCGATAAATAATCTCGATAAATACCCATCTCTGTGCACTGGTGTCTAAGCGAGTATCATGCTTACTGAAAATATTTAGGTCAAACTGACATTATTTTAAGAAGGAAGTTCAACATGGCCACCAGGGGAACTTTTGGACGGTACCCATTGGACATGTTCAACTATGCAGACATTATCCGAAAAGACCCCACTAA
The DNA here is from genome assembly GCA_964006365.1 of Trididemnum miniatum. Classification (NCBI taxonomy): domain Eukaryota; kingdom Metazoa; phylum Chordata; class Ascidiacea; order Aplousobranchia; family Didemnidae; genus Trididemnum; species Trididemnum miniatum. Next base: position 19,871,995 of record OZ023240.1, read on the forward strand.
TATTAAGATCTTCTCGCTTCATTTGAATGAACCAAATGTTATGTAACTCGTTCTTTATTCTCATCTTAAACAGCTTTTCTCTACCGCGACATCATCGGGCGTAAAGAACCAAGGTACGGGTGTTTTCACGCATTCGTAGTAAAAACGCGTCAATGGTTTCACGTTGTTTGGAAAACAATAGCGAGTCGAACTATCTCAAATCTGCAATTTCTAAAGGGTTATGATTATTGTAAGAACACTAAAATCCAATCACAACGTAACAAAAGACACTTTTCAAAGTTTACTGCGTACATTTACCACAAATTTACAAAAAATCACGATCTAAAGGCTCACAAACTTACGCAAAACTGACGTAGTACAGAGAACTGTCATTCTCTTAATAATATGGTTTACCGAAAAACTGAATCGTAACAGCAGCTTAGAAATGAAACCATAGTCTTCTATATCTGTACCTTTAAGGGTTCCACCGAACCCTACTCAGGGCCGGTTTTATCAAATTGGACCCCGCACTTTGAAGGGGCCCGTTGCTGTAATATACGGCTCAAAATAGAGGAAAGAGCGATTCCAGAAGTTATCTCAGCGAGACGTCAAGTTTTTGGGACCTTGTTTAGGCACGATTTTTTCGGCATGTGGTAACAGGAGAGATAATTTGAAGCAAAAAAAAAAAAAAAAAAACGGGAGACACGCTTCCCCGGAAAATTTTTAAAAATTTAGATACTACAATTAATTTTAGTGCTTTTTGAAAAATTGCAAAAAAAACAATAATCTTTGTTAAATTTTTTTACAAGTCTCGCTGTGAATTATTGTTGAACTCCAATGGGGTTCAGTTAAATGGAAGGAGGGGTGCTGAAAAATATCTAGGGGGGCTTACAAGCCCCCATTTAATGCCCATGATAATGTGGATCACCTATCGTTACCTAATTTGGACCAAATAATTAATTTTAAGACGCTATGGCATGGTCTATTTTTTAGTCCAACAATCGGTTTACTTTAGAAATCGCAATGTTCTGTAGTAAAAAGTAACTTTGATAATTGCGCAAGCATGGTTTTTACTAGAGAGCAACCGTAGCTAAAGATTTTGACTTTGAAAATAATTTGAATGATTTTGCTAATAAAAAAGCTGGAAAAGTTTTTGTCTGAAAGAGTATAATGTATTACCTGATTTACTTTTCTTGACATTAAAACGATAAAAGCATGCACTTTGTCTTATTTTTATGAATGTCTATTTGTTGGTTGGTATGTATCAGTGTGTATTTTTATTTTACTATGAAAAGTAGGGGCCCCGCCATCAGACTTCTGGGCCCCGCTGTTACTAGCACCGGCCCTGACCCTACTGTTCCAAGAAGCAATTACTGGGGTTTGTTTCTCATATGAATGAACTGTTACAGGCTTGGGAACGAAGCTAACTAACAAACTCATGCGAAGAACAACAATAATCAATAACAAAATAAAAACAATATTTGCTTAGTATTACAAGGTTTTCCAAAAGATTCGTACGAGTTTTCTACACTCTTCCCGTAAAATTAGACTATACAAACTTTAAACAGTGTTCTTCAGGCAAAGAAAGCCTTCATGCATCAGCGAATAAAGTACATAACAAAATTATACGCTATAATACTGACCAGTATGATTTATTGATTGTAGCTTAAATTTTTCAATGTAAGACATCAAGATAAACTGTGCCACATTTACCAAAATATAGTGATGGATGTCCAATTTTGTCCATCCACGCGATGGACACAATAAATCGAATTAGCAGCAAGCCTTGGATGCACAGATGCACCCAAAACACGGCGAGTAAATGTAAAATTGTGAGGGTAGTTCTTGCAGCTCGAACTTCGACCAAATTCACATTTGCCTGACATCAATCCCAGAGTTCTTCTGTTCGGCCGAACTTGAAAATGATTGTTGCAAAAAAGATGAAAGCGTTTTGTAGAAAAACAGCCACGCCAGGATAAACGGACGTAATTGCTGCAGAAGCTGAAACATTTTTGTAACAGTAAGAACGAGATGGTGCTCACAATTCAAACAAAAATCAAACCTTGTCATACTCGTGGTATTACGCCGAGTGGTGGGACCCATCTCCGCGGTTTAACGCCAGGTAACATAGCCCCGAAAAACTGGCTGTGGGAGGAGCCATTGGCGACACTGTCCGATTTGACATACCCGGGAAGCCAACCTTGACCTCCAGCACTTTTAGCTATGTGCTTAACAATTGAGCTTACAGGGCGATCCGTACACAATTCACCGTTTTAAATTGCCCCGTAAGCGAATTTTGCTACCTAAGTGTTCTTCTAGTTAGTGAAACAACGTGTAACAGGAGAGGCGTCAAAGGTTTTAAGTTATGATTTGACGAAAAGTAATAGTAGTTGCAAATGTATGTCGGCAAAGTCTACGAAGGTTTGACACCACAGAAATTGACGAATTTTGTACTCACGATGCACGACATAAATTTCAAACAGAATCCACATTGAGGCAATCAAAGATCCAAAAGCAAGCATGAAGCCAATAACCATCCATATTCGAGCGCCTGCAGAAAAATTAATTGTATCTTATCAAGAAATAAATATACCAACGCGCAGTATTAACATGCTAATAATGCATTGTAGCAAATAGCCTCAAAATACAAAACCGTGCCTGGTATCAGCTTGGGATGTGAGCAGGGCCGGATTTAGACAATGAGAGGCACTAGGCTATTTGATCACATTAGTTGGTAAAGCAAAATAAAGGTCTTCATGTCCGCAGATTCCTATTTTTTCCACTAGAAATCGGTGAGGGCGAAGGAAAGAGAGGTATTCGTTGTTCGTGATGAGGCCCCTCATTTTCTCCGAGGCTCTAGGCTTCAGCTTGCTTAGCCTATACGTAAATCCGGCCCTGGATGTATCAATATTCTTAAGAATGCGACCAATACAACAACGACCAATAGTTATCATTTCAGCCAATAAATTTTCTCTACAGAGACTAGTTATGTACCTGCGACGTCCCAGGTTACGATGTAATGACATTATTACCAACGCAGAAGTTAATACTGTAGTAAGGCTGGTTCAAGAGCTTTAACGTCTGATGTCCACAAAACAACTTTACAAGATTTGTGAAATTCTGTTCCAGAGCAACTCTACACGGAAGTAACCGAAACACCTTGTGTATTTGTCAGGCAATAGGTGAAACTGCATTAGAGTTGAAAACCAGGTTATATTCAAATTATTCATTCCAACAAGGAAGCCTTTTCACAGAAAGCACAAACGCGCAACAAAATTTCATGTTTTGAAACAATCGTAATTATTTAAATACCTAGAACTCCCAAGCAACCTTCAGAATATGAATCACCACGAACTTGACCGTTAGACACCGCATTTACCCTAAAAACACATAAAAAAAAATCTAAAAATAGCAGTCTTTCTAAAAAAGGCAAATAAAACAGGTAGCAATACAGCTAATCCACAATACAGCATTTCCCTATAATAAATTTCAACAGACGAATCTCATCTCTATTGATCACAAATCAAAATCAAATCTTCATTATGATATACTCGCCGTATTACGCTGAAGCGTGTAACGAGTTGCGGGGTCCATCTCCGCGGCTTAGCGCCTGGGCTACACAGCTCCGAAGAAACGTCGCAACGGTGGCAACACTGTGCCGATTTGACCGGCCCGGGAATCGAACCCCAGACCTCCCGCACCGATAGCGTGCGCTAAGCAACTGAGCTAACGGCCGGTCACTTGATCACTTGACAGCAAATTTTTGTGATGCTTGCTAGTATACTGACCATTTATACATAATTTATTTTTTCGGACAATGTATCAGATTTCAAAAAAAAAGTTGCGATATAACACATAAACACAAAAAAAGTTACAATATAACCAGGTCTGCGAACTGCGTCGATTTTTTAATCGAGTTCAAATTCGAGTTCAGCATTTTAATTTTTGCAAGTTCGAGTCTAGTGAAAATGAATCAAGTTCTTTCGAGTTCAGAAAAAAAGGGATTATCTTGAGCATGGCGCAAGTCGTTTTAAGTTAAAACAAGTAAGAGTAAAATAATTTTGAGTTCGTATTCAAGTTCTCAGCCCAGAATATTTGCGAGTTTAAGTTCGTGTTCTCAGCTCAGACTTTTTTCGAGTTCAAGTTGGAGTTCGGTAAAAAGATCGAGTTCTTTTGAGTTCTGATACTGACTATGCATATTATTATCATTAGTACAACTTAAGTTGATGAGTAACTTATAGCTTAATTAGTACTTAACAACTATATTTTGGCAAGCAACTCAGAGTACGACTTGGAAAAAGGAATAAAAAGTAACAAGCCGCCACTTTTATTACACAGAGAGTCCCAGAAGTCGAGCACAATTGGTATAAACATAATATTTAATTTTGTTGGTAATAAATTATGAAATCATATTTGACATCATTTATTACGAGATAAACAATAAGTTGCATGACAGAGGAAGTGCATTATTTAAATACATAAAGCGATTATGATCAAAATAAGAGATACTGGTGCCTCATGTGCACTTTAAAAAAAACTCAAATGTTGTGCAACTTCTGGGACATTCTGTATAGGAATATCTGTTAAATTCCAAACAGTTTACTTGTAATGCTGTTTACAGTCACGCTGATTATGCAGTTACATTATGCTGTTTACACAAGCACAAACAGCTTGTGTAGCTTGCAGAACTTTTGTAGTTACCAGCAGTGTTCCCTCTAGGATTTTGACTAGTGCGAATTTGCCCAAATGATAAATTCATTAAAATTTTCGCCCAAAGATTTCACTATTTTGAGGACCCCTTTTACAAATTTTTTGCATTAAATTTGCTTTTCCAAGATACAAGCTACAGTCTTGCATTAAAATATTCAAGTTTTTTGTTTAAGTTTTTCAGTTTTGCATTTCATAATATTAATTTCTGGTTCAAAATCAGTAAAATTTGCTGGAAAATTTCGCATTTTTCTCAAACTTCTCACTCTAGAGGGAACACTGATTACCAATGAAAACAAGCAACAAAGTTGAAAACCGTTGCTTTTCAAAAGTGAATTATATATAAAATCCAGAAGAAAAATATACTTTACTTACATAAAAAACGCCACCAATCCAATAGCACCACATGCATGCACAGCATGTGGCATTTGTTCTTGTGAAGGATAAGTTACAGCTGCATCAATTACAATCCACCAGCCAATAAAAAACTAAAATCAAAATACTCCCAATTGTAAAGTATCAATATTTTGACTAGCTGTTACGCAAAAATAGCATCATATTGACGTAAAAACTTACCATACAAAAATTGACACTTCAAAATTATGCTTTATGTCCGCTAATCTTTAGCCCAAGCAATAAGCAACTGCGCATTGTACAGCTATAAGCACCTTTTGGTACATTAATGCAATATTTTCGTGCACAACAAAGTTGGAAAAGTGTTCCACAATGTAAAATACTTGCTTTTCTGTGTACAAAAGCCAAAAATGTCCACGAAAACTACCGGTATGATCAAAAATTAGCTATATATTATTTTTAAAAAAGTATGGACATTGATGGGGTGGACCATCTGTCCACAATGGTGTATTATCTGCCATCATCATAGACAGTAGAAATTGTGACATCATTCTTTAACAATGCAGACAGCCAATAGGTAATATCATCCCCATGATGATGGTCAAACAGGCACAAGAAACTGCTGCAGCCTACTGATACCCTGTACCAGTATTCTCCATAATTTGGACTGGCTTTGCCTTGTTGTATTTCTTTGTCACAGATGCACAAATGATTTATATAGCAAGGTAATTACATAAAGAAATTTGTATGGACAATTGGCTTATTTAAGGTACCAGTAAGATTAGGGAAGAAAAACATATATAATCTTACCAAAGCTCCTGCAGTTACTGAAGCAACAGCATTTCTGTTATCTCCAAGATCGATGCACTCACATTCGCAAGTAGGGCAACGAAAGTTATCTAATATTCCTGCCATGTTTCTTAACACTCACCAGCCTAGTCACACAAACACAGCAAAAAAAGATTACAATTGTTTTTCAGTTTTTGCAAAAAAAGCACTGGTAGCATGGCATAGCAGTTCAGAGCTTGGTTTTTACAACAACTACAGTATGATTGCAAGGTTGATCAGTTGGAGGTTTAACTTTGAACAAAGCCTCATGATCCTGCCATCCTTGGGATAAGATGCTTCTTAATCACTGTTCCCTCTAAGATTTTAACCAGTGCGAATTTGCCCAAATATGAAAATCACTGAAAATTTGCCCAAGCATTTAAAGAGTGTAATTCAAAGGTCAGGAACAATTTTTCTTCAAAGTAAGAGTTTCTACGATAAAACACTTTCATTTTACACACAAAACCTTGAGCAATTTCAACTAATTTGGGTTTAAATCATTACAGCAATGCGCAAAAGTTGAAAAGTTTTGCCCAAAATTTTCATTTTTTTCAAATTTCACACCTTAGAGGGAAAACTGTTCTTAATAATGATATACAGGTATATACCCCTGCTTGGCGCAATCTAACAAGCTAGAAACAGCTAAAACTAAAGACAGCAGTCAGAAGCAAATGCTTAATCAGAACTCACAGAAACACAGGCATCTTATCAGCAAATTGGAATCTGTCCTATGCACACTGCATATCATCTCTATCTCAACGTCGCTTTCCAGCTACTCCTCAATCATGACAAGAAGATAATACATGAAGAAAGCATTAGTCTATGAGTTGACCTTCACTTTTTAGTTTACTGATACATCTGTCTATTTCAGTACTTAAGGTAGACTACGATACATCATGATACATTTATCAACTAGACACTTCAACATTTCACTTCAAAAAAACTGTACTGGTAACGGTACTGCAAATGTACCAGTAACTATTATTACAAACGTACCGGTACCAGTAACCATTACCGATATTATTACAAGCTATTACCGATATGAAGCATTATTACAACAACTTCTGACTTTCACTATTTCAAGCTTTTTTAAATCCATAGCCTACTGGTAATTCCCCAATAAGCTGATTGATCCACCTTTTGCCCAATAAGCTGATCCATATTTTGCTGTTCTGAATTTTTACCATAGTCTGGCAGATCTGAGATGACCAGGCCCCTATTTCTGGTATACAGAGCGAAACTCCAATGAAACATTCCAGAGACTTGAGGAAATTATGTGCATTAATTTGACCAAGACTAGACTACTAATTTAGGGCCTAACCAGCTAACCCTAATCCCAAACTACGGCTTAATTCAAACGAGCCCCCTAATTTACAGTTTACTTGAACCCAGCTCTTAATTGTAACCTTGCAAAACCCCTGGACTGTAGTGGCAAAACCCCAGGGTTTCGTGAAACCTCACTTGACTGCTTGAAAACCACTGCACTGGTTTAGGCTCAACTGCTAGTCTACAAGTAAATCGTGCAGTATATTTTGTCTTTCGGTTGATCACAGATAAGTGCGACGATGATGAAATTACAACCACATTTTTATCCTTAGCAAGCTAGAACTTATAGAAGTGATTTTTCTACTGGTCTAATTATCACTGCTATGCTATCCATCAATCCATTTTTTTCTCTTTTCACACATCACAAACTGCACATATTAGTCTAGAATAAATTCGAACACTAGACTATGCAACACCAAATTAACAACAAGAATATCCGTAGTGACGTCACGTCGCACTCACAAGACATTCGGATCCGAAAAAAATATTTTAAATCCGTGACAACTTGAACACTACAGATGGCACAGGCTGACTTTTTTGCAACCCGGAACCTCTCGCCCAGTATCGGTAACCAACCCGACAACTCTGAGTCTCATCCCAAAAATAAAGCCCAGCCCGCCCAAAGCCCATTGCAAGGGATTTCAAAAATTGATAGCAACTCGTTATAGGACCCAATGAGAAACAAAGATAGAAATAGGCCGCTAGCAGACCAATAAAAAGACCGGTTAATGGCTCGTTCGAGGGTCTCTGAGCGGTGCATGCCATTTTTGCGTACGTTTTTGCGAAACTGTGAAAAATTTGGGTTTTAACCTTGATACCCATTTATCATTAGAACAACAAGTTCAAGAATGTGTTTCATTCGTGTTGCATCTGTCAAAAGCGTTGCACGCCTAAAACATCTTCTTACGAGGCAGGAGGGTAACCATCTTAGTGTCCTCGCTTATTGTTTCAAAGCTTGACTATTCAGCTCAACTTGCATAAGTGACAGTTTTTTGACTGTTTGTTCGCACAATCAAAGCGACGAAAATCTAGCAAGGTCGATGAAGTACAGAGGAGTTCTTTTTCGCCTTGCCCTCACAAACTGTTGATGCAAACGCTTTTATGCACGAAGAACTTATGGAACTTTTAATTCATTACGGTACTGCTCTTCCTTTTAGTCATATGAGCGTATTTAGGGTAGGGGGGGTCATAAAAGGGTAATCTTCTTTTGACTTTTCCTTTTAGTAAAAAAGAACAAAATTAATGGTGCCAAGCGACTGAAGTACCGGTATGCCAGACTCTTTCGATGGTTTCTGTAGCTTATGCTACGGCCAGGGGCGGATCCAGGGGGTAGGATTAGGGGTAAGTAGGGGCCTATCCCCTTCACCTGGCATTTTCAAAAATAGTTTTGATGAGTGCAATTTTTCATAATTTCGAACCTCTTCGGTACCAATAAACTTTACGACTTAGCCTAAGCACACATAATCGAAAATGTGCGAACAAAATGGATCATATTTGGCGAAGCACTTGCAATCAAGACCATAAAACTTAAACAAAATTTGCCTGAAAATTATTCAAAAAGCACTAAAACAGCCATCACAGCATGTAGATGTTTTCCGGGGGAGCACACCCCGGACCCCCCTAGAGCCTTTTTTGTTTCGCAATCAGCTTCAAATTAGTTCTGCCTTATAAAAACTACGCTTGAAAAAATGTCGAATTAGTGGCCCCCCCCCCTTTTTAAATTTTTTGCCATGCCGCTGCTTCCAGTGCTGCAGTTGAACGACTTTTTAGTATTGAAAAAGACATTTTAAAGCCGAAACGCTGTGGGCTTAGTGATATATAGCCTAATCACTTTGAAATGTTATCGTTTTTGAAATGTAAAAAAGTAACTGTAACTAGTCACTTTTTTAAATTTGTAACTGTAATTAAGTTACTTTCTTTGCGAAGTAACTTGTCACTGTAACTAGTTCCTTTTTAAAAGTAACTTGCCCATCACGGATAGTAAGAGAAAACATGATCATGTTACTGAGTTACTGATTGATCTCTACCAGTGGCCTACGGTGACCTTTTTGCACTGGGTGTTCACTCTTTAAAAATATCTATCATACCCTGGGTGGCTTCGCTTCCCAGACCCCCCGTTTGTCGCTGCAATGCTAGCTGCCCCATTGACTATCACCAATAAAGATTTATAATATGGGGATACAACAGCAAATTGGAGGCAACTAGTAACCACATTTGATTTTTATGCCATTAATATGAGTGAAAGCAAGCATATATTAAACAGTAAACACAAATCGTTTTGTACTAAGGCATCGTCTTTCAAAAAATAAATGAAAAGCTCGTCATTTAATGGTTGGAGTAGTACAATATCAAACAATGCACTAAACAGAAGTATATCAACTTGATGTTTAAAAGTCAATAGCCCTTGATTTATTTCAAAATAGCGATGAGATGTCCGAGTGGATATACAGCGTCTGTCTCTGGAGCATTAAACTCGCTAGGTTTGACCATGACTCTTATGACCAGTGCAAGAAAAGCAATTTGATTATTTATCAATCAATCAAAGGTTTACTTGTGCTTTCAGTTAAAAGACATTCATAAACTACTGATAACTTTGATTGTAAAAAAGCCCTGAGTAATCAGTAAAGTCAACAAAGACAGCGTTTCGGATCAACATCATGTCCAGACCTTGCATAAAGAAAAAATCTTTTAAGATAATTCGCATGACGCGGTCACCAGGCCTCGCGGTAATACGGCAAGCTTGTAGTCTGCAGTGATTTCGTGACTTTATCGCGAGACTGACCACTGAGGAAAGCTGAGATTTTGTAGTAATATTTAGTGTCTCATCTTATACCTTCTTTGCAACTGCAATAGAGTCTCATGTTAAATAATAGCCACAAGTTCAGATTCTTGAAATTTTTTTGCAACTGCATCCAGCATAACCATTGCATACCATCAGTCAAATGTGCATGATCCAAGAAACCTTTATTCCAAATCGCATAGATAAAATCTGTGGGCCAAAACATCTCATCAAACTTAAGAGCAAGAAAATTTGTGTGCAACTGCTTTTGTTCCACTATGTGTAAACATTAGCAAGGTTTTTCATAGCACTTTCCTCTTTTGCCAATTTCTTGTTTTTCATCAAATGAACGATTTAAAAAAGTATTTTCTTACAATGAGAAAATTAAAGTTTCGGATGTAAAATACTTTATTAAAGTAGTATTCTGCAATTAATAAGAAATCAAGTTAGTAGTAGCAGTGCCTTACACAGTTATTCCACACCGTCAAAAGCGTCAATGTAACAAGAAATACAAGATATTAAATACAGGAAGACATTAAAAATAGAACAAGAGAAGTAAAATAGTGACAAATTTTGTAACAAGCAGATACAAAAATTTGAAAATGATAAAAAAGCAAGACTAAGCATCGTTGCAACTTAGACTTATGTACAATGGTGGTATTCAAATTGTTCCATATAATCGTCCCACAAAATTTTACTAGATCAGCGAACCGGCCAGCGTTACTGTTTGTACTTGTGCCATTAGTTGAAACAGAACCGGCTGAAAATATAACCTTGGTTATGAAACCGCCTGGGAAAAAAAATTAATCCCACCACTGCTTACATATGTGTTTGAATATTGCTATGCATTTATTTCAATTTTACTATCAGGTTTTAAATCTTGCGTTACATAAATATTGCTCTACAAAAATTACCCAGCACTGTGGCAAACAACATTAAACAAAACATTCAACGCATGCCAAAACCAACTACTCTGACAACATCAATTCTAAACTAAAACTATACAAAATTCAAAATATCACTGTCATTGAAAACTCTAAGCTTGAGAACAAAGATTTTGCTGAAGATATAGATAAGGCCATTGAAGAAGCTTATTTATTCAGTTGTTATTTTGGTATATAAGGTTTACTCTTTTTTTTAAATTTTTTTGCAAGTATTTTTTTTTTTTTGGCAAGGGCTATTTCTATTGGCCCGTACAAATACAGTATCGGAAAAAAGTTTAGAAAGATTTTTATTTTGATGAACTTTTTATGATAAAGTCACTTCACAACAATTCTACAGAGAAATGTGTATTTTTTACTGTGTCTTGTACTGACTTAACAATTATTCTTTGTACTTTTTAGTAAATATTGATATCTTTTACATTTGATAACGATTTTTCATAGCATAAGCTTAATTTTTTAAGTTTGTTGTGAAAATGGGAAAATTGCCTCAAATTTCAAAAACTTTAAAAAGCAATGTCATTCTTTTAAAAGAAGAAGGCTACAAAAATGTTAAAATTTCAAAACGATTAAAAATATCTGAAGCATTCGTTAGCCGAATATTACAAAAAAGCAAGGAAAATCTTAGTCTTTCTAACAGCCCAATCGAGGAAACTGAGTAATCATTACCAAATTAATCATGTAAAATGATAATCCGCTTGGGTTTGGGCTTTTGTCGCTTTCTAAACACGCAGTTGTTTGAATTATCAAAGTCTTTAAAAATTCCCCAAACTAAGACTATCAAACTACTGACTGAAGTCAGTAAAGTGTGGTGTTCGCGCTGATTCGCGAAGAGTCGAAAATGTTATTTTTTGAAGATTCACAACGTAGTATGAAAATTATAATTTAAGGGAGGGAGGCACCGGGACACTGCTTCTCCCTCTTGCAAAGCCTGATCTGTAGCATGCTTATAAAATAGTGTAATTTTTGCAATCTTTGGTAAATTGTTATTAACGTCCCACCCTAAACTTTCAGTTGGCTTCTCCCTTGACGGTAGATCTGGTTCGTTATTACTAGGGGCATTTTTTTATGGTCCCTAAAAAATCGAAAAATATGACTTTATTTTTTGAAACATATGACAATATACGACTTTATTTTCAGAGCATCATGTTTTGCTAATCTCATAATTAGCATTCGAATGTAAGTGTTTTGGGTGTATTTTAAAGAAAAACACGGTTGATCAATGATATATTAACACGTCTATTTCACCTGAAAATCATCAACTCCTCAGTGTCACTCAAGTTCAAATGTCTAATGCATTTAATCAATAGGTTAAGCATTGAAATATAGTTTCATGTAGTGGTCAATATTAGCATCTACAAAATTTCTGTTAGGACGAAGGAATGATTTTAAAAGAGAAAACGACCGCTCCACAGATGCTGAAGTGGGCTGACATTGCAACAATTTTGCATACAATGCTGGTGGAATATCTGGCCTACTTAGCTCCACAATGATTTTTACATCATTTTTTTCCAAGCGCTTCCTTATGTGCTTTTTCAGCTGCAGAGGGTCACTTCCAAAACCAAGAGAGTTGATATCTTCATAAGCCTTTTGTATTGTGTATGTAGAATTTTCCATCTTAAGAATGAGGTTTGAAAGCTCATTGTAGCATTGACTAATTTCAGTCAACTGACTGGTCAGCTTTTGCTCATTCACTTTACTTTTGGCCTTTTGCACAATCACTTCTTCACCATTCCATGAATTAACAATTTTCCGAACTTGTGGTAGTTTCTCAGCATAGTAGTTAGCAGCATCCAACCAACTCCCCCAACGAGTAACAACTGGCTGCGGAGGTTTTCCACAAACAGCAAAATCAGCAGCTCTGGTTTTATTCTTCACAACGCTTGCTTTTACAGCAGCAATCAGGTCGTCTACTTCCTTGTAAAAACTTTTTATCTTCAAAGCACAGTTATGCATTAAGTGTGCCAGACAGGTAACATGCAGGAGGTTTGGATATGTTTCTTTTAAAACGTTGCCCGCACGGCACATGTAGGATGCAGCATCAGATATTAACAAATTGACGTCTTCCCTCCTTACCTTAAATTTCTTTATGACATCATCCAGTTCATGGATTATCTTTTGGCTATTAGCCGAACCATCAATCACAGAGCATCCAACCAAAAAGCAGCACTCCGGTTTATCCAGCGTACCACAAAGTATGTGCAAAAAGTTTTTACCTCTTAATTCAGTTTCATCTATAACAAAAAACAACGGCTTCTCACTCAAGTCTTTTGCCACCTTCTGATCATATGCTTCATCTAGTTCCTTAACTTTCAGACGACAAAGAGTTTCAGATGGTACGCTTTGCCCCAAATCTCGAAAAAGCTGTCGAATAGCTGGATGATTTACTTTTACCATCGGTATATCAGCTGATGCAAAAGCTTGAACAAGTTTTGTTGCAAAATCTTGGTGTTTACCGGAACTTATAAATGTTTGACGTGTATCGGAAGTTTCAGCACTTTTTGCCTTTTCAACGCCTTTTCTGTGCTTGAGAGTAGCAACATGTTGCTCCACAAAGAATCGCTTCTCATGCTTAACTATGCAGCAGCATAGCGGGCAGTAAAGTTCATCTTTTGGAGTGACTGTGAACTCTTTGAAGTCTTTTATAATCGATCGGACCTTTCTCCCATCAGAAACTTTTCTTTTCGGCATGCTCACTTCACAATATATAACTTATAGTACTTCCACTAAACAAAAATTAGCCAATTGCGGCTACACGAGTAAACGTGTTATTGCTCCGTTTAAAACCTACATTCTTGTGATGTCATAAACGCCTGTGCTCGTTTCTCGTACCGGCTTTACCAGGACTCATTCTAATAAAGTAAGTAGCCTAGTTTCTGATTACGGCTGGTTTTTTGTGTAGCTGTTGCAACTCGCCATTTAGGCCCACTTCACGATAGTACTTTCACTAAAAATGAAAGGTCATATTTTATGACTAAATGCAGAAAATATGACTTTTTATGACTTCTTCAATACACCCCGTAACAAAGTAGCTTTTGTATTATTATAGGTTTCACAGCTTTTTGAACCACCAAAAAAAATATGACTTTAATGATTTTTACTGGCCCTAGTTATTACAGTAGCAGGTTAGTTGGGCTACACCAAAAATGGTCAAAAATTGATGTAGGCCTATTTGTAATGTTGTTTTGGGATTTTACGCATATTGAAAAAATAATTTCTTTTTATTTGCCAACTAACAGAACACCAGTATGGGAACTTTCACAACAACTCCAACACCAGGAAATAAATTCTGAACACGAATTAGGGTAGCATTATTATGATCTTCTTCGAGATCTTCTGCGTCGACTTTGTTTCGTTTGTTGCTCCAAGTCTCTGTAAATAAACAAACATATTATAAAAAACTTGATTTTTTTATGATCAGCGACGTTTCCGGAACATTTATTTTTGAAGGGGGCTGAGAATCGTAAAATGAATATTTTGCAGTTTCGTCTGGACATATCGCAACACCGTAAGCTAATAACGCATAAAGGTGTGTTTAAACAAAATAGAACACGATTTTTCGTATGTAAAATGACGCTGGCTACGAAACGGTTGGTAGTTATCACGTAATTGTGTGCGGCATTGTAAGAAACAATCGTAAGGTGCTTCGCAAAACAACCGATAAAAGGAAAAAATGATTGGGTTTGAAGTTTACTAGTTGTGCCATTGGGAAAGGCACTGAACGGAATTCCCCCATCTTAGTGTGATAGACAGATGGCCGGCAACTCCTAAGCGAGCTCGTACAGCGCTTCGTCGCTTTCTCGTGATAGGAGGATAAATATGCCAATAATAATACCTCAAAAATTGGATGAAATTTTGTGCGACAACACATCGAATGAAAATCGCATTTAGTGTAAACAGACCTTGCTACGTAAAATAGGGGAGGGAGAATGAGAACATTTACAGTCCCCTAGATGCGCTAATGGCTTAGTTAAGAAAACCAGATCCCGATGTTATAAGAAACGTTCTATTTACAAAACGTTTTAATTTCTCAACTCATTGAAGGTGCGATTGCACTGAGACGCTGAGACCTTTGAGACATTGTGCAGGTTCATTTTATTATGACATAACATCTGCACAAAGTCATGCTCATTGTTACGTTCAGAAAACGTCGCAAGGACTATGAGGCGTTCCCTAAACGAAGAAACAAAGAATGACAGCTGACTACTGTCCCCGTAGATTCTAATTGACAAGGAATATGCTGTCCTATCAGCGCCTAACGTGCGATGTATCAACAAATTCTTGTCTTCAACGAATTCTATTGATTCAACCACATGCAACACGATAATTAACCGTAGCATTTAAACCTAACTTAAACACACTTAATTAGATCTAACTAGCTGCGGATACGCTAGAGGTAACTTAAAGAAATAGAGTACAAAGTAAACACACTGACCAAAAATTAACCGGCATGCAACAACTATACAAACAGCAAGAAAAAATAACCCTTGCACCAGGTAGCAAAGGTACAAAGACCAGTGGTAGCCAGCACAGGCATCACGGGAAAGCTAGACAGACTAACAACGGTCCCGTAGTGTAAATCATAGTCAGCACCGAGCTACGATCCAACCGAAAAAAAATAGCTACGTTTCAACAAACACAGATAACTGTCAAATACAGGGCTAATCGCGCTCGCAGGCTAACAAATACAGACATAATAATAGGTGAAACACACTTACCGTGCAATCCTATTACAGTATAAACTACACTACATGTCCCAACACTGCACTTATCCAATCTCTAATATAATGGCAAACACAAACCCGCCAACATAGAACATTATACAAACAGGTTTCTACTGCAGAATCGGTACCCAGCCCTAGGCTATAACTCAATAAATCCCTCACAACAACAGACTAAGATTCCACAACTATGACTTCCCGCAAAGGCTCTAACAACAGTCAAGCAACTTAATACACAAATGTAACATGTCTGCACTCTGCACTGTCCAGCTACAAACAAGAAACAACAGCTTGCAGCAATGCGCGAGCTAACTAACCAGTATGACGCAACAATTACCAAACAGCAAAGAGCCAAGCAGACATCCAGCAGAAACGGGGAAAACCCTATACGTATATGAGCGTAACACTCATGTAACTATAAGATAAACCTGCACAATGTCTCAACGTCTCAGTTAGTGTGATCGGACCTTTAGCATTCATTTTCAACGATTTCAATTGAACAAAAATCGTCTCTTTAATTGCATTCTTGGTGTAATAATGGCTCAGGTTTTCTCGTAAGATTTTCTCAATTTTTTGGCATTTGGCCCGTGTAGAAATGTGCTCATTATTACGTCACAGTGTATGCTTTGACTATTTATTTGTGTCTCGCTGTTTGCAGCGCTAGTTGGTAAAGCAGTTGATAGGCTGTGTTGAGTTCATTTGCTTAGTCGAGTGCAGCTATGCTGTAGCCTGAGTTGTTTACATCTCGTTGTTGTTTCAGCTGCGATTCAATAATCATTTTTTTGTTCAAAACGGACCATCAGGGCCGGAGATAAAAGCATTTTGGTGTTCAAACATCCAACATCGCCCTCCAGTGGAGGAATTGAATATCAACTGTTTCAGAGAGTACTAAAGCGATTTAGATAATTTTTAATGGTGGTTACCCATTTTTAGCGATGAGTAGGTCGTTTATGCACTCAGATAAGAGGTAATTTCTGCCACTGGATGGAACAGAACAGAACATATTTATTTTAGTCGCTCGTTGACCAACACGATACGTAAATGATAAAATACACACGATACAAAGGAAAAAAAATGCACGAAATGCGACAGGGAAGTTGCGAATGGACCTCGCGGTCATCGAGTCAAGCAACCACCCAGTGTCAATTAGAGCAATTTTAAAGAATTTAATCATCGCATCTGGTTGAATGTCCAAATTAAAGCGAACGACCAAGTTCCCGATGAGAAACGAGTCGGCATACCAATAGCAGGAAAAACCGCCACAGCCTGGTATCCCGATCTTAATACAACGAATTAATATAATATTTATTGATCGTGCTTGGATAAGAGGAAAGTTTTAAAACGAGATTTGAACTGCTGAAATTTGAGTGACTTGGTGTTTGAGTGAGTGACTGAAATTTGAGTGACTTGATGGCAGCAGCATCGTTTCTTTTTTTTGCAGTTTATTGTTAAACTAATCTAAGAATACCCAATTTTTTAGGCTTATTTCTTTGTTTGAATCGCTACGGTATTCTGTGATTAAAGATGTATTTTCATAAATTGAAAACATCTGCGGAGTGGTCCAAAAGTTTGCCGAAATCTAGGTTCAACAAATGCCGTCCACTGCCTTTAATAAGAGTTTTATGCAAATGTGCTCGGTTACCATAAAAAATCAAATTTTAAGTCGATAGCGAGTGTTGTTGGAAAATGAAAAGCAAAAGCTAAAAAATTTCGTCAGCCTTACTTTGCACAGCCAATCCAGGCTAGAGTCATTCCAGGCTGTGAGGACTCTTTGTTACATTGCCAACCTAAACCTTTCATCTTCATTTCTTTTCTAGGGGATTCCTTCCTATAAGTAGGCGACCAGCCAGAAACAAAAACTTCCAGTGAAAAAACCTGTAAGGTTTAACTCACAACTAAGTTACCGGTAGCCATACTATTCAGTATAGGTCCATACGGTAACTGAATCATGTGCAACTGCGTTTGTGCTTCGACCCTGCTATGGTCTCATCAGTGCAGCATAGCAACCTTATACCCTTTAAAAAAATTCTCACTTTCAAAAGAACTACAAATCCTAATTCTAGCCTCTACTGATTCTTCTCAAGGTGAAACATTTAAAATAAAAAAATCAAGGGAATAATATAAGTAGCCTTTGAGTTAAGATGTCACAAGGATCCCTCAAAAAAATCGAAAAAGCTAGAAATGATCGCTTAATCCCAACATTATTCTCCTGGTAAGTTAAAAAAAGTGAAAAAATGCCACAACTTCAACGAAATTTCTGTTTACAGGATCCAACAAGAGGGCACAATCTTCAGAACTTGCAAAACAAAACTTCAGTGTCATCATGATGGAGGTGTAGTTCAATGGGAATTCCTGTATCCTGCACGTCTTTGATTTGCATTTGCAAAGCCAGCCAACAACAAAGCCCATCAATGTGTCAGGGTTAGAATAGGTACAACAATCGATTAGTTCATAATAAAGAAGAACCAACTTTTGTCTTCTCACGGTCACTTGCTAAAACAGCCATTGTTAAGAAGCCCTGATGGCATGAAAGATCTACTATGAATTCATTCTTCAATGCAATATTGGAGTGCTGTCTTTTAATGGAAAGAAAAATAGTAGGCTACTCCTCCATAAATGTGAAAAACTGAGAATCGAACCATCCAATTCGTAACAACTATAAAAAGTTTGATGAAAAAATTGGATCGCTGAAAGAGCAGTGAAATTAATGGAAGAGCTGCATAAAAAGTGTACTAATGAAAAATACCTCACACTTAAACTTCTATCGTGCAGCAGCAAGCTATCTTAATAGCAAGTTTTTAGTGTTTTGAAAGTGAACTGTGATCGTTTTTAGTTTCTGCTTTGGGCAAGTTTTTGTGTCTAAAATTTTGAATGCACAAGTTGTCTGGTTTCTTTCAATAGGTTTAGTAGTCGCTATCGTGATGAGTGTTTCTATTAATGCGGCAAAATGAAAGCATTTGAAGAATCACACATGTACAGTAGAAAGCATATTCCTTAAAAACTAAAACAACACTGCTGCTGCCATCTAGTGGCAGAAATTACCTCTTATCTGAGTGCATAAACGAACTCCTCATCGCTAAAAATGGGTAACCATCATTAAAAATTATCTAAATCGCTTTAGTACTCTCTGAAACAGTTGATATTCAATTCCTCCAATGGAGGGCGATGTTGGATATTTGAACACCAAAATGCTTTTATCTCCGGCCCTGATGGTCCGTTTTGAACAAAACTTTTTTTAAAACTGTCAAATGACAAGGAGCATGGTCCCCGTAAACTTTTGAGTGCATAATTTGCTGCAATAACTTACAGTTGGCAAAAGGTGGCCGAAAAATGAAAAATGAGGTGCAAAAAAATCATTTGATAGGGGAACTTTTTTTTAACAAAATTTAAAATCAACCCCATTTTCGTTTTATATATAAAAAGGTTCACCCCATCCCACATCAGAAGTTTTGAAATTCCCAAAAAACTTTTTTAGTCATCACCCTAGTGTTTAGTGTAGGCAGGGCTGGATTTAGACAATGTGAGGCCCTAGGTTGTTTGATCAATGAGGCCCGAGTAAGCAACGATCACACTCATCTCTACGCAGTGGCGCAGCGAGAAATTTTGAAAGAGGGGGGAAAATAATTTCCACACTTTTTCAAGCGTATTTTTGTTCGGCAA
Source organism: Trididemnum miniatum (assembly GCA_964006365.1). Lineage (NCBI taxonomy): Eukaryota > Metazoa > Chordata > Ascidiacea > Aplousobranchia > Didemnidae > Trididemnum > Trididemnum miniatum. Next base: position 19,891,290 of record OZ023240.1, read on the forward strand.
AACTAATTTGAAACTGATTGAGATGCAGAAAAGGCTCCAGGGGAGTCCGGGGCATGCTTCCCCGGAAATTTTTGAAAATTTACATGCTGTAATGGTTACTTTAGTGCATTTTGAATAATTTTCAAGCAAATTTTGTTCAAATTTTTTGACCCTAATTCTGAGTGCTTAGCCAAATATAATGCATTTTGTTCGCACGTTTTCGATGTACGTGCTGAAGGTGTAAGGATTATTGCAATGGAAGATGTTCGAAATTATGGAAAAATTGTATACATCAAAAACATTTTCGAAATAACTAAAAAAGCAGTGTCTTTCCTGGCCCACTGGACACGTACCACAAAGGTTAAATTCTTGTTACCACGCGAGTGGATACGAGTATTGTCACAAGAATTTGATAATTTGACGTGACCACACGAGTGAATACGTACCACAAAAGTTCAATTCTTTAGGATATATTTAAGCGAAGGGATGCGTGATCCTGACAATTATCATTCGCTCTGAATAATGGAAGAGTAGGTCTTGGTTGTTGGTGAGGAGGCTCCTTATTTCTCCGAGGCCCTAGGCTTCAGCCTGCCTAGCCCATTGGTAAAACCGGCCCTGACTGTAGGTCACCAGCATGGGCGCAATTATGATACGTCAACGAGGAGCATGCTGCTGTCAAACTCAAGATAACTTTTGTATTAATTTGCAAAGTGAAATATTTTACTTACTTCATTTTACCATAGGTGTGTGTTGCCCATACGATGATGAGAACTACAATGAGAAATGCCACAACGGCAAAAGCGGTACTTCCTGATTACAAAAGCGATGATTAGGGCAATTTTTTTGTGACCTAAAAAACTTGAAAACGTGCCTTTGTTTTTGCAAAAAAGTGACTTTATTCACACAACAGCAAAAAATGAAAAATAACAGCAGTCTATGCTAAAAAGTGATAAAATAGTCTCCATTGGTCCTCAAATTATAGTTCACGCACATATTGTGCTTAACATTTTTCGGTAAAAAGTTTCTGTCTATGGAAAGTAGCTTGTTCAGAATGAATAAACTACGTTCTGCTGCAGCCTTTGTTGGTTTGCATCTGACGCAAGCCATAGAAACAGGCCCGCCGAGAGGGGGGAGCAGAAGGGGTCACTGTCCGGGGATTTACGCTTTTTTCGGAAGTTCAAAGTTTTTTTTTTTTTTGCTTTGATCGGAAGCTTCTACAAACACTTGTAACAAGATACATCATTCACAAGGAAACAAGCTATTGAAAAAAAAACATCTAACTAGCTTTATCGCTTACTTAAAATCGTGGTGATTAAACCTGCAAACAAAAGTTTGAGTTAAATAAGCATCACTATGTGATTATTTCATAATAATTTTTTAATCAGATTCTTACTTAGGCCCGCCCTTAGGCTTTATTAGAACTACAGCTACAAAATATAATTAGTGTTTACGTTAAAATCAAGATTTCGCTTCAGCCGTGCGTAATAAGAATGCAATGAGCACTTTCTCAATCATCAAAAATTTAAAAATTAAAATTAATCTTTATTATGGCATAGTCGCGGCATATTAGGCCTAAGCCTATAAGGAGTGGTGGGCCCCATCTCCGCGCTTTAGTGCACAGCACTGACTGAAGAAACATCGCAGCGGTGGTCAGGGTATGCTATGCAATGGAAGGAGAATTTTGGTATGGAATATGGAAGAAGCTCAGAATGGAATGGAAGATCGTCTTCCATACTCGCTACATATACTCAAACTTGCAACAAATTGCGAAGTAGGCATAATGCCATAGATCAGGGGTGGCCAACCAGTCAGATGCTAAGAGTCACATTTCTCTCTGTTTTTCAGCGAAGAGCCTTATCATACACAAGGGATAATGATCACATCACCATACTTCTTATTGATACACATACTTTTCCTGAGCTAAATAAGTAGTACACCGGCCGCTTAGCTCAGTTGGTAACGACATCGCTATCGGTGCGAGCTGGGGGATTTCTTGCCTGGGCCGGTCAAAGCGGAACGCTGCGATGTTTCTTCGGATTTGAAGCTGGGTTGCTTAAAGTCTGTAAGTTTACTAAGTTATACGTACTTTAGTGTTGCCCAGGCGCAAAGCAGCGGAGATAACGTTACAGCTCAGATGGCCTAGTGGCATTAGCGTAGCCAGGGTTTTGCAATGGGAGGGGGTTTAGAATGACATCGCATTTGACCATACGTTATATACAGGAGCGGATCCAGAAAGTTTTGGTGGGGGACGTGTAATTTTGAATTAGGTTGAATGTTAACAAAATGCAAAGACGTTTACACTCGGAAACGGGCGTAAATAAGCCTTTTGAAAATGTTTCTTGTCAAGTGCGCATTCCGAAGTTTTTTCAGGGTGGGGGCATCAACTTTCGTCACTTTTTTCAAGCTTTTTTCTTCCGGCAGAGTTAGTTTTAAGCAACTTAAGCGCCCAAAACGACTCTAGGGGGGTCCTGGGACATGCTCTCCCGGAAATGTTTTGAAAATTTGCATACGACAATAGCCATTTTAGTGCTTTTTGAACAATTTTTAAGGAAAGTCTGTCATATTTTTGGTTCACCAAATGATGCATAATTTTGCTTTGCTTCACCAATGATGCATTTTGTTCGCACAGTTTTGATTATGTATGACGTCATTTGAGGCTCAATGGGGGGTTGCAACCCCCAACTCCCCCCGTGCCTACGCCACTGCCGAGTGGTAAGAGCGTCCATCTCTGGAGCTGCATACTCGGGTTTGATTCCGAGTTGGATCAAACCAATGACTTAAAAGTTGGCATTCACAGCTTTCCTGCTTGACGCTCAGCATTAAAGAAACAGTGTGAGAGAACAAGCCGGCAAGTTTAGTTGTTGTACCGGTGGGAAAAACACTTAGTGGGATTTCCCCATCTTGGTGTGGTAGACAGGTGGCTGGCAACTCCTAAGCGAGCTCGATTAAGCGCTTTGATCGCTTTCTCGCGATAGGAGAATAGGCCTAAACATGCAACAAATACAAATAGATGGTCCCCGCCACTCGTTAACGCCTCGTCGTACTGTATTTATCCAAAAAGTGATTATTATGTGATAATGCAACTTATGCGTTGCCATTGCCAAACACAACATGATTACTGAACGAGGCTGCTAATAGAAGAAACAAAGCATGTGGAATAGAGCCGCATGAAACTGGACAAAGAGCCGCATGCGGCTCACGAGCCGCGGGTTGGCCACCCCTGCCATAGATACTGCATACCAGCACAAGTATGTAGTATCCAGGGTTGCAATCGATATTCGATTGCGATATTCTTTACTTTTTGTTCATCGAATGCAATGGAGCCTTTACTTTTTAAAATGAGTATCGAATATGGCCTTGTCTTTACTTTTTTTTCGGCGCAATTCGATATTCCCTCTCCTATGGATTGCCACCTTAACGTGGTGGGGAGGTTTGAGTTTTCAATGATCCTTAGAGCAACGCCGTCGGTAGTGTTTAATCACTTCCATCAGGGTCACCCATGGCGGTAAGTTCGAAGGAGAGGAACAGACCAAGTAGCAATCCAATGCTGTAGCTAAATGGAAAGTTGTAATAACAATATTCATGCTGCATCGTACGGCGCGCAGGATAAAAAGTTCCGCGTTCGAGTTTTAGGCAGAGGGACTCGTTCGAAAAATAAGCTGCAGTCTCCCCCACAAGTTGAACGTCACCGGAAACCCACCAACGCAGTCGCTAAGCGTTTGGGGAGGCAAATGGGGGTAGCGCACAGAAAACGTACTCGAGTTGGACCAAACTGCCGGGATCTAGCTATGGGGCATTGGAACGTTTCGTCACTGATAGGAAAAGAGCAGAAGCTTGTTTGCGAAGCCCAACAGTATCGCCTTGATGTTGTGGGAATTTCATCGACAAAGCGCCGGGGTTCTGGAACTGTCGAGTTGAACGGTGGGTGGAAAATTTTCTACTCAGGTGTTGAAGCAGCAATGTCTGCTCAAGCTGGTGTTGGCTTACTTGTGAGCCCCAACATAGCTGAATGTGTCGTTGACTGGGTACCACCGGGAGGAAGAGTTTGTCTTCTAAAGCTAAGGCTGCAGGAGCGATCTCTGTGTATCTTGCAGGTGTACGCACCCAATATATAATCACAGTACGAAGCCTTTCTGGAGGAAGTTGAGGTTGTATTGGGAAAAGCAACTTCATCAGAATCCCTTGTCCTTTTGGGCGATTTCAATGCACATGTGGGCATCGACAATGCAACCTGGAAAGGTATAATTGAACAACATGGTGATCCTGACATTAACAAGAACGGAAGGTATTTATTGCAGTTCTGTGCCACCAATGGACTGTGCATAATGAACACATTTTTTCAGCACAAAAGAATTTATAAGTACACCTGGTACAGAGACTCTCTGAGACAACGTTCCCAGACTGATTTTTGTATCGTTTCGGCGGACTTGTTTTCTACCGTGTCTGATGTTCGTGTTAAAAGAAGGGCTGAGTTGTCAACTGATCACCACCTGGTTGTCTGCACTTTGAAAGCTTTGAAACCCTTGAAAAAACGAAGGACTTTTCGACCACGAGAAACTTATCGAATCAAATGGGAATCATTGGCTGACAAAGAGGTACGAACTGCATTTGCAGACAACATTGCATCTAAGTTCAAAGAACTTCCGACCTCTACTGAAGACATTGAAACTGAGTGGTGTTTGTTTTGAACAGCAGTTATTACGTCCGCTACTAACTGTTGTGGACGTAAGCGTGTTGAAGGGACGAAGAGTAGCGAGAAAAGAACTCCTTGGTGGAACCAAGAAGTTAAAGAAGCTATTCGTGTGAAAAAAGTGGCCTACGAGGCCTGGCTTGCTAATAAGTCATCACTTGAACTTCGTTCGCAGTACTCTGAAGCACGTAAGGCGGCAACCACAAAAGTTAAACTGTCTAAGGAAAGAGCCGGGAAGGAATTCGGAGAAAGGTTAGACGATGATTTCAAAACGGCAAACAAAGTGTTCTGGCAGACCATTCGCCGTTTGCGTGGAAAAAGATCTCGAGCCGCTCTCTTTATCGAAGATTCAAATGGTGTGACTCTGAAAGATCAAGATGCTATTTTGAATCGGTGGAGAGAGTACTTTAGTGATCTTTTAAACCCAGTTGATGCTACACCGATACAAATTCACGAGGAACAGGTTGGGGAAGATATTCAGATAACCGAAGCAGATGTGAATGCAGTAATCAAATCATTGAAAACTGGAAAAACACCTGGTGAGGATGATATCAGACCTGAAATGTTAAAAGCAATGAACATATATGGTGTTCGTTGGCTGACTCGTGTCTGTAAGGTGGCGTGTAGTACTGGGCAAGCACCAAAGCAATGGCAAACTAGTGTGATAATACCTATCCACAAGAAAGGAGACAAGAGAAAATGCACCAATTATAGGGGCATATCTCTCATCAGTGTCCTGGGTAAGGTCTATGCCAAATGCCTTGAAAAGAAATGCCGTAAAATAGTCGAGCCTAAACTAACGGATGCTCAGTGTGGCTTTCGTCCTAGCCGAAGCACAATGGACCAGATCTTTGCCTTGCAGCAAATCTTTAAGAAGTCGTGGGAATATGCAAAAGCGGTCAATGCATGTTTTGTTGATCTTGAAAAAGCATGTGATCGCATTCCTAGAGACAAGCTTTGGGCGGTGCTGTTGCAGTATGGCATTGATGGCCAGTTACTAAATGCCATTAAGTCGCTGTACATGCATTCCGAGGTCTGTGTTCGTGTTAACAGTGCAACGACGAAGCCTTTCAGAGCAAGTGTGGGACTACGGCAAGGCTGCTCTCTTTCACCTATTCTGTTCCTTATTTATATGGATAGAATAGTTAAGAAAAGTGAGTCTTGCGGCGGAGTAACGATCGGTGAATGCACTGTACAACGTCTGTTATTTGCAGATGATCTTGTGCTACTCGACTCTACCCAAAATGGTCTCCAGCAAGCTCTTGACAGGTTTTCGGATGCATGCTCTGTTGCCGGAATGAAAATCGATTCAACAAAAACAGAAACCATGTGCCTGTCCAGACAACCAAAGCAGTGCTCTCTCCAAATTGATGGAGTACCACTAAAACAGTCAGAGAAATTCAAGTACCTCGGCGTCTCATTCACAAGTGATGGCAGACAAAATAGTGAATTGGATATTCGCATCGGAAAAGCAAGTACAGTAATGCGCCAGCTCCACCGATCTGTGGTACTGAAACGGGAGCTTTGCACCAAGGCAAAGCTATCCATTTTCAGATCGGTCTATGTTCCTATTTGGACTTATGGCCATGAGTGTTGGATCATGAATGAGAAAGTGAGGTCTCGAGTTCAAGCAGCCGAAATGAAACTTTTGCGAAGAAATAGCGGTTTGACCTTGTTGGACAAGGTTAAAAGTGCAGATATTTGTGAATCTCTAAACATCAAAGCGCTGCTTCTCCGACTAGAAAGATCGCAACTGCGTTGGTATGGACTGTGACATGAATGTCCCAGGAAAGAACAGCCAAAAAACTGCTCTGTTCAACACCGATTGGTCGAAGGCCTAGAGGCCGTCCCAGAACTCGATGGCGAGATTACGTAGAAGATCTTAGTTGGTCTCGCCTTGGCATCCCAGCAGAGTATCTATCCTTTGTTGCAGAGGATCGAGATGCGTGGAGGCTCCAACTTGAGCTGCTGCCCCCGCGACCCCCCAAGGATAAGCGGGTCCAGAAAATTGATTGATTGAATTCGATATTCCATATTCGATTTTTTTGTTCAGGTTACTTTATCTCACTTTAGTAAATTTGAAATAATCGTCGGCATGTCATTACCTTTTTTTGCTGATAATTTTTTTTGTGCCAAAAAACAATTAAAAAAATTTTTAACTGCAAAGTTGCTTCGCATATACTATGTCCGTCGTTTGTCTGTAAGTTACCACATGAATGTGAGGACATCACAAGAAATGCTTGGCGTACACCGCTAAATGCTCAGTGTAATATCGAATATCGATTACAATATTCTTTATTCTTTACTTTTTTAAACTACCATGGAAATCGATTATTTCTTTACTTTTTGGTGAACTATCGAATATCGATTATTTTTTACTTTTTTGGGTATCGATTCCCAACCCTGGTAGCATCTATGGTAATATCACAGTGTAACCATATATTGCTAATGCTAACAATGCAACCACTCGCTGAGTTCAATATCCGGAACGAAAATCATAATTACGTCATAATAAACAAAGTTTTGTGAAAATTTTAATCTGTGATAATTTATATCATTGTTAAAGCCTCTCTCAGGGGTGTTAATTGCAGGTGTCTGCTTTTTGATTTAGCGTTATATTTCTCGTCTAAGGCCCTTGTATCGTTGCAAGTGCTGCGGACTGAGCTTGAGGTGGCAGCGTGGCTGTACGACAAGTTTCTGACAAGGGAAGTTAATCAGGTCAGAAGCCTAGCTATAACAGGGTATAAGCTCAGGGTCATTGTTTGTAGTATGGTTTCCCTTTTTCCCGACTTTACAACTTTCTGGGAAAAATTTTCAAAAAGTTTTCGGGAATCCCAGGAAATTCCCGGAATCCCGAAATTTCTCTAGATTCCTGAGATTCGGAAAATTCCCTGGATAATTTCCAAAATTTAATTGATTTAATATTTTTTTCTGTTGGTAATTTTATTGATATCTTAATACGCAGGTTTCTTAAAGTATCAGCTTTTATTTAACATCGTTGGATAAAACACTTGGTAAATTAATTATTATGTATACTGTAGGCCAACTGTATCGTGTTTTATTTACTATTTTGGCTGGCGTTTCTTTCGTTTTCATTGTACTGTAAATAGGGCTTACCGCGACCATTCAGAAGATTTAGAGTAAGGGTTCTTGAACCGGGGTACGTGTACTGCCCTGAGGGTACCAAGCACCATATAGCAGGGACCACGAGATAGGTTATCAATTTAGACGCTGTTTAGTCTGTTTCTCAGTAAATTTAACTCTGCTTTCGAGATGTGTATATGCATTCACACGTTTGCTAAAGTTCGTTGGCATCCTCATTCTAGTTCAATTCAATTTTTATTCCAGCACGCTTAGAAATTGATAGAAACAAAAAGTATAAATTGGTAGTTTATAAAAAACGGTTTTCCGATTTCCGTGAACTACGAATTTGAAAATCGAATTAAATTGAACTATATATAGAATGAGAATAATTAGTCACTTTTTGGTTCTGCAATGTAAGCATATTGTGATTGTATTGTTTTTTTTTTTTTGCGTTAAGCATCAATACATTGTTTACGTTTATTTTTTCATGCATGTGTTCATTTATCATGTTTTTTTGTAATATAGATTAGTTTAAACGAATGAGTTTGACCAGTTTTAGATAGGAAATCTTATCGTGCAGTTAAACGCGTGTCGCATCATTTGCTGATAATGTATTTACCACTACGTTAAATTACATTAGCACGGAAGAATGGAATGGAATATGAAAAAAAAATGGTATGGAATGTGGAATGGAAAATATTTAGTATGAAATAGATATGGAATGGAAGAAATTTTGCAGTATGGAATATGGAAAAATCGTCTTCCATTCCATTCGATAGCATGCCCTGCCGGTGGTGAACAGCTGACAGCTGTGTCCACTGTCACCGGCCCGGAAATTGAACTTCGCGCATCGACAGCAAATGTTTCGTTGCGGCAGTCGGCAACCACCTATAAATGTTGATTTTTTCGTACATTGAAATACGTGTTACCGTCATCAATTCTAAAAAGTGAAAACACTCCACAGCTCCGAAGAAACATCGCAAGGGTGACGAGCCGTTGGCGACGCTGTGCCGATTTGACCGACCCGGGAATCGAACCCCAGACCTCCCGTACCGATAGCGTGCGCTTAGCGACTGGGCTAACCGGCCGGTATAAAACACTCATTCACCACTGAAAATGCTTTCGCACCGAACTAACTTAGTTGCTTCTTCGCATAGTCTGTCGGTGTGTCTCCCCTCTAATATCATTAACTATAAATTGAATACGTTTCTTGGGGGACAACTAGGCCAACATCAGCATACGCAGAAAAGTAAAAAACTTGAACTTACTTGCTGTAGTAGTAGTAGCAGCAGTAGTAGTAGTATTAGTAGCAGTGGTAGTAGTAGTAGTAGCAGTATTAGCAGCAGTAGTAATACCTGACAATGTTATAAAAAAAATCAGTTTGAATCTCAATTAACTCACCCGTGCATACCGTTAACAATAACATTTCGCGTAACTCCTCGAAATTTTGCAGACTATTTTCGAAGCTAAATGAAAGGAAATTGATTCGATGCAGCATCCAAACAGTTTCAAAAAATTTCAAATAGTGTTTAGTTTTTTTGCAGATCTTGATAACTTCGTACTCTGCGAAATTCTTATTACGGTAAGCAGCTTATGAGAGGGGAACAGAGGCAAATGACCCTGGAGCTCATGCTAATTTAAGGGCCCATCAAGAGACCTTAATATTTTTGCAAGACAACATTCACGTGTGCTTTAACTCTCCATCGAAGTATATAGGACTCTAGCTTTTGGCCCTTGATAAGTTCGGAAAGTGTGAGCGCTTGTTAGGTTTGGAGAATATACAGCCCCTTGATCTGGATTGAATAAAATGGACCCGGGCGGTGTTTTTTTAAACCAAATGCAATTTGATACGCCATATAATGACTATACCTGTAATGACAAAAGCTGTACAGACTTCGCCTCATTCCTTGTGATTGTAAATGCACAGCTTTTCTGGGCCCTGTTTTTTTAATAATTGCATTACTAGCTTTCTGTAGCTTAAAAGCATGCTGTGTGGGGCAAGTTTTTATCAAATTTGCGTTAAATTTTGCTCTTGAAACTTTTGATTGTCTTTGATTCGACTTATATCAACATATCAACATTTCTGCCACCAAACGTTTGGCTATCTGCTGATTGATGAACTTATTAAAAATGACGCAAGAATCAGACTATATGAATAGGCCTATAGGCAGTGATGTGCATGATAAATCTTTCTGTAGGCCTAAAGCGATAACAATAATCAATCGATGATTTCAAAAAATCCCTGGACGATACCGATAATTGATAAACCTAAATTTCTTAAAGCGATATCGGTAATCGATAAATTATCGCTGATAAATTTTTCCGATAAATGTTGCAGTAAATTTTTAATGTGGTGGACGAAGTTTTGTTTTTTTGCAAGTCAAACTGCAAAAATATTTTTACCATAAAGTGGGACAGCGCTGTTTCGGGCTAATAGCCCTCATCAGCCGCTCTCAGGATTAAGGTACACTCATTCTTCAGAATGCTTGACCTTGATCAGCCAAACACTCCTCGGCATTTGTATACTCCCAAAAAATTTAACCTTTGTGGCACCAGTCCTAACAACATGTTAGATAACCATTCAAGTTAAATTCCCCATGTGGCCCAGGTACAACAGTCAGAGCCGGTGCTAGGAACTGCGGGGCCCAATTAGAAATCTAATGGCGGGGCCCCTCTTTTCATAACAAAATGTATAGACGTTTGTGTCTCATGAAAAAACATGCGAACGAACCAAAAAAATAGACATTTAATACCTGCTATCAAACAAATTGAAGTGCCGGCAGCACCAGAGCAGTCGTCTTAGGGGGGCCAAGCCTTTTACAAGAGGGGTCAAACATTTAATCAATTCTGTGAACTGCAAAGAAAGCTTTCACGCCACAGTCTTCTTCATCAACGAGAACTTTAAATCTTAAAGATACCGTTGCTGTGCAAGTGTTACATATCACAGCTATGTCATGTTGTTTTACGAGTTCGTAAACAAAAGAAAAGCAGTGGAACACGCTTATAGTTGCTTGTCAAGTTGTTAACAAACGCAATTTCCATATTTGATATTCTTAATTCGAACGAAACGCAAAACAGCTCTGGCGAAGCTGTTTCAGCAATACTTAAAAGGTTTAAAATTATGCTTAAAAGCCGCTGTCTTTAAAAAAAGTAAAATTGTCGATTGGAGGTTAAGGGTGGGGGTGGGTGAGGGGCAAGCTTGCTGTATGTGGCGGCCAGGCCACCCCTTTGCGCCGACTCTGCTTTTATTGATTGCTGTACTTTTAACATCAAGAAAGCCGGCCAATTAGTTAAATAATTTTAAATTTCAGACAAGCATTATGGTAATATCTTGAAAATTATAACACAACGCAATAATTAGCGAATATATTTTTTGAATTTGGAACTCCTTCAAATATGCCTAAATATGCCAACAGACAATAAACTAAAACTACCGGAAAGATTTTTCAAAATGCACTAAAATTGCACTTGTTGTACGAAAATTTTAATAAATTTCCGGGAATGCATGGTCCTGGATTTCCTAAAGATGGTTTTTTCCATAAATTGCTTTAAATGAACTCGGCTTGATGTTGCCACTGTGCTGTTGACTTTGTTACTATAAATCTTGAAGGTTTCTCACAGCTTTTGCTTTTTTTAAACAGAGTATATTTTACAATTTAACTTAAGTGTCAATTGCTTTGGTGGAGAGCATGCATCCTTAAACAGACGCTAAAAAGCTGCAACCGAAATTAACATGAAACCCCCCTAAAACTATCTCCAGGCGACAGGCGTTTACTTGTAAACAGCAAACCCACGCGATCAAACAACTGCGTAACTTTTTTCCTTACCAAAGCTTGGTTTCAGAGCCGGATTTAGAGAATGAGAGGCCTTACGTTTAGGTTATGTTGTTATCAGGTAGGGCGCTAGTTATCATAAATTCCTGATCGGATGCAACTCTAAGGTGGCCATGGTTGATCTCGAAAACAAAGAGGTCGCTCCATAATCGCGTCAAGCCCTTTTGCTTGTAACGAGGTCCCTTGTTTCTCCGAGGCCTTAGGCTTAATTCAGCCTGTTTTGCCTAATGGTAAATCCGACCCTGCTTGGTTTGACCAGCTACCGAGTTGCCGATTTTTTCTGTTTAGCCTAACCCTAATTTAAAAAATAGAAATGATTCATAGATATTATGCACCGGTTCAATTTTTGGCACTTTCACCTATTTTGTATCTCACAGTACAGAAAGGGACTCCTTCTAGCGCGGGGCCCCTTAAGGTGCGGGGCCCAATTTGGTCTAATCGGCCTAAAACCGGCCCTGACAACAGTACAACAAATGGTATTATATTGTTATTATATATGATTATAGTATTACATAAAATATTATTAAAAAATCAATATTAGAAAAAAGAAGTCAGAATTAATATTTTTTCTCAGTATTATTAGAAAAACAATTCTTCTCAATGTTATTAGAAAAAATATTTTTCTCAATTTTTCAAGAAAAGAAAACAGTTCACGGACTCTGCACACTGCGATGGCATTAATTATTGCAACTAGACTTCATGGGCATCGAGTATTTTTTCCACAGCGCCAACTCTCCAACTTCGAAGTTTGAGCACTGTGTCCACAAAAAATCGTTTCTCGCGATAATTTATTGGCGATGACAAAATATATTACAAAAGCGATATCGATAAATCAAAACTGTTTTGAGTGATAACGATAATCGGTAATAAATTATCGCTGATAACTATCGCCGATAAATTATCTTTATAAATGTCCATCTCTGCCTATATGAGAGGTCGGGCAGTGATGGGCACGATAAACCTTTCTGTGCCAAAGCGATAACGATAATCGATAATTTCAAAAAAGCCCTGGGCGATACCCACGATCGATAAATCCCATTTTTTAAAGCGATATTGGTAATCGATAAATTATCGCCGATAAATTTTCCCAATAAATGTTACGGAAAGTTTTCAATGTGTTTGACGAAGTTTTTTTTTTTTTTTTGGTAAGTCAAGTTACAAAAATATTTTCTAGATATTTCAAGATGAGAGAACAGTTCACGGACTCTGCCGTGGCATCAAACAAAGCTAAGAGAGAATTTTTTAAATTGTAACAAGACTCTGAGGACACCGTGTATTTTTTCCATAGCGCCAACTCACTAACTTTGAACATGGTTTATCAGCAAAAGAGCAAAGACCCAGTAGCCCTGTTGCTGATAAACCATTTTTTTCGCTAGGGGTGGTAAGAGGCAGGTCATTGACGATTCTTACAGCTTCAATCCACCGGAGACACCAATATATTTTACCTTGGTTTGGTTTATCAGCAAAAGAGCGAAGACCCATGAGCTCCTTCTGGGACATCAAAAACAGACGCTAGTTGGTAATCTAGTGCGAGTTCTTAACAGAACACTGTGTGCATAACGAATCGTTTATCGCGATAACTTATCGGCGATAACGAAATATTTTACAAAAGCGATATCGGTAAATGATAAATCAAAACTATTTCGAGCGATAACGATAATGGGTAATAAATTATTGCCGATAAATCAATCTCAACAAATGCCCATCTCTGAGGTCGGGCATAAGACTTGAAACCAGGGCTGCGAGCTCAAACTTGAACTCGAAAGAGCTCAATTATTTTGCCGAACTCAAATTTGAACTCGAAAAAATACTTTTTCTGAACTCGAACTTGAACTCGCACTTGAACTTGAATCCAATAAAACTGTTCGACTTCATTAGAAAGATATCTAAATTGTTGAGAAGAAATAAATGATCATTACAAAATACAGTTTGCTGTTCAATTGTGACCACAACACTGACAATTTCGATGGTACTAAACAGCTGAGGTATAGTCTTGAACCTTCTGCACGAGCGAAATAGTTTTATCTTTTTAATTGCATGAGCCCCGGCGGTGAAAAAGTTATTTTGGATATTCATTTGCCTGAAAATATCGTGAAATATACATCTCGTAAAATAGCTTGAACTCGAACTCGAATAAAATTTTGAACGAGTTCGCAGCCCTTCTTTGCATTACAGTACATTAAATAACTTTCCTTATAACAGTAACAATAAAGAGAATTGACAAATAAAAAATGCAAGTGCTGAATAGCAAAATCAAAAATATTTGTAAAGTGAACAATAAATTTGACGGAAAAAAATTGTTGACAAGCTATGCGACAGGGAAGCTGCGAAGTGACCGTTTGAAGGTCTTCAAGTCAAGTAGCCACTCTTATTCTTAAGATTATGCAGTTTTATATTTTTTTGAATTTAGCTTACAACGGTTTCAATATGGGAGTTGATCAATAACCATTAATGAAAAAATGGACAGAAAAAATTTTAATTGTTTAGCAGGTCCAATTTTAGTTGTTTAATAAAATTGACTGCATGGGTTTAATTTGATCGAATCAGGTATTTTGTTTCATATTTTTACACCAATAAAGTGTATAGAACGTTGGAGTCGGTTTGTTTTATACTGCGGAATATAATATTTTAGTCCAATGGAGCTGCTTCTTGTATTAACTGAATGAATTCTAGCGACTCGTACAAAATATCTCGAAGATGCGAGCGGTGCACTGCACAGTGCATTAGGAACCCACATTACTATCATTTTATTGTCAAGGAAAGAGGCAAGAAAGAGGTAAAGGAAAGGGGCAAGGAAGAGGTAAAGGAAAGGGGCAAGGTAAAGGTTCGTTCCGGGCAACACGCAATAGAGGGAAGCAAATAAGCGTGGAAATTTTTTAGTGTACACATCTTGGCCTTTTTTTTGCCTTGCGGCATCACTCCCATTGAGCTGCAAAAAGTTGGGCACGTCCCTGCTTATTATATCCTACAAAGAAAAAGAAGGCCCGTACTTGCTGTTTGCACCCACCAGACAAAGTTACGACCCTGTGCTTATCACAAAAATGTTCTAAAAAAAACGAATAAAACTCTTTTCGATGGAGGGAACTTCATTACGACAATAGCTACGGGTTCGCCGTCAGCTCTCGGAGCTCCTGACGGTAAGTGATTGTTACTAAAGCTGTTGCGTTGAGGACCAAAACATTTTTTTGCAGAGTATCGCGTACTAAACTTTTTAATTCAGTAATCTACAGTAAAAACACATTCTGCAAAAATATGTTGACGGATAGGCCTATAAGACAAAATAAATTGTGTCAGGATACAGCTACATTCTTAACCATCAATTATTGCAGCCGAAAATTGTAATTAAAGTGACCTTTAAAAACAACTATCTCAGTTTTTCTGCAAGAATGAGTTGTTTCCTGAGTTTGGGTAAAAAGTATGGCTATTGCTTATCTCCGCGGTCTTGCCACTGGGCAACACAGCTTCGAACTCCGAAGAAGTTAGTTAGTTAGTTAGTGTCTTTTATTTCCGTACCGTCAACACAAGAATAACATGCATAAATAACATACAGTATAAATTGGACAGCACGAGAAAAGGGAAGAAGCAACAAAACGATAAACGTTGTAACATGCAAGGGGAGAATGGAAGATCAAGAAAAGTAACATGAGAAGCATGGTTGCAGCACCCGAAGCATGGTTGCAGCACCCGAACGTCGCAGCAGTGGCGAGCTGTCGTAGCACTGTGTCTGATTTGACCTTTCCGGAAATTGAACCCCACTTCCGCACCGAAAGCGATTTTGAAATAGCATAAAATCGATTTTTGCTCACTTGCTGTGGAATTATTGCTGCTTCCTGGATTGCTGGGTCCACTAAGCTCTTGATATAGCATAAAGAATGGTTTTTGTTCACTTATTGTGAAAACACCGCCACTTGCTGGGTTGCTGGGTCCACTAGAGAAGCCTATAAAAATACATACCGTTAATATGTTTCACTCTGGGTAGCTACAACAATACTGCAATAATGATAATGCATTAATCTAGTGCAAAGGGCTGCAAATACTTTTCCAAAAATCCAATTGTGACGTGATTGTTGCGCACGCAATTACGATCTCGCGGATGTTGCCCGCACGTTCTGTCACTTGTGAACAACGATGCTCGGGAACGTAATGAGCAAAAATGTTAGCGGGGGCGTGTGGGGGTGGGCGGCTGTGACGTAGCAGGGGAGCCACCAATGCTCTGTCACCAACTTTTTGGTGAATAAGACATTTTTCCGATCACTACAGACGGATAAAAACGGGTCTTTTCATTGTTCTCTTCTCCCCCCCCCCCCAAAAAAAACTTCTCATTGTCTATACCCCTGTGGGAAGGGGGGGAACAAAATAGAATATCCGAAAACTACAAGTAATGGAGTATTTTATAAAAATGTTTTTAAACGCACTTCAGATTACTATTTGTAAAAAAGAGGGGCAAAGTGCTCTGGACGTGCCCTCCTTTCACCGCTATGCAACCGACAAAGCTGCTATTTGAGCCTATGTCGGCCTAATAAAATAACACGATGATGCACACTTTTACACAATAGTATAGTTTCTTCCTATTCAAACGTTTTGTCACGGTTGTTGATTATGAAGAAAACTTTGCGGGTCAGGTTCACAAATTCAAGTCTAACCTGGAAAAAGTTCGGGTCAGTTATAATTGGAGCTCAGTGACGTAGTTAGAGGGGAGGGGCATTGTGCCATGCCCCTTTTGAATTTTTCTTTAAGTGAAAAAGCACAAATGTTGCCAAGTCACTGAAACGTGTTTGGCTCTTTTGATGGCTTTTGCAATTTATGGCCCCCCCTCCCCCCTTTGAAATTTCTCGCAACGCCACAGTTGGAGTCTTACGCAAACAATCAAACAACTGCCTTTTTCTAGCGCTAAGAAGCTAGCAGTTTAGACGTTGTTAACGAGAGCCCCCCATTGCTGGCAAGGAGTGTGAACCGCGCAGGCACGGTAAGTATTGGTTACCCTCGTTTCAACGTTATTTGAAGAAACAATTTGTTTAAGTTAAAATAAGAAACAACTTGTTTTAATAGCTTATTTTTTACTTACATCAAGAAAGCAATAGCTTCGCCGCGCTTTTCAAGAGCTGCCAGTCTCCTGTCTAGCTCAGCGCCGGATTAACCAATAGGCAAATAAGGCACTTGCCTTGACGTTATGCAAAATACACACCACTTCTGCCCGGAAAACGTTATTTGCTATAGAAAACACCCGTATTTTAATGAACTTATCAGTTATGGGCTAACTAGGGCGATTTTTTATTGACCCAAAAATCTCAAAAAATTGATTTTATTGACCTAACGAAATAGTGAAATGAAAGAACCAGTCCATAAGAAAAAAAAACACCGAAGTCACTTCAGTTAGTGCTTAGATTATGATGTACGCCCATATAATTCATGTTTTGCTATTCGCTGTATTGCAATCATTGTAACATCAAAGTATGTTCGAATAACTAATGCATTGTCTTTTCAATTCTAATGTTTTTGACTATCCGCACGTAGCGACAAAAATATGGAGCAAATGAAAACACGACGAAAAGCTTATTTCATGATAAACCGATTTTGCTAAGATTGCAATCTTGCAAAGCTGTCTGAACAGATCTTTACAATCGAAATCGATCAAATCACATCAAACATTACATTAATAAATTAAGCATGTGTAAAACTGTGATACCGGTAACAGTCTGGCGACAGCATACACCTCCCTGATACTACCAACAGTTACGAACCTCCATCTCTAAGTCTAAACTATCTGAGTCATTTCTTTTTGAGTATAAAGTAGAATCGCGCAAAAAAAGCAAAAATTGAGCTAATAAAAAAATTGATCTAAAAAACAAAAAATTGACATTTATTGACTTTCTAACTTCATCAATACTGATCCTAAGACCGTGAAGTTTTGTTTCCATATTTTTAGAGTTATTTTCTACATCCAAAAAAAAATTAGCTTTGTTGACCGTGAATCGCCCTAGTTATAACAAATCAAAATGGCTCTTTGTGTTTTCAAAGTAGGCCTATACTGGTATTATTTAGAAGATAAAAATAATTAGAAATGCAGTAAATATGGGACGAAAATAGCTTAAGGAGGAAAAATAAAGCCGCTGTAGTTTTCAAAACTGGGCGTTTCGACAACATAGATGCAGCTATCATCATCAGCAGTGTATGCAAAGCGATACAAAACCGTAAGGTAGTACAAAACTGTAACTTGCAGTTTTGTATTGAATGCATACACTGCTGTTGATGACAGCTGAATTTATGTTGTCGAAACGTCCAATTTTGAGAATTACAGCTACTTTATTTTTCCTCCTTAATTAGAAATGATACGTTCATCAAAAGCAAAAACGTATTAGTTCAAAATAATACCTGAAAATTGACACATGAAGTTGAAATTTGTTGCGCATGTTCTACCTTCAAAAGTGAGGTTTGCGCCTGGTGTTTTACGAATTGTCAAGCAGTCGCTATTACCAGTTAGATTCGCCATCCACGATTGCAATCCTTGGACTTTAGCAGGTATCGTTTTGTTTCTCGTTATCCACACATATCGATTATTCCTGCCACTCGAATAACGTCTTGCCCCAATCCAAGCTTGATCGCCTAAACATGTCAGAGAAAAGTGCAATACACACTCTTGAAAACACGTAAGAGAAAATTAAGTGTAAGAGTAAAACACACTCGTGATGTAAACGTTGTTTTAAGTAAATAATTTGTTGGTGATTGTCAATTGACGTTTAGTTCTGTTCCACATCCGGGAGATTATTTTCACTATTTAGCCACGAAAGATTAAGCCATGCTTTCCGTTTTAATGCGAATGTTTTTTATCATCTTTTATCTCGGATGCTGGTAAGTTTGCTGCAGGAAATTTATTTGTATTGTTTAGGAAATCACCGTAACGCTTTTAATGATTCCTAACTGAATCTTCTTTGAATTCTATTAGAATAAGAGCCCTGAATTTTGAACTTGTAGGGTACCCGTACTGTATAGCGTGCTATTCTGTGTCGATTTTGAGGTGCGCTACCGGTAGTTCCTTGAGTGGCTAATAAATTTCATGTTTGGATTCACTTTGTTTGCCTTATCTCAAATAGTCTCAAGCAGTTTTGTTAGTGTTGGAAGAAACGACTGCTTCACTTGAACAGTATTTAATACCAATTAAAGTTGCGAAGTGTTAATGCTGCGTTGCAGTAAGTAATCACTGATCAAACAGGAATGAAATTTTCGCCTCTGATTGAATGGATAAATGCTTTTGAATAATTATAGGGGTTAGCCAATGTAACACAAGCGCCTCACTCAAAACCCGCTGCGTAAAAAGAAATTAAAAGAGGAGGGGTAGAATTATGAATTGCAAAAGCTACCAGTATCAGAGTCTGGTATATTTCGGTCTCTTTATAACATTTGATCGTTTTTTACTAAAAGACAAAGTCAAAAGACGAGGGGAGGGGGCATGGCGCGATGCCCTCTCCCGAAATACAGTGCTGTTCTATACGGATTAGGAGTAAACGTGTCAAGAGAAAATTGCCTATAAAATAAAAAATTAAATTTCAACGTTAGGAATAAAGCGACTAAAACTAAATCCAAAGTCAGGCCCAGAATTCTGAGTCCAAGCAAAAATGCTGGTCTAAAACCAAATTGAACTGCCGTGAGGACTTGCCCCATGTCCAATGTGACAAGCAGATTTTGCAGGTAAACTTTACCACATCAGCAACAAGATCTCCAATGCGGCAGCGTAAAATTTTAATTGATTAGTCAGCCTAATAGTTAATAATCCCTACTTGAAATTTTTTGAACTATTAAATGCTATAGACTTTACTAAATCCAAATCAAAGAGCGGTTAAAGACCTCCTCCAGTCTGTGCTCCAAGCCCGATGTAGCAGCTCAACTTACTGTACTGCGTGCACATACCGCCACTTGGAAAAAATCTCTGACGGAGCAGTGTAAAAAATTTATTGACTCGCTACACCTACCTTGCCTGAGACTCGATGTAATAAAGCTTTGAAGGCTGTAATCTAGTGGAAGACTCAACTCTGCCAATGAGCCATTTCTCATTCTGCAGAAATTCAGGGCATTGGACCAAGTTAAACGCCTTGATTTTACAAAATAGAAGCTTTTACATTCCTTGAGCTTCAATTGCAAACCCACAAGAAAAATCACTAGTATTGCTGTTTTCATATCTCTAACTTAATCAACATGGTATTGCAATAATTAATGTGAATTTTAAGTTGAAATGAAAAGAATTTTTTGAGGTAAACAAAACGTAAAGTTGGTTTTAGTAAAAATGCTTTATTACGTCACATTTTTGGGTTTGAAGCAACGATAAAGCAAGGCCGTGCCTGACCTTTTGCATAGATTTTATGCAATAAAAGCGACGTACCCTATTCCTAAATAATTACGGTATTTTTTAGTGAACGAAAGGCAGTGACGGCTGCGATTGAAGGGTGTTGACGCAGGCAGGCTTGCGTAATAAATTACGTTTGGAATGATTTTGATGTGCGCACTCTGTCACCACAAATTAAATGCATCGTTTCCGTAACCGTAAGTGGTTTAGTTGCAATAGCCGATGGTGATGCTAACCAAAACTTTTAAATCACAATAAACTTTATCGATAAAATATGCGCTTTAGGCGAAAAAAAAAACTGGTCCTTGCATTTGGGCCCCCCCACTTCAAAATGGCTCCGCCATTGCTGCATGCACAGCATGACTTGCACAATCTGTGGCAGCCTGGCAGATATGTACTTGCCTACGGACTCAACATTTCGAAATGAACGCGAAATTTTTGAAAGCTTGGCGCGCTAAAACTACAAGATATATCGTTTTCTAATTTTATGACTTTTCTTATTTGGGCGTTTGGAGTAATTTCTACAGCTTTTCGTTAAACTTACAGTTTTTTTTTTGATTTGTTATGTTGCTGCTGCTGTGTTATTTTTTTTCAGATGTCTTCAGTATGACGATAAAAGGATGAAAAGGAAAAAAATCTTCTAAAAAGAATAGCTAAAAAGTCCACTCTTTCCCACACTGCCAAAAAAATACCAAAGAATTACCAGCGCTAACCCACTTAAAGACGATACGGACGTTATAAAAAGACGAACATTCAACAAGACTTGCAGAATTCACAGTATTATTAATAAATGTCCCGCGAAACTGTTTGCATCCGTATAGTTGTGATGATGCCTTTTACTATCGTTTAAGTACCGGTACTAATTTTAAAAATAAGCCCTCCGTGGTTAGTTGGTCAGTTGGGTCACAAGCTGCTATTTTGAGTCGGAAATTAATGCGTCTGCTTTTTTGTCACAGCATGCTTTCGCTTCATATGTTAGGCCTACGATGTTGGTTCGTTTTTGTTGATGTTTTTTATTTTGTGTGTGTTAATGCGATGCTACCGGTCATGCAGCCATGTCCAGTCAGTTTCGACTGGCATGCCTCAACGCTAATCCGTTTTGCTGCATGTTCCGTTTTCCGTACCAATATTATTCATTTTACTGTTCCAGTGTATTTTAATGCTTTTAGCGTACGAGAATAAAAGTTGAATTGATCGATTGATTGATATTTGAGCAGTTATTACGCTATTTCTTGCAAAAATACATGTAACTTGCTAGTCGTCGTTAAAAAAGGCAAGTTTCGAAGAGAAAAAGTTTACTATTGCGTCAAGATATGATGTTATTGCGTACGCTATTGCGTACGCTTTATTGACTCTCAGCCACTCAAACGATAAATCGGTGAGATGAAACGATTGCTTAGAATTTTATCGCCCAAAAGCATACTCCATGGAGTATGATTCGCTCATGCTTTGAGCTTCACACTGAAAGCCACAAAGTTGCAACCGATAAAATGTGCGCTTTCGAAATCTTTCATTTATCGACGTTTGATGAATCATTCCCACATGAAGTTTTTTTGTTTTCTTGACGATTACTAAGCTTACGTTGAAGAAAGAAATTCTACCATCGGCAAAAAATTTGGAATCGGTACCGGTACTTCTCTAGTATTTAGTAGCCTACATCAATTTGAAGTCCTTTGTCGTCCTTTGCGGTGTTTCAAATTTTCAATCCTTTGCGGTGTTTAGTAAGACCGGTACTAGACTACTGATGCTTGATGCGGCGGTAGTGCGTTCCTCCTAACTGTTCCATAATGCAGAAACTGGTACTTCTGTATAAAAAAAGCCTAATGTAGGTACCGGTACCACAGTGCATCCATTATTACTAACAGTGGAACCACTTTCTGTGCTCAATTTCCGGAACGAAAATCAGAGTTGAGAGTTCATCTGTTCAAATCGTGTTGCTCATTCCTATACTGAGAAATACAAAAAATAATGGTGAGCAATTTCATTGTATTTATTAAACTATAAACTGCTTGTAACCGGCCGTTAGCTCAGTCGCTAAGCGCACGCTGTCGGTACGGAAGGTCTGGGGTTCAATTCCCGGGCCGGTCAAATCGACACAGTGTCGCCAACGACTCGCCACCGTTGCGACGTTTCTTCGGAGCTGCGTTGCCCAGGCGCCAAGCCGCGGAGATGAACCCCAACTCGTTACACGCTTCGGCGCGATACGACGAGTATAATGAAGATTTGATTTTTGATTTATTTAAACTGCTTATTACTTTTTTTTCTTTTCTTCTACATAGTTAAACAATTTGCAATGGCTCCTTCACAATTTTAAAAACAAAAAATATAAACAGCAAATTTTGGAAACGGCAACAATACGGCAATAGAACAGATGAACTTCTTTAAAAATCAATTATTACATCACAGCATTTGCTTCATTTTTGTGGACATACGCAACAATGCTTTTTTGTTGACTGGGTCCTCTGTAAGAACTGGACTATAAGTACACTGTGCCGAAACAGGGGTGAAATGACGTCACTGGCACAAATGTGCTACTAGCACATCGTCACTCGCACTCGCACATTTCGACTCGCACATAACCAATCACTCGCACATCACTGTACTCGCACTCGCACATTCCATGCTCACTCGCACATTATGACCGGACCACTCGCACATTGACCAAACTAGCACTTGCACATTCCGATGTTGTAAATAAATAAATTAACTGAGGTTATTTTCAAATTATATTGAACAGAAAATTCAACGGTAATTGAGGGAGACTGCGAAGTGAGCTTGCGCTCTTCGAGTCAGCAGCCACTTATTAAATATGTCAATTGCGATCGGCTCCAGCCGCGAATCGAATCCGTCACGTAGAATCTGTTACCTGCGCTCGGTACCGCTAGGTAAAATCAAGACCACTTGCACATTGACCAAACTAGCACTCGCACATCCCGGTGTCGTAAAAACCGGACCTCTCGCACATTGACCAAACTAGCACTCCCACATTCCTGTGTTCAGTGTGTTGTACAAACCGGACATTCCGATGTTGTAAAAACCGGACTACTCGCACATTCCGGTGTTGTAAAAGCCACACCACTCGCACATTGACCAAACTAGGACTCGCACATTTCATTTCACTCGCACATTTACATTCGCACATTACAACCGAACCACTCGCACATTGACCAAACTAGCACTCGCACATTTCGGTGTTGTAAAAACCGGACCACTCGCACATTGACCAAACTAGCACTCGCACATTTCGGTGTTGTAAAAACCGGACCACTGGCACATTGACCAAACTAGCACTCGCACATTCCGATGTTGTAAAAACCGGACCACTCGCACATTGACCAAACTAGCACTCGCACATTTCGGTGTTGCAAAAACCGGACCACTCGCACATTGACCAAACTAGCACTCGCACATTTCGGTGTAGCAAAAACCAGACCACTCGCACATTGACCAAACTAGCACTCGCACATTTCGGTGTCGTAAAAATCGGACCACTCGCACATTGACCAAACAAGCACTCGTACATTTCGGTGTCGTAAAAATCGGACCACTCGCACATTCCAGTGTTACAAAAATCGGACCACTCGCACATTGACCAAACTAGCATTCGCACATTCCTGCGTTGTAAAAACCAGACCACTCACACATTCCAGTGTTATAAAAATCGGACCACTCGCACATTGACCAAACTTGCACTCGATCGGACATTTGGGTGTTCCGGTTATAATATGCGAATGAACATGAAATGTGCGAGCCCTAGTTGGGTCAATGTGCGAGTGGTCCGGTTTGTACAACACCGAAATGTGCGAGTGCTACTTTGGCCAATGTGCGAGTGGCCCGGTTTGTACAACACCGGAATGTGCGAGTGCTTGTTGGGTCAATGTGCGAGTGCTAGTTTGGTCAATGTGCGAGTGGTCCCGTGTTTAACATCACCGAAATGTGCGAGTGAACAAGCAATGTGCGAGTGCTAGTTTGGTGAGCGAGTCCTAGTTTGGTCAATGTGCGAGTGGTTTAATTTTTTGGCTTTGCAATATCGGAATGTGCGAGTGGTCTGATTTTTACTACACCGTAATGTGCGAGTGCTAGTTTGGTCAATGTGCGAGTGGTCCGGTCATAATGTGCGAGTGCGGTGATGGGCGAATGATTGGTTATGTGCAAGTCGAAATGTGCGAGTGGTCAGGTCATAATGTGCGAGTGAACATGGAATGTGCGAGTAGGGTGATGTGCGAGTGATTGGTTATGTGCGAGTGAACATGGAATGTGCGATTACGGTGAACCATCATGCGAGTGATTGGTTATGTGCGAGTGATTGGTTATAATGTGCGAGTGAACACGGAATGAGCGAGTAGGTGATGTGCGAGTGATTGGTTATGTGCAGTGCGAATTGAAATGTGCGAGTGGTCCAGTCATAATATGCGAGTGATCATGGAATGTGCGAGTGATTGGTTGTGTGCGAGTCGAAATGTGCGAGTGGTCCGGTCATAATGTGCGAGTGAATATGAAATGTGCGAGTTCGAGTACGGTGATGTGCAAGTGATTGATTTTGTGCGAGTGGTCCGGTCATAGTGTGCGAATGCGGTGATGTGCGAGTCGAAATGTGCGAGTGGTCCGATCATAATGTGCGAGTGATTGGTTATGTGCGAGTCGAAATGTGCGAGTGGTCCGGTCATAGTGTGCGAGGGAACATGGAATGTGCGAGTGCAAGTACCATGATGTGCGAGTGGTCCGGTCATAATGTGCGAGTGAACATGGAATGTGCGAGTTCGAGTACAGTGATGTGCGAGTGATTGGTTATGTGCGAGTGGTCCGGTCATAATGTGCGAGTGCGGTGATGTGCGTGTCGAAATGTGCGAGTGGTCCGGTCATAATGTGCGAGGGAACATGGAATGTGCGAGTGCTAGAACGGTGATGTGCGAGTGATTGATTATGTGCGAGTGGTCCGGTCATAATGTGCAAGTAAACATGGAATGTGCGAGTGCTAGTGTAGTGATGTGCGAGTGATTGGTTATGTGCGAGTCGAAATATGCGAGTGCGAGTGACGATGTGCTAGTAGTACATTTGTGCTAGTGACGTCATTTCACCTCGTCTCAAAAAAGCATGAGGCGAATGTTGCAGCAGGAAAAGAGTCAACCAGTGTTGCCAACTTAGCTACTTAGTATCTAGATCTATGTACTTTTTTAGTCCTTTTAGATACCAACTTTTTCGTCTAGATCCTAGCTACTAATCTAGATACTTCTATAACTATACAATTACGGGAAATGGTTGCTTCCAGTAACAAACTTCACGGAGCGAACCGCTTTTTCCATCCGTTCGGGTCAGTGTTGCCAACTTTTATAACGTTCCAGTTTGTGTGTTGTTTAATTCTTTCGCGGAAGAATGCCAGAAATTATCGCTTTAATTTTGAGAGCCGTTCTTCCGAGTGTTCAGCTCAGTACCGGTAGGCCTACTAGCCTACAAGTAGGCCTATAGTAGGAATAAAATTTTAAGTGTTTTTCCAGTCTAAGGTAAGTTGCAGCAAAATGACAATTTGTGTTATGAGGAGATGAACATGGCCCAATTCTCTGATTTAATAGAGCTCCAAATTTTATGGTTTTAAATCATTAGAATGATAAGAAGTTAAAGTTAATCACGAGTATTAAAAAGGATAGTATGCTGTGCTCAAAATTCACAGATGCTCATGCTAATCAGGGGCGCATCCACAAGGGCCGCTGGGGTCGCGCCCCCCCTACTCCCGCTGAAATATAAGCTGAGAACGTGAAGATCTTTTTTTGACTTCGGACGGTAAATTGGACATCGAAAGGCGTGAAGACCTTTCTTTTTTGGTCTTCACTAGATTTCGGGCGTAAATTAGACGTCAAAAATTGCGGCCTCCCTTTTTCAAATTTTTGGGCATGCCCCTGCTAATATATACAGCCTACACTGTTAGTGCGTAAGTTTACCACGAAGTTCATGGAATTGCTGAATTCAAAGTTCAGTCCATTTAAAACCATTATAGAGCCAATCGACTAGCAAATCCATGATATTTTTCTGTTGTGTATAGGCCTATTTTCATTCATTTTTTGCTTGAATGTGTGGCTATGACGTGTTTAAAGGTGTTTCGATGTCACTGGGACTAAAATGTGTCTTCATTAGGCAGAATACTTCTCGAAAAACTGAATGTGTGCTTATTATTGAATGCTGTTAATAAGTTACCGTACTTCGTTTCAGACTCTGTAATATTGCTTGTTTTTTGTCGTATTAACGCACTTTTTGTGGTTCGATACTAATCTAGATACTTTTGTTGTTTAGATGTGGTTTAATAAAAAATGTAGCTACTTTCTTGATACTTATGGTAAACGATCTAGATACTTGAATAAATTGAGATCTGGCAACACTGGAGTCAACTAAAGTGATGCAGTTTCCAGGTTTCTGAGATTTTGACTGCTTAGCATACGGTGCAATCTTTTTTGACGCAGGATGAAAATCTGGTAATCTGCTTTCTACTGTTAGTATACGCATAGGCCTGCTGTAATGCATTTTAATGGCTGTTATCTGGTTATGGTTTAAGAGCAGATAAAAATATACTAGCACTGCTGAGCGATGCATTATCGAATTTGCCGGTAGTAGGCTCTGCAATTGCATACTTAATGAATATTACCGTAGCAGCTAACAGTAATTTGTAAAGTTGTGGTTAGACAATTTGAAAAGTACAGTAGCCTAGCTATTGTAAGTTTTTACGACAAGCGATGTGAATAAATTCGGTATGGTAGCCTAATTTTCGTAGCTTTTTCGGTCCTTTTATGACAAATTGTTGTCTTGTTTGCACTTGATGTTTTAACCAAGAGTTTGGTGTAATGTATGATAAATTTTGATGTTCTTGAAATTGATCTGTGTGGCAGCACTGTTCTATACATCTTATGGACTCAAGTTTGTGTGTCGCTTGCGACCAACGACCTGTTTCTGTGTAGTCTTAATCTTCTACAGTAATAAACTTACCGGTAGCTCTTACTGCTGGTACCAGTGTGTTCATGACCAGGTGACAGTGACACTGGACAGGTTATCGGTATCGATGCTTTTTCATTTTTTGCTTTAGAATGTTGTAGGTAATTGACTTTAAAAGTTAAAGTGTTGAATACAGGTGTACATTGCATTGACTGATTATCTACTCGTCTACTGCTCCTTAACTGTTAAGATGGTCTTAACAAAGCAATATCTGCGTTATAATCCTGTTGCACAATTTGGTGTTATAGCCAGCTCAAGATGCAATGTTGTTATGTTGCAAATGAGAAATACCAAGGCTCGATATATAGCAGTTGCTGCTGTAGAAAATGTTATTATCTGGGATATACGAGTGGGAGAAAAGGTAGGCCAAATCTTGTTATGGCAGTGTTTATTTTTATGTTCTTATCGGATTTTAAAAAGCTTCATTATGTTCTTATCAGATATTAAAAGCTTTTTCCTCTAAAAATATTTGGACTTAAATGTAAAATTATGTTCAACCTAAGTTGGAATAAAATACTTCTGTCTGGTCACCTCATTTGATATATAAGTAATGTTAAATCTATTGAATTGGTTCAAAAAGTATTCACTACAAGGGTTTGCTTCTGATCGTTTGTTCAAGCTTAATCTGAAATCTTTAGAATATGGTAGGCTGGAATATGATTTAATTCTCACGTACAAAATATGCTTTTGATTGATTGACAGAGATTTTAATGACTTTTTTGTGTGTGTTGAAACTATGCTAATTACATTTTGCTTATACATACAATGGTTCTTAGATGTAAACACAAGCCTAAGCATGACTATTTTAGATATTTTTTCTGCAGTCGCATCATTTCAGTTTGGAATTTGTTACCTCAGTCTGTTGTTAATTCTGCTACTTAAAGTGCCTTCAAGAGACGTTTGTCCAAATTTGATTTGTGCAGTATTTGCTCGTTTATATTTTAAGTTTCAGTATTGCTTCAATTTTTCTTCTCTTTTTTCATAACAATGATTTCTTTTTGCTTCACTTGTTAGTGTGTCTGGGTATAAAGCCAACACCATAATGTCGTATTTCATAAACAAATAAATTTTGTCATTAGCAGCTAGTCTAGATCCTGATTGGCTTGCATCTATAAGCATGACTGTTGATTGGCTTGCGTCTGTACGCATGACTGGTTTTGAGTACCAGTAAATTAGCCAATCAAGATCTACTGCTGGCAAAGTAGACACTACCTTTTGTTAGGCTATTTGTCAATTTGGATAAAATAAACAACTTCTTAATTTTTTGTAAAAGGTTGTGTAAGATTTTAATTAATTTCCAAAATCCTATAGGCTAGAGATATTGTTCTAAACAATTTTATTTTTGTTTTGATTAATGTTTTGTTTTGCAAGTCTTTTGAGTTTGCTTAATGACATAGCTAATTTTAAGTTTATATTATTTTCAGGTTTTGGTGTTGCAAGGTGAAAAACATGAAGTGTCATGCTTGGCTGCTAATCCTGATAAAGAGCACTTGGCTGTGGGATACTCTGATGGGACGATTAAAGTATTTAACTTAATGACAGGAGAATCTACCATCACATTTAGTGGCCATCGTTCAGCAGTATCTTGCCTTCATTACAAAGACAAGATGCTTCTTGCATCTGGCTCTCATGTAAGTGCTTTCACAATTTTTTTTTGTATTTGGAGCAGCGTTTAGTGGCAAACGACAGCTAACAGCTTCATGCATGGCAGGCAAAATTTATTTTGCAGCGTCTTCGTGTTTATTCTGTATCAGCCATGCAGAATCTGATATGGATACTTATATTATGGTTGTGTATTTCATTTACTCTGTCCATATACCCAGTTTAAGTGAGGCAAAAGTGATTATAATATAGTTAAAAAGTAAAGATATCTTAAAAAATTTAAATGTGAAGCAGAAAGCTGTTGGGGTTTAGGTCTAGTTAAACCTGACTTGTGAACAGGGCAAATGTTGCTTGTTGCATGCTGGTAAAAGCTCACTTTAACTTGATACATTGTGCTAGCTTTTTGCTAATGAAGTTGATACCAGAGTTATATAGATCAATTATAATACAGCAAAACAGATTAAATTAAATTATTGACCCTCAAAATACTCGTGAAAAGTATTAATGGAACTATAGCGAACGCAAGAAAAGAACATAGGCGAGACATGAAAATGCTTTAATGCTAATAGCAAATATGCTTGTTGCAATTAAAAAAAGAAGTTCAGGTGAACTTGATAAAAGTGATTGTAATGTGACCCACAATCATTCAAAATTGCTAGGCTAGTACATGCACTATTACTCAAAAACAAAAAACCTCTATTATACTTGTAATTGATCCAAGTCTGGCTGATATTTTAAATTGTTGTAATCAGCAATTTTTATGATGCTGCCAAATAAAAGATGTAAAATGTTGAATAGTGACTTGATGCTTTCAAATAGTCTTGTGTTGCTATTCCAGAAGTGACCGCAACTGAAAGTTCTTTTGATTATGCGCTCTCGACCTCTCGGCTGAACATACAGCACTCTCCCTTTTGTAGACTGTATTAATTACTTGCAAACTAAAAAGATAAAACAGTCGACCTCAAATCATAAACTTAGGAAAACTACTAGAAGCGACAGCGTATTTCAAATCGTGTCCTTTTCACGGTCGCTCTGGCATCTAATTCAAAATACTGCAGCAATAGCACCGAACTCAGGACAGTTACGAAATTCAAATGACAACTCCCCGTGATTGCGCAATTTACCATATAAGGGCATAAAAAACGGATCAGTGATTTCATAGTGTGGAAACGAAAAACGGAGTGTACAACATTTGCAAAAAATAAAGGTAGTGATTCTAACAGTTGCTGTTTTACATTTATGGTTTTTATGCCACGTGTCCTATTTTGAGAAAGAGTCTTTAGGCTGCCCTGCTTAGACTTAACATATCATTTTTCTTGAGTTTGCATTTGATGTCGATGTAATTGTTTACTACTTGTCAAATTATATAACCACGAACAAATATTTTATTACTGCTGTTTATTTAAAGCAATTTTATGTAGTGCATAGATTGTGCCTTGTACCCGGAAAACTATGCATTGAAATCTATTATTATTCAGGATACAGATGTAGTTGTGTGGGATTTGGTCAATGAGAGTGGGCTATACAGACTTAAAGGCCACAAAGGTCCCATCACGCAGTGTCATTTTTTAAAAGAAAGAAATATGCTGATCACCAGGTACCAATTTTTTTGAACTGTTTTTAGTAGGAATGCTTATTTCAGAATATCAAATCCTACGGAACTGGTTCCGTTTTTAGGATTCGGTTTAATTGTGAAGAAAAATTACGCGTGATAAATTTTTTCAGACGTGCATAAGCGCAAGTGCACGTTCGGCCTCGTATGTGTATGATCATGCGGTGTTCGTCGGAGGCCGTAAAAAATTTGTGGGAGGCCATGAGTGTAGTACGCGCCGCCTGTATATGATATACTGAAACCATATTTTTTGATGTGTTTCTAAAGTTTAAGAGGGTCATGCCCGCTGTTAGCTCCATGACTACCCCACTGCGTGTTTATATGCTTTGAATTTATAGTGCTGTAATCCTTGTGCTGGCCATCAATTCATTAAAAATGAAACAAATGGTTGATTTTTTTTGTTCTGCAATAGTCGAGCGGTTTCGTCTGAACTGATATTCAAATAGCACCAGCGGCCATTTTATAGATTTGGGATTCGGTTAAGGATTTGAAATTCTGGATTTGAAAAAAAAAAAAACATTCGGAAGTAGGGCTATAGATATTCTAGAACATAGGTTCCCAACCACTGCGTCGCGAAAAAATTGCAACCTGGTCGCGAAAACGCTCTGTCAAAATGGCGGCGAACTGCATGAGTTAATATGCAACCCTATAACCATAGCACATATTGATTGCAAAACAAGAAATGCGACAGTTTTATACATCCATTTGATAAATTTTGTTTACAAGCAACTACCATAGTAACCAACACCTTACATGTCTCGATTAAAGATTGCCCCTCGTTGGAATATTCTTTTTGCCAACAAACAACCCCAGGGTTCTCATTGATA
The DNA here is from genome assembly GCA_964006365.1 of Trididemnum miniatum. NCBI lineage: Eukaryota > Metazoa > Chordata > Ascidiacea > Aplousobranchia > Didemnidae > Trididemnum > Trididemnum miniatum. The sequence goes on from OZ023240.1 coordinate 19,922,233, forward strand.
ATGATAATGACTGTTTTATCGTGTTTTTGCCCAATGTAGGCCTTACCTGTCGTTAGCTCAGTTGCATAACGCACACGCTATTGGTGTGGGAAGTCTGGGGTTGAAAACCCGGGTAGGTCAAATCGGCACAGTATCGCCAACGACTCGCCACCGCTGCGACGTTTCTTCGGAGCTGCGTAGCCCAGGCACTAAGCCGCAGAGGTGGCCCCCGCCACTTGTTACACGCTTCGGCGTAATACCGCGAGTATAATGAAGATTTGATTTGATTTACTTGAGTTGCCTTTTGATAAATAAATGTTTATCATTTTTGTGTGTGCTAAAAGCGTAATCAACAAGCTACTTGAAGAGAAAGACGTGTTTAAATCGCAATTAAAAAGTTAGACTTTAAGCAGTCTAACCTAGGTATCAAAACGACAGACTTTTGTATTGTGGGTCGCGACCGGTCCGCGAGACCGTTTTCATTCCGAGACTGGTCCGTAAAATATAAAAGGTTGGGGACCGCTGTTCTAGAATACTTAACTATTCTGAAATGGACATCCCTAGTTTTTAGTTTGGATGATAGATATAGCTAAGTTTCCTGTTTACGTTGAAATAGTAAGTGCTGTAACAAAATGATATCAACAAAATAAGCTTCTTCATGGGTCTTGTGAACATTTTTTTTGCATTGACAAACTTGTCTTTAAGAGCCAAGCTTGCTGGATTATAGTGATATGAGCCGCTCAAAAAAATACATTTGTTAAATTATCTTCGATTGTGATTTGCTTGCTATTACGCCTTAGGTTTTGCGATGCTCATTGGTTTTAAATGATAAATTTTAACTAGAAGATTTCTTCATGTTAAAATTGAGCTAGAAGATTTCGTGTTAAAGCCTTAGTATAGTTGACCATATTCATTCATGCACATTGAGAGGGGTGAAAGTTGTCTCCGTGCTAATAAGCCCACTCACTTAATAAGCCCAAAATCGTACGGTCCAAAGGCGGGCTTAATAAGCAGGAACTATTGTATTTACAAAAACTTTACTTGCTTACTTGCTTTAGTTCCAAAGATACTTTTATCAAATGGTGGGATCTGGATACGCAGCATTGTTTTAAAACAATGGTTAGCCACAGAGCAGAGGTAATTATTTTGTTGCTGTTTCATATTGATTTTTTGTACTAGTTCTGCGAATTATATTATTTTTGCTTACCACTGTATCATCTGCGATATTTTGTGATAGAAGCTTCTAAAATATGCGGTAGATAGCAATACAGTTATGATGCGATCCGAATGAAGGTTTGCCATAGTAACTTTCAAGTTTTGATTTGTTTTTTGGCTGTGGTATGTTTTGAACTATTAATTTTGTTTTTTACTGGTTGATATTTCGTATATACTGCATCGGCATTAGTTGATTTTCCAACACATCATATGCTTTATATGAAGAGAAGTTGGAGACTAAAGTTCCATTTTTAATAAATAGCTGGTATTTAATGCAGGGATTTTGTTGAAAAAATTATATGGACATGTTTTTTTGTAGATACCTGACTTGCTATTGTTGACCATGTAATTTCCTTGCTTAACAAACCCGATTTTTTAGTTAAACACCTTTTTCCGGTGCCTAAAACCTTATAATACTTGTTAAGTAGTGGTATGATATGGTCAATCAAGTTTAAATGCTTCTCATTCGTATTGCAGGTTTGGAATTTTGTTGTGTCATTAGACGAAAGACTGCTTGTAACTGGAAGTTCAGACAGTGAACTTCGGTTTTGGGATATTCAGTTCATTGGTCATGAGGTGAGTGTTCACTGGTCATGAGTAGATCAAAATCCAATCTTCATTTTACTCGAGGTATTACCCTGAAGTGTGTAACGAGTAGCGGAGTCATCTCCTCGCCTTAGCGCCAGGGTAGCGCAACTTCGAACTCAGAAGAAACATTATGGTGGTGGCAAACCGTTGGCTACACTTTTTCAACTTGACTGGTTTCGGAATCGAACTTTGACCTGTAACTGCTGCGTCAACTGGCAGGTATGAAGGTGGTCATGTGTAAAATGTAGTTCTGATTTTCAGTTAAGGAAAATATGTTTTTAGGAAAAACTGAGTCCTCCCGAAGTCAAAGTTAAAAAGGTCGTGGAAGACGAGGGCGCTGAAGCGGGTAACAATCTTGAAGAAGGTATGTGTTCTATTAATTTGAGCAAATATATCTACATTGTTTGAGTGGATTGTTTTCCACCGTAGTTCCGCGGAACCGTAGGACCCCGCCTGTACAGTCCAGGGTTCCGCAAGTTTGCCATTTAGAGCTGGGCTCAAGGAAATCAATAAGTTAAGTTAATGCACACGGATTCCTCGAGTCTCTAGAATGTTTCATTGCGGTTCCGCTCCACCAAAAAGGTTGAAAATCAATGTTTAGGTATTGACCTTGTTATGGCGTATCGGTAGATTCGTACTGTTGGATTTGTATGAAATGTTTTCCGGTTGTAATACTAACTGCTATTAGTATTGCCAGCAGCTAGTAATTCATTTTATAATTTCAGATACTGCAAGCAGTGATATTTAGTTTTTGTTAAAAAAAAAATCAAATCTTCGTTATGCTCGCAATAGTATGCCGATGCCTGTGTCGAGTTGTAGGGCCTTTATCTGCGGCGTATCGCCAGGGCAACACAGAAGCGTCGCTTTGGTGGCGAGCTGTTGGCGACAATGTATGATTTGATGTTTACCCTTTTTACCCACTGCACCTACTGCCTGGTTTGATTTTGTTAGTATTTGTGAATATTTGCTAATGATGTATTGGCCTATGTTTATGTAATAGTGATGGCAAGCAAACAATTTATTTTGCTACAGACGCATATGAAGACCGACAAGTAAAATGCACGAAACTGGGTTCGGTTCTGCGTAAGGGTCAGGATCGCGTTGTTGGCTTGAAAATGAGTAATGATGGCAGACACCTGGCTTGTCATGTAAGTTTGAAGTTTCGTTTGATAATTTTTTTTTTTTAAAGGACAATTGGTGTTGCAAGTTTTTAGCAAAAATACTCCTTGCAAATCTAACTTTATTTATGGTGTTTTCAATATTCAGGTATTGTTTAGCGACATAGCCTAGCGGTACCGCGCGCAGGTGACAGATTCTACGTTACGGGTGCGATTCGCGGCTGGAGCCGATGGCATTTGACGTAGTTACTGGGTGGCTGTTGACTCGAAGGCGCAATCTCACTTCGCAGTCTCCCTCAATTACTGTTGAATTTTACCTTTTCGATAAAATTTAAAAAATTTATTTAGCAGCTAGCTGCTATATGTAGTATTTGGTGTATTAAAAATTTCGTGATGAGTTGTTATCCATGCAGGGAAAAGGAAAAATGATTGAAGTGTATCGCTTTGCCACTCCGGCTGAAATTGAATTGAAACTAAAAAAGAAATTGAAAAGAGCGAAAAAAGCAAATAAAAAATTAATGGAGAATGATGATGGTATGTCGTGTTTTTGCACTCGAATTATGGACAAAAAAACGCGTTATGTACTTACTTAACCACAAGTATTCTAAATATCAGATTGTAGCTGCCGTAATTTATCCTTAATGGCAGTTTGCACATCATTCTTAAAAGTGGACGTTTCGACGACGTAGGTTCAGCTATCATCAGTTCTTTCGATTTTGTACTCCCTTGCTTACACTGCTGATGCTGACAGTTGAATCTATATTGTCGAAATGTCCAGTTTGAAGAATTGTTGTGGCATATTTCCTCCTTAAAGATTAATCTTCGATTGGTTTTGTAGAAATTCTTAAAAATGCGAATGTGAACGTGGAACGAACAGCCACCGATCAATTGGTTTATGTTGATTCTTTCCATTGTGCCAATAAAATAAGGTAACTTAGTAGTCATACCATCTAAAAATTGATCGAAGACCATTTTGCTCTGTTGAAATGTATTCTACATCTAATGCAAATTTTTTTGGTTGTGTTTTATTTTTCAAATGACATTGTAGAGAACTTTGTTTCTTTGATAATCTTTTTTTTCAATTCCAATTTTAAAAGCCTGGAAAATTAGCGTTGTGATTAACTTTTGTCCGGCGGCATAATTTTACACCGCCAACAGGCGGCATAGGTACAATTGTACCTAGACATTTTGTGGGTAATTTGTTGCGGTAGGTATATTTTCTGAAACATCCAATGTTCACTCGAACAGTAAATCTTTCAACACCACACGATGCTATCATAGTTCTCTATAATATGATTGTACAACTGTGTCACGTGGCCCATTCGTCACGCATGAATTACCAAAGTATGCTACGAATTGCTCCCAAGGAGCAGATCAGATTAGCAGTTGAAACGACATGAGGCCAAGTTAGCTAGTGCGGAGAAGTGTGGGAAAAGGTGCTGGGGGTCTGGTGGTAGAGAGTATGAGGTGAATGTGGGGAAGTGTGTTGGGGTGTGGGAGAGTATATGGGGTGAGTGTGGAGAGTGTTGGAAAAAGTGTGGAGAGATGTGAGGAAAGAGATAAGAGAGTGTGTGGGGGTGTGGGGAGAGGCAAGGAGAGATGTGAGGAGAGGAGTGGCAGGAGGTGTTGAGGATGCGGTAGAATGTGGAGGGTGTGGGAAAGTGTGTTGAGGTGTGCTGAAGTATAGAGGGAGGTGTGTGGGGGTGTAAAGAAATGTTGGAGGAGATAAGGGAAGTGTTAGGGGAGGTATGGAAAAATGTGGGAAGAGGTATGGGAAAGTGTGTTGGGGTGTGGGGGCAGGCGCGGGGGGTCTGGGGAAGTGTTGGGAGAGATGTAGGAAAGTGTATTGGGATGTGAGGGGAGATGGGGGGTGTGTGAAAAAGTGTTGGGGGAGGTGTGGGAAAGTATGCTGGGGTGTGGGAAGGGTTGAGGTAGGTGTGGAAAAGTGTGGGGGGGGAGGTGTAGGGAAGTGTGTTGGGGTGTGGGATAGGTAAGGGGAGATGGGGGTGTGGGAAAATGTTGGGGGAGGCGTGGAAAAGTGTGTAGGGGTGTGGGGGTGAGAGGAAGTGTTGAGAGAAGTGTGGGAAAGTGTGTTGGGCGTGGAGAAGTGTGGGAGGAAGTGCATTGGGGTTCCCCATGCCTCCCCCACACTTCCCCACATTTTCTTTCACTTCCCATACACTTCAACACACTTCCCTACACCTCTCCCCACAACTCTGTTTAACTCCCTCACATCCCAACATCCTTTTCCACACCTCCCCCAACACTTTCCCACACCCCACATCTCTCTTCACCTATCCCCTACCCTAACACACTTCCCAACTCCCTACACACTCCGTACTCACTCCATACACTATCCCACACTTCAAAAAAATATCATGTTAAAGTGCTTTTACATCGTTTTAAACCAGAAAAATATGTAGGTACAATTGTACCTATGCCGCCTGTTAAGAGTGTAAAAAAAACAAAATCCAATATGCCAGCAACGCGTAAGCATATTTAGCTAAAACTTTTCTTGAATGAACCAATGCAAGAATGTAGAGATGTCAGAAAATCTCAGGTACCTACGGCTAACAACAAAAAAGTTATTGCTATTTAAAATGGCAAAAGGTACAAATGTACCTATGCCGCCGGACAAAGGTTAATAAATGAAAAACATTCGTCAGCCAGGTATGCGCCCCTTTTGCTTAAGGCAATCTTTGTATTGGCGATTGGTCATTGTGATATGTAGTGTCATTACGCAGGTGCAGTGTCGCTGTCTGGTAGAGGAGCACCTGGCCACTGCTTCCCTTTTTTGACGAAGCCTAAAAATCTGAAGAATGCTTAAACCTTATGTGAAATATCGTAACCTTAAATAACCTCTGGCCCTTTGTATTGCCCCCCCCCCGCTAAATTTTGACTGGCTACGTCCCTTGCCATGGTAATGCACTGTAATTGCATGAACACCTTTTAGATTTCATTTTTTATAGTTTTAGCTTCCCCCCTGAAAAGTTTTACGGCGAAACATCCTGTTAGGGGCTTTTAAATACACTTCTAGTGGTGATTTTCTGTGTTAAAGACACCTTTTAGCTATATTGTTTATAAAGCGCGCAAACTTTGTTCTACTGATTTATTACAGTTCAATTGATATTATTATTACAGTTCAATTGATATTACCACAATTACCCCGAACGGAGATTGCGGTATCGTTGTCTTGCTACAAAGTAATGAACTTGAAATGTACAATGCGATGGTCACCAAGCCAAAACCGGATTTTACCGGTTCCAAGCGGCTATCTTTACTAGGTCATAGAACCGAGAGCCGATCATGTTGTTTTACTTCGGATGGTTTCGGATTGTTAACAACTTCATCAGAAACAGCCAAGCTATGGAACAGGTATTTTGTCAACAATGTTGAGTTATAAAAAAAATCAAATCTACATTATACTTGTGTTTTTACGCGTGTGTAACGAAAGGCGGGGCTCATATCTGCGGCTTATCGCCTTGGCAACACAGCTCCGAAAAAACGTCGCGGCAGTGGTGAGCTGTTGGCGACTCTGTATCCGATTTGACAGACCCGGGATTTGAACCCCAGACCTTCCATTCCGTTAGCAGCGTCTTAAGAACTGAGCAGGTATGTTGCGCATTCGAAAGAATTTTTACCAAAATTGAAAAGAAATTAAAACCCTAATTGCTGCTACTTACCAATAATAGTTTATTTGACTCGCTTGAAAAATGTGTGACTGCTGAAGTTCTGTTTTTAATTCATTTATATTACTTAACTTTCATTTTTGATTGTAGAAACAGTCAGCAATGTATTCGAACTCTGAATATTAATCGTGCGAAGTGCTGTACATTTGTACCAGGAGATAGACAAGTGATCTTTGGCACACAAGAAGGTTCCATTGAAATATACGACGTCGCTTCAGGTACTTCAATGCAAGACAGGGCCTTGACTGGATGATGTTTGTGATTATTTGTTTTGTTTAATCAGTAATCATGCTCTTTCATGTAATTTATTCTTATTTTTCACTGCTTTGGTGTTTTGCATTAGCTCTCTCTTCGTTTAGTTGATAAATCTTCTTTTTTTTTAGGGTCGTTGCTGGAAACCATCAACGGGCACAAAAACGGGGTTTCAAGTGTGGTGGTTACCCCTGATTTAAGGGGGTTGGCGACTGGGGGTGCGGATAAGTCGATTAAATTTTGGGAATTTGATCTTATTACCGACAAACATTTTTCATCGAGGTATATAAAATTTTAAGCCTCGGCTTTACTCTTGTCTTCTCCGTTAAAAGCTTCGTTAACACAGGCAAAGTTATCAGTGCTTTATACCGGAAGCTAAGAAGTATAGCTTTGTTTTCAAAAAAATGTCTGTATTTGCTCGACATCTTTACTCTGTCTAAACATCTATCGATGCGAAAACTTCTTTGTCCAAGAATGTTAAGTACCTATAATTGCGAAAATGTAAATCCTATGCTGAGTTTGCTTGCTCGTTTGATCATGGCAGATCTCTTCTTAGGGTACTGCAAACGCATTATGTGGCAGTGCATGGCTCTTTGTCTCTTTAATTTTCCAATTCACGTTACTATCAGCCATCCAGCAACGCATTTTGCGACCCTGTTTTGGACTACACCATTTTATCACAATACTAATTTAATGTCATCAGTTTATTTGTTCGTTTACCTATCAAAAATCCAAGGCTGTTAACCTATTTTTGTGTTAAAAATTGCATATATTTTTGCAGCAGTAAAAGATTAACGTTGGTCAATACAAGAAGATTGGAGCTGGAAGATCAAGTTTTAGCAATCGATTTTACCTCTAACAATAACCTTATAGCTGTGTCTCTTCTTGATTGTTCGATTAAAGTATTCTTTCTTGATTCATTAAAAGTAAGTACACGAGTTTTTAATTTTGTAATGAGATGCGTCGCAGTTGAAAATTATGTGAAGCAAGATTGTTAGAGTTGGAATTTTTTGAGACGTATTATTCTAATTTTATCATATGTACATTTACAGTTAAACTAAAAATCGAATTCAAATTTGTTTGAAGTAAGTCTTTCAAAGATTAACTTTTATAAAATTTGAATTTGATTTCGCTTTCCTCGCTACGGGCTGCATTTTGCGCGCTTTGTGTAAAAAACAATCAAATCTTCGTTATGTTCGCGGGGCCCATCGCCGCGGCTCAGCGCCTAGGTTACACAACTCAAAGAAACGTCGCAGCGGTGACGAGCCGTTGGTGGCACTGTGTTCGATTTGGCCGGTCCGGGAATCAAACCCTAGATTACTCGCTCCAAGAGTGATGTCTTAACTGAGCTAACCAGCTTTTGGTTAGCAAATGATTAATACGAGATTTTGATGAAGGCAACGAACTTAATTATGATTCAGTTTTTCCTTTCTCTCTACGGCCATTCCCTCCCCGCTGGAAGTATCAGCATATCATCAGATTCAACGTTAATTATTTCTGGATCTGCGGACCGGAATGTGAAAATATGGGGCCTGGATTTCGGTGACTGCCATAGGTGAGTACTACATGCAGTAGTAAAGAGTGATAGTCTCCTAGCAAGCTTACCGTCACCGGACCCATCTAACGCAATCGTTTGGCGTTTGGACAAGCAGGAGCCTAGAAATTGAAGTGTAATTGTCCAAAACTACCCGAACCTAGCCATTAAGAACCGCAAGTTTTGCAAAATAAGGCCAAATATAATCAATTTACGCAGATCTATTTCATTTGGAAACCCAGCAGTCAGTTTCTCGATAAGCGCGGTCTTCAGGAGAGATCTTATTCAACTTAGCGAAATTTAACAAGTCTTTACATTAGCGACATGGTCTAGCGGTACCGCTTGCAAGTTACATCCTACTTGGCGGGTTCTGTTTACGGTTGGAACTACTCGCATAACATGTGAACAGAGTGGTCAGTCATTTGAAGAGCGCAAAGTTACTTCGCAGTCTCCCTCAATCTGCTGAACTTTTGGTTTAATATAGTTTGAAAGTGACCGCAGTTATCTACTCTTGCGATCTGTTGAGGTGCAATCACACTAACTGAGACGTTGATACCTGTGAGACATTGTGCAGGTTTATCTTATTGTGACATGACTTTGTGCAGATGTTATGTCATAATAAAATAAACCTGCACAATGTCTCAAAGGCCTCTACGCCTCAGTTAGTGTGATCGCTCCTTTGTTCCCGCAAAGATTGAAATTATCTTGTTTTTTTGCCAGGTCTTTATTTGCTCATGATGACGACGTCACTGCCGTCCAGTTTCTTCCAGATACTCATTTATTTTTTAGTTGTGGAAAAGATGGTCTTATTAAACAATGGGATGCTGACAAGTTTTTGCTAATCCAAGTTTTGAAGGTAGGTTGCTTTAGTGGTTTAAGCAATTTACCTAATTTTTTGCTCACAATGGTGCTGGAAGAGCCACTTTTCAAGAAACTTCATCAAATTTCTCAGATTTTAACTTCTAATTGTCAAACAGATGTTGGGTGACAATGTTTGTAATCAAGAATTTACTGTTCAATTTGTTCAAATAATGTTTTATGGATTTTAGAGCATATTGAGCGTATTGTATTGTCCGGTAGTGAGGAGAGTTTCGTTGCTGCTAGGATTTGCAATTTTTGCTAAACAACTAAAGCAATGTTCTGTATTGTTTTAAAAGGCAAGTCTAGAACTTCATTGATATCTTTAATTTTTTTTTTTTCGATGAGTGTAGCAAGCTAATCATGGACGTATCGTATTACAAAACGCCACAACAAGAAAACTAATAGTACGAATTAAGCTTGTTTTAGTGTCCACAACCGGTAATCAACGAACTATGTGAAAAAAACTCAATTTCTCAGTTTTAGCTTATTAATTCTTCCTCCCAGGCTCATGTTGGTGCAGTTTGGTGTATGTCCTTGGCTAAGAATGGGGACTACGTGGCCTCGACTGGCCGGGATCGGTCATTAAGGTTTTGGCAGCGGTCCCAAGAAATTGTACTTCCGGATGAAGAGAGAGAAATGGAGCGGGAAGCGGAAGATGATAAATTACTTGTGAGAAGCAAAGAACCGATTGTAAGTCAAAAAAAAAAAAATCTTGATTATTCTCGCAGTATTATGCCGAAGCGTGTAACGAGTGGAGGAGCGCGGATCTGCTGCTTAGCATTCGGGCAGCACAGCTCCGAAGAAATTAACAGCGGTGGCGAGCCGTTGGCGACGCTGTTTCTGATTGGACCGACCCGAGGTTCGAACCTTGGACCTTCCATGCCGTTAGCAATATCTTAACGACTCAGCTATAACGTTTGTTAATTTTTGTCACTTGTAGTCAGTGCTAACCTGTGTTCGATTGTAGACTACTTATCATTGAACTCAAAATATAACAAGGTATCGATGGCTCTTCGATTCGGCAGTCATCGAAAATAAACGTGAGATTCAGTCAGCTCCAGCGTGAATCTAACTCGTCGGGAAAGGATTTTAGCCTGCGTGCGGTACCGTTACATTTTGTATGAAACATTATGGAAATTAAGTATGGAATGACCGTGATTACAAGATTTTTGTTGTCACTCAACAACTCATATGGAGTTGATGGCTCTTTTAGTCTTTTTAACTTGTTATACAAGGATTTGTTTGAAACAGCTGGAAACAGAACTGGATTTTTCATTTTGGTTTGCTTAGGTGCCCGGTGAAGCAGATGTTAGCGAAGTGGGAAAAGCGACCAAAACTACGATTGAAAGTGTGAAAGCTACGGAACGAATAATGGAAGCTATAGAGGTGAGTTGCTGCCGGTTGGCCCAGTTGTTGAAACATTGCTATTGGTGCGGGAGGTCTGGGATTCCAATCCTGGATCGGTCAAGTCGGACACAGCGTTGCCAACGCTGCGTCGTTTCTTCGGAGCTGTGCTGCCCAGGCGCTGAGCCGCGGAGACGGGCCCCGCCACTCGAGCACGCTGCGTCGTAATTCGTCGCGTATAATGGAGATTTGTTTTTTTTTTTAATTTTTTGGAGTAAGTTCTTAGTATAATATCTTTAAAAAACATATGGTGTTTGAGGTAGACTGAAATGGCAATTTTGAGAAGAACTAAAAGAGCCATGGTGAGGTCAATGCGTGGAGTGAAATTAGTATATAGAAAGAAAATGGAGGAGCTGATGGGTTGTTGGGTTTGAAGGAAATGTTGGATAGAATGGCAAAGGCGAATGGAGTAAGATGGTATGGACATGTGATTAGAAGGGATGATGATAATATACTGAAGAAGGCTACAAGGCAATGATGATGGAAGTGAATGGGAAGCGAAAGTGAGGCGGCCAAAAATGACATGGAGGAGGCAGGTGAAAGAGAGTGTGAAGAAAGTCGGGTTAAAGATTGAGGAAGCTGCAGATCGAACGAGATGAGGGAAGGTGTGAGAGCGATCGCGGAGGGATGAGGTGTATCCGGCCACCTTCGCTTAGAGGAGAAAACCGGATTGAAACTGGATAGAAGAAGAAAAACACCCATGGTAGGATTTGCGTTTTTCGTCTGGTGTTGGCTTGAGTTCGTTAAAATTTTTTCATATGATAATGAAGATGCAGTTGGACCCCAAAACACCGCTGGAATATAGCAGTTGATCTAAGTTTAACGCTGCGGCTGCTCTGTAATGTGTATCCATAACTGAGATGACTTTGCTGTAATTAGGGATGTGCCGAGTCGAGTCAGAGTACTCGGCCGAGTATTAAGGCATTACTCGTACTCGTCCGAGTATTAACTGATACTCGGCCGAGTTTTAAAGCATTATCATTTTGACGTTTTTTTGCTCTTTATCCGAATTTGAGTTGAAATTACGACTTCTACGGGCGTGATGACCTTTTTTTTTGCTCTTCACCTGATTTTGAGTTCATATCTTGACGTCGTAGATACTCAGACTCGGCCTAGTAATGTCGTGAATACTCGTTACTCGGCGAGTCCGAGTAATTTTCCTTGAGGCACATCCCTAGCTGTAATGACCCCGTTAAATTTGTATGCAAAGTTTTATTTCAGTTGTTACTTTCAGCTTTACCGAACTGAGAGCCAGAAAGAAGAAGAATTCAATTGTACGAAGCAAGCTCGCGAGGTACGATCTATTCAAGATTCGATTTACGGGGCTTATTTTAAGCCTTTTTAATATCCATAAATTAAAACTACAGCATCATTTGCAAGTTGGTTAATCTGCAGCTCCGATGGCCAAGTGGAACGAGCGTCTGCTTCTGTAGCTGTGGACTCTGGTTTGATTCCGAGTCTGGTCAAACCAATGACTTCAAAATTGATATTCACAGCTTTCCTGCTTGACGTTCAGTATTAAAGGAACAGTGTGGAGAACAAATTGACAAGTTTACTTGTATCATTGGGAAAGGAACTTGGCGGGGTTCCCCGATCTTGGTGTGATAGACAGATGGCCGACAACTCCTAAGCGAGCTTGTTATGTTGCTTTGATCGCTTTCTCATAATAGAAGGGTAAATACGCAACTAAACACAAAAGTAAATTTTGTGACAACCCCGCACCAAAATGTCCGTAGCACTGATGTGGTCATGTTCATTAAACCGTTTTTATTTTGCAGGCCAAGTACATTTCGCAGCATCCTATATTAAAAGCGCAAGGAAATATGCCGGTTAGTGTCTTCTGATTGGTTTCAAATGCAATTTTTGAAAATGTTTTTTGTTTTTTTAGGTCACACGCTGGGTTTTGCAAGTATTACGAAAAGTCAGATCAAGGTACGTTATGCATACTTTCACTTGCATTATTAGCAGTATTTAGTATTTTTGCATTTTGGCATTTTCATTGTTATAAGCTAGCAGCGTGACCCTTCGTAAATGTGTAAATTTGTCTGATTAATTCTGCTTGAAACTTGGTACTGCTTGGGCCCTAGTCCTGCATTGGTTTCTTGTTTTCTGTGGTTGGTTCAGAATTTATCTAAAAATTAGACCGTTGATTCGTTAAGATGCAATACTTTTGAAATAATTCATCCTATTCAATTTTTTTCTTTTAATTTATTTGAACAAATACACAATGGTGCTTGGCATCACACCAACGCACACTAACATGTGAAAAAGTAATGCACATAAACTAACAAAAGATTGGCTAAAATAAGGAGTAAATTAACACAAAAACACAACAGAAATTAATAAAAATGACAACAATATAGTTAACAGATCAAATTTTTTCAAACGCCTTCTAAATACTTGAAGACTGGTGGCAGATACTAAGTGATGAGGAAGGCTATTCCAAATTCTAACAATACGATTATTCCTAGTATCTCAACAACAAATTACCTTGATAATATCAAATCTATACTCGCGGAGTTACGCCGAAGTTTTTAACGAGTGGCGGGGCTCATCTCCGCGGCTTAGCTCCTGGGCAACACAGCTCCGAAGAAACGTCGCAACAGTGGCGAGCCGTTTGCGGCTGTGCGTCCGATTTGACCGACCTAGGAATCGAACCCCAGACCTTCCGCACCGAAACCACGTACGTATCAACGGAGTTAACCGGCCGGTGCACATTTCCCTCACTTTTACTTAATTTATACGCTGATGTTTCTAGCGAACTTGAAGAAGCGTTACTGACTCTTCCATTTTCCTACGTACCTGATTTGTTGTCACTTCTGAACAATTTTGTTAAAAGAGGAAGAGAAATAGAATTGGTTTGTCGCTGCACATTCTTTCTAATAAGGTAAATTTTGGTATGTTGACTTAAAGTCATTAGACGAATTGTAAGATACACTGTCGTTTACTGCATTGATACATCCGATAATTTTGAAGCATCTTCTACCGCCATTTTTTCTGCTTTAGTAAGTGCGGTAAAGTTACTTTGGCAGTTTTGGTTCTTTTTCTGGTGTGCTGCAATTACGTTTAGGTAGTCGATTAGTTTATAAAGAAAATAAAGTCCTATTAACAAAGTTGAAGGCAGTAATTTTATGAATATGCAGGATCCACCACGGTCGTATCACATCGAACCAAATGCTTGTTCATATAATTGATGAACTAAGAACAAACACTACAAACAAAATACAACAATTTCGGGTAAGTAATAGGGTGTTTCATTTTTTCACCATTTTTGAATTGAAACATGTTCGCGGTCCCATCTGATAGAGTTTTCGACACTGATCACGTCCGTAGTTTTTTTTCGTTTATGACGTCATTAAGAGGTTTCAGCGCGTGTTTTAAGTTACTCCATAGTGCATGTTAACTAACTTTGCGTATCTCGAAAACCGCGTACGCTAGAAAGCTGGGAGTGGTGTCAAAATGCGTAGAAGGTTCGATTTCCTATACCTTTGCTAGAGACTGAAACCGCGTATTTGCATCAGAAAAAAAGTTATTCGATAAAAACTAAATTTATGCATGATTGTTAATGCTATTTTATAGCAAAAGAGCTTTATCTTACAAACTGCATTCGGTATTTTGTTATTGGGCAATGGAAGCACCTGATAAACGCAATAGGTTGTTCAAATTTAAACTTCGTAGTGCAGATTGCGAGGTCTAAGATAGTGGCAGTGGGCAGTTGAATTAGTGGCGGTATAGATCAGAAAATGGCAGTAAGACGATCAGATGCTGAAAAGTCCTTGGTGAAGTATGTGAAGTTAGAAAAGAATAAATTACCTCTTAACATAGATGTAATCAATCATTACTACTGTTTGCGCAAGTCTTACTGCGAATGCAAGCCAGAATTTTTGAAAAAATGCTTCAACGACTTACGAAATGAAATAGTCAATGATGTCATCTATATTTGGAAAGCTGCGAGTTTGCTAATTATCAGTTTAGTTTGCTAAATTCAAACAAAATTGAAAAGTTTGGTGGCAAAATTTGAAGGAGCAAAAAAAGGTAAGAAGTAGTAAAAAAGGTGCGAAGAAAGTATCGTAAGATTGGTTGGACACATTTGTATGCAAATGTAAGTGCGAGATCTCAGAAAATCCGAAAATATTCAATGGCAAGGTTACGAGCTGCTGTTCATGGGAACACCGAATTCCACGAGAAGAGATGAAATGTCTTCTCTTGTGGAATTCGATTTTCCACAAGAGGAAATACTTCTGCGCATTTTGACACCACTCCCAGCTTTCTAGCGTACGCGGTTTTCGAGATACGCAAAGTTAGCTAAAATGCACTATGGCGTAACTTAAAACACGCGCTGAAACCTTTTAGTGACGTCATAAACGAAAAAACTATGGGCGTGATTAGTGTCAAAAACTCAATTAGATGCGACCCCGAACGTGTTTCAATTCAAAAATGGTGAAAAAATGAAACACCCTAGTAAGTAAACAATGAAAAGAAATAGTATCTAAAACAGTACAATTGCAACATTCGTGCAGTAGATTAAGTCTTTTTTATTTCACGACAGTTGATTTTCTGTTAGTTGATGGTTTTTGATAAACGTTTTCATTGCTGGAAATAGTCTTTGTGATCTATTCTTACGCTTCATGTCGCTTATATCTCTTAAACGTCGGCAAGAAGGTTGGTATTGGCCTTCTGCCTTTCCTTGAAATAGACATTGTCAATACACCATGTGAGAATTTTGATTGCTATGCCTCGCTTTTCTGGAATTTTTTTGTCGACGCCGTAGCTCGGAATACTGAAATTAGTTTCTGCATTTGGCCAAGAATATAAAAAGGAGATATATATCAGGCGTAGTTTATGGAAGCGAGAGATAGTTGTTGCTCTGGGTGAGTCAACATTTACCGATGTTGACTTACCCAGAGCAACAACTATCCCTTTCCCCAACAGAACTACTGACTGGGTCCGCTCGTGTTTACTTTGGTTTATGATTACAGGATACAATTGGTTTTAATAAAGCTGCTTTGGGGCACATGCGGAAACAGATGGAAATCAAAAATGATGTCAAGTTTTTCACTGATGCAACTCAATTATATCGTGATAAAAAGAAGAGAAAACGCAAGAAAATTGAGACACAAAGAGCTGTGTTGGTAGTTTAACGTTATTGTTGAAATAAATTCCGCCAATTAATGAGGACACTTGTTGAATACAGTTTTATGATTATGATACCCAATAACTAGTAGAGTGTAAATATGATCTAGGGAAAATTGATCAAGCGTTTGCAGGTCTACGGAAAGGGTTAACGGGACTCAAGCCCTACGCCTCAATTCTTAGGCTGTAATATGCGAATTAACAGTTGTGTAGTGTAAAAAAGTGACCAATAAACTGCATAAGCCATGAAAAAATTCTGGTACGGAATATTCACTCACTTTGCAACATTTACGCTACTAAAAATGCAAAGAGAAAAGAAGGGGCGCGACGTTCCTGCATGTTAATAGTAGGCTACTCGGATTCTTTGAATCTATACCCTCAAAATTACACGACGGGCCAAGTATGATTTTGATTAAAGTTACCTTAAAAATATCTGTTCTTGCGAATTCTTGGCATAAAATGGTAGATTAACCCAAATGCCAAGCAACGACTGCGAGTCTTACAATCCACCATGCAAGTACTGCTCACGCATGTGTAAGTTGCAAGCGAAAGGCTAGTAGCAGTGGTGGCCGGTGGGATTACGCCGGTTCTGTTAGTAGCCTACTTTTACCAGTTGACAGAACCGGCTGAAAAATATAACTTTTGCAATGGAATCGGCTTACAAAAAAGTTTTAACCCCAACACTGGCTAGTAGCAATGTTGAAAACACCTAACACGTGAAACTGACAGAATTTGCAAGGTTGCGATGAATGAAAACCTTATGGCGCGCCGTTTGAAAAAAAAAAACTTAATTATATCGCGGGCCATAATAAGCCGCTTACTTATCCCGCGGGCCAAAGTTTAATACAAAGCTTTTGAATTGGTCCGTGGACCACAACGCTTATTCAGATATCTCCGTGGACCCCGAAAAAGGTGATAAGTCTCTACTGCAGAAAAGCCCATGACCGGTGTGCGAAGCAGCAAAAAAAGGGTCTTCGCCTCAGAAAAGCTCACTACTAATCAAAAGAAGGTCTCCACTGCAGAATGACCCGCGAATTGACAATAAAAATACATGTGTGAGCAAAAAAATTATCTACAAAAAACTACTTCGAATTCAAGTAACAGGGTGTGGACCTCTTCAAGGGGTCTCATGGACCCATTGAACAGGACGCCATGGACCCTAGTTGAGAAGCACTGGTGTAATAGAAGATGTTGCCACTTAACGCATAAAACAGGACCTTTAAATGACCTTTTGTGTCATTGTTTACTAAAAAATTAATAATAATTACGTCAAAAAACATCATTGTGTTGCGAATAATGCCCCTTCTTCTAATTACGTAACGCCGAACTTATTTGGTAACATTTTTAAACGGCGACACTGCCAGTCCCATTGTGTCGTCATAATCAATAACTGAAAGGTTTGCATTGTTACCGCTGTTTGGCATTCCTCTTTTTTTTTTCGTGTCTAGCGCATGTTGGTAAACGTGAAAATTATCAACTCGCGTTTTCTCAATCTACTCGTTGAGTAAGATTAAGCGACCAAAAACGATTGCGAAGGACTCTACATGACCAAGAGTTTTAAGCAAGCGTGTGGAAATCGAGTGTTTTATCATTTTGCCCGTTGGCCCCGGCTCGTCCCCATGCTGCCGACGTGAAATTACCCTTTTCACTCCCACAATTGCAACAAATTAAAACGTTTATGTAATCTGTCGCAATTCGATGAATAAAATACCACATAAATTATGCAACGAAAGGGTCCAGACTGTTCTGGATTTATTTTAAAAAGCAAAAACGTAAACGCAGTCGAAAACTACAAAAACAACGACTGAGTAATGTCTTCCGACCTAAACGTGCAAATCACCCGTAATTCATCGCGGCCCAAAAAAATTACTTCGCGGGCCAAACGGGCCTGCAATTGGACCACCCTGGCTTAGCCTGTTATATAGATTTTAAAACAATGAAATAACTAATGGTAATGGCTTACCAGAGCTGCGAACTCGATCAAATTTTATTCGAGTTCAAGTTCGAGTTCAACCTATTTTAGCAAATCCGAGTTCAAGTTCGAGTTCTCTAATTTAATTATTTACGAGTTCGAGTTCAACAAAAATAAGCTTTTTCGAGTTCAAGTTTGAGTTCAGGCAGATGAATATCCAAAATCGAGACAACTTTTTCACCGCCGATGCTCATGCAATTAAAAAGATGAAAATACTTTGCTCGTGCAGTAGGTTCAAGATTATACCTCAGCTGTTTAGTACCATCGAAATTGTCCGTGTTGTGGTCACAATTGAACAGCAAGCTATATTTCGTAGTGATATTTTATTTCTTTTCAACAATTTAAATACCTTTCTAATGAACTCGAACAGTTTTATTCGAGTTTAAGTTCGAGTTCAGAAAAACTATTTTTCGAGTTCAAGGTCAAGTTCGAGTTCGGCAAAATGATCGAGTTCTTAAAATTCAAGTTCGAGTTTGCAGTCCTGTGGCTTACAGAACTAATTGAAGACGCCAACAGAATTTTATGTTTTGCGAGTTGTTACCAATATGATTCATCTCATGGTAAAGAATTAAGTCACAGCAGACTGCTTGGTGCTTGTATTATAGGGCAGGCCCCTACTATTACGCATCAATATTTTAAACTCGCTTATTTTTAGAGTCAGCAGATTCCTTTAAACCTTGAAAAATCAGAAAAGATAATCTGGAGAGTTTCAAGAATCTGTTATATCTTAATAATTGCCGAAATTTTGTCGCATTTTTGACCAAGTAAGGCGTGGTAAGGGGTAGTTCAAAGTCACGATGCAGAAACGGCGTAGTTCAGTAATTCAACTGTGGTTTTGTTAAGGTTAAAGCAATAAACAAAAAACGAATCGTTAATTCTATTATTGAGAAATATTCTTGAATTTGGAGTACATGCACTAACCGTAAAGAGAAAATTTTAACCAAGTAAACAAGAGCAATAAGTAAGACTTTTTAACCTTAACAGAATTTGGCAAAACATTTCGGCTGGTATTTAGCAACCGTATTCATCAGCGACGCATTTTTTGCGAGCAAATCAACATAATCTTCTGTCATAACCTCAAAAAGAAAATACTCGAGATGTCACGTCGAAGCGTGTAACGTGTGGCGGAGCCCATCTCTGCGGCTTACCGCCTCTCACAATATTCCGAAAAAACGTCGGAGTGTTGTATGGCCTGGGTGCCAAAAACTATTATACGCTTTTCGGAAAAACTGTAACAGCAGTATTTTCGCAATAATGAAAGTATGTTTTTGGAAACGCTACTTAAAGTTTTTGTTCGGAAATAGAGCGAATTATCTGTATCCTAACAAATCAGATATGCTTTTGGAATTGGCATTTAGCGTAAAGATTAAATCGATTTTATCAAATTTCAGCTTTCAAACAATGCTTAATATGTTTGTTTTAAAAAGCGAAGTGCTCTTTCATTAAAAACAAAAAAACACGCTAACTGTGTTTTGATAAACTAATTTCAAAACAAAAATACTTTAGCTAATCTTCTCCTCATGATAAACGTAAACATTCTGATTGAGCAAGCATAAAATCAATGTTTGTGTACGTTGGGCTAAACGTTACGGTATTACGTTCGGGTAGCTAATGGTAAAGTAACATATCAGGGGCGTATCCAGGGGGGACCGCTGAGGCTACGCCCCCCTCCCGCAGACAAATGCACAAAACTTTCGTGGTGTAAAGATGATATGCGTATAAAGGAAAATCTGACGGCGTGATGACCTTTTTTTGCTCTCTACGTGACTTTGGGCGGAAAATTGAACAACTGAGGGCGTGTTGACCTTTTTTTTTCACTTGACTTGGGCGGAAAACGGACGGCTTTAAATTCCTGAGCACGCCCCTGCATATCTTCATGTTTATGACAAATTCTTTGCAGCAAACAAAAAGGTATGTTTCTCTGTACCGGTAATATTTTTTTTGCAGTGGCGTAGTCAGGAGATCGGGGTTTTGAGAGAGCTCAATCAGTATGTTTAAAACATTTTGCATAAATTACTGCAATCGTTGTAATTTTTGGCTCATTGCACATGGCTATCGGTACGGTATATCTGGGGTTCGAATCCCGAGTCGGTCAAATCGGACATCGTGTCGCCGACGGCTTGCCACCGCTGCGACGTTTCTTCGCAGCAAGGCCTATGTTGCCAAGACTCCCTGGGAACACGCTTCGGTGTATAATTACGCGAGTACAATGAACATTTGATTTTTTGATTTTCGGAAATAGCTATTTTGCTTGCTCCCCTCCTTCCTAAAACTTTTGCTAATTAATTCTTGTATTTTGAGGGGGGGATTAAGACAGTCACTGAAAAAGAATTAAAAAAAAAGGTTTCAGACTATAATCTTCTGTAAAATCAGAGCATACGTCAAAATTTGAAACTAAAAAGTCTTTTTTCAAATGGGAAATTAAAAGGTTACGAAAACGGAACTTATAATAATTTAATCCATATTCAATTTATGTGCATTACTTCACTACAAAAGTGCGCGAATGGTCTTTACATAAAAAGCATTGGAGATTTAATCAAAAATAGAAAGGTTAGATTTACCTTACAGACAACCGTAAACAGCTTTCAGAACAAAACTGTTTCAGAAAATCCGATTTGTCAGCGTCACTTGCGTCATTTCTGTCAATGCCAATGTAATGAGATTGCGTAATGCAATCCCACGTATTTTTGCGTCAGGTAAGTTTACGATTGAATTACGTAATAATGCTACGCAAAACCGAAACTCGACTGGAGTCAGACTTCATATCAATTTGAGTCAGCTAAGATACCTGTACTCCGTGTTTTTTTAAGGTTTCACTTGAGGAACCGTATGATTAAGCAATTTTGGAAGACCACTATTCTGCAAGACCGCCGATTGAATTTACAACGTAAAACACAGCTTTTTACACTATTGGTAGAAGCAAATTTTGAAAGACCGTTGTACAATTTTGAGAGACCATACAGGTTTCTCCAAACGCCTTAAAAAAACACTGTCTGAGCTCATAATTTGTCGTTGAACTCGAGCTGATGATATTATTGAGAACTCGCATTCACATGTTTGTCATTACGGTAGAGTAAAACGGTAACATATGATCAAAATCAGCGTGAAACGATTAAACAACGAGCAAATCACTTCTTCAATGGTCGATAATAATTATATCTTCATTATACTAGCAACATCACGTCGAAGCGCTCATCGAGTGGCGGGGTCTCAGCGCCAGCTGGCAACAGCAGCTCTGAAGAAACGTTTGCAGCGGTGACGAGCCGTTGGCCATACTGTGCCGATTTGACCGGCCGGGTATTCGAACCTCAAAGCTTCCCGCACCGATATCGTGTGCTTTGCAACTGAGCTAATTGGCCGTTTAGCGTCAATATAATTCCAATTTGTTATTTCACACTGTGACCTGTGTACGAATAGTAAAAAATGGCCAGCTGCTTTCGACAATGCTGTGAAAACAACCATTTTAATCGACATCTAACATAAACAATGATGCGGGAAAAAGTATTGTTGTTTTAAGCACATGCTACATTCTTTCTTCAAAAGCGGTTTAAGTTCAGACCAAAAATTCAACAAAAATAATACAGCCAAAACTTTTAATTGACTGATGTGTGTCACGTGTTTTTGCTAACTGTATACGTCACAACTTGTGTTCAAATGCTATTAGAGGAGGCAAGTTCAGCCATTTCTGAACTGCTGAGTTATTTGCAAGGGACAAATTAATGTTTCGACTATAACAAAAGTCTCGTCAGCCTTGCTACGCACAGCCAATCCAGGCTAAACTCATTCCAGACTGTAAAGACTCTTTTTTGCATTGCTTTACCTGGACATCTCGACTTCACCTCTTTTCTAAGTTTTTTCTAGGTTGTGCCCTGTTTTTGGCAGGCGACTGGCCCCAAACAACGATACCCAATGAAAGAACCTATAACCACTAACCCACAACTAAGTTACCGGTAGCCTAACTAGTCCACATAACTAGAAGCCCCCATGGCAACCCACTCATTTGCAGCTGCAGACGCGTTTCGACCTTATTATGAAGTCAATAGGCTTAATGCATGATTGTGTGACAAAAACACCTTGATGTTAACATTCATTTTGGAAGCTTAACTTTTGTATTATTAGTAGTAGGCTTGTAGTGAATTTTGATTTTCGAACATTTAAAAAATAAGAAAACAGTAAAAAAATGATATACGTTAAGACGTGCTTGTAACAGAGGCATAAAAAACGCCAAAGAATCAGCCCTGCTATTCTGAGAATATCAAGGTAGAGCAGTGTGGTGCGGGCATGAATAACAAACAAACTGGCCATAGAGCCCCTAAAAAGCAAGTCATCAATCAAAAAAACACAAAGGCATCTCATGCCTTATAATTGCATTATTTTTCTGATTACGCGGCCGCTGTTGGTCATAACGCCAAATTTGAGCAGTACATTTCTTGGCAAAAGTATTTTTTCGTGTGAGGAAAAGTACTTATGGAAGTGAATTTCTCATCATGTTTTCACCTTTTATGTTTTTAATCGGTAAATTTTGTTGAGAACAACTTTTCATACTCGAAATACTTAATATTATATATATAACAACAATCAACCATGTTTATCTAGTCAGGTTGAAAACTTAACTTTTTCAAAATCAACCTGTTTTGTATTCTCAAAATATTAATTCCAAGTGATTTCGTCGATTTCTGTGCTTATTTGCTTCAATCTTCAGAGAAGTTATGAGAATTTTTTAAAGTTTGTTTTGCAAAGGGCTACTACGGATATTCTGTAAATAAAACAACTTTGTGATACAAGTCTTGGATATAAGCAACAAACTATTTTTGTAAATATTCTTTGATTTAAAGTTGATACTATTCTAAGAATAGTGATAACGTAGCCATTTCTTAAAACCGACGTATTTTTATTCATAATCAACAACACATAACCCAGTATACTTCAACTGGCAAAACTAGACGAAAACAATCTGATTGAAAGCATGCGAAATCAACAAATCCGTTCAAAACAAACTTTTACCCTCTTCAATCGGTACGTGACACCCTCAAATGCAATAAAGCCTTTAGGAGGTGTCTTAATCAAACAGTTATTCAAGTTATACTTTTATTGAATACGATCGCCAGCAAAACCAAAATTATGTTTAATTGCGTCGTCTTCACAAATACTGTGAATTTCTTAAATTGTCTAATTCATTTTAGAAGAGGTGCTAAATTTGGTTGGCAGGGTTCAACAGCAAAAACTAAAAATCGCTTTCTTAGGTGCAAAGTAGGCTGTATTGGTATGAACTACGCGAAGAATAGGCAAAAATGGTTTACTGTAGCTTAGCTTGCAACGAAGCAAAGCGTAACCCCAAGCAGGCAATAGGTACGCTTCCAAATTCCAGCATTGTTCTATATTTTCATTCCTAAACTGAATAAAGTTTTCACTTGAACCAGGAATATAAATCAAATCTTCATCATACTTGCGACGATGTTACGCCAAAGCGTGTAGGCCTAAACGAGAGGCGGTGCTCATCTCCGCGGATTAGCGCAAGGACAACACAGATTCGAAGAAGCGTAACAGCGGAGGCGAGTCGTTGGCAATTAAAAAAAAAAAAAAACAGCGGCAAATGAACCTTAGCTACTTAGCGATGGACTAAAAAAAGTTGGGGGAGTGGGGCTAAAAATAAAAAACTGTTTTAGCCTACTTGCTATCTCGTGCGTTTGGATGCATTGAAGGTATAATGTATACAGTAGTACAATTAAACTTTTTGGGTTGACTTGGACCCCCCGAGCCGAAGGATCCAGGGCTCATCTATGTCACTAAAACACCATGTTCAGAAACTTAGTGAGGATAGATTCAGGTGTACTTTGTTTGGTTATAAGGTCAGGTGCGAAATTGAGATTAATTTTTCCTTTTTAAAGTTATCACCTCGTTTGGAGATTTACAGTTATCTTTCATCTCAAGTATAAACTAAGTAAATCCTTTTTGCGTAATCTCTAAATATGCTAATGTCATTTCTTGTTTAAAACATCTACAGTATATTGTTATACACTGGCCGTTTTAACACAATTTATCAAGCTTAAACGTAGAACCTAATAAAGTTTTTTATTTTATTCTAGCAGCTTAGGCTTATTTTGGCACTATTCTACCACCTAAGACATGTAGCGGTTGATCTAGATAACGAATAACTTCATCGGAAAGCAGATGTGCCACTTTTAAAATGTACACATTGACAGAGAAAGGATTTAGCACAAGGACATTTAATCCCTTTTTCTAAACAAGACAACTCTCTTATGGCTTCAATAGCCTTTTCGTAACGAAGCTGTACTTTCAGATTTTTCCTTAGCTAGAAACAATAAGACATATGAGGTGATGTTGATCTGACGGATATGGTGATTGCAACCTAGATTCCATCTTACTGATCCATAAAAATCAAAGTTTAACTGATGTAGATTTGACTTGGCAATTGACCGTACATTTTTGGCCCAACCATTTTTATCCTAACCACTGTAAATACCATGCAAAACACAAAAACAAATCAGGCCTATACAACACTAAAAGCATTAGGGTGGGATTTGGAACACAACTTTAATTAAAAGATTACGGTCAGTAGGCTACATTAGTACAACATCGGTAAATATTAAAAACTTATTTTATAATCAGAGCAAAACTACAGAGACACTGGACCGAAAGGTTGTTGCTCGTCATTCTAGCATAGTGCCTCTGTAGATTTACGCTGATGATGGTATAAGTTTTTAGCGAAACGTTTGTAAAATGATTACTAATATAGCCTACCGGCTATAATCTTTTTATTAAACTTTAGGGCTATACAATTCATCAATATACCTGTAAGCGCTAAAAGCTTCGCTATGATGCTTTGGCGTTAAGTCACAGTGCATACAGTTTTTGAAAAACGCGTAAAGTGTCCACTGTCCAGCCTGCCATATTTCATTGGCCCTGTGAGTGGAAGATTTAATTTTTGCAATAAATTGTTGAATAATTAGGTCAGTAGTAGAATGTTTGGCCATCATACATTCTTTGAAAGAGAATAGATTCTTTGAAAGAGTCAAATATGCTATTACAACCTCCCTTTTTCAGTTTAGCTAAAAGCAAAAAACTATGACTTTTGATGCCTATAAAGTCAAAACTCAAGGCAACATTGTTTATGAGGTTTTCAAGTCACAATGCTTCGTTCACGCCTCAATTTCTTTTTTGACGTTTTATTGAGAATAAATCATCATGTTCACGTGTGAAAAAAACCTTCCGCTGGTCACTTGAATTTTACAAGAGCTGTCTGCAAAAAAGACGTCACTTTTGTAAAAATAGATAACACAGCATAAAATAAGGTAAAGCAACGCTTGTAGTATATTAAATGGCCGGTTAGCTCAGTTGCTAAGCGAACGCAATCGGGACGGAAGGTCTGGAATTCGATTACCGGGCCGGTTAAGTCGCCACAGTGTCGCCAACGGTTCGTCACCGCTGCGATGTTTTTTCGGAGCTGTGTTGCCCGGGCGCTAAATTGCGAAGATGGGCCCCGTTACACGCTTCAGCGTAATACCGCGAGTATAATAAAGATTTGATTTTTTTTTTCTATTTGAAGCTATAAACTTTAAAAGCGAAAAATCGGAAACAATACAAGTTGCTAGTTCTGTGTTACTGTACTTAACGCGTGTTATGAAAACATGTTGTTCAAGTGGAATGATTTTTAGCAGCGGTTTTCTTTTGAATCATTCTGCTATCACGTGATTACAAAGTACAGTTACGTGGTAAACAAAAATAGTCCAACTATAAGGGTGAATAAGCTCAACTTCAGATGCAGTTTGGCTATAAGTGTACTTATATATTGTATTATTACAGTGGGCCCACTCAACATTGCTACGTAGTCCGTAAAAATGTTGGACGAAAGTAGAAGAGATTTTGAAACAAAGCTGAGGGACCTATATTGTCATTTTTTAAATATTATATATATATATTTTTTTTTCCTTGCAAGAAATTAATTGTTTAACCTTGACTACATAGGAAACGAAAAACGTTGATAAGCAGCGGTCAAATTTTTTTTTAAATAGGCCTAATGAGATTGCCACTTGCCAGCCTTTCAAAAATACTTTGAAGACAAAACTGAGAAATGACAACACGGGCTCCTCAACTTGCCTTTAATATTTATGAAAACCATGACGTAGCGATGATTTTCGTTCCGGGTGAGCTGAGATGCTGTGGCTATATATTGTGCAAAGTAGGATCTATTCTATAACTTAGATATGTGATAGCGCGCTTTCACGGTAAGGACTTCGCGAAGAATTGTAACCAAACTGATGCATGACTTTAGGTAGAACCGCGCAGCTATCGTGAGGGGCAGGCGCTCCCTAAAGCGTTTAGTTGCAACTGCATGCGCTTATTTGCGTAAAAAATATAAAAGCCATGCACTATCAACGTGCCGTTAACAATATCAACCATGATCATGTTTAGATATCCAAAGGTGCTCATTCGTCAACCTACTCTACCCCTAAACAAAAATCCTGATTTCGCCCTGCTTTCAGCGGACCGAAAGCTCGTTGCTCGTCATTGCTTCATCTCTAAATCACAATGATAGATTTTAACTTTTAATTAGTAAGGTGATTCTTCGTTTTTGTGACTCAACAATCAGCTTTTGTTACTTTTTCACTCGTTTGAAACTTACGTCAAAATAATTTTTTTGTTTATAGCATCGCTGTCCTCTAAACAAAAAGAAATTGTCAAGTTTTTAATCAAATCATAATATTTTTGATTAGCAGACCAAACGCATATGATTTAGTGAAAATTTAGTACCGATAATTTTTGTTATTTCTTTTAGAAGAAAGCAGCTTAGACAAGTCGTGCGCCCACACAGTGCGTGGTTATAGCCTTTTTTTGCTGTTGTTTGGTGATTGATGAGATTTAGGTGTTATTTGATATTTCACTCGTGTTCGAAATATGATTCAATCTCTTCACTTAATGAGTAATTGGATTTGTCTGTTTAGTTTTTTATTTTCCTTTTAAAAATTAAAATCAACAAAATTTGGCAAATATAGACGTCAGTTTTTGCTATACATTAACTTTAAACAATTGGTTTGTGGTACAGAATTTTAGTATAGCAAAGTATAGTGATTTCATCTCGAAGCTTTTCGTCTGACACTCATCGGGAGAAGATTTCTGATTTCTGACGATTCTGATTTCTGACGATCTTCTCCCGACGAGTGTCAGACGAAGAGCTTCGAGATGAAATCACTATACTTTGCTATACATTAACTTTACGGAAAAGCAAATTTTTAGACTGATTATGTTTTATTTTTAAACTCTGATTGAATGATTTTGTATAGAACTTAATTCGTAATGTCTACAGTGCTTATGTTTACTTTGTTTCTGTTCTTTTTTTTTTGCATTATCTAACTCGGGGGTGGGCAATACTTTGCACACGATGGGCCGCATTCGAAAAAATTTCAAAAAAATTTTGCAGCCGAGGGCCGCACTGATTGGAAGAGCAAAAAAAGTTTTCACGTCCGCAAGTGTCCTATTTTTACCACTTATATTAAAATCGATGAAGAGCAAAGAAAAGGTTTTCACGTCTGCAGATGTCCTTCCTATTTTTCGCTGACATTCAGCGAGGAGCTAAGAAAAAAAAGGTCTTCGGCTTGATTCACGGTAGAAATTTATATTTCTGTAAGTACCCGCTGGCCGCATAAAATGGTCTCGTGGGCCGCAGTTTGCGCACCCCTGATCTAACTGCTTCGTTTCTTATCACCAGAGAATAACTAATTTGATTTTTATTTAAAATTTGTTGTGTTTGACGAAATAGAAGAACAATAAACACATTCGACTTTGAAACAAATAAAACATAATAATAAACTTTAAAGGCAAGAATAAATACAACAAAAATTAAACACTAAAAGAAAAGAAAACAAAACACACAAGCATAAAAATCATCAAATATGTGACGAGAAGTTTCAAAAAAAAATCAGTAAATCCACTAAATATCTCCATAAATCCAACTAAAACACTTGAAACTTTTAGATGAAGCACGTGGTGAGTTTTATCTACCTTAGTTGATTATAAAATATAGCAATTTACAATGTAAGGCGGACTGTAATCTACACTAATTCAACAAAAATGTGAGAATTACTGCATTAAAGACCTGAGACTTTTGCAGCTGTGGAGTTTTTACACATTACAGTAATTGGATAAAAAAGGACAACTAAATTACCAAATTAGTTTTCAAAATAGACCTAGCAGCCAATCTTTGACGAAAGTTGGAGAAAATCGTTTGACTTTTAATTAAGTCAACATTGATTTTTGTGCTATTCTGCTAAACATGTTTTTCTAATGGAAGATTTTTGATTTTATTACAGAGAGTTTTGAAGAAATAAACAGTTATTTCATCTCAAAAGAAATCAATAATGTCAAAAAATTTTCATCGCGTTTTGTTATTTCCAGCATCGCGATTCACAAAAGCGACAATTGAAACGAAATCTTCGACGTTTTGTTCCTCTTTTAACTCTTTGCTTTATTGTAGTTATAAATGAATTTGAATCATTTTCATCTGAAATAAAAATATGATTTATTAAATCAAAAATTTAGTGATTTCCCCCGAAGTTGTCAAGGGTACCAAACGCTAAATTTTTCCCCCTACAGCAGGAGCAACATTATTTTACCAGTTTACTAAGATAGGTAAGTAAGAGATTGCAAATTTTGACTTAGACAGACTAAATATTCGACTTTAGACATTATCAGTAATTGCTAACAATAAACTTTTTTCGGTGAAACATTTCGTAAAAACACAAATTTCACGAATTAAAAAAAAATAAGTTCTTCATGCATTAATTTATTTACACAGCATTGAAAAGACGTCAATTATTTACCATGTGAGGTTTACAATGCATCTTGCTTATCAACTCCAAAAATGAGAAAATGTATAAAAGATAAGCTCCATTATATTTTAAAACTTTTTTACGTCATTTGGTATCACTCGCAAAAAACTTTATTTCAATCATAATTTCGTGAAAAAAATCAAATCTGTATCTATAGGCTAATTTTCAAAAGAGATTGTTTTTGATAAAAAAATAGTAATTTTTGGAAACGCCAACGGCTCGAAATTCTTCAAAATAGAGCTGGCCTACAGTCAAAAGTTTTCAAAAATGCAACTTTTTTTTAATTTTTGACTTACCAAGATTATCAACACTTCTTTTTAATATTCTTGGATGGCAATATGAGGAAAGCTTGTAACACATTTTTTTTGTTATTCCGCGACAAGAACTAAAATTCTGTCTGGAAAAAAAAACACAATTTTTATCAAACAAGCACTCGTTGAATCAAATCAATATAATCAACGAAAAATTATGACAAAAATAAGTAAAAATATTATTCCATTGGCTTTAAGGGCATTAACTGACTTCATAAAAAATACAAATGCAAAAAAATATTTTTCAAAAATTCTCCAAACTCGTTTTTGTCAAAATTTTTGGAAATAGTTAAAAATTTTTAATAGAAGTATTTGGTCTTAGAAGTAACAATAAGGTTATTTCTATTATAAAAAATTGAGAAGTTTACCCAGGTTACATTTACATCAAGTATACACATACCTTAACCACTGACTATATCTTTTTCTGGGATTTCCTTCAACCGATGAAGCTATGGTACAAAGAATAAATATAATTGATAATATCGTCGTTTTGCTAATATAACTTGTTCGTTTCTTCATTGTAATAATGTAGGAATTTCAAATACTCTGTTAATAAAAATATTTCCAATCTTGTATTTCAACCAAGCGCCTAAGAAATAATTCCATATTTTTGAAGTAGACAGTTTATATAATGTCAGCGAGAAGGAAAAGCTTTTTTTCAAAAGAGAGAAGAAAAAAGCGTTTAGATTCTAGGTAGAGAAAGCAAGCATACTTGTCTCGTGTGACCACGGTCTAGCGCACAAAGTCATGCTTAATTTTTTCTGTGCGATTATGCATACTATTCAGATTCAGAAGACATTCTCGAGTTTTAACTCGTGCAACAAGCATTGTTATTTTAAAAAGGTCACATTGGCTTACAGATTTTCAGAAAGGTCACACTTAGAGTAAAATATAATATATACCGGTACCTATTATGCAAATTGTTTTGAAACCAATTAAGTGTGCTAGCCAGGAAATTGGCACATACTAGACAATTAAGACGTTTTGACGTAGGAAACTTAACTCTTTGCTAAAAACTACTTTTCTAAAGCAAGACGGGGTTATTTTTTGCACTTTTCTATAATTTTAAATTAGTAAAATTTAGTCAATTAAACATCTATGCCTATCTTTATTTTTTAAAAATAAAGTTTTACCCAACCACACATTCATAACCAGGCCCGTAGCCTGTGAGAGCAAAGGGGAGCAACAGCCCCCCCCCAAAAATATTTGAAGTACCAGCGTTAACGCAAAGATTTACGGTACGTCTACCTTTACCCCACGAGGGCAACCGGTTGAACCGGGGACAGTATTGCTACCAAGAATTTTTTTTGTAGATATCGACCATTAAAGCTCAAATGGCCGAGCGGTATAAAGGTAAAGGTAAAGGTACGGGACAGCGAGTGCAAGCACACATTGTTTCGGCCATTTTCAATTGTCGGCCCATTACAATTTTCAATCACGAATGATTGAACGCTGTTAAGGGACATAACATGACAAACAACACATACACAAAACCCTTCGCACTTTCGCTTGTGCCGAGCGCCTGGCGCGAAAGCTGCGAATACTATTTTTAAAGTCTTTAGTATGACCCGACTGGGAATAAAACCCCAGTCTACCGGCTACCAAGTGGACGCTCTAAACCGATACACCAAGCTCCGGTTGCCGAGCGGTATAGGCCTAAGAGCGTCCGCCTCTGGAGCTGTAGACTTTGGTTTGATTCCGAGTCTGGTCAAACCAATGACTTTAAAATTGGTATTCACAGCTTCCCTGCTTGACGTTCAGCATTAAAGGGACAGTGTGGAGAACAAGCCGGCAAGTTTACATGTTGTGCCGTTGGGAAAGGCACTTAGCGGGATTCCCCATCTTAGTGTGGTAGACAGATGGCTGGCAACTCCTAAGCGAGCTCGTATAGCGCATTGATCGCTTTCTCTTGATTGGAGAATAAATATGCAACAAAATAGAAAAAATAAACACAAAGACCGTTTTTCTAGAGATCGACTGTATTGAAGGTTGTCCATGTTCCACCGACTGAAAGTAGTATTTTGCCCTCCACTACCACAGAATTTCTGGTTATAAATAGCTGGTTGCACCACTTTTTATAACCATAAACTATTGTCATACTTGCTTGTAGGAATGCTACTAAAGATGTTGCTTACATAAGAATAAAATTGCAACGGTTAAAAATGTTAAGTTCCGTAAAAATATGATAAAACATGTAAACACATTTTAGCAAAAAAACAAGGCAATCTACGTTACGTTGTAATTTACCTTGAGCCAAAATTACGATAAAAATTTGCGGATTAGCGTAGGATACAACTTAGTAAAGTAAAATTACAACCTTTCCAGTACCGCATCATATTTTATTTAAACGCTTAGGTGTCTACAATTCAGCATGGCTGTTGGTGATCACTTGAATCGGGTTAGCTGTTAAAATCATTTGCATTTTACCTCCATTGCTCAGGTACAGCTCCCAGATTTCAAAATTGAATTGTCAAAAAAAATTTCACACTATTCAGCAAATTTTCACGTTGTTTTTGGAGAAAATAACATTCACAAATATAAATAAGGAATCCAAATTGTTGACATTTTTTTGAAAAAGGTGTTTTTTTACCAATTTTTAGTATCCGATCATTAAAAAAACAAGATTATACAAAGCAAAATTCAGTTTTGATATGCGCATTTAACTACTGTAACGAACAACACATCAGAACATTATGATTTCGCCAATGGAGGAAATAGACTGATAGTTTGTGGTAAATGAACATTGAGAAATTAGCCAAGATGTCCATACCACTATATCGTAAGGTCAGAAGATTCAAACTGAGTGATTATATTAACACTAAATAACAACAATAATGTTTTGCACTGCCTTGCTTACACTGCTGATGATGACAACTGAATCAATGTTGTCGAAACGTCCAGTTTTGAAAATTTCTGTGGCTTCACTCTCTTCCCTCAGGCTGTTTCCGGCCCATCATACCTAATGTATTCCAAAATTAACATCGATTTACTCCAACTCAGTAATTGAGCTCTTTCGAAGCACTGCAGTACTTTTTACTCATGATTCTTTGAATGAACTCTGTTAGAGGACATACATGACGAACAGCACACATGCACTTAACCCTTTGCACTTCCGGTTGCGCCGAGCGCCTGGTTGCGAATATTACTATCTTAAAGTCTTTAGTATGACCCGACCGGGAATAAAACTTCAGTCTACGGCTACCAAGCGGACGCTCTTACCGATACACCAAGAGGCGCATAGCTTTGAACAAAACACCATAAAATTCTAGCATTGCAGTCGAAACCCCTTTATGAAGCAGACAACATTGGTGACCTACTGCCTACTGGGCACTGGCAGCACTGCGTTCACACAACCTCAAATGGAACTTGGTGCCCAAGCTTCGAAAAGCTCGTTTCCTTAGCTGCTGTCCAAAAGTTTGCGTATGTTATTAAAACTATCTTTATTAAAGCACGTTTATTCTGCCTGGGGTTCAAAAACCTAATTCAGCCTATTTTCCGATAAGATTTGTATTTTGAATCTTATATAGGCGGGGTAAACACTGTTTCCATGCCCAATAGATTTGCTTAGAACTCGGAAGTTCATTAGATAAAAAACTGACTCCTTTTTTGATTATTTTTTCAGCGACATGGCCTAGCAGTCCCGCGCTCAGGTTGCTGATCCTACGTGACGGGTTCGATTCACGGCTCTAGTCGATCGCATTTGATCTATTTTCCGGGTGGCTGCTGACTCGAAGAGCGCAAGCTCACTTCGCAGTCTCCCTCAATCAGGCCACTATTGAATTATCAGTTGAAAATAACCTTATTTATTTATTTATTTTGCTTCAATTGCTCTGAAACCTATAGAATTAAAATAAAAACATCTGGTTTTTAAAGTAAGGTGTAGGCATATGCTTTGCACAGAGTTATGCTGCCAGTGACTCACTATCTCCGCACCATCTTACGTTCGCAGATGCGTTGCCACTAGCCAGTTGCAAAGTTGCGGAGACGGGCACAGCTAACTTGTAATATCCTTCGGCGCAACACACCAGTATAAGAAAAATGAATGAGGTGATGTTGCATTTCTGTTTTTTACTAGCCCAAGCTTGATGTGAAAAAATACACGTCAATGTATACGTGAAAACGACACTGATGACAGCAAT
Organism: Trididemnum miniatum; assembly: GCA_964006365.1. Lineage (NCBI taxonomy): Eukaryota > Metazoa > Chordata > Ascidiacea > Aplousobranchia > Didemnidae > Trididemnum > Trididemnum miniatum. Next base: position 19,955,275 of record OZ023240.1, read on the forward strand.
AAAAGTTTATGACGTCATTGTGAAGCAATGTTTTGGTTTCGATCAAAATTCAAAAGTGTGCCCAACTTTACAAAGAGTTTGGCAAATAGTTTTGAAATTTAAGCATTAGATCAGGTCTTGTTTATTCAGAAAATTTGCATAGTTTAGGACAGGGGTGGGCAAACTTTTCACACGAAAGGCCACATTTGAAAAAATTTTGATGCCGAGGGCCGCACTGATTGGAAGAGCAAAAAAAAAGACTATACGTCCTCAGATGTTCTGTTTTTTACTGCAAATGAGTGAAGATCAAAAAAGGGTCTACACGTCCTCAGATGTCCTGTTTTCTACTGAAAATCAGTGAAGAGCAAAAAAAAAAAGGAAATGTCTTCAAACACGGCAGGAGTTTATATTTCCGTAGGTGCCCGCGAGCAGCATAAAAGTTTGCCCTGGTTTAGGAGTTTGAAAATGATATGTTCTATCAGTTTTAAGCTGCTATGTAAAAACTGAAAAATGATTCGATTTTGCCTCAATTTTTTATTTAAAACAGGGTAAATCTTTTGATACGCTCTCGAGTTTATGGTCTGGGATGGTGTCATTAGGCCTATTTACATTAACGGGTTTGATTATGCGGGTTTCACGCTTCAGTTTTAGTTACGGAGGTTTTTTAGTTTAACCAGCTGTTCTTTCAACGCGCATTTTAACGGGTTTTGAGCCTACCTGTTGCAAGCAAGTAATTTCCAACCGCAAAGCTTACCGAAGCAGAAGCACGTAAGTTTACGTCTGACGGAAGCGAATTGGATTTAGCGGGTTAACCCGCTTAAATTGTGGATGTAAATTGGGTTATCAAACTAGTGAAACACCGGCATAACGCACATTTGATTTGGATATTAGCGTAAATGTAGTTATTAGAACATGATATGAGGTTAGTGAGCGGAATTTTACCTCAAATCACATAAAATGTATTGATGGAAATTTCATTTTTAAGGTGTTATTTTGAAGATTGTTTTCAATTTGTCAGCCACATGCTAGGTTACTGGCTTCAAAGAGAAAAAATCACTAAAACTAATCGCAAAACAAAAAGAAAAAATCAAAGCTGAATAAATATATTATTGATTCGGTAGATTTTGACTTAAGCGTATGAAACACATTTTAAACAGAGCATAGACCCGAAAATCTTAAAGATAAACACTGGACCAAAATGACTTGAAATTTCAAACAAAATTGTCATTTCTCTAAATATTTTGGGAAGGTTTTTCATTATTAGATTTCATGTAGGTTTCCTGGTTTCAAAGCTCTATTTAATATGCTAGGTATAATAATTTCAGTAAAAGCAAGATGGCAATGCAACAAAACACAATCAAATTCAAAATATGTATACAAGTGAATCAAATGGGATTAAAACTAAATTAAAGACTTGTGTGTTCTAATTTCACTACATCCTTACTCATCAAAACAGTAACTCATAGTCCATTAAAATTAAAAAATAAATGATACCACAGCCGCAGAGTCCAGCTGTTTCCCACGTACAATTTGATAAATAATTTATTCAAAACAATGCTTGTAACTTTTTTTCTAAATCTCTAATTATCAAACTAAACTGATTTGAAGTCAACATTTACCCTGTCCACATGTCCAATTTTAAAGTACTGCATGGACATTCTGAAGTTTGGAAAATTGCAAGCTCATCGCTGTGCTGCATGGATGCGCAAGCAGTTGAGTCCAGGTTTCAGAATAGATAAGTAAATGCATCATGGAAGCGATTTGAGAATCAAACTCACGAAATCAACTCCGGCGCCCAATTGTGCCAACCACTCGAGCCAACTCTGCGTTTTATTGGTCAAATTCATCATAGCGCTCATCGTGCAGGGCTGAGACACCCCCCATTACCTCTCTTCCAAACAAGATGGTCATTTAACTCACCCTTTATCTTTGTACTTATAGCTAACTAACGCCATCGCATCTTAGTTTAATTATTGTGGGTCAAAACTAACAAATTCCAATGCAAGTTATGCGGATGGCCAAGCTGACAAAATAAAAGTATTTTTGCAACAAATGTTGATTAGGTTGGGCATTTGGGTGTGTGGAAAATGATAAAGCAGATTCGTTATTGTCTGTTTATGAAACAAGATTGAACGCTTTCAATTTCAGACGAAGACAAAGGTTAGACCATTAGACTCACGAAGCTGCAGCTAGTGTTATCGGAGGAGTGAATTTTAGCACGTGCGCTAAAAGTAATTAAAAGGGCTTAAATCTGTCAAGAGGTTTGTTAATACCTTAAATAAACAAATACGGAAGACCTTGTACAGTCATTTGCTGGATTTAACTGCTTCTGCACATGGATCAGCAACTCAAATCAACGTATTGATGCACAAATATTTTAATATAAATAAAACACTTATTACAAATAAACTGCACGGCTGATTAGAACAGTAAAAACTGACTCGTTCAACGACATAGCTTTGTTGACTACAAGCAACTATACATGCTTCACAACCACATTTTTTTGAAGTTTGTGGGCTTTTTATGACTTGCACAATGCACATCGCACATGTTACGGAATTCATTAACGGCGTAGGCCTACGAAGTTTTGGTCTTGAAACCTGCTTTTCCTAAACCGCTGTGTTCGCAATTTCTAATATAGCCTACTTATTATTGAGCGCAAAATTATTAACATTTTCTGCAATGAATGTTTTTACTGGAGTAATGAGTATTATATTCCATTGAATTTCAGTCAAATTATACTCGTAAATTCAAGTAAAATTCTTTCCTTGAAATTGCAACTGTTGTTTAGGCACGGCCGAATCAAAACTTTTTGTGTAAGGCAGAAGCGTATTTAGGGGGGCATTGGGCTATGACCCCCCTACCCCCTTTTGACTCTGCCTTTTAGTAAAAAAGAACAAAATTATTGGTGCCAAGTGACTAAAATATGCCAGACTCTTTTGATGGTTTCCGTAGCTTATATCCAGGGGCGGATCCAAGGGGGCAGGATGAGGGGTATGCTATGCATCCTCCCACCAGCTATTTTCAAAAATGTTTTTGATGTACACAATTTTTCCATAATTTCGAACCTTTTCGACAGCGATAAGCCTTACGCCTAAAGCACGCTTAATCGAAAATGTGCAAACAAAATACATCATATTTGACGAAGCACTCAAAATTAGGTCAAAAAATTTAAACTTTGCGTGAAGATTATTTAAAAAGCACTTAAATAGCCAATACAGCATATTAGATTTTCAAAATTTTTCCGGGGGAGCATGCCCTCGGACCCTCCAAGAGCCTTTCTTGTTTCTCAATCAGCTTCAAATTTGTTCTGCCAAAAACAATACGCTTGAAAAAATGTCAAAATTATGCCCTCCCCCCCCTTTTAAAAATTTTCGCTACGCATTTGGTGTTAGTGCTTAGGGAAGGTGGCATATTTTCATCATTTATGACTTGTAATAATGCATGTGCTTTGGACATTTCAACCCATGACTTTATGCATGCAGCACTTACAGTTGTTTGCTGTTGCGGACGCTTCAGGCCAAGGTCAAATTCTGGGCTCGACATTACTTTCAAGGATGAAATCCGAATTGCACTTGTAGAAGGAGCCTCCTCAGCGTGCAGAGAAGATGTACAATTTTGAAAAATGTTGTCGATCTTGATGAACTGGTGTTGTATAAACTCAGTGACAGCCAAAGCTTCCACCGGCGATAACGGAATTTGTTTCGAACGGTATGTTGGTTAGATGCTAGTGATAGCTTATGTAAAACTCTGAAAAGTGATTTTATCTCCTGCATATGCAAAGCTATAGCTTCACGTTTACAATTAATATCTTTTGCTTGATCTTTTACAGACTTTCAAAGATTTTTGCTTTTTAATATTGCTGAATCTTTTACTTTAAGGTAATATGTTATTGACATATCAGTGGCGTACAGGAGGATACCTATGTGCTACCCTCAGAAAATTGTCTGTGTACACCAGGGGTCGGCAACCTTTTAAGCACCACGTGCCATTTTTTGAAAGTGTCAAGATAGAAACTTTTTCGCGTGCCAAACGGTTGCCCTATTTTTCTCTGAAAATATCAGTGCAGACCAAAAAAAAACAAAAAGGGTCTTCACGTCGGTAGATGTCCTATCTACTAAGAAATACCTCAATAACTGAGTGATTTTTGAACCCACAACACTAAAACTCGCTCATAGATTCAAAAGTAAATTTGTTAAATCTTAATACTTAAAATTTGCTTGCGCATGGAATCGCTTCGCGCGCCACGCAAAACCTTCCGGCGTGCCACTTTTGGCACGCGTGCCAGGGGTTGCCGACCTCTGGTGTACACTATTGTTGCTACAAAATTAAGTTTTGATGACATTTAGTGTAATTAAAACTAATTCTGCTGATGCACTCTTACTGCTATATCATACTGTGTGATAAAACGTATTAAAGATAAAGAAAAAATATGATATGCAAACATGGAAATGGGCGAGCAATCAGCTGTTAGATGGGTGTTTCATTTTATTGTTTGTACAGCCCCCCATCTCTGATTGAATCAATCTGTTTACGTAGATCTACGTAAAGGATATAGGTCGTAGACTAAACGTCGCCTATTGTACTCAGCATGTTGCTAACACAAAAAACAGTTGTCTTCCATATAGAAGCGTCTTGTGCAAGATTAAACCAGTTTTCTCTTGAGCTTGACATTTGATTAGCACAAATTGGTGATAAAATGAATGAAATCTTTCTCTAATCCTGATTTCGACCAGTCCACTCAGCTGTCGGACGCATTAGGATGAAGCCGACAGTTTGAGGATGCACGATCGCATAGACTTCACATTTGTATGTTTGGACTTGTCTCAAAATTGACGTTTTTTCGAGTTAACCTTGCTTAATCCCCTTTATCATGCATACCCCATGCAAGATAACAAAATATAATCTTAAATCGCTTTTTAATCCTGGATAAATTTGAGGCCTATTAATTGTGATGGCTTTTGAGTTTCAATTTTAGTTGAATTGAGAGAAGATCTACTTTTTCACGATATAGGCCTACAACTAAAAATTGCCAATCCAAAACTCCCAAAAATTGCAGAATTTTTCAAGTGCGTTGTAGTTACCTTATAAATACCACGGTCAGCTATACAAGAGGTTTGTGATTTTGAGAACGCAATGGAGCAGAATGATAGTATGACGTCATTGTGTAGGAATTAGCCATTTTGTAATGCACAAGTCATTCCGCAAGATAGGTAGGTGTAGCCTAGTTTATGTCATTGGTCTAGCTCGTATTTTGATGAGTTGCACTGGTAGGTAATTTCATTTAACAATCAACTAACTCAAACAAAAACAACAGGAAAAGCCATTGCTTTTGGCCGGTGTTTGATCGAAAAATAAATAACAGCGAGGAAACGATATACGTTAAAATATGTTTGAGTTAAAAAAAAAAAACACATTAATTACCGTTAATGAAATAGAAAAAATGTATGGTTGCTGCATTCTAACATTGGGCCTACCTCTAACACTGCTGTTTAAAAAAAAAAAACAAGAAATGAAAAACGCAAATAAACACACACATACTAAAACAATCAAAAATTTATGACAACAATTTCTTAAATTTAGCGCAACTACAACCTGCAGCCTCAGATAGGGGGCCTAACAGATGCTCCACCTTGCCCTACGGTGATCTGGGAGCAGCGACAGTCAAGAGATAGCTCTATTACGTCTCAGGTAATGAATTACTGTCGCCGGATGTAGTTTTACATCTAAACCGAAGACATAACGTCAATCATTTTTTCTGTCTTGTGTATAGTTCTAAAGTAACAACATTATTAATGCTGTCAACATTGCAATGTAAAGTTTTTGAACACGCTTTTTTGAAGTTTTGGATTGAATTTTTATGGTCTGTCTTATTGAATAGCCCATGCTGTTCAAAGTAAAATGCAAATTAAGTGTGACTCGAAATCTTAAGTAATATAGCTAAGCCTGGTTTTATCTTTAATTATTGATGCTGTTTTTAGTTGAGTTTGAACTGTAAATTGATGTGAAAAAAAAGCCAACTTACGTAGGTCTAATTGTTGTAAATTAACGCCTCAGAAAAGTGCTCGGAATTTAACAGTTTTGTCAAAGCAAAGCTTATAAAAAGTCTTGAGTTTCAATTCCTAATTGAGAAATAATTCTGCTGTTCGTACAGCGATTAAGTTTTAAAGTAGAATAAAAATCGTCATTATACTCGCGTTATTACGCTGAAGCGCGTAACAAATGGCGGGGTCCATCCGCCCGGGTCAGCGCCTGCATGGGCATTGGGCAACAAATCTCCGAAGAAACGTCACTGCGGTTACGAGCCGTTGGCCACACTGCGCCGATTTGACCGGCCCGGGAATCGAACTACAGACCTCCCGTACCAATAGCAATGTTTCAGCAACTGAGCTGAACTGCCGGGCCTGCAGTAAATTGGCCATTGCATTTTTTTTTATGTTGGTTAGTTTCAAATCATTTGTTTTTCAAGCAAAGATTTTTTTTCAATATTATGCTTTTAATTTTGATGGAATGTACCTGATGTGGAAAGAGTTTCCAGTTTACACTCGTAGTAATTTTTCACAGGAAATTCCAATCGAAGAAAAACTCCCAGCTGCTGCTCGGCCAATTGTTTTAACTAGAAGGAAATTTACCACAAAAAGCAAAAGGAGATAGAGCTTTGATTGTTCTTTTATGATGCCATCCACCTTGGCTGCTATGCACGTTGCTCAATGCCCAATTCATGCCAAGGTGCATGCCAAGATGCAAAACAGAGCTCACAATTTGGCTTTTCGTAAAGACCTACCTTAACACGTCAAGCCCATCATTTATCCATCCAGTTTCCATCAGTTTTTATTGAGGTCCACAAACTTTTAGGAGTCCGTGGCACTTGTATTAGGTGCGCCAATAAACGTATAACATCCACAAAAATTACATGGAATCGGTAACACAATTTGTTAATTTGCGATAATAAGCTACTGTAATTTCCAACTAGTCTGTATGTCCACCAGATAATAAGTCCATTGTCCAGCCAAAAAATTTTTTGTTACGCTTTTATACGATTTAACACTGTAGCGCCAAGCTTTTCATCACAATATGATACAGTGTAGATGAGTTTTTTCGCGATTTTTCGTTGTCAATTTTTTTTATTGGTACCGGTAACCTTAAAAAGCTTTCAAAGCTCGGAACAATTGGTCAAAACATCAGTAAATATTTCGTCGAACTTCAAATGATTTCATAGCTTTTCAGCAGAAAGTATAGTGCAGAGTACGGTAGGCGCAAAATTGACCTATGAATAATATGGAAATGTTTCGTATTTTTTTATCTTACTAAAAACAAAAAATTATCTAAAAATGCAAGGCGTCGTCGCTTTAACACAGCCCTGACGCACGAGCTGCGGTAAAAAAACAAACACCCAGGTGTTGTTGCTGCGTACGTCATAAAAGAGAACCAAAACAAATATTAGTGATCTAAAGACTCTCCGCAACGATTCTTTGTTTCAACTTTATTTAATTGATGTCACGCTCATGTAAGACAACACTGATGGAGACAATTGTAACGGTGAAGACAAATCCAAGGTTAGTGTGCAAAGATTCAGTTGTCTTAGCTTCCATTTCTTGCGTAAGCTAAATCAAAATACGCTAATCATGTAACTAAATTTAAATACGATTTAAAAACAATTATAGCCTGGGAATGGCGAACCACTGACCCGCGGATCACACCGTGACCCACTTGCAGATTCCATTGACCTACTTGTAGTTTCAAAATTTTTTGGAAAATGTAAAAAACATTCAAGTAGTGACGAAAGATGTAACTTTCTTTCTCTGGCATTCACGATTTTTTTTTGTGCTCGCACACCCACCGTTTGCGGGAACTTTTGTGTAGTGAAGATCAATTTTTGCTCATTCCTGACAAGGCTCTCATTATTACATCATTAAATCCCTGAGCCCCTTTTTTCATTTTTCAAATTAAGAATTCGTATATGACCCAACTACTAGAAAAGGTTCGCCATCCCTGGATAGAAACCGGCTGGTGAGCTCGGTTGTTGAGACAATGCTATCGGTGCGTGAGGGTTCGAAACCCGGGTCGTTCAAATCGGACACAGTTACCTAGTCCACATGCCCAATTTATGTCGGCTTTAAGTCCACATTGATGTGGGCTTGTTGCAGCGGGCTTTCTACATCATAATTCAATTTTTGATGTCATAATTTAAAAAAGGGATTATGACATCAAGCCTACGGCTACAAACCCACATCAATTTGGGCCTAAAGCCCAAATAAATTAGACTTGTGGACAGGGTAATTGTCACCAATGATTCTCCACTGTTGCGACGTTTGTTCGGAGCTCTGTTGCCCAGGCGCTAGGCCGCGTAGATGGGCCCCGCCACTCATTACACGCTTCGGATAATTGCCTACCACGAGTATAATGATGATGATGATGATGATTATATAATGATGATCTTAATAGAGCGATTTATTGTAAGGTTGTCAATGGATCAGCTTTGGGGGGGTCGACCAGGTCAAGACAGTGAACACTGTTGCAAATTTGCAAATCTCATCAGTGCATGTTGTGCAACCGATATTTACTCAAACCAAAAACCAAATATTTTTAAAATGATTGATAATGAAACATTACTTTTAAATTGTTCAAGGAAGACCTCTAAAAGTGTTTCGCACTCGATAGTTTTATTTCAAATATAAAAAGGAGTTGTCCAAAAGCGCCATCACATTGACTGAGACTCTCACAATGTCTTAGAGAACTTTTTGCTTGGTTTTATTATAGCATCACATATGTCGGATGCTGACGTAACAATAAAACAAATAAAAAATGTTCCCTTAACATTGAGACGTTCAGTTAGTGTAATTGCACCGCAATGACGTACCCACCTCATAGCATAGGTGAGTTTGGCGCAGTAAATTATGATTTTGAGATATTTACTATCTCATTGACTGTAAATTTAACTTGTAAGCATGAATTACGGGTTTAGGGTGAGGCCAGTTCTCAAATTTCAAAAAATCGACAAATTTATCAATATTTTTACTATAGGGTTGTTTTAAATTTCGTTTTGTGATATTTAATTTAGGTGCTTGACTCGTTGTGATATCATATTATAGTAAACGATACGTAAATTTATCTTGATGTTTTAATTGGGCGTCTCGTGGCCTCGTTTTAGACTTTTTGTGTCTTGCTCATTTAAGGTCAATGCAAATACATAACAACCTAATTCTTGAGTGCTGTTAAGACATTGGCAGATCTGGGGTTGTGGGTTAATTAAGGGCCCATTAAATTCTTAGTAATACGCGTATCACTAAAGTAGTATTTCGATACTTATAAACGTACAGAGCTCCAACATAGACCTAAGCATTTTTTCATTTAAAATTTTTTAAATCCGTTTGTGTAAGATTAGCATAGATTATACAGAAGGCTGTGCTACACTCCATGCTAAAGTACAACGAGCACCATCGTAGTTTTGAGCCGCAAATTCTGCCTCAACAAAGATAATGCTCTTCGTATCACATACGACGTAACAATTCTCGATGTTCAAATCTGAAAATTTATTTGTGCTTTAATGAGTCGAGTCGTCCGAGCCAAAATAAATTTGACCATGCCTGATATGCGCCACGAAAGACTCAATTTATACTTAATCTATTTTCTTTTTAGTTTCGTTTCGCCAAACAACAATCCTCTTAAAATTGATGACCTTTTTCAATTAAAAGATACAAAAATGCTTATAGTCACTCATGCAAAGAGTAATATTTTTGTTTGCGGGTTGCGGTGTGCTTATCTTTTACCGTATCCACTTCTAGAGCCTTCATCGTATAAAATCCCCCTTCCAGTTAACAACCAGCTCAACAGGCATGTTCTTATTGATACTATCATTCACCCAAATCACTTTGAATAACCACAATGGAGGAGTTAAGCAGCGGCTTATGCAGAAATTTTCCGAGCGCAGCTCGTAGGTTTACCCCTAAAAAGGCACAACTTCTTCTAAGAGAATCTGAGCGTACGCCACTGAGTTAATATTTTTTCCCAACTGCCCAACATCAATTTGATGGCTTGTTGTCCATGTTGTCTCTTAAATTTTGAGGCTGTGTACTTCGATTTTTGAATCTTTACTTCGAACAGCTGCAGCTTCTAAAAGTAAGAAATTCATCGATTCCGCCATTTCATTGCGTAAATGAAATGCTTATGTAACTATTTTTTACAATTTTTTGCACATTTAACAGATTGAAGGCAATACTGTTATTACAGATTTATCATTTTTGGAGCTGCGTTTAATCGCCACTTTTGCAAAAGTGAATACGCTCAGCATCAATGTTTCCGTGATATAATAAAGATTAATGTATGGTTGTTTGGAATTACGGGATTGAAGCCTATAGATTACTTAAAAACGAATGTCATTGAATTGGTTTACTGTAAACGATTTGATGTTGATACAGCAGCTCGCAAGTAACTGCATATAAAAATGCATGTGCACACAAATAATTTCCATTACACGGACTGCTAACTTTATTGATTCTTTTTTGGGCAACTTCATCTGATAAATTATTCTGTGCTTTAAACGCTGTACCAAAACTACGTTGAAACCAAATACGGAAGCGTGATTTTTCATCACACAAAAATGCACCAGAAAAACTTGTCAGGATTTTATGATAGGAGCTGAGAATATACGATAAATCGAAGATAAGCTTTGCGTTATCAAATACCTAGTGACTGGCAAATCAAGGCCATCAACGGTTCAAAAAATAAAGCTACATTAGATTAAGCTTTTTGTGAAAACAAAATGCTGTAGTACTACAACTTTATTATTGGTTTACATAAAAAATTGCTTGCCGCACTAGCTGTATTTTTTGTTTTATTCTGATGGGAATTTCCCTTTCAATTTGCTTATACTCTGAAGCTATATTAAAACTAACAGCAGCCAAAAAATCCACACTTGCAATGGCTCCCTGCGATACTTGCGTACATGAGCGTTTGTCCGCCTTACCGGTCTCTTGTCCACTTTTTGCAAACTTGTTTCAAAGCAGTGTAGTTGTTTTTCAACTTTTTGGACCAGCCAGTCAGCTGGCATTTCAACCATTTTTGAGATGACCAAGTGGTAATAGCGTCCGCCTCTGGAGTTGTAGACTCGGGTTTGATTCCGAGTCGGATCAAACCACCGACCTCAAATTGGTATTCACAACTTTCCTGCTTGACGCTCAACATTAAGAGGATAGTGTGGTAAGTTTACTTGTGTGCCGTTGGGAAAGGCGCTGAGAGAGATTCCCCCATTTTCGTGAGGTAGTGGTTGGGCAACTCCTAAGCAAGCTCGTTATAGCGCTTTGATCGCGATGGCAGAATAAAAATACGACCAAATACAAAAATGCACAAAAGCGCCAGACCACAAAAACGTCACGTGCGTAAGAGTAAACAGGAAAATTACGCAATTAGCAGACACAATCGTTAATTTAAAAAAAGGATTATACATAATGTTATTATTTTAAATTGACCTTAACCTTAATTGAAGCTTGGAAGATTTGACTCATGTTCAAGTCTGAATCTCACGGGAAGGCAAGGATTTTTATACGGAATGAGCTTGTTTGCTCTATGAGATGAGGACTCGAAGAAAAAAATGCCGATTTTTGCTTGGACAGAGATACGAAGCTCAGAAGTATTCATTTTAAATCAAAATTCATTAATATAATTATGTATTGACAGGTTCGATTGAATTGACTTGTTGATATCAACGATTCATTAAAAGATAATGTCGTGAATGAATCGCAATAAGTTTCTTGTACTTTGTTTATTCTCAAGATTTGGCGTGGGTTGAAGCCAGGTGTGTATTTAGGTTTGTGTGTAAAGGGGGCCATTTTTGAATTTGACGTCTAGTAAAAAAAGATTAAATGTCTTCGTAAAGTGACTGAAATATACCAGACTCTTTTGATTAATTCTACCGTTTATACCCCTTCCCCTTTTTTTAAATTTCTCGCTATGTCACTGATTGAGTAATTTATACGCGTGCATACCAGAGTTGTTAATTATTGGGCTCGGGCTTTTCGGGTCGAGTCGGGCTCGGGCTTGAATTTTAAAAAATTGTCGGCTTTCAATCGGGCCGGACGCATGAGCAAAACCGCGATTTTTCAGTGAGTGATAAGGTTTAAATGATTTCAAAATTAAATGATTTCTGCAGCTTCAAGTTTGCGAATTGATTTTTATTTATTTCGTGAAATATTTTTCCTTTGTTTATCTTTGAGTACAAAAAAGTTAAGGATATTATACTGTGCAGTGCGTACTGGTTAATTCTATTTTTTTGACTGCATAAATATCGCTTTTCGATCGTAACTAGTGTGGCTGCGTGATGGTAAACTCATTTTCTTTTTTTTTTTTAATTTCTTCAAAATTTAAGGTGATGTTTTTGATTTCGGTTGTAAATCGGGCTCAAACTGGCTGATAAATTAGAATTCAGGTCCGGGTCGGGTTCAGGATTGAAAAATCGGGTCCGGAACGGGTCGGGCTCAACACTTCGGGCCGTTGACAGCTCTGCATTGTTGCAAAACAATGATTGTAATGGCTGATAAAAATGAAAGTCTTTATCATCTCTACACCAACGTGCAAAAATAAATCTAGCTCTTGCACTGACGTAGCCAGGATTTTGCGATGGGGGGGTTGAGAATGACGTCACATTTGACCATACGTTGTATACAGGAGCGGATCCGGAAAGTTTTGGTGAGTAGGATGCAATTTTAAATTAGGTTGAATGTTAACTAAATCCAAAGACGTTTAGACCGGAAACGGGCGTAAATAAACCTATTGAAAATGTATCATGTCAGAGGCGTATTCAGAATTTTTTTCAGGGAGGGTCACCAATTTTCGTCACTTTTTCTAGCGTATTTTTTTGGCAGAGTTAATTTTAAGCAACTTAAGTACCAAAAACGACTTAGGGGGGTCCGGGGACATGCTGCCCCGGAAAAATTTTGAAAAATTGCATACTGAAATGGCCATTTTGATGCTTTTTGAACAATGTTTAGGGAAAGTTTGTCATATTTTTGGCTCCTAACTTTGAGTGTTTCACCGATGATGCATTTTGTTCGTACAGTTTCGATTATGCATGCTTAAGGCGACTAAGATATATTATTAAGTTATAAAGAGGTTCGAAATTATGGAAAAATTTTATTCATCCAAAACATTGTTGAAATGGCTGGTGGGGGATGCATACGCAGCATATCTCACATCCCACTAGATCCGCCCCTGCGTGGTTGTGTAATAACAAAAGATAGCCTCAAATTTAAGAGAGATGTTTTAAACTAAAAATACCGAAGGCAGTTAAGGCACAATCATTGTAAGAAAGTCAAAGGAAAGCTTTCCGGTGAAACTGGTAAAACATCGATATTTAAATGTTAGCGATTTAGTTCTTTTTTGAGCTACAGTGTGTACATCATTTTTGCTTGAAATCGTTTAGCCTTTTTTCTACGGAAGGTCTGAGGGGCCGAGGGCAGTTGCATGTACAGGAGCGGCACCGCCCTGCTAATGAAATTGCGTCATTGCTTCATTAAGCATAACGGCAATCGGCAAAGTACAAGGTTCAGGAAACAACGCTACGTAATTCTTGTTATTATCACAATTACAAAATCAGATTATCAATGACAAAGCATCGAGCACTTCGAAATAAATATCAGAAAAAGAAGTAAGTATGACGTCATTTAAATCTCAGTGGGGGGGGCCCGTGCCTACGCCACTGAGCTCTTGGATGAACAGATCATCCAATCAAAACATTAAACTCTCAAATTTTCAAGTTATTTTTGCGATTAAATTGTTAGAAAAGAGCTTTTTGCGGTTCTCGTAGTCATATTCTCCATTCCAAATAAATGAACTGCTGGTTCATGAATAATTCTTGCTTCCGTAATTTGATAAACAGTCGTAATGTTGAAAAATTGTGTTGTGATATTTTTAAATATAATGCAAATAGACTAAGATTGAGCATTCACTCTCTCAAAATTACAAATAAAAAGCAAATTTTTGCTGAACCAATCAAGTCTTGGTGGCAACAATAACGTCATCATGACCTCATGTGCTCGGGGCAAATTAGATACTTTTTGTCGCGTGGCTAATTGAAACGCATCATATATCTGTAACGAACACGTTAAAAGACTTACGAAAGCTTGTGTCGTAAACGAGCCATAATTAATCAGGACTGAAAGCTGCCACAGCAATCATCTGTTTTTCAACACTGTTCAGAGTTGCCATTTGTTTTGCGGCTTTTGAAAATAATTGTGCATCGGCGAAAATTACAAAACTGCGATTCTAACTTCTGTGGATAGTTATCTTGTTCACTTGAACGAATAAATCTAGATCCAAGCGATCATTCCAACCCACCTTTGTCAGTATGTCATTTTAACTTTCATATTTTTATCTACTGCGTTTAATTCTACTGTTTTTCACTGTTATGGGTTTTGTTGTTTTTTTGTTATGCACTTTCGTTTTAAATTTCTTTCAGGAAAGAGCGCTATATCAATGCGTTATTATTTCGAGTGAATAAATTATTTTTGAAGGTCGCATCGCAGATATCAATTTACGCTTTACAGCATTTTAAGAAGCAATTTGTTTTATAGTCCTTTACATATAATTAATCACAACAGATCATACTGGGAGATGTTGAAGCAATGGATCAAATCAGAGCCGGTGCCAGAGCAGTCGACTTAGGGGGGCCAAACGTTTATCAGCGGGGGTCAAAGTTTAAAATTAGGCAGAAAAGCCGCTGTCTTCAAAAGAATAAGCTTGTTAATTGGGGGCCAAGCATGTCGATTGGGGGCCAGGCCTCCCCTGACCCCCCTTGGCGCCGGATTTGGATCAAATGTTTTGAAGAGGGAAAGCAACTTTTTGCCTTTTGTGATTTAAAGCTACGACATTGCAATGCGTTATCAGAAACTTCAAGAATCAAAGTCAAATTTTTATTATACTCGATTTATTACGCCGGAGCGTGTAACGAGTGGTGGGGCCCTTTTCCGCGGCTTAGCTCCTGGGCTACATAGCTCCGAAGAAACGTCGCAAAAATGGCAAGCAGTTGGTGACACTGTGGCTGAGAAACCACGACCTCACGCACCAATAGCAATGTCTTAACGTTACTGAGCTCGGCGGCTGGAGTTTTGCGGGTAAAAATTTATTGCTTAATACGCTGCAAGACAATGCTGTTGAAAAATTAGTTGAAGTCAGTAATAAGTTGTCGCTATGGACAGTTATCTAATTTTTGGGCACATTTTCTGTAATTACAAGCCAACTGATGCCACGAACCTCGAACGTGAGTTTCGTTTTTATAACCGGTGATTTCCCATTGAGTCAAAGCACGGTTAGAATCGTCATTGGTGGGGTCTCTTGAGCGTGCACTTTTCGAGCCTGTAGCTAGCCTACATTTAATTCTGTTAAAAGATCTGAGTAATAAACATTGCAAATTAACGCCAAACAGAATAACAAATTAGATAACTCACACTAGAAAATTGATAATTTACGCTGCTGTAACTGATAAACCATCAGTCTTTTTTCGGTATGTGCTGTTCTCTATTACATGTATAAACTAACACCATTGGGCTTTTGTAACTCGATACCAAGATAATGCCTCTTATCTAGCTCTATAGCGTACATGCTGTACCTGTAGCACTAGCAGTATGAAATCGAATCTTTGCTATACTCGCAGTATTACGCCGAAGCATGTAACGAGTGTAGCGGCCCATCTCCGCGGTTTACCGCCTGGGCAAAACAGCTTCGAAAAAACGTCGCAGTGGTGGCAAGCCGTTGGAGACACTGTGTCTGATTTGACCGGCGCGGGAATTGAATCGAAAACCTCTCTTGTCGATAGCGATGCCTTTCACCACTATACCAACCGGCCATTTATAGCGTCACGATGCGAGCAATTGCAAAAATGGTGAATTGACGTAATGAGCGACTTAGTTTCTTTCTGGCGCCACTTCACCAACGCAAGTAGGCGTAGTTCAAGACATTACGTCAATTTTGTCACATTTGCCCAACGAATATTCCCAATGAAATAAATATTTATAAAAAAAATTGTCGCTAAATTCATCAAGATTTACTATGAACTCTTGGTAAGTGTCAGTAAAGGACAGTAGCTATGTCAGATTAAACCGGTTAAAACAACTTTGTGGCGTCACTAACATGAAATATCGCAAGTTTTTTTTTGAACTTCTGATCTCAAGTGATAAGCACAGTCATCATTAATCAATCAATCAATATTACAACTTTCTATTGCATCAAAAAGACCAACTTAATTTCCGATAATGCCCAAACGACTTCATAACAAAATTTAGACTAAACATATTCTAGAAAACTAAGTCTTGTCTAAGATACAAGAGTGTAACTCTGGGAAATTATTGGACATTAGGCCTATATGCTGTCCAGTACGGCAGGTGCGAAATTTTGATTTCGTTACTATTTTGTTTAAAGAATGTCTTTTTACGACTTGAAATTGATATTTTATTACAAACGGAAGACTTTTATTTATCTTGTGTTAAGAGTGACAAAGTGATCAAAGCATGCACTACAAAACGTTTTTGATTTGCCATTTGACTATAACTTGAAATTTACAGTACAGTAATCTTCTTCAATGAATTAATTCAACTTTTATTTTCGCACTCTAATACATTAAAAATGCACTCGAACACAAAAATATGTAATGACACGAAAAACGGAACATACAGCAAAATGGGTTAGCTTTGAGCCATGCCAGTCACGACAGACTAGGCATGGCTGCATGACCAGTAGCATTCTGCATTCAATTTACAATGACATCCATAGTTGCGCCATTTCTATTTGGATGTAGACAATTCGAACAATGAGCATGCGTTTCCCCCTTCAGCTGAAAATACATTAAGCGTTTTACCATGCGTATCAATTAATATTTTTACAGTTGATTACGTAAGTTTCAAGTCTTACTGAGTCGTTTATTTTTTGAAAAAAAAAAAAAGATTCGGGTTTGATTTCAAGATCAACCAATTTCAAGAGCGTGTCAAATTTTTGCCGCCCAGAGCAAGTTTCTGATACTGATGCCTCTTTTTGCACCCAATTTTCAAAATAAAACAACTTAGGCCTATCGATGTTGTTTTACATGAGTATGAATAAGTTATAGCTCAACTAAGAATGAGATGTTTATGCTAATAAGCCTAATTGCTGTAAAACATCTAAGCCACAAACTCACATGCATAAGGTTTAAATCAGGGTGTTGGAGCCGGAGCTTGAATCCGCAGCCCCGGAGTAGTCCATTTTTGCCGGAGCCGAAGTCGGAACTGGAGCTCGAATTTTAATTCAGGTGGAGCTGGAGCCGGAGCAACGTTGCTGTAGGATAGCTCCCAGCTCCAGATCTTCTCATTTCCCCATCACTGTTTTTAATTTGAGTGAACAGTGTGTGCTGTTGCCGCAATATGTCAGAACTGCTTAACTTGGTAAGTTACGATTAGCGATCCCCTTTCTTGGATTGAGAATTAACTGTAGGGAACAGTGATAGTTTGTGGAAAAAAGGCCCTGGTGAGACTGCTTTTACATATTACTAGCTAGAACGAATGATAAAACAAGCATCGCAACTAGTCAGACACTTGTACTAGTATTAATGACGTCACAAACGGTCTAACTGTGAGAGTTGCCAACTCAAGTTACCGTGGAAAGACTTTACGCTTCAGATAATGCAGAGGCGTGCCCAGAAATTCAAAAGGGAGGACCGTAGGGTGGCCATACGTCCGGCATTGCGCCGGACAGTCCGGCATTTGCGTCCTTCGTCCGCCATCCGGCATCGGCCGATGCCGGACAAGCAGAAGTCCTCCTTTTGTGCTATTGTGCAAATATTAATTGTCTCAAAAGGCTTGACAATCGATTGTAAAAATCCCAAACCGATTAGAAAATATTTTACTGTCTTTTTGCGTTGTCTTAGGTTTAAATGCTTATAGGCCTGCTGTAGTTACAATTAATTGTTACGACTCAATGTTTAAACCCACACGATCAATTAAATGCTCATGCACTCTATGGCGTCATTCTAGTGAGCGTAATTCTTTAATCCGAACGAAATAAGAGGTAGTTTGGGCTTTGAAGATCGAACGTAGCCTATAGATCAGGGGTTCTTAACCGGGGGTAAATTTTGCCTACCGAGAGGGTAATTTTTCTGAAGTATAAACTAAAACAAACTTCAATCTTCAGTATTAAAAAGGTGGAAGTGTTGTTCTGGGGTAAATTATACTTTTTTCAATCGGAAAGGGGTAAAGAATACAAAAAAGGTTAAGAACCCCTGCTATAGATCACACGTTTGCTCAAAAATAAACAGTTATTGCATCTGTCCAGAAAAGAGCTAAAATATCGGCTTTTGAAATGCTTAGGGGCAATGAAGCCTTTTGTTCTTCGTTTTACGTGAGTTTCCTAATGCTAGCATGCTTCGCCCACGCCAAAAAGCTTGTTTTCTTTGTTCCATTATCAATTTGAAATTCATTTGAACTTAATGTTGCTGAAATAATTTCTGTTAAATTGGAGTAATTCAAGTGCCTTCGAAAAAACAAGTCAGATATGTATTGACAGTAGTTTTCAGTCAGCTAAAATTCTGATACAGTAACGATCAGGTTAATTTTGTAATCTTTCGTGTGAATCATTTTTAGATATTAATGTCCTCCATTTTCGTGGCTTCGCAATGGTCACCCTAGAGGACCGCAATTTGAAGCCGTCCGTTTTCCGCCCAAAGTCAAGTGAAGAGCACAAAAAAAAGGTCAAAACGTCCGCAGATGTCCAATTTTCCGGCTCAAAGTCAAGTGAAGAGCAAAAAAAATGGTCATCACGCTCTCAGTTTGTCCTTTACACCTATTTCACCTTTACACCACGAAAGTTTTGTGCATTTTTCTGCGGAGGGTGGGGTGTGGTTATGCCCCTGAAATACGATCACATTTAAGAAATTTGATGAAAGAGAACTTGCTTGAAGCAATTTTCTTTCTTCGTAGTGATGGCTTTTCAGAGTTGTCAACGGGCCCAAGATGTTGAGCCCGACCCAACCACGATTTTTCAGGCCCGAACCCGACCCGAGCCCGAATCCTAATTTAGCAGCCAGTCTGAGCCCGATTTAAACCCGAAATCAAAAACATTACCATAAACTTTGAAGAAATTCTAATAAAAAAGAAAATGAGTTTTACCCATCCAAACCAATTATAGGGGCATATCTCTCACCAGTGTCCCGGGTAAGGTCTATGCCAAATGCACTGAAAAGAAATGCTGTGAAATAGTCGAGCCTAAACTAACGGATGTTCAGTGTGGCTTTTGTCCTGGCCGAAGCACAATGGACCAGATCTTTGCCTTGCAGTAAATCTTTGAGAAGTCGTGGGAATATGCGAAAGAGGTCAATGCATGTTTTGTTGATCTTGAAATACCATAAGATCGCATTCCTAGAGACAAGCTTTGGGCGGTGCTGTTACAGTATAACATTGGTAGCCAGTTACTAACTGCTCTTAAGTCGCTTTACATGCATTCCGAGGTCTATGTTCGTGTTAACAGCGCAACGACGAAACCTTTCAAAGTAAGTGTGGGACTACGGCAAGGCTGCTTTCTTTCACGTATTCTGTTTCTTATTCATATGGATAGAATAGTTAAGAAAAGTGAGTCTTCTGGCGGAGTAAAGCTCGGTGATTGCACTGTACAACGTCAGTTTCTGTATTTGCAGATGATCTTGTGCTACTCGACTCTACCCAAAATGGTCTCCAGCAAGCTCTTGACAGGTTTTCAGATGCATGCTCTGTGGTCGGAATAAAAATCAGTACAACAAAAACAGAAACCATGTGCCTGTCCAGACAACCAAAGCAGTGCTCTCTCCCAGGGCTGGTGAGAGGGGAGGCAGGGGGGTACAAAGTACCGGGGCCCGTCGCAGGCTTTGAGTGGCCCCGCTATCGTAAAACTTTTTTCCTTGGAGACGCACGCGAAGAAATGTTGAAGAAACCACCCCTTCGCTATGTGAAGACCTTTTTTTTGGAGACACACGAAAAAATTTTGAAGAAATTACGTCTTCGCGATGCAGAGTTAGACGCGGGGCGGATTTTTTTGACGCGAGCCCGACACCCACTGTCTGAACCCGACAAAAGAATCGAAAGCCCGATTTCGGCCCGAAACAACGTTATTAAAACGCAGTGCTCTTTAGTTACGTCACTATTACACCATTATTGCAGACATAGGCGCACGCAGGGGGGGGCACGGTGCCATGCCCCCCTTTTGGCCCTGCTGTAATAAGGTGCTAAAACCTAACTTTTAGTTTAAAACTTCTCAAACCAGTAATGGTTGCTGCGTCCTTTCACTCATTTTAGCCAAACTTCTTTTTTTAGACATTAGTTGCGAGATTATTTTTGCATTGTTTAGAGTGACTGCACTCACTGCATACCCTTTTTCATTAAAAAAAGTGTGTTAAAACGATTTTTTTTAATGAAAAAACCGCAAAATTTGTTTGCGGCTTGGGGCTACGCCCCCAGACCTCCTTAGCCTACGTCGGCTGGGGCGAGGTCCCCAGACCCCCGGTTGTGCCCCCCCCCTTGTCAAATCCTGGGTGCGCCACTGATTGCAGAATAACAACAAATAATCAAAACGTCTAACATAGCCCTACAATGGAACGCGCTATCATGAAGGATGACATTAGAAAGCAAGTTCTTCTTGCTGCAAATCGGAAGAATTATAGCCGTAGTCTCTGGTCAGACATCAAATCATTCTTGTCCTTCTTCGACTTCATTCGTTATTGCCGTTATGTTTCCATCATCGACAGAAGCAAAGCAAAAGAAACTCAAAACAAACATGAACGCAACCTTAGTTTCCTCAGGCGACGACGCTTTGGCAATCAATCCATACCGGACAAATCACACCTAATCAATCTCTCAGACTATCAACTTTCCGACACTGAAGAATTCGTTCTTTTGCATGGGCTTAACTTTTGCCTACCACCCACTTCCGTTCAACGCGAAGAAGTTTTTGCTGAGTTTGAAGTCTTGTTTGGCCAACTGCTACATCACAAGCCGCAGTCTGATGAAAGGCTCTCTGCATTGAAAGCGAGACTGAGTGACCTGGCTCATGCATATTGTGACACTCCAGTTGATGTCGGCGACTTTTTAATGAACAAAGAATCCCTGCAAGCTATTAAGTCACTTCGTTCCAATCAGGATATTCTAATTACCAAACCTGATAAAGGGTCAGGTGTGGTGATTATAAACAAAAAGGATTGCGTTTGTAAGATGGAGTCCATTTTAAATGATCGATCTAAATTCTGCAGACTCGGCCCCGCACCTGACAATGATAACACCGTCAAAATCGAGTCGAAAATACAACGTCGACTATTACAAATGCACAAAGACGATCTTCTACCCACAGGAGTCTACGAAGTCATCAGGCCCACGGTTCACAACGTCCTCGTATGTATATGGCCTACCAAAGATTCACAAGAAGGACGTACCTTTCCGACCCATTCTATCCATGACTGGCTCAGCCCAACATCAACTGGCAACTTGGCTTACTTCTGTCCTCCAACCCGTCCTTTCTTTATACTCTTCTTACTGCATCCAAGATTCATTTTCTTTTGTTGATGCTATTCGTTCTTCCAATTTACAACCTGCTTCCACTTTCGTGTGCTCTTTTGATATATCCAGTCTTTTCCGCATTGTGCCTTTAGCTGAGACTATTCAAATCTGTGCCGACTCACTCTACAATTTTCTTCCTACTCCTCCAACCTTCCCACGCAACGTATTCGTGGAGGTTATGGAACTTGCTACCTGCTCAGTCGATTTCAGCTTCAACAACATAATGCATCGACAGATTGACGGAGTCGCTATGGGCTCCACGCTTGGACTTTGTCTGGCAAACATCTTCGTGGGATTTTATGCATCAAAACTGTTTCAAACCACGGACAAACCACCTATGTACTAGCGCTACGTTGATGACATTTTTCACGATGAAAAACATTGTGATTCCTTTCTTTCCAAATTTAACTCTCTCCACCCCGCACTCCAGTTCACCCACGAGAAGAAATGTAACCTTACCCTTCCTTTTCTAGATGTTTTAGTTGGAAAGACTGAGTCTGAATTCTTTACCGCTGTTTACCGGAAACCCACCTTTACTGGCCAATACCTCCGTTGGAACTCCTTCTCTCCCCAAAAGCGAAAACTTAACTTATAAAATCACATCTATTCTTCTGGCAAATGGCTACCCAGATGACGTCATTAAAAGTGCAATAACCAAGAAACTGAAGCAATTTCAGGAACCTATAACATCTGGTCCGGAAAAATGCCCAGTACACTTGCGTCTCCAGTGGTTGGGCTCTATTTCTACGAAATTCGAAAAGCAAGTGAAAGCCGCCGTAAGTAACTGCTTCTTTGCCGTGGAGCCACGTATCATCTTTAAAACCAAGGAACTGGTTCCAGTCACCAAGAAAGATGTACTACCCGCCCATCAACAAAGCAATGTTATCTACGAATATTCATGCCACTGTGATAGTCGGTGTGTGGGTCGTACATCCCAAAGGTTGCTGGACAGAATCAACCAACATATTCCAAAGTCAATCAGAAACGCCAATTCCACTTTGAAACGTAGCCTTCCATCACGTGCTTGTAAGTCCTCCACCCCTAACCCCACCCAGACTTGTGATTCCGCAATTGGGCTCCATCTCCTTTTAAACGCTTCATATGCTAAACATTATCACCAAGACAGATTCCGCATTCTCGCCAGAGGTCGCTCTTCCTTCCATCTTTCTGTTTTGGAATCCATTTTTATTAAAACATCAAATCCTGACCTTTGCAGGCAAAAAGAATTTGTTTACAGTCTTAAGATCTATCGCTGATTGACGCGTCGAAGCAGCTGATCAGACTGGCCAATCAATGCTTTTCCGTCTCCTTTTTTGCTTTTTTCTTTTCTTTGTCTCTTTCTTTCTTTTGATACATAAGACTTGCATTTTAGTTTCCCGTTTTCTGACGATCTTCTCCCGATGAGTGTCACACGAAAAGCTTCGAGATGAAATCACTACACTTTTCCTTCCTTGCCTACCGGACGGGAAGTCATGACGACTTCCTCTTATTGGATCAGAGGCTATAACAGCACTCTATCACCAACAGTGCAAAGCTACAATTATTACAACAACAAAGTACAGGAATTCTACAATTATTACAAGAATAGCAGATTCAGTCAGAACGGTATTAGTGACTGTAATCCAAGCCAGCGCGTAATATTATGACGTCATTATTTATGATGTCATAAAACTGTTGCCCCCCCTTGAACAAGGCTTGCCCCCCTGTAAAATGAATCTGGTTACACCACTGGGTACTAGTCTAATAGATAAACACGGTATTGCTAAAACCAGCAGGAGCACAGGGGGATCACAAAGACCGCTAGGAGCGCAAGTGAGTTATTATCCGGTACTAAAACCTGCTGGAGCACAAGGACCGCTAGGGGCACAAGTGATTTATTACCTGGTATTAAAACCTGCAGGATCACAAGGACCTCTAGCGGCGTAAGTGAGTTAGGGTCTCATCTAGAGAAAGCCGTCCCGGTCTTTCATTGTCTTACGCGGACGGGTTATTCCAGACGCGAACGGCTTACTCAGGACGAGACCCTTGAGTTATTACTAAAACCTGCAAGATCACAAGGACTGAGGAGCACAAGGACCGCTAGCGGGGCAATTGGGAACGCAAGGACATAGGTGGGCAGTACCGCGGTACTTTTTTAGTACCGGTACCGTCGGTACTTTGGAAAAAAGTACCCGTACCGCGGAGTCGGTACTTTTATTTCTCGATCTTTAGGCGGCACTCGGTACTTTTTCAAAATCTTCCATTAACTAAAAATAAAATAAAGGTGAAGTTTGCACCACTGCCCCTTTCGCAGCAATCGCTAGAAAGATTTGTTTTTAAAATACAATACTGCCATCCCGTCAAACGCGGCAATAGAAAGATTCTTTTCCACAGAAAAAGATATTAGGCCTATAAAGCCGAAGAGAAGCGGTCTTTCAGACGACCATTGCCAAATGGGTTTGGTTTTGAAAGGCAATTCACAGTAAAATGTTTTTCAATGGGCCTAATTTCGTCTGTTTTTTTTGCGTTACTGTCCATCGATAAGGTTGTAACCGTAAGAGAAAGTCTCGAGACCTGGGTAAATTTTTTAGCAACCTGCGTACAACGTGGCTTAAGTAATGTTGAACAGAGTTGCGCAATGCGTAGCCCTAGTGAAATGGATGCGCCCTCCGAAATGTTTTTCTTCTTGTTCGATACGATTCCGGAAGGTTTACTTTATTTCAGTGGGCTTGTGGATTTGATTGGTTGATTTTTACGTATTAACCTAAACTTGACTGTGAGAACAAGGACGACAAAACATAAGAAGTTTTAATTAAGACGTCTTTCTACAGATTTCAAGGTTCGTTTTTTTCGACTTTGACTCGTAAATATGCTTTTTCTAGATATTCCACCGACTTACAACTCTCTGCAATACAGCTTGTTTCTTCAGTGAATCTCCTAAAGATGCAAAAATATAAAGTAATTGTGTAGCTTTTTTTTTGTAAATCCGATGGCATTCTAGATGTAGACCTTATTACTAGCAAGCGGAAATTAACTGCGTTTTCCAAAGGCCCGCATCCTCAACATTACTGGTCTGAGGCCTCAACATTACGTAATAGCACACTACATTTTTGGTTCTGGTATTGCATTTACTCGTATCAACTCGACGAGTAGGCCTATGTGTAATGTTTCAAATTAATCGTTGCTGATAATGACCGTCTATTGCGGCAGATCTTGCCGTCTTACTTTGCAGCTCATTCGATATCAGTAAGTTCCCTTATAAGATTTATTCCTAACTCTTAGTAACGCGCATATTTTTGCTCTAACAAACTTAAGCGCTTGGTATATCTTAATTAATAAGATACTAAACTCACAAAGCAAAACGTGTCTTCGCACTTACGCAACCTCATCTTACAAAATGTCTACGTACCGCGTATACGCCACTCTTAAACTTGTTTCCTGATAAGGGGGTGATAAAAGTCTCTGACTTCCAAAAGGAAGCGGCAGAACAAAAACTTTTAAGAATCACTCCACTACACCCAGGGTCTCCAGTCTCGCAATGAGTTTTCATAGACTATTTTTTTCTCGTCCGTGGTCGCACAAGTGTTGTTTATTATTATGGTCACATGAATCTAATCAACAGCTTTATTGAGTGCTTTCTGATAACTACAGACACGAAAGTTAAGCGCAATGAAAAAGTTGAACGATTTTTCCTACTTGATGATCCGGAGTGCAACAAATTTTAAAAAATAGCGAAGCATACCATTAAATCTTAGAGCGCTCGACTCCTCGAGCACTTTTACATTATCAAATCTAGTGTCTCTGAAAAAAAAATTGGGTAGCTTACCTCTGCTCTACACACTTCGATGTTAAAAATTCTGTTTCTATTTTAATGACTTTACTGAAAGGTTTGACGTCATTATGATTCATGACGAACTCTTTCCATTGAAAACTCCAGCGTAGGCCACTTCTGGTTATGGGATCCCCATTCATTCAAAACCCCTAGACTCAAGACTCAAGCTTTATTTATTTGTTGCTGCGATCGCGATTACAATACAGCAGTTTTTTGTCTGCTATGCGATTACAATTCAGCCACCTAAACATTTTTTTGTCGCATTCTGCGCAAAAGGTGGTCTCAAACAAAAAAAAGGCTTTCACTTTACACGTTGCGGCCCATTCCAATGGGCGAGGAAAAAGGTTGCATTTCTTCTGATTTTTGTTGTGCTAACCACTAACTAACAACTATAGCTTGTTTAGTACCGCTTTTAGATAGTTTATGCAAAGTTTCTAATTCGTGAATTGTGCCGTTGTAGGCCTACCAAGTAGGCCTACCACCGGTAACACGACGATATTGAGTAATTTTATTTAGCTCACTATATAAACTTAGCTAGGCTAGGCCTAATTATTATGAAGCTGTACAGTTTTAATGAAAAATCAACAAAATGTAGAGCAGTACTTCCTTTTTGGAACTCTTTTTAAAAGTACCGCGGTACTTTTGATTTTTAAGTACCGAGTACTGGTACCGCCGGTACTTTTAACAAACTTTTAACAACTTTTAACAAAGTACCGAGTACCGGTACCGCCGGTACTTTAAAAAAGTACCGCGTCCACCTCTGCGCAAGGAGCACATTAGGGTTAGGTTTGATGAGGGTCAGGTTTGGTTGGGGTTAGGTTCGGTTTGGTTAGGATTAGGCTCGGTTGGGTTAGGTTCAGTTAGGGTTAGGTTCAGTTAGGTTTAAGTTCCTTGCGCTCCTAGTGTTCCTGCAGCTTTTACTGTTTTAGTACCGGTATTTCTGTAATAGCTCATTAGCGCTCCTTGTGATCCTTGTGCTTCTACAGCTTTTAGTAATAGCTCAATTACGCCCCTAGCGGTGTAGCGTCCGCGCCTCCCGTAATGTCACTGGCCCTGATTTGGGAGTCAGCCATGCGGTAAATAAGCCACACACAAGTTTTTCGTTGGCTGGTTAAGCGTGTTCGTCACCCAGGAAACACGTGGGTGGGCTAATTTTGTTC
This sequence comes from Trididemnum miniatum, assembly GCA_964006365.1. NCBI lineage: Eukaryota > Metazoa > Chordata > Ascidiacea > Aplousobranchia > Didemnidae > Trididemnum > Trididemnum miniatum. The sequence goes on from OZ023240.1 coordinate 19,981,761, forward strand.
CTCGTCGTTATAAGTTTCGGTATTCTACTCTTTACTTCCCTTTTTATCTGCTTGCTCAAGTTCAAAGCAGCACCATCATTCACAACATTAATTTCAGTCAGCATAACTCCATTTAATTACTTATTCCAAAAGAATCAACACGAAAAGTGCTTCGCACTCTCCTGTCTTATTTAAATAGAATGTCCAGTTCCTTATTCAAATAGAATTTACGGTTAAATGCACATAATCAACACTAAAAAACCTAACTCTCCCGACGTCGCTTTTAATCTCCCCCCCTCCTTTCTATCTAACAGAATAACTACAGTCCTACTATTGCGAATCTCCCCAGATGCAGTACATAAAATCTCAAATTGCGTAAGTTATAAACCATATAATGTTAATATACTAACTTATAAATGTTATAACTTATAAATGTTTTATAATGTTATACTAACTTATAAACCTACACAAGCAACGGTCCTAGACTAACACAACCAGATAAAATATAACACTTGACTGAGAACTAACTTAGCTTAGGCTAGCACATCACTATTTATGGGAGTCGGTGTTGGTAACAGAGTCTGGTCTCGCCTTCCCTTCTTCATAACTAACGCACGATGCCACTGCTGCTTACATCTGCCTTCGTCAACCACTTATTAGTCTCGACTGCAATGGAGTGATGCTTCTTCGTGAATACAATCATCCAATCGGTTTTGACTGCGGTCACTCACGATTTCATATGCATTGTGACACATGGACACGTGACCAATTGTTTACCAAGTTCGGTTGACGTCAAAGTTTTAGCCTCGCAGAAGCAGCTAGCACAATGTATCCATGGCAGCAAAGAGAAGGTCTTTGATGGCAGCGAGATGCGAAGTCTTGCGGAGTTGTGATTAAGGATTGGAGTCGTAACAGGAAATTGCAGCCTAATAAGGGATTTGATGGCGAGCCCAGTCACTCAAACGCCATAGCGGTCCTTGTGATCCGGCAGGTTTTAGTAATAACTCACTTGCGCCCCTAGCGATTCTTGTTCTCCGGCAACCACTAGAATAGACGAAGTTTTCTGGTCTGTAGGATAAGATTTGTGACGTGACTTGCCAAATTCCTTAAAACGTCAGATGAGAAATTTGCGAGGTCCAGGTAAGCAATGCAAAAAAGAGACTTTACAGTCAGGAATGAGTTTAGCCTGGATTGGCTGTGCGTAGCAAGGCTGACTAGACTTTTATTATAGTCCTTATAAAACGTGATATACCGGTATGTGTTTTTCGGAAATTCAATCAAAATGGGTGCAAATCCAGGGAAGAATGGGGGGATATGCATCCCCCCCAATATTTTTTTTGGAAGTGGAAAATTTATCATACGAGTCAATTTCACCGCCCCAATCTGCCAATATCGAAAAATGATCAATTTTGCTGAATTGTTCTCCCAATGCTCAACATAGATTTGCACCCCTATCAATCAAGCGTGACTTTGGTTACTTTTTTTAAAATCTATTTGAGAAAACTTCGTCTATTCTCGTGATTACCTTGTGATCCTGCAGGTTTTAGTAGGACCCGATAAACATGCTAACAGAGGCGTATTCTCCAGAGGTTCAAGTTGTTCAGCGCACACCCTGCGATATCACAGGCACACACGTTAATTACATTTAACTAAAATATTTGGATTTTCTCGTCTTTAATGTTTGTAATATCAGCGCAATCTGCGTTCTTTTTGCTTTGATGAACGACAAATTGCTTTTTTTTCACCGCTGACCGATGACGCAACATTCTCTTGTATGGTAGGCTCAACAGATATCGTTGAACACAAGTGAGCAAGGTCTTCTTCATTGTATTCTGAATCATATTATATAGCGGAGAGTGACTTTTTCTCTTTCCACACGAGTCAAATGCAAAAAATGTCCTATATGAAAGTTGAACCCAGACGCAACGTCACAATACATGCTCAATCACGCCACTGCAAATTGCTTTTTTCATCGCAGAAGAATGATGCAATGGCTCTCTCTTAAGGCAGGTTCAACAGGTACCGGTATCGTTCAACACAAGCAAGCCAGACCTTTTCCATTGTATTCTACATCGTATTAGGATGCGGTTGCGCGTAATTGCTTGTGATTTTTGAACGTGTGGCGGTCAATATATACATTTTAAAGTTGTTGGTCAAATTCAAGTCGTAGGTTAAATTAGTGGAATGGAAGTAAGTTTGACAGTATGATTGAAAAGCCGTTTTGTCAGTTTTGTAGCAGAGATTGCGACGCAAAATTGGAAATAGCAAATGCTAAAAAGCCGACACCAAAATTAAATATATTAAGTAGCAAATTAGGCTGCTTGAAAAGGCGCTTGATGTTGGTTTGCGCATTTGCATTAAACTTTCGATCACTTCCACACATTTGTTTAATAAATGGCTGCATGCGGCAGCAAATATTGTAGAGGAGCACACCTCTAAAAAATGCTCACCGTACGCCACTGCATGCTAAGCTGATGAACTGCCTCAGAGTGCTGAGTAATGAAGTCTATCAATTACAAAAAATATAGCTGATGTATATAGCCTATATAAACTTAGTCTAGATGTACCGGTACTTGTGCTCCAACACACAGTGTATCCATTATTTCTATCAGTACAACTGTGTCCATACTTAGTCAGATTACAGGTATCGCCTTCTCAGTTCAGGATTCCAAATAAAAAGCTGAATAGTGAACAGCTATCAATTATGCAAGTGTATCAGTTATACAAGCTAGCATAGAACCAATAGAGGACAGATAGAATACCTACCGGTGTGCCGTATTTTACTCATCAACTGTCAATGGCAGAGCCATTTTCCTGTTACTGTGTTAAGCTTGATACAATACTGCTGAGTTGCTGATTGTTATGAGTTTGATACTAGATATATGAAATTGATGCCATGTTAGTGATATGAGTGAATGTGATTTAGTGAAGTTTAATGCATTGCTTTCCAAACAAAGTTACATAAACGGATATTTTCCCTCAAAAGCTGACACTGAGTAAGTTCCGTTACTAGTATCAGTATGGTACCGTATTATTTGCTGTAGGTACAAATGTACCGGTACGATATAAGCTGGTAAGTGTAATTTTATAATTAGAGTATCGGTAAATGTTTTACATTTTTTTAAAAATTGGCCCAATGTTAATCTTAACTGCTTCAGGCATAATTATAGATTTTATTAAAATGACTTAGGTGTGTACCAGTAGTCAAGCTGTTTTCTGTTTTGTAGTATCAAAGTCCTGAGGTTATTGACTTTATTAGGTGTGTGTGCTGAAAAACTCATGTATACAGGTATACCGGTATTATATGTAACCAAGAAACAATTTTTTGGTTGAAATCTCACGCATAGGCAGGGCAGGGTTACCACTGGTCCACACCAAAAAATAAGTTTGCTGCTGTTAGGATTAGAAAAAGCCATCAGCTCTTTGTTGTGAAACCACTAGAAATCAGTGAAGACCAAAAAAAAAAGGTCTTCACTTCCACAGAATCCTGTTTTTTCCACTGAGAACTGATGAAGACCCCAAAAAAAGGTCTTCACATCCACATAGTCCTGTTTTTTCCACTAAACTTGGTGAAGTCCAAAGAAAATAACGAAAGTTTGCATGTCCACAGAGTTCTGTTTTTTCCACAAACTTTTCGGTAGAACTAAACACCGTATGGGACCGCATGGAACCGTATGGGCACTTATGGAACCGTATGGGCCCTTATGGGACCGTATGGGCACTTATGAAACCGTATGGGCACCGTATGGGACCGTGTGGGCTCTTATGGGACTGTATGGGCACCGTATGGGCTCTTATTGAACTGTATGGGCACTTATGAAACCGTATGGGTTAGGGTTAGGGTGCCCATACGGTCCCATACGGTGTTTAGTTCAACCCTCCCATAAGTGCCCATACGGTTCAATAAGAGCCCATACGGTCCCATAAGTGCCCATACGGTCCCATAAGTGCCCATACGGTCCCATAAGAGCCCACACGGTCCCATACGGTGTTTAGTTCGACCCCAAACATTTGGTAACACCAAAAAAAGGTCTTTATGTCATCAAATCTCTAATATTTTTTGGAAGCGTCTATTTCACCGAAAATTCCGGTTACTGAAGTTTGAAAATCGTGGTTTGCGGAACCGGAAACATCCCCTAACGGTTCCCCTACTGTGAGAGTCGCACTACAGGAATCGAAAACAGTTACGCAACTACGATTTTTCAAACTTCGGTAACCAGAATTTTCGGTGAAATAGACACTTCGATATTTTTTCCACTAGAATTTCAAAAATAAGCACGAGACTCGAAAATAAGCACGTTTTTTAAAAACAAGCACATTCACGATTTGTAAGACATTGCCCTTGATAATAAGCACAAATCTTAGAAATAAGAAATGGTAACCCTGTGCATAGAGTCTAGAGCTAGCAGTATACACGATCTTTCTATTTTACAGGTTACTTTCTTCTTTGCCTTCAAAAATATCTCAGACTTTGCCTCATTTAAGACGCTGGAAAAAGCATATTGATTATTTAACATCAAACTCTTTCACTTTACCAGCTTTTGAAACAGGTAAATTTTTCATCGTGTTGAAGGCTAGGCTATATGATTTTGATGGGTATTATAAGCACCATCGAGCATAGTGTGAGAGAAGATGACTGGCCTACTGACAACACAATATTTAATGTGTATGTTGATTATGCTCATTTGTAAGCTTGCAGGTTAAAATACCTTTTAACTGCAGTTCATTTTATTAAATTTGAAACAAGCCGAGTTTTCTCATTATTTTTAATATTTTGGATTGGTTTTTGCAGGTGACTCCATGATGCCTAGTTCTACTACTTGCTCATTATCACCAAGCGAAAAAAATGAATTAATCACCAGAAATCTTCAGGTTTGCTACGTTTTTCATATAACTTCATTAATTGTGCATAAAGATAATTTTAGTTTGAAAATAGGCCTACTGGCACTGGCCCAGCCAGACATAAAAGAGGGGGAAGGGCAGTGGCGTGGAAGTACTTTTAAGTAGGGGGGGCTGAAATTTGTGTTACCATACCAACGTCTGGGGGGATTAGACCCCCCTCCTTGTTATTGCAACATACATAATGCGTATCATGCACTTTATTTCAGTAAAAGTCACTTGGCGACTGCGTGATAAACTCAAGCTTCTTCTAACACCCATAACACGCAGTAGCCAGATCGACTTTTGTAAATGTGTTATCCTCCTTTAAATGAATTTAATATCCATTCACATGCTCCTAGTCTCAAGCTCCTTGGCAGGGTCATATTTAGGGGATGTGGGCATTGTGCCATAGCCCCCTCTTTTGTCTCTGCCTTTTAGTGAAAAAGAACAAAATTAATGATGCCAAGTGACTGAAATACTTTTGATGGTTTCTGGAGTGTATGGTCAGGGGTGGATCTAGGGGGTTAAGATGAGGAGTATGCATCCATCCACCTGCCATTTTCAAAAATATTTTTGATGTAGGCTATACCATTTTTCCATAATTTCTAACCTCTTCGATAGTAATAAACCTTACGCCTTAATCACGCACAGTCGAAAATGTGCGAACAAAATGCATCACATTTAGTGAAGCACTCAGAATTAGGGTCAAAAAATTTAAATAAACTTTGCCTAAAAATTATTCAAAAAGCCCTAAAATAGCATAACCTCTACAGCATGTAATTTTTCAAAAATTTTCTGGGGGAGCATGCCCCTGGACTCCCAAGAGCTTTTCTTGTTTCTCAACTTCAAATTAGTTCTGCCGAAAAAAATATGTTTGCAAAAATGTGGAAATTATGCCCCCCTTTTTTAATTTCTTGCTATGGCACGCTCCAAGGATAAGCTACAGAGCCGGCTCCAGAACAGTCGACTTAGAGGCCAAAGCGTTTATCAGGGGGGCCAAAGTTTAAAATTAAGCACAAAAGCCGCTGTCTTCAAAAGAGTAAGCTTGTTTATTGGTGGGCCAGCCCCCTGGCCCCCCCTTGGCGCCGGCCCTGATGTGCTAGCTATTTTTAATTTGATATTTTGTTGTTTCGCTGTTATTTGCCCAAAAGTTTTTTTTGAAAATTGGAGAAAATTTAACTGTGATATCATATTAAAGCTCTAAGAGCTGTTGTACATGAAGTTACCAGAAAATCCTACAGTTTTTGCGATTTTGTTCACCTTTGTCACTAAGTTGCAAAAGTTAGTGCGATGGTTCGATGGTATCGATGAAGAAAAAGAAACAAATAACAAGTGACGCCATAAGCCAGTGGTCGGCAGTCTTTTTTTAAAGCGGCCCATATCACCCTTTCAATAGCTATTGAAGGCCCGCTAGATTTAAAACCGACCCGGCGATAGCGTATTACAAAGCGAGCACGTGTGTGGTTCCGCAATACGCGTCTGGTCGGTGCGTGGCACAGAAAATGCAAAGCTCAAGCTTATATTTCTACTAGCTCGCATCGATAGAACAGAGGAAACGAAGCGAGCAATGCATCATAGACTTTCTATTAGATTGGAAACTCGGCTCGAGAGAAAAAGATGTGTATAATAGAAGAAACAAACTTTGCTCCCAGACGGAGCCTTTTGTTTTGCACGCTCGGTCTATTCTGTGTACTCAATTCGCTAGCGCTGAGCTCTATAAAACATTAAGTTATACTGCATAATGTACAAAAATAACGATTAAAATTTAACTGATGATGTTAGTACTTAGTATTTGTGATAACTGGTGAGTGGAAAAAGTGTGGCAGTGCTGCAAACAGATCGATGTTGTTTAGTTGATCAAAAAATGTAACGTTTATTTCTGTTTCATTTGAAAACAAAAAATTTTTAAATAAAGGCAACGTTATATTTACGTTTAGAAATTCTAGGTTTTGTAGAAACGTTAATTTGAAATTGAAAATTTGCTATGGCGTATTTGCTGTATATACCCTTGGTAGGGGTTTTTAAGAAAACTGTAACTGCAATGTAAATACAAAAGGTTTAGATTTCTTTTGCGAGTTAATGCATGTATGGAATTTTGTTGAAAAATTTGCTTGAGATATTTCATGTTGTGGTGAACTGTTTGAATTATGTAATCTAAAACGTCACTGATGACTTTTTCGCATATTTGGCGAAAGGTATACGAAGAGATTTTACAAACCTCTTCATATAACACAAAATTTCATGAAGTATAAGCCTTGGCAAACTGTTTAATTTAGGTACGGTACTTTTATTTCTTTATGAAAAAGCTCAAACTTTTAGAAATAATGTGGGGACTGGGGATTAAGTTACTGCCAATGCGATTGTACAAGTTCAAAATCAAGTAATTCATAAAACTCTATCGTAGTGCTGAAAACACTGCTACAAATGGGGACGACTTTGTTCCTTCTTAATTAGGCCTAAAGGAAAATTGATTAGGAATAGGTGTACTAGAGCATTGACGTATTTTGGACGGTCATGATTGCATAATCATGATCGCCTGACGTATTTTGGACGGTATGGCGCCTTGACGCTTTCTCGTGATAGGAGGATAAGTATGCAAATAAATAATAGATAAAACAAATCAATAAATAGGTAAAACCTATAGATTTTCAGCATATTGCGTAGACTAATCTGCTTACACGATACGCTTAGCAAATTAACAATATGCTTGGCACTGCGATTGCGAATGCTATCATGCAGATTCGGCGCCAGAGCAGTCGACTTAGGGGGGCCAAAGTTTGAAATGAAGCACAAAAGTCGCTGTCTTCAAAAGAGTACGCTTGTTATTTGGGGGGCAAGCATGTCGATTGAAGGGGGCAAGCCCCTCCTGGCTCCCTTTGGCGCCGACCCTGCTATCACGAATTTGCAGTAGGTATAGATAAGCTTTGTAGCTAAGAGGACGGTGATCTTTCTTTTTTATTATGCTTTATTGTAGAGACGAAAAATTAGTGGTAACATTGTCGTTGTGTGTATAGAACAAATTCAGACTGGTGAGAAATTTCTGACATATTCAAGCTTTTTAATAAAGTTCATATCTTGCTTTAGTAACTCTGTCAAACCATTACAAAAATCATATCCAAAAATGCAACAACGAAGCTTGGGGAGAATAAATAATTATTGAACCAATAGTTTTTTGATCATTGCTGCAGTTTTTTGATCATTGCAGCTGTAAACCATATGCTCCAATCCGCAATACCTCACCTGCTGTGCCAACAACGAGAGCCTATAAATAATTATTATGAGCGGAGATAATTAATCGTATTACAATGATTATGGCTACTTCAGAAATAGCAATATCGTAGGTTTACTATAACTACAAATTAAAATATGCTGAACCAAAACTAATAAAGCTCAGTTGTAGTTCTTATGTAACGAGCCATTTATTGTTGGCTACCAAATGAAGGCATAATGGCCGCATCACTGAAGCTTCAATAATATCGACAAGAAGACAACTCCAACTAAGGCATAAAAACTTTTCTTTACAGTTGCAATTAAACTTTTCAATTGGCGTTGAAAGTTATGTACACCATATGCAATCGAAGAGACGCTTTATGTTTTCATTTTCGTGCAAATGTGGTTTATGATAAAAGCGTTTGCTTTATTGCCCAACGAACTTTTGATAAAAATTAGTAGCAGAGACTGGCGATACATTCTTGAATTTCCGAATTTTGCGGTTTAAATTATAATATCATATCGCAGTAACAAAAAGTTCTGATGAGATCAATACCACTGAAAAAAAAAAAAAACGCTGCCGTTTCAACAAAATTACGAAGAAGCGACGGGCAACTCACATTCCGCATGCATACGCACTTTATATCTTTAAAACCGTCATATTGCGTGCTATTACTCTCACTTTTTTACTTTTTTATAAAGCGTGTTGTGTTTATTAAACGCAAAATTCTTGAATAGAGTTTCATATTTTTGATTTTACGATATTATTTTATGTGCAATTCCTGCAGCCCATTTGCAATCGCTCATAAAAAGCTATAGCTGCATAGCTTTTATTGTGCGAGATCGTCTAGACATCGCTGCCGACCCTGAAGCGTGAGAGAAAAAAGGCATAATTCTAAGTTTCCGGTCTATGTAATAGAAAGTCTATGATTGCATGAAAGAGATACAGACACACGGCACCCGTTTTTATGCATGGTACTACGAGTTTTGCTTTAGTAGCATTGTACTGCCCGGAGAAAAAGCATTGAATTAATTCGCCCGCAAAGCATCAAAGGGAAGGTTTTTACAATTATTTGTATGGGCTTACTTTTTATTTGCAGCTAGCATGCAGCTTACAATGTAAAACCGAATAGCCCATGGCCCACGAAAAATTGCTAAAAAGTCCACAGTTGGGCCGCTGCCCACAGGTTGCCGACCACTGCCATAAGCCATCGCTGAAGTGCAGTAGGGTGTACTGTAATCATAAATTCTTGATGGGGAGGGGGGGCTGAAAGGGGGCTCAAATTTTTTATGGGGGGCTGAAAAAATATAAGGGGGACTTCAGCCCCCACCTTCCAACGCCTTTGGGGAAGTCACAATTTTTTCCGTTGAATAACTGGTACTGAGGTTTCAGTCAGGCCTATCAGTTTACATTGAAGAATATTTAAGTGATTTGGTTCCATTGTTGCGCTATAAGTAATTCAAAAGTTTTTTATGCCTCTGCAACAATGAAAGTTTTAATTCAGGTATGCTTTTTTATACCATAACTGCGCTCTGATTTCTCCGGGAAGTAGCCAAATATATTATCCTCAGTTCCTTATTCAAATGTAAATATATTTAAATCAACTTTTGAATAAGGTCCGGAGGACGAGGGGTAGGTGTAATTGAGCTTTGTTTTCTGAAGTTACAAAAAATAATTCTTTCGAGAAAAACTCTCTATTGCATACCACTTTCTTTTTTAGAATAGAAAAACAAATGATTTGCACATTTTTGTTGACTGCTGGCTTATTATTACTGCGCTAATATGCATTTTAAGCAGAAAGAATGTGACAGCGATTGATCATTTGTTGCATTTGGTTGTGTAAAGTGTTGAGGGCAATCAGTTTAACGCAATGGCAATACGATATGGCAGGTTGTCAAAACCGCGGCATTGTTCTCATTACAACCCATGTTTATGAAAATTTGATTCAATTGATCATTCAACAAATTATTCCTTCTCCCCCCGCTTTTCTGGCGATTTAATCAATGGTCATGCTTAAGTTAAATAGTATTTTAAACGGAGATTTTATTGTTTAATAATTTTTCTAAAATCTGCACTGCGAAAAGGGAGGGACTGGTCCCCCTAATCTCCCCCCCTCTGGCTGTGCCGATGCCCACTGGTAGTAGTAATACTATTTTTATTGATGTGTTTAGGAAGTTCTGGGAGAAGATAAACTCAAAGAAATTCTTCAAACAAGAGATCTTAAGCTGTACTGGGGCACAGCTACGACCGGAAAACCTCACATTGCTTATTTTGTAGCCATGTCAAAAATAGGAGATTTCTTGAAAGCTGGATGCGAGGTAAGTTCCGTTTTGGGGTAACCATTTCAAACATTTGTATAGAATAGAGTAGCAGCAACTATTTTTTGTGCCTGCATAGTCAATATCATGAAATGTAGGTAAATGTAACGATACAATGTAGATGATAGACTGCAACAGAAAAAAGAAGGTTTAGGCAACCAAAGATGTGGACGTATTCTAGAGTTTGCCTGGTTGCCATCACTTTATTGATAAAATGTTCGGTACACGACAATTGACTGCGAGTCAACTGACTGCCATGCAAACTGACCGCTTAATTTAATAACGAGAAGTTTCGTCACGTGGAACTACAACAAATCCTGACCTAACATAACTCGCCCCTAACCAAACCAAACCCTAACCGAGCTTTAACCAAACCCTAGCCGAACCTAACCCTCACCGCACCTAATCGTCACCGAGCTTAACTCTAACTGAACCTTACTCAATTAACCGAACCTAACTCTAACTAAACCAAACGTAACTCTTACTAACCAAACGTAACCGAACCTTAACCCTAGTCTAACCTATAATCCTAACTTCAGAATTGAGGTTTCGAATTCGATCTCTAACCCTAACGTAAATGTCGGAAATGATTAAAAAATTTGCCTGCGATGCAATTAGCCTTGTCAAATTATACAGCGTACGAAGCTGTGATTGTTTTCAATCCTCGTTAGTTGTTACTCCAGCTGTAAATCTGTTTTCGAGTCTTGTCAAAGTATACAGCGCACGAAGCGCGTTTTCGCTACGATACAGCACACGAAGCTGTTTTTCGCGGTCAGTTGTTGCGCGGGTGAGTTGTCCTGGCGGTCAGTTGTCCGTGTTTGTGAAATGTTGTACGTTGCGTTACAGGGTGTCCCCCCCAAAAAAATGACACCATTTGGTATCATTTGGATCACAAATGGTGTCATTTTTTTGGGACACCCTGTATAATCGATGGCAATATTTCTATTAGCTTGCATTGTATTGGCAATACAGTTGGGAAAAAATTTACTGATGTTTTTATCGCCTAGGTAACAATTTTACTGGCAGATCTTCATGGATATCTGGATAACATGAAAGCACCATGGGAATTGCTTGCTTTAAGATCAAAGTGAGATTCCATTAGGTTATATTACTAAAATGTCGGTAACGACTTTTTGTACGTTGTGTTTTTAAATTGTAACATTTCTTTCGCATGCAAATTTATAGTTTGCGCTATTTGTAATATGTGCTGATAAATTCTAGGAACGATTTGCGTAACTGAGATTTGGCTAGTCAATTTTTTTTCCGATTAAGCCACAGAGGCGATACGAAAAACGATAGCATTAATGCAAACTTTGTTTTAACTGCTTTCCATCGTTTTAACTGCTTTCCATCGTTTTTGATGTTTGCCTTCAGTGGCAGCCCACACAGGACTTTCGGCGTGGCCTGCTCGTCATTAAGGCAGGATTTTAAAACTCGGCTTCAGTGTAGGGCTTGGGTTAGGTCTGAAGCTTGGGTTAGTTGTCTCGACTATCTGTTGACCACGCAGAAGCAGTCGCGCTCTCGTTGCAATATCCATCTTGTCCCTGAGCGCTATAACGATGCATGAAGATAGTTGAGCTATAATTAGTCTTTTCATAACAGCTAAATCTTTTTCACTGTTGATATGCTTGTTGCGCAGGTATTACGAAAATGTTATCAAAGCAATGCTCAAGTCAATTGGTGTGCCATTGGAAAAACTAAAGTTTGTCCAAGGAACGGAGTACCAATTAAGCAAGGAATACACTTTGGATATGTATAGACTTTCATCAGTTGTAACAGAGGTTAGTTAAAATGAAAGTAAAATCTTTGAGTAGTTAGAACGTGATTTTTTGTCAAACTAGTGTACTGCGAGCTCACCGCTGCATGCTTCCGTTGGAATTACTGTACTCAATAATGCTAAAAGCCTCTTAGCACGCCAACCGGTCACGGAGTTACTGGTATTCAAGACCTACGGCGCAAGTAAAGTTTGATAGTTTGAGTCAAATTTTACTTGCGTTTTGAAAAATCAAGAAAATTGGTGTGGGGGTTTGATGATAAAAGTTGACACTATAAATCTTCGCAAAAAAGGTCGATTTTCAATTTTTTCGTGATTTTTACAGCACGACGCCAAAAAAGCAGGTGCTGAAGTAGTGAAACAAGTGGAACACCCACTGCTTAGTGGCTTACTTTACCCTGGGTTACAGGTAATATAATATTGTATTATTAAGGAAATGTTACTTTCATGACCCGACATTATTTTCATTTGAATCTAATTTGACTTTTTAGGCGTGTGTTCATGTTTGTTTGGCTTGTGTTTTTGTGAGCGACCCCTAGTGTGTTATTTAAGGAATGGCTAACGAGAAATTTTTTTCAATTTGTTTTGGCTTGAATAGGCGTTGTTCTGGCTGATTCATAATCTATTTGCGATTTCGTCATCAGTAGGGCAACCGGATTTTGACGTTGTTTTTGACATAAAAATTTTATCACAAGAAAAGCGACAACATGTTTAAGCAAGTAAAAATAATGCTGAACAGTTTTTTATGAACGAAGTACAAGAAAACCAACATAAACAACGAACAAAGTAGCACTAAAGTTGTTTCAATCAAATTAGTCCAAAGGTACAAAATAACTTTTTTTCTGTCCAAACGAGTTAAAAAAGGTCTAAATTTCGCGAATTTGTACCCAAGATTGTCCAATCTGGCAAGCACGCTTTTCTTCACTGTTAGAATTAAGCTAATCCTCAAAACTCGATCTCCGGCTACTGCGATATAACAATGAAATTCTGGAATTATTCGAAAACGATTGTCTCGTCATAAACACAGTTTATACTTCTATACTCGAATGCTGTTGTTATGCACTGGCTTTGCTATTTTCGTCATCTGGACTTGGGCTGGGTTTGATCCAACGTGTGTGTCTCCTGTTAATTGGTTTGAAAACTGTTGTATGCCGCTGGTCACCGCTTTTGGCTAGCAGATAATCACTTTGTAATTTATTGCAATTCTAAGAAACGCCCTAACAATGTATTGCGCAACTGTTCACGTGATTTGTTTTTTCAGATTCGTTATTGTTCAGTTGTGGTTCGGACCAATTTTAACTTATTATTTTAAGTCGCTATTTTATCGAGAGAAGAAATCTCAGTTTTATTACAGGCAAAGCCTGCAGTTGGCAAGCAATTTTATCCAATTTTATTGACCCTTTGTTCCGTGAAACTGCTTTTTGTTTTGGATTCAAGTTTAGCCTTGTCAGAAAGATTTAAGAATAAATTCAAGATTTTTTAAGTTTGGTTGAAACGTCAGATGCTTTGCTAGTAAGGCCTTGGAATTCCTCCCGGCCCTTATTTTGCAGTCGGTTACGCAACAGCTGTTTTAATGCGCTTATGTTGAAAAAGGAACTACCAGTTTGCTTTCCACAAGCTGGCAGCCGATGATTACGACGTAATTTGTTTCATCTATTTATTAAACAATGCATATTAAACAATATAAACGACGCAGATTTTGCATCTTGACTTAAAAAGCAGATTTTGACCCAACGCAACATTTTGACCTTATTTTGACCTAATAACTATTAAACTACGCCTAGTTTGAAGCTAAAACATGCTTAGTAGAATTTTAATGACTTTCTGAGCCAGGTAATAATATTTGACTTTATTGACTTTTGGTTGCCCTAGTCATCAGTATTTGAGTATTTTATTAACTAAATTTTCAATTATGGCTTGGTAAGTATTGCATCATACTACTTTTACTTAGTTGAACATTTTTTCCTTGGTATGTAAGCAAAGCATCATGATATTATTCAATTGTTCAACTACAATTGCTTTGGAAATACGAGGAGACAGCACGTTTTTTTTTTTGTAATTTGTTTTTGCTTTGTCATTATATACAGTGTTACATGAAAATTAAAAACAAAATTTTTAAATTAATCTGCAATGTTTGAAGTATTTTTGTAGACACTTTTAAATATTAAGCCTGAGTCACACTGGCGTCGTTATCGCGTCATATGACGCTGCTGACGTCATATGACGCTGCTGACGCGATAACGACGCGTACGAATGACGGCCAGTTCATACTGAACGATTTCGCGCGATAACGACGCGTTGGAAACGACAGCCCGACTGAAGAATTTGCTTTGAAGGACGTCCCGACGAAGTTGAACCGCGTTCTACTTCATCGTTGTCGTTGGGCGCGTCGGGAGCGCTTTGGCTTGGTTTTGTCAAGTAATTTTCAGATATATTTGTGATTTTGGCTTCAAAAAAACTTAATTTATTTTGTATTTCGAAAGGGTTTTTAAAATTGTTCTTCGAAATTGCTGAAATGTTATTCCTACAATAACTGAAAAGAAATTAATAACCTAGCATTAATTTGCATTGTATTAAAATGTGAATTAGTCGGTAATTTTCAATTTATTTCAGCTAATTGATAAAGCCAGAAAAATTGTGCGGTAATTAAACTTTCGAAAGTTTTCATCAACCACGCCGAATTTTCGTTAGACTAGCCAACTCTTGATATTCAAACGCTTGTTTTTGATAAAATTTTTGGTGCAAGGCGAACAGATAATGTATCTTATGGTTTTCTCCTCAGACGATTAACATCCGTTGCAAATGTGCCGTTTGCGATGTACAGCATTAGTGCATTACGTCGAAGTGGTGACAACTTTTGTTTACTTTTTCATCGGTAAACTAGCCAACTCTTAAATTAAAGCAACTACAAAGGTTATGTGTGTTGGCTGATGAAGCTTTAAAATCAACGGTAATCAGAGTAAGCCCAGCAAAGTAGATTTTGCAAACTGTCCATTTTGGACCCTCTTGGCACTGGCGAAAATTAGCCCAGCTACAAATTAAACTAAACTAGACTAGACTAGAAGAGATGAAAGTTACAAAATTGTTTTACGAATATATTACCAAACAATCTCGTTTTGGTCGTAGCTGTTGACTGAAAAGAAACAAATTTTTGTGGTTTTAAATGAGCAACAGAACTTACTAGACAATATCGGGGTTTTGTACCTGTACCAGTGCCGATCTGCAAAAATCTCCTAGCTCTGCGAATGCCGCTATGCGTAATTGCGTATCCCTTGGAAACGATCGTATCGCGCGCGGTGTGCATTGCTCGCTCATACAGCGTCGCGCCGTCGTATCAGACTAACATTTTGAAATAGCTGAGCGCTTAAAATTTTCGATCGTTGTCGTGTCGTTTGCCAGTGTGGGTCCGGCTTTACCATGTCGAAACGAGCAGTTTTTATAACATTTTTGCCGCAGATACTTCAGTTACTTGCGAAATTTTCTGGTTTAGGCTTTGGATGAAGAATACTTAAAGGTTGACGCTCAATTCGGAGGCGTAGACCAAAGAAAGATATTCACATACGCTGAAAAGGTGATAACACTGTAGTTTTCATATCAGTGTGACTGTAAAAATAGGCTGCTATACCCAAAATTTTCAAACAGACGCCTCTAAGGTTAAAAACCCTGTTTTAATTGTGCCTTTTTAAGAGTTATTTTGATAACAATGCCAAAAGAAACAACTGACCACTGTTTAAGCAGAATGATTTTTGCTGTAATGCGGTTATGCGCAGAAGAATATGATTGCGATGTTTTGCAGTGTCTTCCTGCTCTCGGTTATAAGAAACGTATTCATTTAATGAACCCGATGGTTCCCGGCTTAACGGGAACGAAAATGAGTGCTTCAGAAGAGGTAGGTTTTTTGTGTTAATCCAGTTGTTTCCTATGATATTCAAACGCTTGTTTTTGATAAAATTTTTGGTGCAAAACGAACAGATAATATATCTTATGGTTTTCTCCTCAGACGTTTAACATCCGTTGCAAATGTGTCGTTTGCGATGTACAGCATTAGTGCTTTATGTCGAAGTGATGACAACTACAGTAGTTTTGTAATGCGCAACATGTATTAAATCAAGACTAAAAGTCTTTAAGATGCTTAAATGTTTATTGTATGCAGTTAATATAATCTGGCCTTTTATCAAATTGCATCAGTTTATCAAAAGATTATTTGGGGCGGCTTACGCTTTAAAATTCAATAATGTGTAACTATACCTTGCCAGTGTAATGCATTTCGAAAGATTTTTAATGCGTTTTAATAAATACCGTATGTTTACATGAGTGTATAAAGTCTACTGAAATAAGCATGATTTTACTGACGCAAGTGCGTAAAATATGCTTTTTAGGCTTCTAAAATTGATTTGTTGGATCAACCGAATGTCGTGAAAAAGAAATTATCGAAAGCTTTTTGTGAACAAGGGAATGTGGTCAACAACGGCGTCTTATCGTTCGTAGAATACGTTGTTTTTCCAATCTACAATGGTAAGTATTAGGCTTTTGTTTTTTGTTCAAGTTTGTTGCAGCCGGTCGGCGGAGTGTTGAAGGGTGTCGCTATCGGCGCAAGAGGTTTTGGTTTCGATTCCTGGTTCGGTCAAATCGGACATTGTCGCCAACGGCTCACCGTCGCTGCTGCGTTTTTGTGTTGCCAAGCGCTATGCCGCGGAAATGAGCCCCGCCTCTTATTACATTCGACGCGATATTCTCGAGTATATTGAAGATTTGATTCTTGTATTTTTTTTTTTTTTCAGAAATTACGATTTTACAAAAGTTTGGTGAGAATCAAAAGTATACCAAGTTTGAAGACTTGAAAGCTGCTTTCAAGAAAGAGGTAACGTTGAGCAACAAAACATACACGAATACGTATTTCAGGTAGATGCTGACACGAACAGCACAAAGTCAATTCGCAGACTCTCTCAACAACTGTTGAATTTAAGGTTTCATTGTTAAAAAAATAATTTCAATTGTCATGAAAGTTTTGATAATATTTTCAATGTAGGTAGTCCACCCTGGTGATCTGAAAGACAGTGTTGTTGAGGTAATAAACAAATTGCTTGCACCAATCATAGAACACTTTGAAGATCCGAAAATGAAAGAACTGATTACTCAAGCGTATCCCGTCCAATCAAAAACTAAATCAAGTAAATGCTACATTTCTGCTTTATTTCTTGAATGGAATGCTGGTCCGAAATTGAGTGATAACTTTTTGAGTGGCATTTATGCTTACTGGTTGCAGAATCACTAGCTTTGTGTCGCTGTAAATACACAATGAAATGGCTTGGAAACAATATAACTATATCAGTAAAAACGTAGCACATTCAAAACGATGTAGAAGTTTTATGACGCCGTTAAAATCAAATATCAAATCTTCATTGTACTCGCGGTATTACGCCAAACGAGTGGCGTGGCCCATCGCCGCTTAGTGCCTGGCGACACTGTGTCCGATTTTACCGACCCGGGAATCGAACCCTAAACTTCCCGCACGGATAGCAATGTCTTATCAATCGCACTTACCAGCCGGTGACCGTTAAGATAGATAATTATGTTATCCATTTTTTGTCTCAAAAGTTTTTCCATTCGCTTTGAGCTTTGCTCGCTCCGAGTTACTGCAATGAAAAATTTTCTTTGAACATTTCGGATTTTCCTGATTTCGCTTAACAAAGTGTTTCTGTCTCGGTGTCTGGTATTAAGGTGAGTTTTTTTTTTGGCAGAGGCGAAAGGTGGCAAAACTAAAGCTGCACCGGAGAATGATGCTGAAGTAATAACTCGTCTCGACCTTCGAGTGGGAAAGATTGTTTCAGCAGAAAAGGTATCGTTTGTAGACACATTGGTTTTGTTGTATCATTTTGTTCCTGCTGTAAATAAACAGAGTAGTAGAAAGGAGACAAACTAAGAATCGAGTAAAAAAGGTACTTTGGAAAAAAACAACTAAAACGTTGTAGTAGTGTAGGATGCAGTACCCTGTGTGGTTACTTCTATTATTCAGCTGGATGTATATCTCTTGGAATGAATAATTCTAAAATTTTGTCAAAACAACCACTTTAAACAAGGAAAAGTAATTCTAGTATTTAGAGTTGAATTTTTGTCAACTACGTTCAACTTTAGCTCAGCGTTCAAGTTTATGGCAATCGGCTCCTTTATAGTGGAAAAGTATCTTCGCACATGCCAGCTGTATTTGCAGGTCGCTTGATGCAACGTGAAAGATCTAATCTGCCATTTAATTTAGTTGATAGCATTATCTTGAAAATCTTGTTTTAGCATCCAGATGCCGATTCTTTGTTCTTGGAAAAGATTGATTTTGGTGAAGAAAAAGGTCCTCGCACTGTGGTGTCTGGACTCGCCGGTCTGGTACCACTTGAAGACTTGCAAGGCAAATTTGTCGTGTGCCTTTGCAATTTGAAACCTCAAAAAATGCGCGGAATCGAATCTCAAGCAATGCTGCTCTGCTCGTCAAAAACGTCAGTGTATATTTATTGATTTTGTGAACAATTATAAGCCTTTTAGAGGATATTACTCGCCTCGTTTTGTGGGATCAGGATTTGGGGAATTGGTCGCTTGAGTTGACAGAGGGGGGTGCAAACACCTTATCGCACCATCGTTACACCCCGATCCAGAAATATATTGGCGCCCACCAAACCCGCATGAGCGAACGTGCTTGAAAATTTTAAAACAAATTAGATACATTAAGGATACCGTTTTGCTGATCTTCAAGTTATCAGTTTTATAATAACCTGGTCGGCAGCATTGCTATTTTAATACCTATTTTAAACACGTGAATAACTGAATATACGTGCTTGATAACGTCATTTGCTTGAGTAAGCAATTAGGCAAGTTTATCTTGTTGCAGAGACAACTCGGTTCGAGTTGTGGAGATTCTTGAACCGCCTTTAGATTCTGAATGTGGCGACAAAGTTTTTGCAGATGGTTTTAATAAAGGCGATCCAGATGAACGCTTAAATCCGAAGAAGAAAATCTGGGAAAAAACTCGGGTTAGTTAATAGTTATAGCATTTAAATCAGCATTCTTATTTTTTTAATTGATTGCTTTTAGTCGTTACTTAGTGGCAGGTTTGTTGCAAATTTTGCTGGCTCATACGTGGATGGCTATCTTAAATCTGGCTGTCACTGGAGTCTCACATAACTTGGACGCATTTTGTATCGTCTGTGATGGATTGTGTTTTTCCTTGGTGAGGGTAATTTTCCACAAAGATTCTAGTTGAACTTTTGTTCTATTGTTATGTGTAATAAAAAAAATGACAGTAAATCACCAAAAAAATTATAATTGAAAACCCGCGATAAGCTGATTCGCTGCAACGTTCTTTGGGGGGGGGGAGGGTTAAAATTATGAACGAAATCGTTTAGTCGAAGCAATATTACTTAACGTAAAGTCGTAAAGAGACCCTTCGTAGACCTTGACTTATTTATTGTTGAATAGATTAAAAAAATCTTTATACGCGCGGTACTACGCCGAAGCGTGGAACGAGTGACGGGACCCATTTCCGCCACTTAGCGCCAGGGAAACTCTGCTCCAAAGGAACGTCGCAGCGATGGCGAGCTGTTTGCGACCCTGTGTTCGATTTGACCGACCTGGGATTTGCACTTCAAACTCCCACACTGATAACAATTCCTTAGAAACTGAGCTAACCGGCCGGTGATAAATAGACACACTCGTTTAATTTAACAAGATCGACACAGAAACACAAACACTGAATAAAAAGTATTGCCCACTAAGGACTAGGCTAAATGTTACCTGCAGTAATATCCTTAAAGACGGTGCAATCACTCTTTCATGAGTGTGTGTATTTGAAACTAACTTAGGTTGATTTACCTCTTTCATTCAGGTTGATCTGCTCACTAATGACTATGGAACTGTATGTTGGAAAGGAAATATATTGATGACGTCACGTGGAAAAATTACGTCACCAACTCTTAAGAACGCTCCCATAAGTTAATTCGCGTTGTCGTTTTTTCATATCTTATGGTGTTAGAAAACTTTGTGGTGTTTTTGTTGCAGAAAATATTAGGAAAAATCATGTCAAAAAATACGTTGTGTTTAGGAATTTTTGGTTCACGCACTGCGCCGTATAATTAATTAATGGTGGTAGCATTATGCCAGAGAGAGTCTGCGAAAGTTTGTTGCATTTCGGCGCAAAAATTTTTGTAAGATGTGGCTTGCTTCCGGATCCGTTTTGTACTTTGTACTATGCTTACTCAATAACCGTGAATAGGTTAAAGCCTTTCTTTATGGTTACCATAAGCGTACCGGTAACTTGCTTTATTGGTGGCTCTTTAGTGTCCAAATATAGGCCTACTGGAAGTGTATTTCTCAACTAATAGTGACAGCCAAGTTGCTCTTTTCAAAATCTACAGCAATTTTTGCCCGTTTAAAAACCAAATTAAGTATTAGAGAAAAGGTTCGTTTAGCCGTACGTCTTTTACTTTTTTTCTGTATGCGAAATGCGTTGTCGTCTTGCCGAAGAGACTTGTAAAAACTTGTATTGATACTTCAGTAAGTAGGCCTAATAAATGCAAAAAGTGCCATGTCATTAATCGCGTGGTAGGACGATATCTTTCATTGATTTTGAAGCCAGCCTGATAGTTGGTTCGGTGCATTAAGTAATATCCTCTTTAATTTTATTTGGCCTATCATCACCTTTGTCTTTTTCAAATATTTCTTGCGAGAAAATGCAAATCCCAACCGAAGAGAGTTTGATTTAGCTAGGCCTAGTCTTGAATCGATTCGTGCGATCATGTTTTATTGAGAGTGGCCGGCCGAAAATAAATATTGAGGTCAATTGAATTGCTTGCAGTTTTTGTTACACCGGTGAGCCTATTGTCAACTAAAGAGGCGATCTTGTTTTGAGGTAGTAAAAATGTCTATTATTTCGCACCGTCATTACGATGTAGGATGCGGTAAGACAGAAAACGTTGAAAAAGTATAGAAAAAAAAGGAAGAGGCGAAAAACTATTTAAGCAATGAAGAGAAGAAAAAGCAGTAGTAGTCGATAGATGCGCTTGCTGCAGTTTGAATGCTGGCAAGATCATATAACAACCAACGAAATGGGCTTACTAGTAGGAGATACATCAGGGGGGGGGGGACGGCTGTGGTTACTCCCGCTGAAATATAAGCTGATATGCATCTGCAGTCAGCGAAACAGTGAAAACAGGACACCTGAGAACGCGTTAAACCTTTTTTTTTTTTTTTGGTCTGCACTTGATTTTGGGAGGTAAATTGGACGACGAAAGACGTGAAGACCTTTTTCTTCTTTTTTTGGTCTTCACCGATATTTTCAGTGGAAACGAAACAGGAAATTGCGGCCCCCCTTGTCAAATTTCTGGGCACACCCTTGTACATAGCAATATTTGTCGGAAGAGATGAGCGTAGGGCTATACGGCGCACTTTTGGTTGTTACCCTCGCTATTTTGCGATTAACCAAGATCTACTTTCAGAATTCATTGGATTGTTTAAGCGATTTGCGGAGTGTAAAGCCTTCTGGTTGTTCACGTAAACTAAAAATAAATAGTAGGCCGACATGAAGAGGGGTATATTTTAACAGCAGCAAAGTGAAACCAGAACAAACGATATAGTCCTAAGCTTGGCACTGCATGGTGATTTTTGGTTACGTCAAGTGCGATCGACTCTTAAACATGAATTGATTTGATCGACTTGATTTCTTCATTTTTATCCTCCTGTCACGAGAAAGCGACGGAGGCGCTGTGCATAGGACGAATTCAGACTCGCTTAGGAGTTGCCTTTGTTTCCAAGTTTTCCGCTTGAGTTTTGCTTCTGACTACTTCAATTTACTGCTTGTTAGATTCCAACAAGCAGAGATAATCATCGTGAAGCATCTTATCCACGGACGCAACAACGAGGTTTGGGGGGGAGTTGAACCATCAACCTGCGATCATGGTCGTCGTAAAAACGACGCTCTAAACCACTTGGCCACGCTGCCAATTGAACCGTCACACAAAAGCATTTGCTCATTTCAGGTAGCCTACCGTGTCATTGATAAAACTCATCGTGATGTTTGACAAAATTTAAGAAGATATCCACTGCGATCATCCTACGTGACAAATCTTCGTATGTACGAGGCGTAACCATCACTACGCGCTCAACCATTGCGTAACTCTTCATGTGCCTTTTTGAAGTCACGTTTCCAGTTTTTTTATGAAAATTTAACTGAATAATATCATTTTTAAATTATTCATTTTTAAGGAATTATGTTCAGTTGTTATCTTTTTTGGATATTCTATAAAACTTTTTGCGATATTTGTAAAACAGTTTTGGGCGCGTTTTTTTTTCAACAATAAAAAGTATTATCTTACAAATTTAGAACGGGTAACACGTCATTTCTTCAATACATTTTTAACAATAGTTATTCAACAGCGCACGGCTTTCATATGAGTTAGATTGTGGACTAGGTAATGATTAATAAATGGGCGTTTCGGGCCTATATGAGCTGTTTTACACGCCAAGTTTACAAATTAAGGAACTATTTGAGTGGAGGAATAAAAACTGGCGATGATTAAAGATGAATTTTTGACTAGTCTATATGGCCATAATTATCCTGTATGGCCTAGCCCTATAGGCTAGCAGTAATCAGGTACCAGTAATAGACTAGCTAGACTAGAGCACAGAACCAGTGTTCCCTCTAGAGTGAGAAATTTGAGAAAATGCGAAATTTTTGGGCAAATTTTAATGATTTTGAACCAGAAATTGATATAACAAAATGCAAAACTGAAAGACGTCAACAAAAAACTTGAATATTTTAATGGAAGACTGTGGCTTGTATATATCTTGGAAAAGCAAATTTAATGCAAAAAATTTGTAGAAGAGGTCCTCAAAGTAATGAAATTTTTGGGTAAAAATTTCCATAAATTTATCATTTGGGCAAATTCGCACTAGTCAAAATCTTAGAGGGAACACTGCTCAGAACAATAGGTTTTAATCGTGGTTACGATTGTCCAGAAGTTTCGCAAGTTTACAATTTGGAGCTGGGTTCAAGTATATGAGAATTAAATTGATACACAGAAGTTTCTCGAGTCTCTGAAATGTTTTATTCAGGTTCCGCTCCGCCTGAAAAGTTGAAAACCACTAGGCCTAAACTGGAACTGGAAATATACAGTACCCTGGTACCCAATAGACAAGTACGGGGGTATGTATGAAGTCTTGCAGGTGCGAGTTCATATTCAATAACACTGAAGAGTTTAGAAACATTGGCCCAACAGCCCAAGTGCCCTTACTTGTTAATCATTGTCTATTGGTTTTGATACAGGGTAAACAAGTACCGGTAGATAATGTTTTCCTGATTTGCTTCTGGGCCATGGGAGAGGAGGAATAGGTTTAGCAATGACAACCGAAAGATAAATTTTTGTCTGTCTGGCTATGCCAGTAGGCTACCATAAACAGGTACCGGTATATGCAGTAATAGCATTGCTGTATTTGATAATCAAACTTCAATCATATATGGTAAGCCTATGTATTTTAACAGGAATCACTTTAGCATCAGTAGCATATAGGCCTGTGAGGTACTGGTGACACTAATTTTGACGTATTGGTCATCCAACAATAATATACAATGGGTGCTAAAGTTTCACGGGCAGACTTTGAGTGGGTTTTCAATGATCAGCCTCATGGTGATCGCAGAAAAGCAATGCTAAGTAAGTAAGCTTCTGGACTGCATGCTAAATGTTTTAAGGCGTTAATAATGTATTGGCAAAATCAATTTCATTGTTATCTTACAATACAGTGCTTGCATTCTCTCGCTGCTATGCTAGTACATGCTCTTAACTTATCATAACTGATAACTGTGGCTACACTGTTAAAGTCATAAACGTTAATATATTGTCGGTCTTTAGTAAGATCCATAATATTCTTGAGTGAGGTAAACTGATCAATTGAATCACTCAACATTACCCTTTAGAGAGAACCTCTCTATATACCCCGTTTACAAATGGAGCTACAATTAGGAATATCATTGAGTTTTTTGTTCAAGCACTGTTGACATCATATTGTTGAGCATTTGATAGTCTTCCACAATCCTTTGGTGAGATTCATGTGAATCTTTAATTTGGCAATTTTGTCATGTCCTATTCACAGGGTTAATGCTAATTATGAAAATTTTTGCTTTCAGAAAAATATCCTCAAATCAAAAAACTGTTTACAGTTGATCAACATTTCACATTTGTTGTAACAGCGATGGTGGCAACGCAAGTGATAGCTTGCTATTTTGTAAAAGACATGAGTTGGCCTGCTATCATTGCTCTTGCTTATGTTTTTGGAGGGACTATCAACCATTCATTGACTCTTGCTATCCATGATATTTCTCACAACACAGCATTTGGTTATCATTGTACTATCTGGAATCGTTACTTTGGAATGGTTGCCAATTTGCCTCTGGGTGTTCCAATGTCTATTAGCTTCAAGAAATACCATGTTGATCACCATCGATATTTAGGTGGAGATGTCCTTGATGTAGATCTTCCCACAGAATTAGAAGGAAAAATGTTTCGCAATAGCTTCCTTAAAATAATTTGGCTTCTTTTGAATCCTTTGTTTTATGCATTGCGACCACTTGCAGTAAACCCAAAACCAATTAATATTTTGGAAATACACAATGCAGTTATTCAGATTTTCTTTGATGTATGGATTTTGTACATGTGGGGTCCAAAACCAATTGGGTATTTCTTAGCTGGTACGCTATTATCTCTTGGCCTCCATCCCATTACCGGTCATTTCATTTCGGAACATTATATGTACACCAAAGGTTTCGAAACTTATTCCTATTATGGATGTTTAAATCTCATTACGTTCAACGTTGGTTATCACATGGAGCATCATGATTTTCCAGCCATTCCAAGTGCCAAATTGCCTTTGGTAGGTTGTTTAAAACTTAATCATAAGAATGATCTAACTTTTGAATCTCTATGTAACCTATTTATGAAATTCTGTACCTGTGTACAGCTTTACTTCTGAACCTTTTCAAATTACCTTGAATCCATTTTCGTGTTATTATGCATTTGCTTTCTGTTGTGTCTATTAAATTAACTGAATTGGTTTTTCTGATTGATATTTACAGTGCAATTAGATCAAATTCTGATCTACCATACTTTACTTGATTAGTCTGTGCTCTCGGACATAAAAAAAAGTATAGTGCTCATTATGGTGGTAATCTACTTAGCACACATTTCTGTTAAGACTTCAGTTGACTTGTTGGTTATTTCATTACGAAATGTAATTGTTATGTTAATACAGATGAAGAAGATCGCTCCTGATTTTTATGATCATCTTCCTCAGTACACATCGTGGTGCAAAGTCTTATGGGACTTCGTGTTCGATCCGGCCATTGGTCCATATGCTCGAGTTCGACGAGAGATTGATGTTCATGGCAAAATCAGCGTTCATGAAGCAAAATCGAACGTTGAAAATGGAGTAAAAAATCATGAAGTTGCATCCAATGGCCATATGTCAAATGGCCACTCCAAGCTTAACTGATTTTTTCTTCAAACCATTCTTAGTTTATATTTAGATATTATTCAGAAGCCTTTTATATGCTACTTAGTCAATTATGTTCGACTTCTTTTTGTAATAAAATGCATTGGTTTTCTCGAGTCTTAAGTTTTATTTTTGTTTGAGCAAAAACGGTTATCTTCTCATTTTTGCTTTGAAGTTGCGTTTGTTAAATTGTTATGAGCTACATTTGAGTACCGTAATGCATCTGCATCATATTTTTAATTACATAACTTCTAATGTTCTCTTAATTCGTTATTTTTAGGCACGATTTCGCAAGTCGACTTGCACCCATTACCTAACGGCTGATTTACGGAGTAAGAAACAAAACTGCTGCAGTGGTGGCAAAACACTGGGTACATTGCTTCAATTTTGACTGATTTAAGGCGTTGCATCCAGCACTTGAGCATGCATGCGATGAGTCGTTAATTTTTTTTTATTAATCGTCGATTTGTTTACCTTTTGTCGAAGGGGCTGTTCATAATACTGAGTGCTTAAAGTTATATACAGTACCAAAAAAAACTGTATTATATGAGACAATGATGTTTATTTGAACGGTCCCTTGTTTAATTTGTCTACTGTTGTGACTAGTTGCGTACAAATCTTTAAAGCTAATTTTTTCACAAATGTTATTGATGCATTTGTGATTTTTTCTTATATAGTGCTAATCAAAGCTGTTAATTTTTATTAGATTACTCAAATTTTTGTGCGTATTATGCAGAAATACGTTTTGTTGTATTTATTCGCACCCTTAATATCTAAAGATGAGTTTATATTTTGTTGATTCAACCATAATCACTAATTTTGGAAGCAATTTTAAATTTCTCTCCGTAGATTGCTTAGTATGATGCTTTCCAAATCTTTACAGTAAAGCGAAGCTGTCGTTGGAAAAAGTTTCAAAAGTTATCTGCTGAGGTAAATGCGTGTTTTGACGTAAATACTTTCATTAGTTTAGGTTTTCAAAAGCTATGGCCTCTCATTTAGTTTGCAGCTGCAGCGTTCACGCGCCTGATTTTAGAACAGCTGTTATCTTCTTAAGGTACGGTGTGCTGGTTACCTCGACAGGTAGTAGTCACCTAACGTTTTGTGCGTTTTCCAAGAGCACAACTAGTTTAAAAGAGTTCAGGATCCGAAGCGTTACTTAAACCTCATTTATCATGTTATACTCATCAAATAAAATGTCGACACGACTGAACAGTGGTTGGTATAAGTCGGTGCTTCGGTAATTCACAGGTTTTAATCTATTTTAACTTCCGTTGAATACAGTTGTAGGCCTGTTATCTTTTACTTTTGCGTGTGTTGCTAATTAATGTAGGGATGCGTTGAAACTGAGCAA
Organism: Trididemnum miniatum; assembly: GCA_964006365.1. Lineage (NCBI taxonomy): Eukaryota > Metazoa > Chordata > Ascidiacea > Aplousobranchia > Didemnidae > Trididemnum > Trididemnum miniatum. The sequence goes on from OZ023240.1 coordinate 20,008,799, forward strand.
TATTTATCAACATGAATGGACGGGTCCTATTTTCGACGGGAAATAATGATCGCTAAAGTTATTGCTGTATGATCTGCTTGTGTGACCGTACAAGTGTTGCTCTGAATTTAGCCTATTAAAATATAACCGGGCGTTCATACCGGTTGCGTGTTTCTCGATGGCTGCGTGAAATCATGAACACTTTTTCAGATTATATATTATATATGCCTGGATTAATCTCAAAGCCTTGTGCTAGTGAATAACTTTTTTGAAGAATTGATGACTTTTTCAGTGAGCTCCTATTCATTTTTACAATAAATCAAGCATGTGTAATCAAAAATATTGTGGTTTTGATTAAACCAATGTACTTCAAAACAATGGAAGAAATAAGATCCTATTTTTCTGACGAAAGTCTATTGAAACGCCAAGCGTTTTCGCTGAAAAGCTCCCCACATTAAAATACTCCGGTTGGTGATCTCAGGCAATCTTGTGTTATAAATAAGTCCGTAACATTCATTACTTAGATATACTGTAATGGTCCCAGGTAGATTCCTATTGCGAATAAGTTGAATATCGCAGAGCCTTTTTTGCAACGGTGAACCAGGGTGAACTTACGGCTGTTATCCACGTAGCTGAACGTCAAGCAATAAGCTGTAAATACAATATCAATTTTAAATTGGTTTGACCACACTTAAAATCAAACCTCGAGTCTACAGCTCCAGAGGCAGACTTTATTCCACTTGGCTATTTGCTACGGTCAAAAAAATGTTATGGAGGAATTTTAACCGAAAAATTAAATTTTGTAATCACTTAAATTGACTTCTAAAAGTTGTGCAGTGATAATTCCACCAAACGCCCAGCGAATGTGACAAGACAGGATTAATTCCCTTCTAGCAAATTTAGAACACAATCCATTTATCTTCTCTCCAACTTCATGAAATGAACAAGTTACCAGACAACCAATGTAGTGTACAAACTGACATGTTTCACACACAATATACGATTGTTACTGTTTACATAATAAGCTGAAATGACTTTCTTAAGGTTGAGTAGGATTGAATTTCACACGAAATACAATTACAAAACAGAAAATCATTAGTCGATGTTATTTCAAGTCAACCACTAGAGTTCATTCTAAACTTGGGGATCTATTTCTGTCATAAAAGCGCATCTGTAATGTTTAGTGCGAATTAGATAACATAGATTTTGCAGAGAGTAGATTTAGGCAACAATCCATTTTGAGCATGGCATGCATACGACTCGCTTAGTGCGTTCAATTCTTCCTTTTGACGAAAGGATGTGAAGCCAATATCCATGCAGTAGAACACTTAAAACTAATACTTTTATGATCAATCAGGTTTTATTCAGAAAACATCACAAGTTGGTGCGATGACGAGCTACACTGTTTAAGAAATCTTGGAAATATTTACTCATGCATTTTTCAACAGTGCTCGTTTGAGAAAGTTTCCTTCAGAGAAAAATTCACATAAAATTAAATATTCAAAAATAAAAGATAAATCCAGTGGCAACGTAATCAATTTATTTTCCCGAGCGATTTTACAATTTTTCTGTACTAATGATAAAGAGGCAAAAGTTTAATAGGCCAGCTATGTTAAATCCTGCTTATGAGCAGAAATAACTTTATTATTATTAAATCATTATGTTAACTTAGGCAACTTATAAAAGTAAACAAAAGAAAAAAAAACACAGTGAGGGCAAAGGCATGACAAATGAGAAATTAAATATAGTACGCGGGCACTTGGCAACAACGGTTAAACAATACAGTTAGACAAGCATATAGTACAGTGTTTTGTAGCTACAAGACCGACTTTTCGTCTTTTTGTTGACAAGACAATAAACACGCAATAGATCAATATTACACAATGCTCAAAAATGACTGATAAAAAGGCTAACCTTTGAAGGAAACAAACACGTTTTGTGAGAAAAATTGTCACAGCAAAATATATGACTGGAAATAGCACTTTTAAACTGCTAGCACTAAAAGGTCAAAGAACCACCGACCAATGGCGCGAGGCGCATTACTATCTCACGTCCTTATCGCTAGCTGAACTTCTACTACACACTTGCACAAGTGGGAGGCCAATACGAAGTACAGTTGGCTTATATGCCGTTCCCGCAGTACGGAATAACCCATATATTGCGCTAGTGCCCAAAACAATCTAGCCAAATTACGTAACAAATCAAAGGCACGCAGAGAAGACAGTGGCCAGAACATACTTGGAAAACGTTTTACATGTGCTGTAGCCTATTATGTCACGAAGAGTGACAGATTTCCACCGTGATGGGACAGCCCGCGTAGTGATATGTTGCTTTTGATATACCTTAATTTAAATGGCTGTAGTAGTAAAAACTTAAGCTAGTAAATCTCAAACACGTAATTAAAATGGCAAGGGCGAGTGCCACACATAAATAAAAATATGTCCACGGTTTCAATATGTTCAGAGCTCCACATTCGTCTTTGCGGCCCAAACGATACATTGTCATATTAACTGGGCAGTAAGCGAATTTTTGTGGTGCAGATTTCACCTTAGATGAAACAACTTTCAAAAATGATAAAAGGCTGCATTATACTTGTTGTTGTAATTTCTTTCTGGATTTCTTTTCGTCATGGAGGAAGTTGAAGAACTGTTGTTTCCTTTATCTGAAAAGAACAAACATACTTGAAAAACTAGAAACAATTTTAGAGCTAAGAACTGTTTCAGAGAGTTAATTTGGGAAGCAGTAAGATACTTGTTTCATAACTCATTTTGCAATCCCTGATACTGCACCAGTGCAAAGTTTGCTTTTAAATGTTGATGGTAAAATTATTCTATTCATTAAGTCTTCCCAAACTTTATGTTTGAGTAGTAGGATTTGAGACGGATTTTATCAAATTTCTGACGGCTGCGACTTCGATTTTAGGCCAGCAACAATCTCAAAAATGGTCATAACTCGCCCTACTTTTAGAGTGTCAAAATTGTCTAATATCAATTGTGTGTCATTTCTAAGAGTATCTAACAGCACTTCAAATAAGTTTAAGTAGCTGCTTTTTGTCTAGATACTTTTCCAAACAAAATTTCAATTCTTCGCAGCACAGGAAAAAACAAAATATGAAAGATAAACAAAACTGTATCGTGACAAGCTAACATAGATTCGATCACTGTATCCAAAACAAATGCACTCTTTGACGGGAAAGGCTATACTCTTGCCTTGTGAAAAAATCATTCCACTGCTATGTTTGGTACTGATACCTTTTTTCCAGTTTTTTTAAGGAAGATGTGCGGTGTCCAAAATGGACCGGTAAATAGGGACGTTATCCGGTATCCAGCGCTTTTTGAGGTATCCGGTATCGGGCCGGCTAGTACTTCGCTATTCGGCCAGATACCGGATATTTTTAAACTTCAGGAAAATTGCGTGTTGTAGACTCGGTAAAAATAAAATTTACCTTTTCGATCTATGTGAAAAATTTTGAAACTTTAATTTTGTTCGAATTTTCCACAAAAAGTAGAACCGAGTCCAAACCTTATACTGCGTTGGTAATTTTTTTTGTATCAAGTGGATTTAAATTTAGCATACAAGTTTTGTTTTTTTGCTTGGCGCTGCGAGTTTTGTCATCAGGAAAGTCACTTCAATGGTGTAGCAGTAAGGCAGTAATCAATCGGCTTCAAACCGAAACGGTATAAGTTCGATGTCCACCACCGTTGTCTCTTCTTTAAGACCATGCAAATAATTTACGTGTAAAAACCTGTCTTTTGTCCTATAACTTGCACGTTCGTCTTTTGTTCGAAATGAAAAGAAAAAAACAAAACAAACGCAATGAGCAGCCAACATAGGTGCCAACAGTGGTATAAAGTAACGAAGTAGTTTTACTTAAGTAGACCACTTCACTATTATTGCTTGGTAACTAGTACTTACTTAAGTGATTTAAATTCTGACTACTTCTACTTTTACTTGCGTAGTTAACTCAGAAAGTAACGCTATTTAAGTGGCTTTAAAAATGATAAGTAGTTAATATTAAGCAGTGTATCACGCAAATGATAAATAATCATGCTTGATAATAAAATTGGCAACATTAGTATTAAGTATTGTTTTATTTTATATATATACGTTTCACAATTTCGTGATATTAGGCCGTCTTTTGTTGTTTGTGTTTGGCGTGGACTATGAGGTTGTATTTTGCAGATTATGACACACTTCACTTTCTTATTTTCGTCAAATATATGTGCTAATTATCCTAAATATAACCTACTTAAGCATCGGTAAAATATATGTCAAGTTTGGAAGTGAGCAAATAATCTTTTGTTAAAGTTCAGCTTTATGGCCTTGGTTTTGCAAAAGCTACTTTTTACTCCAGTAACTTCAAATTGCTGGTACTATTTACTTCTACGTGGTACTTTTTACATCCCCCACTTTCTACTCTACTTCAAGCAGTTTCCGCCATCAGTAACAATACTTTTACTTAACTAGATTTTTGGACTGTTTTTTACACCACTGAGAACCAATTTTTTCCCGAAGGCAAACGGCAGAGGGGAACATTTTTATAGAAATTTTGTTTTCTACGTTCAAAAAACGTTTCAAGGTACCAGTAGCATTGTAATGGATGTGCTTCTGCTTTTTAATGTTGTGCGGTTTTGCAACGTTAAGTAAGTTGAAATCTTCAATTCAATGTCCTTAGTTCACCAATTGGCTGTTTGTGTTAAAGTTTGACGTACATTACCCATCATTGCAGATATACCGCAGGATTGATTTTTTGCAGTAATTTTATGGCATTTATAAACTATAAACCTTGCGTTTTTAGTAGCTCTGATGATAGCGCAAAGCCGCAAAACATATGAAAATTCAAGCTCGCCTTTTACCGACCGCCTAGCGTAGTAGTTAAAGACATCGCTATCAGTGTGGGAGGCTCGCCACCGCTGCGACGTTTTTTTTTTTTTTTCGGAGTTCGAAATTGTGTTGCACAGGCGCAAAAATGGGCTCCGCCACTCGTTACATGATTCGGCGTAATACCGCGAGTATAATGACGATTTGACATATTTTGAAGTTTGCTTTCAATGTGTACCGTATCACAAATTGCTCACAAGCGCAAAACCGCAAAATCAACACAATGTGTGGTAATTGTTAACTCGATTGCTTTACTCGTAAAATCACGCCGCTGACGCAGGCCACACGCTTGATAGTTTTCCTCTCGCCTTATTTAGCAATTAGCATGAGCGCAAAATTTCGTGAAAACAATGCTAAGATTTTGTGCTGTTACATTTTGGAACCGTTTTACCTACCTTGCAATGTGCATGCAGTCAACTTTTAATGTAATAATGAAAACACCCCGGAGGCCGGACATACTGTATGTTCCCCCTTTGGTATTAGACCTGAGGAAGCACTGTTCCTGCTCCTGCCGATTAGACGCCTTGGCGTCCGATTTTCGGCACACTCTTTACCAAACTCCACAATAAAGCCCAGCTTTGAAAATGTGTTGCTACACAAACCTAGTGTCGTCGAACGGAGTTGAATCAAAAGCGATCAATAACATGGTCATTAAAGCAACTGAGCTCCTGCCGCTCGACCGCCTTGCCAATTCCGTCAATTGAAGAGTAATGAAGCCCATTCTTAATGAGGCAACGCTTTTGAAAGTTTCCTGTGGGTCACATGACCTCATGCAATAGTTTCATGGCTCGCTATAGTCGAGCAAAACGATTGCGTAAAGCCGTGGACAAAAAACATCAATATATTAACTTTGGCTTAGTGCTACTATCCGGTATCCGGCCGGTAGTGACGTACCGGATATCCGGTAAGTTAGATTTGCCGGATATCCGGCAAAGTTGCTATCCGGCACATCCCTACCGGTAAAGGACCAAATATAAAAAGCTAGCTTTCATACTTCGTTTCTGACCTTGGGGATTCAATTTTCATTTTAAAAGACTTAGTCCTAATAACTTTTGCGATTTTGCAATAAAATTTAAGAAATATGGTCGTGAATGCATATGAATTGATGTACTTTTTAAACGAAATAATATAATCATTACCTGATGGTTGGAGCTTAGGATAGTTTTCTATTGTGCTTTTCCCAAAATGTTGATGGTTGGGAGTTAGAGGAGAGAAGTCAAAATCATTATTTACTGCATCAGGTTTATTGCTTTTGTAAGAAGGATTAAACTTGGTTCCACGGCTACCACTTTGCCAAGATGACCAGTTTTTTGAACTTGGATCATTGCTACCACCTCTTAACATGTATTCAGTCCCAGTAGTTGATTTTACAGAAGTATTGTGGTGCCTTGAATAGACCGAATTGTTTGATGACCCAAAAGCACTTGGATAACTGTAGCTGTATGAAGATGTGGTCGGTGGAGCAGATATGGCTGGAGGGGCAGATAATCCTAACGATATATCTTTTCTGATACTCCAAGCTTTATCAGGATCAAAACTGGAATGTCTAGGAGATGTTAGTTTTGGTGAATTTGTTTCATGAAAGAAACTTTTCGATGCAGAAGATTTTGTTGGAGGAATATAGCGGAACTTTTTTACGGAGTTATTATTACTATTGGGTGCATCGTTGTAATCTTTCATGATGTTTTAGCATCTTAAATAAGGCTATTAACTACAAAATTAGCAAAAAACCTTGCGCCTTTTTCCTGAAAGATAAAGAGATGTTATGCAAGATACAATAATCGGCACTGACATTTTGTAACAGTAAAAGCCAGAATTTGAAAAGGAAAAAGCTCAACTGATAGCCAACCGTACTATAATGACGGCAGCTGGAAAATAGCCTCAAATACCAGAAAATCATTTTAAAAACACATTAAGACCAACATGCTTAAATGTCAACAGAAATAGAAACGATATCTTAGACCTGTAAGCTGCGAAAAGTACGATGTACGCACCAAGCAAATTTAAAATTTTAAAGTTCTAGAAATGTGTAGCTGTCTTTGCATTTATGACGCAAGAGTTTGGTTCCACAACGATCGCCTATGACAAGTTTAATCGAAATCAAAATATCCATGCAAAAGCCCATAGGAGCCCTTCACCACTTACAATTTGAACGAGTGAAAGCACGCAGTGCTACGAACGAGAAATTAAAATAATTTAAGAAATATATTTATATTAACGAAAATCTAATTCGCTTCAGAGTCTCGAAAAACTTAACCACATGTCAAGCATATTTGAAGTTCACATAAATTTTGCCTCAGAAAATGTCAAAATACAACACGTTAAGAATTTATTAATGTCTTTTAATTGCATCTTATAGAGAAGTTATCAACTCAACATTGTTTTTATCAACTCATGGCACTGAAGTCCAAGAAACTTAATTGGACCAAATACTACTGCTAAGGTAATGACCAAACGAAGTGTTATCCGAACAGAGCGAAGTCAAGTCAAAAATCTCAACGAGTAACCATCAGCAGCGAAAAATGAAGCACAAGAGTAAATTAGCAGATTTGAAAATTTTTAAGAGAAATTCACTTTTGCAAGTCGACAATGCAACTAAAATTGAATAACCTTAGCCCTAAATGAAATGCATTGACGTTTGATACAAAACAAGCATGCATTGTCTTAAATGTTGAAAGTCTTTAAAATTAAGTATTAATTTAATTTGTCTCCTTGTTGACGTAAGATACAAGAATAGAGCCAAGGTCATGAGCAAAAAATTTGTATTAACGCTTTGCACCAAAAAAAAAAAAAAAACGAGCATTACAACTGGCCATGACTAAAAGGAATAAATTCTAAACAGTAAAACAAATTAAGAATTACGTATATGTAGAAAAACCCAGATTTAAAAATGTAAACATCTTATCCTTCTTTGCTGCAATGGCGTTTTTTCCAGTTTATATTATCCAATTGACGTGTTTGCCAACAAGTGGAAAAAATTACGTACTTCTTGCATTGGCACCATTACGTATCACTGTTGCATAATCAAGCATTTAAAAACCCGGCATCTTTTTTGCTCGCTTAAATGCTTTCTTATTTCTTATAAATTCTTTTCTTTTTTGAACATTTGCTTTCTTTTTTTCTTGTCGTTTCCTCATATTTTCTTCTACCGTTTCAGTTCTTGCTTTCCACTCTCTTGAGCTCTTCTTCTTTTTGGCCACTTTTCGTTTCAATGACTTCTTCAATAAAGTTGGATCATCTCTCACTTTTTCCCCTTCCGCTTTAGCCATTGCTTTATTCCACGTAGATTTTTCAATAATTTGACAAGCTTTTTTAGGATCTTCTTTTTTTATCCTTTCAATTCGTTCTTTTTCTTTTGCAGCTTTTAATAACAAAAGTTCATAATTTTTACTAGAGGGTGCTTTATTCTTTTTGGTCTTTTTATTTGTAGAATACTTACCCACCATTTGACTAAAATCAAACTTACTAAAAACAACTTTTCCTTCTTTTGTAACGATTGATTCAGAATTAGATTGTTCATTATCTACAATTGGAGGCGTATTTTCAGTATTAACAATCGCAACTTTTTCAGCACTTTTGTCTTTAGCAACTCGCAATTTTTTGTCTTTTTTCTTTTTTCTAGCTCGTTTTTCTGGATTTTTTGGTTCTCTTTGTTTTTTTAATTCTTCAATTTTATTTTGCAAGCGCTGATGCAATTCATCAATAGAGCAGCTAGAGTCACCTTTCATTAGGCTTTTCTTTTTTGCAATAAACTCTTCATCATCTTCATCATTAATTTGTGACATTCGATTAAATTTGTTCATTGCTTTAACTAAATGCGAGTTAACTTTCGGTTTCTTTGACTTAGGTCCGGTCGATTTGCTGCTGTCACGAGATCGTTTTTTCGGCGTTGATTTTTCTCTCTCACTGTAGTCTGGAATCATATTCACAGCAGCTTCAAAATAGTCATTTAAATCGATTAATTCTTGACTAATGTGATCCATCACAAATGCATTTATCTTCTTAATTAAAATAAAACTGAAAAAAATAATTTGGCAAATGACATTATGATAATTTCTAGTATCACAAAAATGACTGACTATCAATTAATGTCTTCCTAAACAACAGCTTCGTTTTTTTCAAATGAGATTTGGTTGTAAGTCATTTTGCGATCACTGGCTCTTCATAAAAATTAACATCATGGCAACACAGAACAGCCAGTCGTTATTGCGAGCACGCTAAGCAGTACAAAACTGCTTGCAGGATAGGCTATTGGTTTTTAGTTTTGTTTCAACGTAACAGTGAATTGAACTGCTTATGCCTCATGTAAACTTGATGCGTTAACAGCTCAAGATGGCAGCTCAAAATAACCATCTCAGAAGGCCGAGTGGTAAGAGTGTTCACCTCGGAAGGTGTAAACTTGGGTTTGATTTCAAGTCGGGTCAAACCAATGACTTTAAAATTGGTATTCACAGCTTTCCTGCTTGACGTTCAGCATTAAAGGGACAATGTGGAGAACAAGCCGGCAAGTTTACTTGTGCCGTTGGGAAAGGCACTTAGTGGAATCCCAATCTTGGTGTAGTAGATAAATGGCCGGCAACTCCTAAGCGAGCTTGTATGGAGCATTGATTACTTTCTCATGATCCTGTGATAGAAGAATAAATATGCAACAAAATGCAAATTTACAAGTTTTCTTTGCAATTTTAAAGCTTATTATGATAGCTAACACTGAGTACTAAGCTGCTTAAACTATTGCCCAGAGCCACATTAGTCTAGTACCGGTACCATACTTTCTGACTTTTGTGCAGAAGATTGGGATTGATTTGCACTACTTGAAATAGGCAGTGGCTAAGGTTACGTGACCGTAACATTTGTCTCTTTGGTTTATCCTATTTTATTATCCCACGCTCTCCCCAGTTGTAGTCTACTACCGAGTGACGAAGTAATAAAACAAACCAGGACAAATGTTACAGTCACGTAACCTTAGCCACTTCGTTTATAAGAAGGCAGTGTCTACTTTGCCATTGACAACAAAATACCGTAGTTTCTAGGTCTATTTTGTAGGTACAATCAAGCAGTAGGTACAAAGCGTAGAAATAGACCAAGAAACTATTTTGCCATTAATGGCAAAATAGACTCAGCCTTAAAATAAGGAAGTGTGTAGAGCACCAGCAGCCTTTTATAGAAACAAACAAGCAGCCTGCTGCAGTGCGGGAAAACCGATCCCACGTGACAGCGACGTTATTATAGAAACAAACAAGCTGCCAGTGCAGCAGCCTTTTGGTTATGGAAACCGGGCCGGTGCTCTAGACACTGCCTTAAAATGATGACTTATGTTACGCTTTAATCACTACACGCTTTAGCATAATACTCAGTACTGCAACTATAACAAAGATTTGATTTTTTGTTACCGTTACGGTTTAAAAGCACAGAGCAATTAATGCATCACTAACAGTTCAGATCGTCGAGTGGTGAGAGCAGCTGTCTCGGGAGCTGGAGAATTGGGTTTAATTCTGAGTCGAGTCAAACCAATGACTTTAAAATTGGTATTCACAGCTTCCCTGCTTGATGCTCAGCATTAAAGCGGTCCAACTAAACACTGCAAAGGACTTACTAAACACCGCAAAAAAATGACAATGGACTTCAAATTGATCTACTAAACACCGTAAAGACCGACAAAGGACTTGGAACCATACCATAACAAAGAACGACAAAGGACTAAATTAGGATTAGGTTAGGGCTAGGGTTAGATTAGGATTGGGTCTGTTCATTATTTCTCAATTTTTTGAATTCAAATTCATTGGTTTCGAAAAAACGAAATTCAAATTCATTGATTTTGAAAAAACAAAATCTAAATTCTAATTTATCAACTTTGAAAAAACGAAATTCAAATTCATGAAGAATTCGCGAGCGGATTCAAATTCAAATTCATTGCATTGCGACTTCAACTTCAATTTCATTTATTTTGAAAGGACTGATGCAAAATTAAGTTTATACTTGGCAAATCTCATCACTTTCAAATTTGTAAAACTTGATAACTTAGACTTGAATAGTCAGTATTTGATACACGAGACTATCAAATAGGCTTTAAAAAACATATATTTTTGAGTAGTTCTAGCGAATTGTTTAAAATATAGTTACTCAGGGAATTCGTAGATCTAATTAGAGTCAGATCAATTAATTGCAGACTAATTGTAATAGTTTGATTGAATATACTTTATTACACTTCCTCATGTAATTCATATCATAATTGCGATTGAGTTTTGTGGAGCAAAGTAATAATAATTTAAAAGTATAGTAACTAACTGTTTCGGTGCAATTGCCATTAATTAAAATCTACAGTAATTAATTCAACTCTGTGTCTAATTAACTGCAGAAAAAATTTACCAGACATCATAGTTTTTATCAGAAAACAGAATTGCGACCTTTCTATTAGTGTTCTTTTGTCTCTTGCCTGATAGTAAAACAAATAAATTTTAATGAACTTATTTTGAAAATTGTTGATGTAGAACAGGGGTTTGCAAATAGTGGGCTGCAACCCAAATTTGGTCACCACACCTTCGATTTTGGGTCGCAAAAAATTAAATGTAGATCTACATATTAATTTGATGCAATCACATTTTTTGCTTTATTTTCTTCAGTTATTTTTTTGAACTTTTTGGTTTTGAAACTTTTGGACTTTATGGTATAATATAAATTTTTTGAATCTTTTGAGTCATAAGTTGAAAACTTGATTCCTCTCATAACAAGTGTCAATTGTTACGAATGCTTACTGGGTGTTGCATGCAGAATTTTGAAATCCTAGTCACTGTTAGTGAGACTCGGTTCACTATGAACTGTTTTATTGGCATCTGTGGGAGTATATAAGCCCATTGCAGCTTTTGGGCTAGCAGCCTGATGAAGGAGGAACAAAAAGTCCAACAAGCAGAAAAATGCTAGGCCAAATTACATTAATTTAAGAGCTAAGCTGTTAGGCAGTTCAATTTCGCAAATTCGGTTGTAAAAAAGCTAAAAATATTATAGGCCAAGTTCTTTGAGCAGAATCATTAATGATGAGATAGCAATTAACTTTTATGTTTCATATTTAGTGCGTATTGACAGCAACATAGCAAGCACAACATCAAAAAGCATTAGTACAGTGGCAACTTGTGTACTGTATAGTGATAAGCCTTTCATAAAATTTGAAAATATTTGGTATATATAACATTTTGTTGATCTCGAACATGAACTGAACCTATATTTCCTGGACTTGAACAAAACACTTTATTTTAATCAATTCTATTTACCAGTATTTGGGTCATCACAAACAAATGTTGAAAAACTGCTTAATAACAAATCCTTCAAAAAAAAAGACAGGCGGTGACCTAACCGCTTTACAAACAAAGAACAGCAATGATTTTATGACCGAATATCATAGGAAAGTTTGGATTGGATTTTGCTCAGCTTACGTGTTTTGACTTGCCAATTTGAAACCACTCACTCTATTTTGGATCATCTCCCGCATCAAACCATGAATTTGTTTATTGTGTTCTAAATGCAAAGCTCATACTTCTCAATAGAAGAATATACAAACGCGATGATTCATTTTTTACAACTGCGCTAACTTTCTCCTGTTTGTAAAAACTGCTGTGTTTGACAGTAGCCTCAAAATTGGTACTTAAAATAATGTTCAACAAAAATGATGCTTCCAATTTTTAGGGTTACGTGCATTTAGGGCAATTTTTGGGGGTCATACCAAAAAGTATTTGCGAACCCCTGATGCAAAAGACAAAATTATTCTTCTTTTGCAATTTTATTGTGTTGCCATGCTGCAAGATGGTTTAAAGCTATTTTTGCAATAGGCACCTGGCAACTTCCTAGTGAACCTGCAAAAGAATGAACTTTACACCAGGTTGATGGGACCCCATTTCTTTGAAATTATTTTTAGGGCAGTTTAAATTACAATCTTCGGTTTGTTTGATAAATTTTATGGAAAGTTTGCACTATGTGCTGATATAAACCACTTACAAATTGCTACTTTTGTTTGGTAAGTTCTAAGTCGAAAAAATCTAAATTCGTCAAATGTTTAATCAAGATGTTCAAATTCATTTACTTTGAAAAAACAAAATTCAAATTCATTAATTTTGAAAACACGAAATTTAAATTCATGAAGAATTTGTGAGCGAATTCAAATTCAATCCAACCCGAGTTAGGATTAGGGTTATCAAGTCTTTTGTCGTTCTTTGCTGAGTTTAGTACATCAATTTGACACTGAAGTCCTTTGTCGTCTTTTGCAGTGTTTAATAGGACCCGCATCAATGGGACAGTGTGGAGACAAAGCCAGCAAGTTTAGACTGTACTTGTTTTGTCGTTGGGAAAGGCACTTAGGAGGATTCTCCCATCTTAGCGTGTCGTGTGGCAGGCAGATGGCTGGCAAAGTAAGTGAGCTTGTATAGCGCATTGATTGCTTTCTCATGACACAGTGATAGGAGGATAAATATGCAAAAAAAAAAAAAAAACAAATACCCATACTAATTTTGTGTTAGTAAGATAGGCTTTATCAAACTGCCAAATCTAAATAAATTGAAATACCGGTACCGTACCAACAACACCATATCACGAGAACAACTAAATTACTGATAGTATCGGTATTCAAACCAGTCTATAAAAGGTACTGTACCAGTATTCTAGTAGACTCTAGGGTGCTACTAAATAGTACATGTCCACGATGACGAAGATGTCAGCAGTGTCCGCGATGTCGAAGATGTCAGCGATGTCAATGATGTCCCATTTTAAAACGTGTGAATGGTATTATTGGTACCGTATTTGGTAAGAAGTTAAGAGCATTGGGCGGTGAATGTGAAGCAAGGGGAGAATATGTGAATAGTATTATTGGCATTTGCTAAGAAGATAAGGACATAGGACGGTAAATGTGAAGCAAGGGGAATAAATTTAAGACTTCAACTTATTCCCCTTGCTTTACATTCACCGCCCAATGCTCTTAACTTCTCGCCAAATACCAATAATATCATTCACATATTCTAAAATGGAACATCGCTGACATCTTCGACATCGCTGACATCTTCGACATCGCTGACATTTTCGACATCGCTGACATCTTCGACATTGCTGACATCTTCGACACCGCTGTCATCTTCGACATCGCTGACATCTTCGACAGCGCTGACATCTTTGACATAGCTAACATCTTCGACATCGCTGACATCTTCGACATCGCGGACATGTACTATTTAGTAACACTGAGACTCTACGGTACCGTACATGTCAACTGAATTTTAACAATGGAGGAATGCAAGATTAATCTAGAATCAAAGCCAACTATAAGCAGGTTACCAGTATCGTATTATACCGATACAGGGATATACCAGCATCAACTGATCCAACAGAATAATCTGCAAATTAGTACTAGTAAACATTCCCAATATACCAGTATCATTCCTCCTGCCTCATTTATGAGGAATGCTCACTCTAGTACTACCAGTAGCTTATACCACTACTTTGCAGCTGGTGATGTTAAAGTTTCATTGTTTGCTTAACTGCTTAATTCACAATAAATTGTCAAAAACCATTGCACCCAGAAAAAAAAATAGAAGCAATAAAGCACAACTGTTAACTGGTTAGCATCATGATTAAAAAAAACGGTTTTCTGGTAGACTAGTCTAGAACAATTTTTCTGACAGCATACCAGTATTGTTCCGTGTTATACCACAGTACCAGTACAGTCAAGGTTTAGTGATGAGGAAACTGACAAACCCATATTCCAACTTCAATTTTCCAACTAGCCAAGAACTAGACTAGCTACCTTCCTACCTAGCCTATAAGACTAAAACGTGTACGGTTCCGGTACGCAGTACAGAGTATGCTAGACTATTACGCATGGTACCGTTACGCATTGTTCAGCATACGGTTCCGGTACTGTAAAAACAGAACCAAACAACCAACTACCCTCACTTCCAACATCAAAGACACAGTCAACCTGCGGCAAGTCTTGTCATGTCAAGTCAACTTAGTCAAGAGATCTTGCTTCACATTCACATCATTCAAGCGCTTTCAGGGTTGAGCACCAGAGAACTGCAAGCAAGAGGCAGTAGAGAGTAATTTGGTCGATTTTATTAATTAAAGCATGGATCACTCTGTAGACAAACCAAGATTGACGTATTGATTTCTTGAGCACATGGGTAGGGTTCAGCGTTGCATTGGTACCGGAATGCAACGGAACGGTGTTCCGGTTCAAGATAAAGCTCCCGGATTGGCGTTCCGGTTAGCCAGGTATCCTTGTTACTTGACAATGTAATTTGTGTTTTCTGAAGTATTGTAGGATGTTGCTACTTTAGCTATTATTTTTTACCCTAATTTTTAAACACTACTGTATATTAGCTTTGAATCTCAAACTAAACCCCCCTTTCTGATTGTCGTAAAGTTATGCCTTCACTGACAACCTGCTCAACCCCTTATTATTATTACGTATGTGTGTGTATTTGCGTTTACTTTTTATGAATTAACGTCAGAGTAAGATATGGCAAAAAGGTGCAGTTGACCTAGATGACCGAATGATGGTCTTTTCGCTGTTTCCTACCTGTGCTTTCTTGTGCGTTATGGTAAAACAAATAAATAAATTTTGTACTGAACAAGAGTGTACAAAAACAGAGCGTGGCATATTGGCAATGGCATCCTAATTGATGCGGCAGGGAAGTGAGAAATTGAGTGTGGTGCAATCAAGTGATCGCCTGGAAAATGAAATGCATGAGAACATGCGACAGCTGACGATTCTTCAGAGTTGTGGCCTGAGCTACATAACATGGGGAATACATTACGTGTACTGTACAAAGTGTGCATAACTGCATTCGTTTATCCTTTGTTCGTTGTGTTTCTTGTTTCGTCAATACTGCAGCAAGCTCTTGTTACTATGCCACTCTTGTTACTAGCCTATGTCACTTTACCTCAGTCCCAATGGGTGGCATAATATCGAGATTTGACTGTCTGCATGCCCTAATTACAAGTGCGCTCCGCATCATTAATAACAGCCGATATAGTAGGTTGAGATTGGCTGTGACGCAAAAAAATTCCAGAATTATAGACCTCGTTTTTTCCTGATTGAAAATGCACAGTTTTAGCTGCATTTGCTGAAGTAACTGAGAGACTCTTAATACTTTGACCAGTTTACGTATCCTAGTTATAGCCTAATAGGCTATGCAATACACTGTATCTTTACTACTCGCCAGCTGCTTCGTGAATTTAATCTCATTAGTAGGGCGATTCTCGGTCAATAAAGCCAATTTTTTTTTGAATGTAGAAAATAACTCTAAAAATGTGGAAACAAAATTCCACGGTCGTAGGATCAGTATTGATGAAATCATAAAGTTAATGAATGTCAATTTTTTGTTTTTTAGATCAATTTTTTTATTATATTAGGTTAATTTTTGTTTTCTTGCTTTTTTTGCGCGATTCTGCTTTATACTCAAAAAGAGATGTCTCAGATAACTTAGAGATGGAGGTTCGTAACTGTTGGTGGTACCAGGGAGGTGTATGCTGTCGCCAGACTGTTACTGGTATTCCAGTTTTACACTAAATTTATTAAAGCAATGTTTGATGTGATTGGATTGATTTCAATTGTAAAGATCCGTTCAGACAGCTTTGCAAGAGTGCAGTCTTAGCAAAATTGGTTTATGATGAAACAAGCTTTTCGTCTAGGCCTTGTTGCACAGTGCTCTATCTTGTCGTCTCGTGATACCTAACGAAGAACTATGTAAAAAATTGTCTATAAATATAATTATGGTAGTTGATCAAAACTGGAGTGTCTTCCCGTGCAACCAGGTGCCGTTTTTGAGATATAACCGTTTGAATATTGAAAAATTTAAGCGGATGAATACTATTGCGCTTGAAGCGCATCACTGATTTTTCGTCATTAGGTGTTGCCGTGTATAGTTTCTAAATGTTTCTTGCTCAGTGTTCGATAACATTTTAAACTGAAGTAGAAAAAAATATCTAATATATTGATTTTTAAGTTAAATTGTAAGCTGAATTTAATTATTTTTGTTTAATTTTTAAATGAAGTGATAGCATCTAACTCATAAAAAGTTAACTTATGCAAGCTAAAATTTGGAAACATGTGCTTATCAGCTGTTTCGTCATAGTTACGCCAAACAGCTGATCAAGGTAAAATAACGAAATAGTGGAACTGGCAGTATACAAGTGCTAGTGGTACAAACTTAGGTAGGTTTAGCTGCTGAAGTGTAGAGATAAGTAAAATTAAAAAGTTGAAGCGGTATTATTATACCTTTTTAAACGTCAGTTGGCCTAGCTTATCGAAATGACTTATAGGTTTGCTTGCAGAAACGTCATATAACCTACGTAGCTGTATACTCTGTTGCTGGATAGGTTTGTGAGGAAATGATGATAAAAAGTCAGGCTACAGTTACGTGCTTTTTGTGGAATTCCAGTAACTGGGTGCGATTCCTACGGACAGACTAGTTTTCCATACTGCTCAGATGGCCGAGTGATTAGAGCGTCCGCCTCGGGAGCTGTACACTTGGGTTTGATTCCGAGTCGGGTCAAACCAATGACTATAAAAATGGTATTCACAGCTTCCTGCTTGACGCTCAGCATTATACGGACAGTGTGGAGAACAAGCCGGCCAGTTTACTTGTTGTGCCGTTTGGAAATGCACTTAGCGGGGTTCCCCCTTCTTGGTGTGGTAGACAGATGGCTGGCAACTCCTCAGCGAGCTCGTATAGCGCATTGATCGCTTTCTCGTGATAGGAGGATAAATATGCAACTAAATAAAAAAACCCTCTACCAATACTACTGGTGCTAATAGATCTCGTTCAGCTGGGCTCTTATCATTTTCATTTATCGGTGAGTAATAATTTAGAGAATCAATGAAATGCATAATTGTTCACTTTGATGACGTCTATGAAAGTGATTCAAAAAAGTTTACTGCAACAAGTTTCAACACTCTAAAGTAATGTGATTATAAATGGCTCAGTTTGGATTGTACTGAAAAAGTTATTGCTGCTGAAAATTTACAATTGTGGGATATAAATTCATTAACTGATCTGTCACCGAGCGCCCATAGGCATGGTTTTCATCAGTAATGCTATTTTCGATTTACCAATGAAAGAACTATTGAAAGGCGCGTATGTTCGAATTCTAAAAGAAAATTTCCAGAAGATGATTCTCCTGAAAGAATTGAAAGTTTGTCCATATCATTCAACATTTGTGAAAAAAAAAAGAAATCAGTGACTTGACAGAGGCGATGATCTCTGCTTTTCCATCCACTTCAGGAAGATGTCTTTCAATATTTTGTGAGCAATTACGACATGTTCTGTGCTATGCAAGCCTCTGCTTTCCCTACTTCTGCCCTGTTGCAGCTATATGGTGTCTACTTTATTAGCTGTACCCGTAGATTAGATTGGGAAGGTCATTTAAATACTTTGGAGAAGATAACTCCTTGGCTGCTTGCCTACGATTGTGTGAATTATTCTCGCTACGTTCCTGTCTATTTGCATGAAATGCGTGAATTTGAAAAAACACACCCATTTGCTTTTGAGCATTTACGTACTGGTGAATTTGCAATTCAGCAACAAGAGCGATACGGATTTTTCGCAACAGCTGCAGATCAAGTGATTGAGCAGACTGTTAACAGAGACAATAAATTAGCTGGTGGAATAGTTGGAATTACAACGCGACCTAATGCTGTTGCTTAATCGATTCTTTCTCAGTCACAGCGATTAGCTATGACCCAGTTGTGTCGAAAATACGCTGATCAAGGTGCAGCAGATCGATGCAGAAAAGATCCTTGATCCTTCACGTCGTGCTCGAGACGTAGCTGGGGTCGATAGCGTTATTGATGTTGTTGAAGCTATGATTAATCCTTTTGATTATGAAAGATCTGAGTTAATCAGCATCTACTCAGGAAGTTGTTGCATCCCCTATTTGTTAAGAAGATTTCATGAAAGCTTATGAATGCGGGAAAGAAACAGAGCATCATTTTACTGCCCGGTTTATCTCCGATCCGAAAGAACTTCATCCCACCTTGAAAAAAATGAACTTGCACACATTTAAAACTGCTGTAAAGCCTAAAAAGGATAAGAAAGGAATTTATTCATCGAATAGAAAGCTGTTTACTCGACTCATCATACTGGTAAAACAAGATAGAGTCAAGCTTCAAGCAGTGCATACTTATATTCTTGGACCAGTGCCTTATCCCCTGGCAAGTTCTGATGGTTTTCTAGCTAAAATGCCCAAATCTGTCTTAGTTGATTTGGTCCAGAGCAATTGGCCCGTAGAAGAAAAAGTTATCGGCGCGATGCCGAATTGCGATGTTGTTATTGATGCAATGTGCTTGATTCACAGTTTTTTTCGGTCTAGACTTTCTAAAACATTTATGGAATTTGCTGCTTGCATTTTAACTCAAGTTACAAAAATGGGTCTTCGCTTTAATGGTTTCAGAGTTGATATAGTATTTGACATTTATCCAGTTATTTCCATCAACGCTCTTGAACATGCCCGTCGTTTAGGCCATAACATCCAAAAAGACTCATTACCTCTTCGCAGAATTATTAGCTCAGAGCAGCAGTTACCAAAACAGTGGAAGGAATTTCTTCGTCACGATCGGAATAAAGAAGAGCTGTCCGTTTACCTCTATCGACAAGTATTAAAAGGGGTAAATTTCTTATTTATTTATTTACTACGCATGGAGCTTCTTGTGATGTTACTTTATTGTTGTGGAAAAACAGTGCAAGTTCCGGAGCTTCACTGTGATCACACCGAAGCTGACACTCGGTTGTTTTTGAATTTTATGCACGCTGCCAAAAAGTATTCAAATACTTTTCTGTCCGATGCTGACTCAGATGTTTTTGTAATTGGTCTTTTTCTGGCCCAAAAGCTACCAGCTACCATTTATTTGGAGCATGGTAAGTACAAAATGAAGTTATTAGGCATTCATAAAAGTTTATTTTTTTATTACCTACTGTCGTTACTAACTTGATGAAGTCTAATGTTTCAAATACAGCGCGCATCGGTTGCTGGATAGTAATTTTTTCTACTTTTACTAATTGTATTGACAATTGACAGATGCTCCAACTTAAACTATTTATATTTCATTTTTAGAAATCCAGAAGCGCATCAGTAACATTTCGTTGCTAGGGCAAGAGATGAAAAGTCGCACTACCGAGGGCTTTTGGGGCTGCATATTTTTACCGGGATTGATTCAACTAGTGCTTTCGTTGGAAAAGGAAAAAAGAAAGCATTTGTACTGTTCAAGCAATATGTAGGCTACAGCTCCAAAAAGTATTTTAAAGTCTTGAGCAAATATGGGACGTTTTGTGTGCAAACTTTACTGGCATTCTCGCAATGACATCAACGAAGCACGGTACAACCTTTTTTGTACAAAAGCTTTGAGTGAGGTGACTTTGCCTCTCTGCCGCAATGCCCTGGTACATCATATCAAACGAGGTAATTATCAGGCGGCTATTTGGCGGAAAGCACTTTAAACTGATATTAATGCTCCAAGTCCAAACGGTAATGGATAATTGGTGCAAACACTAAAGTTTTGGTCCGTTGGATGACCCAGGAGCAAGCCCCGTCAGAATTGCTGTAAAATTAGTCTAGCAATTGTAAAAAATCCAAATGTTCTAACAATCAGTGTTCTTGCGTTGGAAACGGCGTATCATGCACCGAACTCTGCTCTTGCGTTGTTTGTGAAAATGATTCGGAGACCGTAATTGAAGTAGAACTAGTGAATGATGTCAGTGATGACGACGATGATAGTGATGACAACCAATTTGTAGCTAGTTGAAAAATGTTAAAATGTGTTTGTCGTAACTAAAGGTTTTATTTTAATGTAGCGAAATTTAATATAGCTTATTCACACCAAATTTCTCTTTGTTTTTCAAGTAGTAAGACCTGCTTATCAATATAGCCTATAGGTGTTTTAGCTAGATACGAAATTTAGTCAATGAAAATATATTACGGCGTAAAAATTTATGTTTATATCTTTTTAAAGTAGATTGGCAGCAACGAACAGTAACTAATAAAATAATTAATTTGCTGATCCAACAAAGTTCTTTTTCGTAAAATATATTTCTTTCGAGAATTATGATACCATTATTTAGTTGCACAAAACTGACGCAAAGGGTACCGGTATGTTGTTTTTGGTTACATTAAAAAAATACTTTGAAGTGCTTAATTTATACCAATTGAATTCCCTAGCGTTAACTTGATGCAGTAGTTGAAATACGTGAAGTTTTGTAAAGTTATCAGCTGTTAGAGAGTAGGATAATCGTCTCGTAACCTAGAAAGTATTTGATAAAACTGGACAAAATTTGCAGGTGTGCCAGTATGTACCGTATGCTTAATTTATCCACATCAAGTTTCACATTGTTTTTCAATAAAAATAGTGGTTAAAAAATTTATGTACTCTGTTCAGAGAAAGTTTTTACTTGTGGGTGATATAACGTCATCAACTAATGACATCAGTGTTTGGCACAAAAGCAAATTATTGACTGAAAATGTCCCAAACTATTTTGAAGTGTTTGCATTGCTAACACAAGAAGTTGAAGCAATTACTCGATACAATTATTTACTATCTTGTATGATTGCGCGTTACGCTAGCGGTAAATAACTAATTGTTGTACGTCTATAGAAGAAAAAAAAAAAAATACTCGATCAAACTAGTCAAAGGTTTGCAGATGTGTTAATATGTATACTTAGATTTTCCAAGCCAAAATTCAGCTTTTTAAACTTACTGTATATGAAGTTATAAGGAACTGTATATACACCCTGTCTAGCAAAAATATATTTTTTGCAAAATCTTACTTGTGAGTTAAGACGTCATCAACTTATGACGTCAGTATTTGAAATAGAGGCAAATTATTGACTAGATATGTCTCCAAACTATTTTAAAGTGTTTGTATTACTAACACAAGAAGTTGGAAGCAATTAGTCAATACGATTATTTACTTTCTGGGCTGGTTACGGTTTAAGCTAATGGTTAATATGTAATCATTGTAGGTCAATAGCAAAAAAACTACTGAATAAAACTGATCGAAATTTTGCAGATGTGGTAATATGTATATTTGAATTTTTCACACCAATTTTTAGCTTGTTAAACGTACTACAACCGAAGTTACAAGGAACTGTATACACCCCATCCAGAAAAAATAATTGTTTTTACAAAATCTTTTACTTGTAGGTTATGACGTCATCAACTTATGACGTCACAGTTTGGCATGGACATAGTCTGTCAACCAAAGATTACTTTGAAAGTGGTCTGATGCATTTACATCAACCACAAAAAAATTTAGAGGCTTTTAAGTGTGTATAATTTCTGCATCTTTGAAAGAGCTATTTTTGTCTTTATGACGTCATTATGACGTAACGGCACCTGTTGGACACGGAAGACACGAGATTTAAATTCAGCATTTCTCAATCTTCAAATTTATGAAGTTTCATCTAGTTCTTCGGTGGGTATCACGAAATCCATTTTTTAGGCGTTTTTTGTGATAGCGTAACAAGGCCTAGTCGTGTTTTCATTTGTTACAAATTTTTGTCTCTTTTTAGAATTGAAAAAACAATGCATTGGTTGTTCTAACTTTTCTATCTCCGCCTAGCTTATTGTCTTCGTTATCCCGGCCAAGTGACATATACGCACTTTACCTATTGCATATATTATAACTTAGGGTAAGTAAAAATCAAATACAACAGAACAACTTAAACAGCTACATCAAGACGCGTTCAACTCAAAAGACGAACTGTGTCAATCTCGAAGCGCTCAACATTCGGAAGCTTTGCGTTTTTTCGCAAGCACAGTAGTTAATTACTGTTACGCAGAACATCACAGCGCACGATTACATCTGGCTTATTGAAACAGAAAATCTGGGTTCGTGACTTAAGGTGGTGCATTATGTGAAGCTACTGTACAACACTAACATACTTTGATGTTACAAAGATTGCAATACAGCGAATAGCAAAACACTTGAATACGACTCTGGATTCTGCGCAATTATGCAGAGCAGTTAAGCTTTTCGATGCTATATAAGCTGCTGACCAAGGACCGAAATTTTTTGCCAGAAAACGTGCGGCATTATATGTGCGTAGGCCTAAGATATAATCTAAGCACTAACTGAAGTGACTTTGGTGTTTTGTTTGTTTTTTTTTCTTATGGATTGGTTCTTTCATTTCATTGTTTCGTTAGGTCAATAAAGTCAATTTTTTGATAAAATAAGGTCAATTTTTCGAGATTTTTAGGTCAATAAAAAATCGCCCTACTCAATAGCATTTAACTGAGTTCACTTTCAACATTCTCATTTACATTTATTCATTTACGAGAAGCTCACTTACACCCGTATCGAGCCCATTGTCGACCCGCTTCTTCCTCGGGAGCAAGCTGGGTTCCGACAGGGGAGGTCCACAGTAGACCAAACTGTTCTACTTACCCAACACATCGAAGACTCATTTGAGACCAAGAAGAAGGTCGGTGCTGTTTTTGTCGATCTGACAGCTGCTTATGACACTGTCTGGCATCGTGGCCTCACCTGTAAGCTGCTGAGACTCCTTCCTGATAAACACATGGTCCAAATGATTATGGAACTTATCCGGAATAGAAGTTTCACCCTTTCCATCGGTGACAGCAAGCGAAGCAGGTTACGACGTTTGCGAAATGGTCTCCCACAGGGATCAGTCTTGGCTCCCCTCCTTTTTAACATCTACACATACGATCTGCCTTCCACAATTTCCCAGAAGTATGCGTATGCCGACGACCTGGCATTGATCCATACCTCGAAAGACTGGAAGACTTTGGAGGGCACTCTAAGCCAAGACATGACAACACTTTCAGCGTATCTCCAGACTTGGAGGCTGAAGCTCAGCCACACTAAGACGGTGACGACATCCTTTCATTTAAACAAACGAGAGGCGAAACGTGAGCTCAAAACCTTCACCAACGGCAAACTATTGCCATACTGTCCAACTCCAACCTACCTTGGTGTAAAGCTGGACAGGTCGCTCACTTTTCGTCATCACCTAGAGGCATGGCGCAAGAAACTTTCCACTCGCGTCACACTGTTGAGGCGACTTGCAGGCTCGGGATGGGGTGCAGGAGCCAAAACATTGCGAACAGCCGCCTTGTCCCTGGTTTATTCCACAGCTGAGTAGTGCGCACCTGTTTGGTGTCGTAGTGCTCACACTCGGCTAATCGACAGTGTTTTAAATGACGCCTTGCGCATTGTCACTGGATGTCTGCGACCCACTCCAACGGACTACTTGCCAATCCTCGCAGGCATCCAGCCAGCTGAGCTTCGCCGTCGAGGAGCGACACTCTCCCTGGCTAACCGCGCCACCCTTAACCGTGATCATATTCTACATGAGCAGCTGGTCGGGAAACAAAATGCGCACCAGGGAAGGCTCAAGTCAAAACGCCCGTTTGTACCCGCAGCACAGAAACTACTAGATAGTCTGACCGAATCAGACATTCGCGCAGCGCAATGGATGGATTATGTATGGAACATGGAGTACTTGAAAAGTGCATCAAGGCTTCATGCTTTTATTCCCAGGGCCAGTCCTAAGCCTCTTGGAATGGGTTTGCCCAGAACATCTTGGGTAAAACTGAATCGTCTGCGGACTGGCTAGGGCGATTCCATTCATCCATGTACAAATGGGGTGCTGCTCCTTCACCGAATTGTGGGTGTGGTGCCTCTGAGCAAACTGCAGACCACATCATTTCTACATGCCCCATACATCGTGCACCAAAAGGAATACGAGGTCTGTTGGTCCTGGATGATGACACCCGACGCTGGCTTAAAATCAACGCCGTCAACATCTAAACCGTCGGAAGAGGATGCCCAACCACACGACGACGACGACTTTCAATATTGAACATGTGACTACGTCAAAAACTGCCGATGATTATTTGATTCGAGTTTGCAGCAATAGGATCGGTATCCACCAGACAATCATTTTGCTTTTTCGCATCTCTTATCGCTTGTAGGGGAATGTCACTCAGCCGTAGGACAGCCTTTCATAATAACTTATAATTAAATAAGGACAAAAATATGATGACGTCACAAAACTTGGACATATTACGTCTTGAGCTTACGTTCCGGCTGGAAAAAAATTGCCAATGCATCCCTAATAGGATTACCATATTTTCACTGCCCAAAAGGAGGACAGGTTTTTTCAAGGTCAACACTTCCGCAGATGCCTAATTTTCCGCCCACGATCTAGTGAAGAGCAAAAAAACAAAAAGGTCATCACGTCCGCAGATGCCTAATTTTCCGCCCAAAATCAAATAAAGCGCAAAAAAAAGGTCATCACGTTCGTAGATCCCGATTTTAAGCCCAAAATGAAGTGAAGAGCAAAAAAATGGTCATCGCGTCCGCAGGTCGAAGTTTGAATTTAAACTTTCCAAAATGTTCGTGTAACAATGATTTGACATGTTTTCGCTGTCCATAATGCCAAAAAGGAAAACATTTGGGCTATTTTTAACGTCCTCGGAGGACAATTTATTGTTTGTTATAAAGGAGGACATGCAGGGGCGGATTCAGAAAATTTTAATGGGGGGGTGCAGTTTTGAATTAGGTTAAATGTTAACTGAATGCAAAGATGTTAAACCCAAGAAGAGCGTAAATAAGCCCTCTTTAGAAAATCTGTCCATGTGAGGGGAGCATTATATTCAGAACTTTTTAGCACCAAACTTTGACATTTTTTAAGCGTATTTTTTCTGGCAAAGTTAAATTTGAAGCAAATAGGGAAACAAAAATGACTGAAGGGGGGGTTCGGGGGCATGCTTCTCCAGAAAGTTTTCAAAAATTTACAATGGGCATTTTAACGCTTTTCGAACAATTTGTAACATAAATTTTGTTCTTTTGCCCCTAATTAGCCCTTCACCAAATATATTGCATTTTGTTTGCACATTTCGATTTATACGCGGCTAAAGGTCTGTTTGCACTAAAATTTGTTGTCGTACGAAATTTTATCCATTTTTTGATGTAAGAAGGTGGTGGAAATATTTTTCATGCAACTCGAATCCAACCAGTTTTGCTTTTTATCGGTTATTTTGTAAAGCACCTTACGATTGTTTTCTAAAATGCCCTGCAAAATGACGTAGTTTACTAGTTTTAAGCAATAACTTTCAGGGCCGTTGAGAGCCAAGCCCGGGCCCGGTACCAAAGTTAAAACCGGACACCCTGCAGATGACAAAAACAATAATCCGCCTCAAATGATAAAAAGGATGATTCGCCAGACGATCTACTTTGTTTATCGAAAGCGATTACCAACCAAAAAATAGTCAATGATACTCTTGAATGGGTAATGCTTAGGCTACTATGGGTAATGCTTAGGGTAATGCTTATGCAGGCACGCCGAGAGGGGGGGCAGAAGGGGTCATCGCCCGGGGGCCCGGAGACACAGAGGGGCCCTGGGTTCAGAATTGTCAAGATAGAATGCAAAACTACGGCCTACGGACGCCACTAGTGTATTTAGGGGGTGCAATTGTGCTATGCACCCCCCCCCCTTTTGATTCTGCTTTTTAGTAAAAAATAACAAAACCAATGGTGCCAAGTGACTGAAATATGCCATACTCTTTTAATGGTTTCTGTAGCTTATGGCCATGGGCGGATCAAGGGGGGTAGGATGAGGGGTATGCATCCTCCCAGCCATTTTCAAACATGTTTTTGATGTATACAATTTTTCCATAATTTTGATCCTCTTTGATAGCAATAAGCCTTACGCCTTAAGCACGCATAATTGAAAATGTGCGAACAAAATGCGTCATATTTGACGAAGCACTCAATATAAAGGTCAAAAAATTCGAACAAAATTTGCCTGAAATTATTCAAAAAGCACTAAAATAGCCATTACAGCGTAAATTTTCAAAAAGTTTCCGGAGGAGTATGCCCCCTTGTGTTTTTCTCAATCAGCTTCAAATTTGTTCTGCCGAAAAAAAATACGCTTGAAAAAAATGTGGAAATTATGACCCCCTCCTTTTAAAGTTTCTAGCTTTGCCACAGGCGATAATGTTTTTTTGATTTCGGGCCGAAATTTGAACATCTGTGGACGCTATGACCTTTTCTTTTGCTCATCGCTTGATTTTGGAGCACCACTGACCAAGGGGCCCAAACGAAATTTTTGCCCCGGGGCCCGAAATTTCTCTCGGCGGCCCTGTGCTTATGCTTAGACTACTATTTAGGTATCCTAGCTAAAGTATATCATTTTGCTAATTCACAGCAGTAAAAACCTTTCGTAGCCTATGTTGGCTCACAAAAACATCGGACCGTACATCAATGATTAGACCATTAGCTAACAGCTCAGATGGCCGAGTGGTATGGAGCGTCTACCTATTGAGCTGTAGACTCGGGTTTGATTCTGACTCGGGTCAAACCAATGACTTTAAAATTGGTATTCACAGCTTCCCTGCTTGACACTCAGCATTAAAGGGACAGTGTGGAGAACAAGCCGGCAAGTTTACATGTTGTGCCTTTGGGAAAGGCACTTAGCGGGATTCCCCCATCTTGGTGTGGTAGACAGATGGCCGGCAACTCCTAAGCGAGCTCGTATAGCGCATTGATCGCTTTCTCGTGATAGGAGGATAAATATGCAACTAAACTAACTAACTAACTATTAGAAAATGCTTATAGGCCTATATGTAATTTGTTCTGATATTGCTCATTATGCAAAGGACATTACCGGTACGCTGTAAATGTAATTTCCAGTAGCAGCTTTTGCAACCGCGAACATTAACATAACAGCACTTACCTTAATGGTGTTAGCATCTGTCCATGCCTAATGCCTGGCAAAAAGTACTTTAAGATGTGTAGGCTTATCTGGTATACATGGGCAGATTTTAGAACAGTTGCCATAATACTGGAATTTGATGGTATTACACCCAGCTTTAATCATTGGAAAGTGTATAGTATATGCAGTACTTTTACAGCAATGGTGCGAGGCGACGTTTTGAAAAAATTAATTTAGGTTTTTCCACGTGTTTTTTCGGCCAATTTAAGCTACATTTTGTTCAATATATAATATAGAATATTTCCTATTTAGGCCTATATATAAGACAAATATGTGGCTTAAAACACCCGAAAAAACTGACGCAAAATATATAGAAAATGTATGAGCCGCCGTTTGGAAAAAATAATATAAGTTTTTCCATATGTTTTTCGACCAATTCAAGCTACATTTTGTCCAAGATATTATATAAAATATTTCCTACTGATACAGTATATAAGATAAATATGCGGCTTAAAAAAGTCGAAAAACTGACACAAAATACATAGGAAATTTATGAGTCGCCGTTTGGAAAAAATTAATTTAGGTTTTTTCACGTGTTTTTTCTGCCAATTTATGCTACATTTTGTCCAATTCATTTTATAGAATATTTGCTGTATATACAAGACAAATATGTGGCTTAAAATAATCGAAAATACTGACCCAAAATATGTAGGAAGTTTTCTATGTAATATGTAAGACAAATTAATGCATGAATTTGCCAAAAAAAGCATCGCAAAGCATCCTATATAAGTTTTGTGCTGTTATTTTTGTCAAATTTATGCAATAATTTATCTCATACATTATATAGTAAGTTTTCTATATATTTTGCGCTGTTTTATTTGTCAAATTTATGCAATAATTTGTCTTATATATTTTATGGGAAATTTCCTATAAGTTTTGTGCTGCGTTTTTGGGCGAATTTGAGCAATAATTTGTCTTATATATTACACAGGAAACTTCCTGCATGTTTTGCGCAGCATTTTTTGGCTAATTTAAGCAATAATTTGTCTTATATATTATATAGGAAATTTCCTATATGTTTTGTGCTGCGTTTTTGGGCGAATTTGAGTAATAATTTGTCTTATATAATGTATAGGAAATTTCCTATATGTTTTGCACTGCATTTTTTGGCCAATTTGAGCAATAATTCGTCTTATATAAGAAATTTCCAATATGTTTTGTGCTGCATTTTTTGGCGAATTTGAGCAATAATTCGTCTTATATAATATATAGGAAATTTCCTATATGTTTTGCGCTGCATTTTTTGGCTAATTTGAGCAATAATTTGTCTTATGTATTATATAGGAAACTTCCTGCATGTTTTGTGCTGCCTTGTTTGGCTAATTTGAGCGATAATTCGTCTTGTATAATATATAGGAAATTTCCAATATGTTTTGCGCTGCATTTTTTGGCTGATTGCAGTGGCGCGGGAACGTTTTTTGGACAGGGGGGGCTCAAAATAGTAAGATCGTGTCAACGTCTGGGGGGCGAAGCCCCCCAGACCCCCCTTTTTTCGAACGCACGTTTTTATGAGCAGGACACTCAGCAGACCTATTTTGATAGACATCAATTGCATGCCCGCTCAAGTGACCGGAACTTTTTCAGGATAATTTTTTATCGTGGAAAACAAGATTGCTTACTACCATTAGGCTTTTCTAACCATGCTCGAATCACTACTCATGTATTTGTAAAATGCAAATACCTCAATCACAAAACCAAAAAGTAGGCAAACAAAATTTGTCCGATCTAACTTTTGCTTTGCTGATCAGAGTTACATGCAACAAACAATGCCCCATTGAGGTTTAAAAATAACAAAAAACACACAATCAAAATAAAGCACTGAACCATTTTTTAACATAATGAGATGTGTAGATATAGGTATTTAGGTAGGCGTACTAGCTCAATTTTAGTAACAATCATCGGCAGTGCTCGAGTTGTGAAAACACTTATGGGGGGTGGTAGGCTACAACTTTTCACGCAGACCTAAAAAGAAATGGTCATTATAGTTGTAAGAATTGGTTTACGCTAAAATGTTTTATGGGGGGATGGTGTTGTTTTCAGGGGGGATGGCATCCCCCTCAAATCGAGTAGCCTACTGATCATCGGTGCCAGTTTAGTAGTGATTTAGCCGCTTCATTGGGTTGGTAGAAAAAATTCAAAACCATTAAAAAACTCAACCAGAAGAGAACTTGCACCAGCTCATATAAGCTTGATTAGGGGTGCCCAACCAGTCGATCGCGATGTACCGGTCGATCTTTGGATGCTTGGCAGTCGATCCCGGGTTAATTTGGCATGTGCACAAATCAGGTTGGCCACCAACATTTCCAGTTCATGTAACGCGTCCGGGCCATGAAGACCTTTTTTTTAGCTCTTCACAAAAATTTTGGTGGAATTCGGAACATCTGAAGGATTGAGGACCGTTTTTTTGCACTTCACCGTATTTTCGTTTACGATTTACGTAATTCCCATGATCAGTAGCGACTTTCATTCGAGCATTCAGAGTAGTTTGGCGTAAAGTGTTTGGCAGCTACAAGAATTGGCAGCCATTATACTTTTACTGGTCCATCGTCCATGACTGCTGCAAAGGTTTGCAAACGCTGATATAAAACACGGTTAAAAATAAAATTCAAAAATTGAAAATTTTACCAAATTTTACGTTGACCTAGTGAATAACAACTAACTGATTTTTAAAAGAATAGTGATTCTTCGTTGGTTAAAAGCACTTTAAAAAATATTTGCTTCATTACGTATGTACGTTGCGAGCATTAATACCGTCGCACTCAGTGCATAATTTTTTCAATTGTCAGGGGGGGCTCAAATGGTTCAGGGGGGGCTAAAAAAAGTTCAGGGGGGGCTTGAGCCCCCCCTGGCACCCTACTTCCCGCGCCTATGGCTGATTGGAGCAATAATTTGTCTTATATAATACTGTATTTAAAAAATTTCGTATATATTTTGTGTCAGTGTTTTCGACTGTTTTAAACAACTTATTTGTCCTATAGGCATTTAGGAAATTTCCTATAAGTTATAATATATTGCACAAAATGTAACTCAAATTAGCCGAAAAAACATGTTAAAACCTGAATTAATTTTTTCCAAACGGCGCCTCAAAAAAAATCAAATTAAATTTTCAGTGTACTCGTTTCATTAAACTCGCTGTAAGTACCAAAGCGTGGTAGCGAGTCGCGGGGACCGACCCCGCGGCTTAGCGCCTGGGCAACACAGGTCCGAAGAAACGTCGCAGCGGTGGCGAGCCGTTGGCTACACTGCATCCGATTTGATCGGTCTGGGAATTGAACCTCAAACCTTCCGCATTGATAGCGACATCTTTAACACTTTGCTGTGACCGATCGGTTGGTTGAAAAATTATTAAAATATATAACTCTGAATTGACACTGCCCTAAGTATTAAAAATAAAAACACTGTCAAGGAATGACCAGACCAACGAAAAATTGAAAGAAGCCCAGTGGCGGAACGGAGGGGAGGAGGTAAAATTGTTTTTATGTACCGTAACTGTCTCAGGAGCTGGAGTGTTTTGTTTCCCAGACACCCCGATTATGTGTTTGAGAGTAACTAATGGTATCGACGCTGCGATTTGGGTGAAAAATGCTTAGATAATATCGACGCTGTTTTCGACCCTAATCGCATAATTAGATATTCCTCTCGCGCGTAATTTATTGTAATTTAAAAATGCTTCGGTAGGAAGGACAGTTTTTCTCATGCTGCACAGCCTCCACTACCTATATTTTCCAAGACAGGGGAAACTGCCCCTTTTATAATGAGTCCATATTAAATGTTTATATCAAGGTTTATATGCGTTGTTTATATCAATGTTGTTGCATAAAAAAGATTTTTTTTGGAGGGAAGCAATTGCCTGTTTTACCCTCCTGGCCTCACCCTGTTTGTGACGTTGCAAAAACTAGCCTCCTTTAATCAGTTAACCTTTCTATGGGCCAAAATTGAGGTCGACTAAAATTTTTTCAGTGCATTTTAGCTACGGTTTGACAGCTTGAGTTTCTGTGAAACCTTTTCTCTCCTGACATGAAGCGCAAAGAACCAAGCAAAAGTGTGAATGAAATATCTTGATTGCTTTCTTCGTTATGGCATTACATAACTTAATCATGGTTAGCTGCAATTGCGCAGTAAGTTAGACTAGAAACATTAAAATCCGATGCACTTTAGTACCTCTGAACTACTGTAGGTTGTAGTATTTTTACGTCATCACGATGTGACGTCACTGAAACCCGCATTGAAAAATCCTACGTACGCCACTGGTGAGGGAATATATCCCCCAATAATCCGGCAGCATCCCCCCCCAATATTTTTTATGGAAATGGAAAATTCCCCGTACGCTGTATAGATTAATTTTGAATTGACAATTTATATCCGCCTAATATCGAAAAATGATCAATTTTTCTAAATCATCCCCTCCAAAATCGTCAAAATGGTCAATTTTGCTAAATCACTCCCCCCCCTCCCCCCCCCCCCCAATGCTCAACATAGCTTTGCACCCCTGCTTGGGCACAAGATCTAGTTACACTAAAAGCGATTTTCATCCAATTTTTGACGTTGATAACACACTTCAAACTCAAACGATTTTTCTTTGGCAAAGCACAATCGTTTCCCAGTGCGGCACAAAGTGCCACGCGCTTACGTGCTACCTTATTTTTTTAATTTGATCGTGAGCTTATCGGAAAACTGCAAATTCGTTTTGCAACCAATTTTCGCCATAAATATAAAATAGGGGTCCCTTTTCGCTACGTGGCCCCGGGCCTCTATTGGCTCTCGACGGCCCCGCTTACGTGATAGGAAAACATTGCAGTAATTCTGTTAAAGAATTCAAAAACTGTCTCGAAATACAATGAATCAAGTTTTGGAGCCAAATCACAAATATTTCCCAAAATCATTCGACAAAACCATGCCAATGCGTTTCCGATTCACCTAAGGACAACGACAAAGTAAAACTCGGTTTTAGTTTGTCGGGACGTCGTTCAAAGCGAGTTTTTCGGTCGTTTCAACCGCGTGGTTATCGCGCGAAATTGTTCAGTGTGAATTGACCGTCGCATGTACGTGTCGTTATTGCGTCAGCAGCGTCATATAACGCGACAACGACACCAGTATGAACCAAGCTTAAGTCTAAATACGAAGCCAAATATTGGCCTACCCTGCATTAGAGATTTCCTTTTCAGAATAATCAGGCCTTCGTATATTTTAGATTATGATTCCGAATCTTTTTCTCTAATCCTTAACCGAATCTTGAATTTATAAAATGGCCGTTAGTGCTATTTTGATATCAGTTTAGCACCTCGTTTGATGTCAGGCCTACTTCTAATTACAATAGTAGTCCTATGTCACATCACAAAAATTAGGGAACTAGGCCCACGTCTCAAACAATACGAACAATTACAATTATATCATTTCTACAATGCTTAGATGCTTTTGCAGGCATACGACAGGCGGCAAGCGATTCTGATGCAAGTGGTTGCAGCAGTTTCAATAAGCAGTAAAATAAACTGAAAAAGTCGAAAAATACTATGAAGTAATCTTCTTCCTGGCCTACTGAAAGGGAGACATGACGACATCCTCATGTCGAGTCGGAGGCTATAACAGCGCTACTCCCAATCACCAGCAGTTGCAACGCTACTCCAGTAATGACGTAACCGTAGAGCTACTAGAGCGGGACAGCAGTGTTTCGGGCTGCTAACCCTCATCAGCCGCCTTCAGGTTAAGTCTATTTACAGTTAAGTATGAGTGTCTGTGACAGGATCAATCATCCCTATGGATAAATATACCCTCATAAAAAGAATTCAACCTTTGTGGTACGTAAACAGCTACGTCACATTCCAGTCAAATTTTTTACGTGGCCAAGGTGAAGATCAAAAACTATAAAGTAATGTTCTTCTCGGCCTACTGAAAAAGAGTCATGGCGACATATCCTCTCGTCAAATCGAAGGCTATAACAGCTCTCCATCGCAAGAGTAATAGACCGTCCTCAATATTAAGTTACAATGAAAGCTGCAAGCTCAACCGATTTCTTTTCGAGTTCCATTTCTAAAACTAAAGTTAAAGTTGTAGAGCACATCTTCATTTCTGCATTTTGATTTTTACCGCAATAGCCAGCTTTTTAATCGAGATCTACTGCTGACTACTTACTGCAGAGCTCGCGTTTAACAAAGTAGTTAAAATAGACCTAATATGTGAAACAAATTTAAAAAAGTTTATTCCTTTTACTGCAGCAAAATAAAGACATGTTTTCCATCGATAATATATTTGATAAATGGGCCTACGCAAATATTCTACAATAAAAATAGCTCTATGGTTGAATTCGCCTCTACCCAACGACTGCTCGTCTTACGCTCAAGCAATGACATTTACTAGAGCTAGAGGCTCAAGTGACGACGATAAGGCTATGCCTATACATGAAAATGCGGCAAATTAATTCTTCCAGAGATGAATTGTGGAGCGTAGGCCAGTGAGAAGTGCAGTCATTTATGCACTGCCTGAAAAAATGGATGTAACTTGCTAGTGCGAAATCAAATCACATACAGCAGGCAAATATCGCTCATCGTAAAAATTGCGCTAATTTTTTTGCGACAACGACGTCATAAAAACTACAACTTGTCGGCTGAATGTAAAAAGTTTAGATTTGTTCAGTTAGCTGAAGCACAGGGGCGTGCAAAATTGTTTTGCTGCCTGGAACAAGTTTTGATAACAATTACCAGTTGCGAGTACTTACACACAATAAATATATCTAAGCTCAAGGAAAGAACGAGATGCTTGTATTATTAATTAAATCATCAAACTAAGCAGCAAATTAGGGTTAGAATTACAAAGTATTTAAGAAATGTGACACACTGCCACACCTACACTCTCCAGCGGGTTGCCCGAGGCGAGTTCCCTTAAGCCTGCCCCTCGTAAGCGAAGCAAAGCCTTTGTAAATTGAAGCGTAGGCCTACGTTAGCATTTGTTTCATTAAAATGTATCCATCCCCATCACATCTGATTAAATCCAATGAAAGTAATAACTGTAGCATAGGCTATAGAGTTATTATGTTTCTCAAAATGGTGGGTGGAGTGTTGCACAAGTGTAGCAGGCAAAATGGGCATCGAAAATTGAAAATTTTACCAATCCTTGTTCATTTGGTAGTCTCATCATCTAACCACAACCCATGTTATGTAACTAGCTTTTTGTTTAGAAGTACTACGATTAAAGCATGAAATTTTACAAAGAAACTTGCTCCAACATCGAGTTGAAAAGAATTGGCATGATTTCCTGAGTTGCAGTTGCTTTCCCTGCAGCAAAATACACAAGTTTCTTGCAGAGCTCCGGCGGTTCTCCAACGGCATTGAGCCACACATCGATTGGAGCATTTTCTTTCGAGAGTGACAGTGGTTCCATAATTTCGAACACG
This sequence comes from Trididemnum miniatum, assembly GCA_964006365.1. Classification (NCBI taxonomy): domain Eukaryota; kingdom Metazoa; phylum Chordata; class Ascidiacea; order Aplousobranchia; family Didemnidae; genus Trididemnum; species Trididemnum miniatum. The sequence continues at coordinate 20,043,816 of OZ023240.1, forward strand.
TTCTATCTAAATGCAAAACAAAATAAAATACTTACAAACAGACCAGTTCCCAAAGCGTTTAACTTGGTGTCCTCTAAAAAAATGTCGTTAAAAAATATTTGCCGAAAAAAAGGTTACAACCTTCCGGCTCAGGTCCCTTGAGTCACGTAGCCAATAATGTCTAGAGTCGTGAGCTCAATGAATTGCAACAACTTTGAGAGGGCAAACAAATTTTTGGTGGGTCACTTCCCCCTGTTGCCCTCCTTCTTGGGGGGTATGCTTATAAAACTTAACTCGAAGTTTTTTTTGTGTTCCGATTAAACGGTCTCAAAAGATAAGCTGGAAGTATCAATCAATAAAAATATGAGGTAGCCCATATTTCAAACTCAAACGATTTCCGCTAAATTAGCCATCGAGGCTGCATGATATTGATATGGTAGCCTATTCAAAAATGCGAAAACACAGGAATTTGGCTGCAGTATACTAATTAGTTGTTTGGAGAAAAAGTTTCATGATGATGAGTGAGTGAATCAAGTGCTCGAAAAATGCCTTCTACCTCAGAGGTACCGGTATAGTTGCACATTTTATCAAGCATAACACTTATTCGCTGTCGTTTCGTTTCTCAGCATTATCCAATTTTTTGTTCATCTTGTTTCGAAAAGAAAACTCTTAACTCCCCGCTCTATTTGATGATTTAATTTTACGTTAATTTGAAACTACCTTTGTATTTCGATTTCGTTTACTGGTGTACAAAAATTTATTAGTTTATCAACAGTCACAGTACCTTGCAATAACTGTCAATTTCCCGACATGGCTGGACATAAGTGGTAGCAATGGGTGGCAAAAACTGGCAATCATCTCTGAAATAGATGGAGGGGCTGTTGTATTTACAGTGGTAGCAGGAAAAGTTTGATTGAGATAAAACTGCAAATGTACCCAAGTACGGGAACTATTAATTGACAATTTATCGGAGCGATTGTAGCACTTTTATTCAATAGGTGGGTAACCGGTTAAGCGATAGAAATAGTGGACTTTCGAAAAAAAGGTTGTTGCTTTTAAAAAAAATTTCATAGTAATATTCAGAAAATTCCACACTGCTCTCGAAATATGTGAGAAATTGATCAATACTGGTCTATGCAAATATGTAATACTTCACGATAGAGCTTCAGCATAAATCTATGCAAGAGAGTACGTTCTAGGGGGGATGTACAAAGTTTATCCGAAAAAAAGACACGACTTTTCTAGTAGGTATCTGAGCGATGAAAGCTTCAAAGTGTCTCGAAGAAGCTCCGTCGGGAACGCACGAAGTAGTCCGCGCGCACGTCCCTGCTAGGTTATTGGTATTTGTTTAATATCCTATAGTACATTGTTATTAAGGTCTTAGAATTTATAAAGGATAAACAAAAATACATACCATTTGATATTGAAAGACAAAAAATTAAACTAAGGAGTTTCATTATCTTCATATATCTTGAAAACTAACCAAAATATTTGCCTAAAAACTGTTTCAATGTAAAAACTAATTATTACAAAATTTATATGTCTGCTTACACGCATACTACTGTAAACAAAACACTTGTGGAAACTGTTTTTTTTACTTCACCCCTAAATTTACATGAAACACGAACCGACGACCTATTGTGCCGGCCTAACTTTCGGCAAACTTTTTTATAATCTCAGTGGAAAGATCATTTTGACTCACTTGATTCGAATTTATTAGTTTTTACCTCAACATTCGTGAACACCAAGATCGTTATGCAATACTTTTCACCAATCTTTTTTAACATCTTTGAGCAATATTGATTTAAGAATTAAACCAGTGTGAACAGAAATTCTCTTTCAATTAATATTTACGCCATATGGACTTGCTTTTGTTCCGATAAAATTGTTTTGTTGTAATATCAATCTTTGAGCGAAAATTGGCGCGATGCGTCTGTTACAAATTCACGAAGAAAGAATCATCAAAGCCGATGAATGTGTACATCTCAAAACAAATGTTCAGGTTTACTTTTTGGATAATTGCCCTTGCAGTATGAAGTACGCACTACTAACAGTAGCCTAGTGCAGATGAAACACTGACGAAATCTGAAGAAAATGAAAAGTAGGCTATATGCTTTTTATAAAAATCGTATTCGCAGCTAAATTCTAAATCTGCGTCAGAATAATATCTGGTCCCATTCGATTCCGCAAAAACACCGCGGTCCGACTCAGTCCGATACAAAAAGACAGACTTTGAAGATATATCATGATAATGTAGGCTTCTAAGGCTTAAAATTAATGACTGAAAATATTAACTGCTGGAAATATTAACCCATCTCCGCTGCTTAGCGCCTGGGCAACACAACTTCGATGCGGTGGCGAAACTGTGCCAATTTGACCGGCCCGGGCAGACTTGGACAACTAGATAATTCTAGTTTTCTAATTACACTAATTAGAGCGAAATGCCGCTAATCTAATTCTAATCTAATTTGCGAAATGTTTCTATTCTCTAATTCTAATCTAATTTGGAAAAACTGTGTAGCTCTAATTCTAATTCTAATCTAATTTCCGGTTTTGCCGAAAATGCTAGTTTGTCCAACGGCGTTTTTCAACAAGTTATGCAAGAATATCCCTTGTGCAAGGAAAACCAGTGCCAAGCCGCCATCGCATTGCTTAGTTATAGTAATTGTGACGAATAGTAGCCATAGTGACATAATAACTATTTTATACTGTAGTAACTTGTAGTGTAGTAAGTTAGGATATAGAATCTAGATAGTGTAGAGTAGGCTGGCAAAGCGGCTATGCATGGAAAATTACTAGGCCTACGCCTTTTCGATACACACACAGTGTTTCTGGAAGTTGGTTTTAGAACTAAATGTTTTGCATAGCCTAGCGGCGTGCATTAGCAACAATCTTCATTATCATTGCATCATGACAAGAAACTGTTCAAGATTGCTGTAGTAACGATAGTGCTAGAATAAAAACTTTTGTTCGAAGATTGTTTCAGCACCACAAGTTGGAATAAACAATAGTAGGCCTGATAGTACTTGTATGTTGTTTTACATGCTATACTAGGCTGCTTTATCAGCACTAAACTACATCACTTATAACCTAGAGTTAGAAAAATTACTGTCCTTTTACTTTTTAGCCGTAGAGACAATCGCTGCATAGTGCATATCACATCACTGATTGTCTGCACAGATATCTGATGATGAGGCTCTTCTCGAACAAACGTGAAGGCCTCATTACTGTACCTACTCAATTACTATAAATAATGTACAGTATTGGGTGGCGTTAAAAAAACAGAAAACATTTCTAGTTTTCCGTGTTCGTATCCTTCAGTTTTCGAAAGAGTAGGCGTAAGCAGCGTTCATCAATACTGATGTGTACGAATAGGTGTCAAAAACTAAGCGTTCATGTACTGTAAACCTTTATCAGCCCAAAGGCGGCGAGAATTCTTTCGTGTAGTACCGCCACTTCGCGGTTTTTCACTTATCGCAGTGGTGTCTGGACCGCATTAACCGCGATAAACGAGGGTTTACCGTATGCCTATTTCTTATTCGTTCTAATTTTAATTCGAAAGTTGATTTCATTTCCAAGTTTTTGCGAATTCACTAATTCTAGTTCTAATCTAATTTGGAAAAACTGTGTAGCTCTAATTCTAATCTAATTTAGAAAAACTGTGTAGCTCTAATTCTAATTCTAATCTAATTTGGAAAAACTGTGTAGCTCTAATTCTAATCTAATTTGGAAAAGCCGAAATTTTTCTAGTTGTCCAAGTCTGGGCCCGGGAATCAAACCCCCGATCTCCCGCACCGATAGCGTGCGCTTAGCAACTGAGCAAACCGGCGCAATGCCCCCTAAATACGCTCTTGAGTCCAATACGCGACTCTTTGAAATCTTAGCTTTATTCATGCGCTACCCGTATATTCCTTCCGGCGTTCTACATTCTACTTCTATTAACTTAAGTGTCCAAATTTGACCCAGTTTAGCCAAATTTCCACAGTCAATCAGTAATCAGTACCGAGTAACAAAAAGAGACCCTTATTCGGGCGAATGCGATTAAGACTCCTGTACGAATTATAAAATATAGAATAAAGTTGCAATGGAGTTGCATTTAATTCGCTATCGGTCACATCAGGGACGTTCGGTCAGGGAAAGCAGGTGGTCAAAAAGTTTTTGCAGGGTGTGCGCTAAACATCTTGAACCTCTGGAGAATGCGCCCCTGCAACCTACTTCACATCACTGAAACCTTATTCAAATAGAATATGTATTTTTTTTTCATGATAAAATGCCTGATAGATTTAAACACCGTTTTACTCATTCTACTGAAAGCGTATATTTTCTTATATCAACGCAGTTTCAAAACGAATGAGTCGTTATATTTGGCTCGCTATATTTATTCAATAAGTAGAACACAACGATCGTTTAAACAGTGTTGGGCAATCGGTACTTTAAAAGTACCGTCAGTACCGGTACCGGAAGTGGCGGATCAAGGGGGGGGGATGTGGGGATGCATCTTCCCCACCAGCCAATTTCAACAATGGTTTTGATAAATAAAATTTTTCCATAATTTCGGACCTCTTCGATTCAACAACAATTCCTACGCCTTAAGGTGTGTTTGCACAGAATGCGACGCGAGTTTTCGTACGTAAGGTGACGTAAGCCACGAAACAGTTGGAAGTTATGACGTAAAACTACGTCACTTTGCAGGGCATTTTAGAAAACAATCGTAAGGTGCTTTACAAAATAACCGATAAAAAGCAAAACTGTTGGGGTTTCGAGTTGTGTCGCAGATATTTCCATTAACTTCTTACGTCAAAAAATGGATAAAATTTCGTACGACAACAAGTCGGATTAAAATCGCATTTAGTGCAAATAGACCTTTAGCCACGTATAAATCAAAAATGCGCGAACAAAATGTAATATATTTGGTGAAGGACTAATTAAGAGCAAAAAAACAAAATTTGCGTTACAAATTGTTCAAAAAGCGCTAAAATACCCCTTACAGTATGCAAAATTTTCGAAAATTTTCCTGGGGAGCATGCCCCCGGACCCCTACAATCATTCATGTTTCCCTATTTGCTTCAAATTTAACTTTGCCAGAAAAAATACGCTTATAAAAATATCAAAAGTTGGTGCTAAAAAGTTCTGAATATAATGCTCCCCTCACATGGACACATTTTCTAAAGAGGGCTTATTTGCGCTCTTTTTCGGGTTTAACATCTTTGCATTCAGTTAACATTCGACCTAATTCAAAACTGCATCCGCCCCACCAAAATTTTCTGGACCCGCCCCTGAGTACGGGTACTTTTTAGAAAAAGTACCGCGGTTCTCGATACGATACTATTGTCAGTTGGACCATCGGACCCAACACGATAACGAGTTCACATATCAGCAGCGACAAGGTTGCACCATAATGTTCTGAACCTTCGATCACTAACCAGTCACAACTCACTGCGCATTTGGCAAAAAACACGAACCACGCCATGCAGAGGTTCACCATGAGCTTACACTGGGCACATGACTCACACAAAGTCCGTATAACTTCGTATAAGTGGAGCGGATCATTCGTTACATTGAAGCGACAATGGAGCAAAAAATGTGTCCAAAAAGACAATCGCCGCCTATCTTTTATAATGTAAAAATCCTTGAAAGTGTTACAAAAAAAGTCATAACTTTAGTTAACTGGGTATGCTTGTTGAATTTTAAAAATTTCAACTGCATCATGAAGCTCTTGACTTACGCTATCGTTTAACAAATTTCAAGAAAATCGGTTGTGTTTTAGACGCTCTACATCGTAAATACTTTGAACAGAGACATAAATTTTCAAAGCGGTTTTTAAACTAGTAGCATTTCTTGTCATTTTAAGGCATAAACATAGCGCAGATTTGCAAAGCGTTAGATTGATTCAAATTAAAGAGGTTCATTTGCAAAAATTTAAACTTCAATATGAAATTGGCCTAGCTTGCTAACTATAGGTCGTGGTTTTCCAAACCCTTAAAAATTTTTCGCAAGAAAATGATCGCGTAAATTGTTTTAAACCTCATGTAAAAGTAGGCTTCTAGAACTAAATTTTTACAATCGTTGTAGACTGGTAGTGAAGTTGTTAACTTTTGTCATGCTTCACCAGTGGCGTACACTTGTGGAAATTATTGGGGCTGATTCAACTAAAACGTCAAGATCGGGTCAACCCCCAGACCCCCAACCGCTATTCTTCTTTGCACGTTACCTCGTTTTAAGAGTTTTGAGACTATGAACATGAACTTCTTCAACTATTGTTGACTGAACAATATTTACAAAATAACATGCGATACTGAAAATAAGCTGAACGTTTTCGGACAAATCGACAGTCCTTCATTACAGCATGATCAGAAATAAAAAGTTAACGCATGGCAAACTAATATAAGCGAAAAGTAATACAGCAAGGGAATGAGTTACACCCTTGCTGTTTTGCTTTTCACTTGAATTGGTTAGCCCAGGGCGCGTTAGCTTGCCATTTTCGATCATGTTTTGATACAGGACGGCAGCGTGGCCGAGTGGTTCGGAGCGTCGTTTTTACGACGGCCATGATCGCGAGGTTGCGGGTTTAACTCCCACCCAAGCCTCCTTGTTGCGTCATTAAATAAGATGCTTCATGGCAATTATCTCTGCTAGGAAGAATTTAACAAGCAGCAAATTGAAGAAGTCAGAAGCAAAATTTAAGCGGAAAACTCGGAAACAAGGGCAACTCCTAAGCGAGTCTGGATTCGTCTTATGCACAGCGCCTCCGTCGCTTTCTCGTGACAGAAGGATAAAAATGAAAAAATCATCATCATCAAGGACGGTCGAGTAGTTCGAAAACGCTCAGCATATTTTCTGCATGTTATTTTCTAATTGAAGACGTTCTATGTTCTGAACTTATTATCTGTTACTACAATATGGACATCAAAGATCTCCTCCCTCCCGAACTTATATTAGGCTACGAGCTGATAGCAAAGATAAAGCTAATATGCTGATAGCTGCTGCGAAAAGTGATGAATCAAATAATATTGATTAATTGAAATGGTCATAAACAGGAGCGATTCTAGAAAATTTTGGTGGGGGGAGAGGTGAAATTTTGAATTAGGTTGAATGTTAACTATACAAAAACGTTAGACCCAAAAAAGGCGTAAATAATCCATTTGAAAAATATTTTTATATCTGCGGCGTATTCAGAAACTTTTTCAGGGAAGGGGCACCAAATTTCGACTTATTTTCAGGCGTAGTTTTTTCCGGCAGAAGCATGTAGAGAATAAAAAAGGCTCAGGGGGGTTTCCCTCGAACATTTTTTGAAAATTTCAGTACTGTAGTGGCCATTTAAGTACTTTTTGAACAACTTTCAGGCAAATTTTGTTTAAATTTCGTGCCCCTAATTCTGAGTGTTTCACCAAATGTGATGCATTTTGTTCGTACACTTTCGATTATGCGTGCTCGGGGCGTAAGGCTTGTTTGTTATTGCAAAGGTTTGAAATTATGGAAAAACTGTATTCATCAAAAACATGTTCAAAAATGGATGGTGTGGGAGATGCACCCCCCACATCCCCCCTGTCAGTGGCGTACGCAGGATTTTTCAATGGGGGTTTCAGTGACGTCACATCTTGATGACGTGAGTTTCAGTGACGTCACAGCTATTATAATGCCTTAACGAAGAAAACAATCCAGATATTTCATTCACACTTTTGCTTGATTCTTTGCGCTTTATTTAGGAGCGAAAACGTTTCACAAAAACTCAAGCTGTCAATTCGTCGTTAAAAATTTACCAAAAAGTTTTAGTCGACTTCATTTTTGGGCCATAGGAAGGTTAACTAACTAAAGTAAGCTAGCTTTCGCAACGTCACAAACAGGGTGTAGCCAGAGGGGTAAAACAGGCAATTGCTTCCCTCCATAAAATCTTTTCATAAACCAACATTGATATAAACAACACATATAAACCTTGATAAAAACATTTAATATGCTCTCATTATAAAAGGGGCAGTTTTCCCTGTCTTGAAAACTGAAGACAGTGAAGCATGAGCAAAAACTGCTCTTCCTACCGAAACATTTTTAAATTACAATAAATTACGCACGAGAGGAATCTCTAATCATGTGATTAAGGTCAAAAACAGCGTCGATTATATCCAAGTATTTTTCACCCAAATCACAGCGTCGATATCAAGTGATACTCTCAAGCACATAATCGGGGTGTCTGGGAAACAGAGCACTCCAGCTCCTGAGACAGTTACGGTGCGTAAAAACAATTTTGCCTTAAAAACAAGAAAGGTTTCACTTTTTCTGCAATCGTCAACATCAAGCGCAGCGCACAAGCAAAGTTTGACTATTAGTAGGCCTATTGTTGCATCACAATGAAAGTTTTTCACGATTTTATAAGCAAGGTGGATAGCACAGAAAAACATGAGAGCAACTTCGGCAACCTTTGTATGAAAAAAGGCGGTTCGTTCCAAAAAGAGAGGTTTTCATTTCTTTCAAAATCTTCAATGGGGAGGGGTTTGACCCCCGAACCCCCCCCCCCCCCGTGCGTACGCCACTGCCCCTTGATCACAAATTATGACAAAACTTTTACATCACAAAAAGCAACAACCAAATTATTACTAGATAGTGAAGTAGTGGGACGTCATTATTCATGATTGCACTGTGTAGTGACAATCAACAAAATCTTAGATCACGATGCCTTATCGGCTTAATCGTACCGGTGCACTTACTGCGATTGCTTGCTGATTACTCCCTCCTCTGCCAACAGATACATGACATTGAATGTTTTATTGCAATCGCGTAACAATTTCTTCCAATATTGGGGGTGATAAATGCATTATCCTCCCCCTCAAAAAATATTGGGGAGATGCATCTCCCCATCCACCCCCCAAGATGTACGCCCTTGTGCTTCAACCTTGGGCCTTGGACCATTTGTTAAACGAAAAATTTAACAAGCAAATTTCAACCGGGAAAAATGTATCTATTGATGATTTTAGTTTTTGATTTCACTGCTTCATATCCAGATAGACCTGCGTCGTTTCATGGCCGCTGCTTCTTGATTTTCAAACCCTGGGCTTTTGAAAATCGAATATTGTGGGCCAGAATAAAATTTACAAGAGGCTCGTTTTACGCATGGTCCAAGGGTGAAGGATGACAGAAGTTAACAACCTCACTACCAATCTACCATGGTTGTAAAAATCTACTGTAAAGCCTACTTTTACATGAGGTTTAAAACAATTTATGCAATCATGTTCTTGCGACAGATTTTTAGAGGCTTGGAAAACCACGTCGTGGTTTTAAATTATAGAACCTTTAATTAATAGAACCTTTTAAATTATAGAACCTTTTGATCGTGGTTTTAAATTATAGCCTAGTTAGGCTACTTTCATATTGAAGGTTAAATTTTTGTAATAAATTATAGAACCTTTAATTTGAATCAAACGATAACTTTTATTTATTGCAAATCTGCGCTATATTTATGCTTGAAATAGCAAGAAATGCTGCTAGCGTAAAAATTGCTTCCAAAATTACTGCGTTTGTCCAAATTATTTACCATGTAGAGTGCCTAAAACACGCTTAATTTTCTTGAAATTTGTTTTAAACCAGTGGTGTAGCCCCTGGCGTTACAATAGCCATTGCAGTATGCCAATTTTCAAAAATTTTCCGCGGGAGCATGCTCCCGGGCCCCCCTTAAGTCGTGTTTGGCACTTAAGTTGCTTAAAACATTAGTTGCTTAAAACACTTAAGTTGCTTAAAATTAAGTTGCTTAAAACAAACCCGAAAGCAAATGGGTGCAAATTGGGTGCACATGGGTGCAAATCCAGGGGGAATGGGGGAAGAATGTAGCTCCCCCAATAATCTGGCAGCTTCCCCCCAATATATTTCATGGAAGTGGAAAATTACCCATACGAGCCAATTTCATCCCCCCAATATCAAAAAGTAATCAATTTTACTAAATCATCCCCCCCAATATTCAAAAATGGTCCATTTTGCTAAATCATATCCCCAATGCTCAACAAGCATTTGCACCCCTGTCAATGAAGCGTGATTCTGGTTAATAAAATCAATCAAATTTCTGGATCCGCTTATCCTTGAGGAGTTACGGGGGCAGCAGCTCGAGTCGGATCCTCCAAGCACCTCGATCCTCTGCAACAAAGGACAGATGTTCTGCTGGGATGCCAAGGCGAGACCAACTAAGATCTACGCAATCTCGCTATCGAGTTCTGGGACGGCTTCTAGGCCTTCGACCAATCGGTGTTGAAAAGAGCAGCTTTTAATTGCTTTGGTTACTGATTTTGGTTACTTATTTAGTTACCTTTTTTGATTTAGGTTGCCTTCGACCAATCGGTGTTGAACACACAATAGAGCAGTTTTTGATTACTTTGGTTACTGATTTTGGTCACTTTTTTTCAAATCTTATTCTACAGACCAGAAAACTTCGTGTAGCCCATTCTAGTGCCTACCTTTTTGAAAGCCCTTTCCACTTTCATTTTTCTTTCAAATGTGGCTGAAGTTTTGTAAAAGAATGGGCTTTGGGTGGGCTGGGCTTTATTTTTGGGGTGAGTTTCCGGGTTGTTACCGCTACTGGGCAAGAGGCTCCGGGCCATGGGCGGTCTGGGTTGCAAAAAAGTCAGCCCGTGCCATCTCTACTACTCTGCTGCCTCAATGGTTCCCGTCGATTTTTAAGAATGAGCTAGGTGAGTCGTGAGTGTATGACGTTGTAGCACCTACGTGCTCCACTAGCCTAGAATTAACCTCAGGATAAAATGAAAATAATGCACCGATCGATGTGAAATTAACGTTACTAGCGGTTGCATCATTGTTGTCGCGGGCTTCTGGTTTGGGTTACTGAAAATTAACCATGTGCTTTTCGTTGGCTCTTGCAGGGATCAGTTTAAGCATTGTTTACTGTTTCTAATGATTATTTTGAACTGCAAGAAGTTGGAACAAGTCTATAATTCCATACCTGATGAATTTCCACTGAAGTTGATAGCCGAACAGTACAAGTTAAAGCCTAAAGGTTCAACTAGACTAGTTCCCCATTTGAAGTTGAAGTATAAAACAACATCTGGTCTTAAACACTATTCAGTCGCGAGTGTCAGTCTTTGTTCGAAGTTGGTAAGTCATTTCAACGCATTTGGACTGTCTCAACTGAACTTTGTGAATGCTAGTGGCTGTTTGGCTTATACATTCTACGGTATATATGCTCAACCCAGCATTGCAGGGCCTATACCCGCCAGTAGCCGCTACAACGTAATTAACTAACGTTTTAGTCAAGGCTTGAGGGTCTTCAGTTGACAAAAGTGCTCGATGACGTAGTCAGAGCGGAGCATATAATTTAATAACAGATTAAGAGCATAAAAATTATAAAAACTCACTACAGACTGTTTCCCCCTAATGGGTTCATCAGGTGAGATTCTAAAGATTGATTGAAAGATTAATTAAAAGTTTCAATTAATCTTTAGAACCTCACCTGATGAACCCATTAGGGGGAAACAGTCTGTAGTGAGTTTTTATAATTTTTATGCTCTTAATCTGTTATTAAATCATATAACTAACGTTTTATGTTTTCAATACTTGAACTTTATTCCAGATGTCAGTACATTACAAAAAATAAGACAAAGACACGAAAAAACAAAAAACAGTAGCGTTACATTGCATGCACTGACACCAACAGGGAGCTGCGAAGTGACCGCGCAAGAGGGTCCTCGAGTCAGCAGTCCCTGATTATATTACAAAAGTTACATTACTCATTATTATTAATAATTTTTTTCATTTAACAATAACCCGAACAAAACCTACAACAAAAGCAAAACAAAAAAAAAAAAAAAAAAACGTATGTACAATAATTAAAAAGAAGAAATAACCAAATTTCGGTAATAATTCAACAAAGTTTGATATAATTGGTTTAATACCCAAATCACGTTGCAATAAATTATTACTAAGGCGATTCACGGTCAATAAAGCCAATTTTTTTTGGAAGTAGAAAATAACTCTAACAATGTGGAAACAAAATTTCACGGTCGTAGGATCGGTATTGATGAAGGTATAAAGTCAATGAACGTCAACTTTTTGTTTTTTAGATCAATTTTTTTTTATTAGGTCAATTTTTGCTTTCTTGCTTTTTTTGCGCGATTCTACTTTATACTCAAAAAGAGATAACTCAGATAATTGAAAGATGGAAGTTCGTAACTGTTCCAGCACGGCGTTGCTATAAATTTGATATCAAGTTTAACTTCAGTGGGTTTCGATCTCGCACTTTTGTATTATTCGACTTCACTCTACACAGGGAATTAGTTTCTTAAGTTTTCATCGAAGACGCCGAATGCACTGCGACACGGTGCAATTTCGCAACTTCGTTTGCGTTTTAAACCTTTGGCAGCAATTCACTAATTGAGCAGGTACACCGGTTGTTGGGATTGGCAACGATTTGAAATCGAATTACACGTGCACTTCGTTTACTGTTTTAGTCTTGATTTGTATGAGTTGGTGAAAAGACGTTGTTTTTAAGTTGAGTTCCGTTACAGTTTGATTTTATTGGAAGTTTTATATCGGAGTCAACCTCGGTGAATTTTTGCTAGTTATCCCTATTTTATGCATTAAATCTGGTTATATTTTACTTTCAAGAAGTGGTTTATTTGATTTGAGGGAAAGCTAGTGAAGGCTTTGGAGTTCCCCCTGAGCAACGATTTCTTTTGTGTGGCGAAGCTCGATTCTACCCGCGATAACACCAGTCACGGACGTAAGGGCGGTTTCGTAACAGTAACTGTTTATAAATCGGTGCAAAATTCATCAGGTTTAAAATTAGCAAAATTATGTTGATATACTGCTTGGGAAGTTTTCTTTGAAGCTATGTTAGAAATTGTGCAAAAGATAGGATAGTGATCAGACAGGTCTGCTCTAATAACACCTGGCTTCAAAGTATGAAGATTGTCATTTGTAATTATGTGATCAATTATGATAGCGGAACTATTAGTGACTCTAGTTGGAATAGCGATAAGAGGAAAATATCCGTGGCTAGCTAACACATTAAGATAGTCGAATGCACAGTTCAACCTACTTGCGGAAGTTGATATGTTAATGTTAAGGTCACCAATTAAGAACACTTTATTGTTTTTTAAAAGGTCAAGATGTTGATCTAAACTGTCCAAAAACGTCTGTGCATCATTTTGGGGGTGTCGATAAATGGTTACTATGACAATGTTTGACTGACAAAGTTTAATCCAGATATTTTCACAGCCTTTTATGTCAATTTGAAGATCAGGAAGATATTCAAATGCTATACTGACAGCGATATAGATGGCAACACCTCCTGCATTAGTAGGTGAATCATTATGTAGCAGTTGGAATCCGGGCAAATTAACGGTGATGAGAGGCCCCTGTTTCAATCTGGTTTCCGAGATGCAGATAAAATCAGTAGTTTTGTCGAAAGAATTTAAAAACTCATAAAGGGATTCATAATGTTTTTGAAGAGACCTAATGTTAATATGAACAATAAATAAATCATTCGCCATAGCCTTGTTTAAGGGAGGATAATCATCATAATAATTACGCTTATCTGTATCGCTAGTCAAGGAATCAACTATAGCATTTACTAGGTCAAAATCATCCAAATTATCAGATACAGAATTAATTTTATCTTGTGGAAACAACTAAAAAGCAGTGTCCTTTCTGGCCTACCTGACGGGAAGTCATGACGACTTCCTCTTGTTGGGTCAGAGGCTATAACAGCACTCCATCACCAACAGTGCAAAGCACTCCAGTAAATCGTACCGCAGAGCGAGACAGCGCTGTTTCTGGCTATTAACCTTCATCAGCCGCCCTCAGGTAAGAAACATTCATCTTCCAGGCTGAATGATCTTGCCAGAATTACTCATCCCTTTGGATAAATATTTCTTAAAGAATTTAACCTTTGTGGTACGCATATCCACTTGTGTGGCTACGTCACCATTCCAGTCAAACTCTACTTCCCGTCCGGTAGGCCACGAAGGACACTGCTTTTTAGTTGTTTGCTCTTCACCCTGGCCACGTATAGAGTTTGACTGGAATGGTGACGTAGCCACACGAGTGGATTGCGTACCACAAAAATTAAATTCTTTAAGAAATATTTATCCGAAGGGATGAGTGATCCTGGCAAGATCATTCGTCCTGGAAGATGAATGTTTCTTACCTGAGAGCGGCTGATGAAGGCTAATAGCCAGAAACAGCGCTGTCTCGCTCTACGGTACGATTTATCTTGTGGATTGAAATCTTAGATCGAGTAACGTTAAACAAGATAGGCCTACCACATTCAATCACAAAATAGACTGCACTTGCCACTACTTTATGAGCGAGAGATCTTCAGAACTTTATTATCAGATTTTTTAATGTAAATGTTGCCGTTCATAGACCAATAGTACTTATAGTTCATCTTTTTAACCTTCACCTTAGTTTGCCAAAACAGTTTCTTGCGCAACTGCGTCAGATTTTCATTCACATAAATTTTTTCCAATAGAAAAAATTCACAATAGTAAAATTGCTGCGCGCAGTTGGAACTTTTTGTGCAATTCATTGTATATACACTTGAGGTAGATACACTAGAGATGGCTCGGGCTGACTTTTTTGAGGCCCGGACCGCCCACGGCCCGGAACCTCTAGCCTAGTAGCTGTAACCGACCCGGCAACTCATACCAAAAATATAACCAGGCCCGCCCAAAGCCCATTCTTTTTATGAAACTTTAATCACACTAATCAAACTTAAAGGATTTAAAAAATTGTTAGCGGCATCGTTAGCGGCCCACTAAAAAACACAGATAAAACAGGGCCTTCAGCGGATCAGTAAAAAAAACAGTTAAAGGCTCGTTAGCGGGTCTCTTAGCGGCCCATGCCATCTCTGGTATACACTGTGGTAGAAGGCTAGTGTATCAGAAGCTTTTAGATCCGGATCGGATCCGGACCCCATCTTAGCAGAATTTTTTGGATCTGGTTCGGACCGGATATTGAAATCAAGATTTCGGATCAGATCAGGATCCAAACAATATGGTATCCGTGCACCTCTGGTGCTCAGTGTCCGAAACAGAGATGGCATGGGCCGCTAAGAGACCCGCCAACGAGCCGTTAACCGGTCTTTTTACTGGTCGGCTAACAGCCCGGTTCTATCTTTGTTCATTACTGGGCCGCTAACACTTCTTGAAATCCTTTAAAGTTTGATTAGTGTGATTAAAGTTTCATAAAAAGAATGGGCTTTGGGCGGGCTGAGCTTTATTTTTGGTATGAGTTGCCGGGTCGGTTATGGTTACTGGGCTAGAAGTTCCGGGCCGTGGGCGGTCTGGACCTCAAAAAAGTCAGCCCGAGCCATCTCTAGTCCGGAACGAAAATCTCAGATAGGTTTAATGTTGCCATTTATTATCATTATTTCAAAATTGTTTTTATGAAATTTACAAAGATTTTCTAGTCTAGTTTATTTATTTGTTACAATAATTGCGAGCAACGTCATTATCTATTAGACTATGAACGCAACTTGGTAGAGCTTATCCCTACTTTTATTTCCTGCATGTTGTTCAACCGGTTTAACAATTTTCATTAGTTTTTTGCAAATTGTAAAAACAAAAAATTTAAAAGTGGCAACATAATGTCTTATGTTTTTCGGAAAGCAATTACCGGCAAGTAGCAATAGACCAAACAATGCTTTTTTGTTGAGTGGGTCCACTGAAAGAATTATACATGTACACTGTGGTAATAACTCGAGCAGGAGCAACAGATAGGTTGCTATTAACAAACCCATCCAGCATGTTCTGTACTGTTATGCTGTAAGCACTGCACTTTTTGCAGTTGTGGTTATTGGATTGGTTAGTACTGGCACTACTGGTAGACTACTAGTGTCAGTGTAAGCTGGTAAGGGCTTCAACGGTTGCCAGTAACTTCGCCACATGGTAACTTCGCCACAGTAACTTCGCCACACAAACTTCGTCACATGGTAACTTCGCCACACTTTGAGAAGGTGAAGGGAGATGTGGGGATAGTAGGAAAATGTGTTGGGGTGTGGGGGGAGGAAGAAGGGATGTGGGAAGAGGTATGAAAGGAGGTGTAGGAAAGTGTGATGGGGTGTGGGGGAGGTAAGGGGAGATGTAGGGAAAGGTGAGGGTAGGGAGATGTGGGGAATTAAAAGTGTGTTGGGGCCCCACACCTCAACACATTTCCCTACATCTTCCCCATTAACCTCCCCACATCCTTTCCCCACACGCCAACACACTTCCCCACTCACCCCATACACTTTCCCACATCCTCCCCACACTTCTCCACTCCCCACACATCTTTCCTTCCCCACACCCCAACACATTTATCTACATCTCCCCCCACACCCCCATATCTCTTCCCACAGCTCCCCTGACCTCCCCCTACACCCCAACACACTTCCTTATTCACCCCATGCACTCTCCCACACCTCTCTCCCCACATCTTACCCCACAGTTTCGATTATGTGGCGAAGTTACCAAGTAACTCGAAAAGCCCGATAAAATTTTTTACGGCAACCGGGAATTTAAAGTCTTGTTTCGTTGTAGGCAATGTAAATTTTCGATGTATGACAGTGCGGCGAAGTTACCATGTGGCGAAGTTACCATGTGGTGAAGTTACTGGCAACCGATTCAACTGTAGCTAAGAAACTAGCCAACAGGTTGTCTATTACAGTAGCCTACTAGCATATAATAAATGAAAAGATGACCTAAGCGCTAGCGCCTAGCGCTTTTACATCATGTCAATTAATGAGCATTGACAAATAGAAGTAGGCTAATATTTGCTGTGGCTGTATTGTGAACAGACAACTCATACAATGTAAGACATTCAAATTATGAGTTTGTAACTCGCTCAGTTCATAGTCAGCTAAACAGCTGAGCATGTAGTGCACCCACTATCAGACTATGTTCCACCCAAAGTAAACCCATTATCCCCTAATTACCATTAAACTTACTGCACTGCTGCAGGTTGACTGAGTGCCACGATGAAAATTTGAATCTCCAAATTACAAAACAAAAAAAAAAGACACACCAAATCAGCACAACATAAGTCACAGCAAGGTTAGGTACGGTAAATAATACGGTAGGTTATCAATACCGGTACTGGGAGAGTTACCGTATAAATAATTGCAATATGAAATGAAATAGTGATGCACTCAATCTGCAAAGTAATTGAAAAGCATTAGGCTAGATACTGGTAACGCATTCACAACACTGTTGACCGGTATATTACATGTGAAAACTATCACGAGTAGATGTTTTATTTAAACTAGAGCATTGACTATACCTCAGTACCTGTATAACAGCTATAGGCTGATGGGCCTAGTCTAATAACATTGTAACAGGATGACATATCAGGGTCAAAATTTTATTGGACTGTTTTTCCAATGATTGTCCAAAGCATTCTTAAATCAAATGCATTTAATGAAGGTGAACATGCAACATTTTCTGGCAATGAATTTCAGTGGTTCACAACCCTAACTGTAAAAGAGTTTTCTCTCATTATTGACTTAGGTGCACACTTGTTGAATTTGCATCCTCTTGTTAAGTAATGGGGATCAATCACAAGTTCAGAGAGATTGGACCAATCGACATTATAGCGATCATTCAAATATTTGTGCACTTGGATCAGATCACCACGGTGTCTGCGATATGAGATCGTAGGCAGGTCTAAGGCTTTCAAATGGACAGGGTATGATAAATTGCTCATACTACGGGGGGGGCAACTCTTTTTTCAGACGCCACTGAGTCCCTATTTAAATTATGCTATGAGTCTGTACCATCACAAAAATACAAAAAGTTTTGCTATATACCTAAAAAACCCTTGTTCCAAGAAAACATGAAGATAACTTGGTATTGAACAAATTTATTTCATTAAATGTAGCTTAATAACTTCGTAAGCATGGTGGTATATGGTAATAATAGCAATTAATACACTGGTCAATTACTGTTCACTTTAATTCTAAGTATGTCAGTGCCAAATTTCTTGTTTTTTTCTTTGAATTGCTCTAATAGTTTGTTGCTTTCTACTTATTTTGCTCATGTAAGGTAATGGCAGTGCAGAACCAACCAGCATCAGTGCTATGCTAATTCATCAACATGCAGCTTTATCAAGTCTTCCATGTTGCAGTGGATTTCTTTGTACTTTGCTTCAGCAGTTCAGTTTGTTTTTAAGTTCTTGGCATGCACAGCTGTTTCTAAGCGATGGTGCTTTTACATCAAGTGAAAAACTTCACTAGATTTTGGAAGAGATAAACCAGTGCCTTGAGCAAAGCAAACTTGGTGGTACATGACTTTTCTTTTGATGCAAGCTGTCACATCATTGTTAACAAATAAAACGATGTAAGTTGCATCTTCTCCTCGGAAAATGATTATCCAAAGTTTTGAAGAAGCTGTAAGTTCATTGATTAATAACTGAGTTTCTTTGGACGAAAGCCCCTGTTTCAAGAGATCTATCTGCGTTTCATTCCATTCTTTCACAATTTTGAAATGTTTTCTAAATCCTCCTTTTGATTGAAGTTCTACCAAATCAACTAGTTTAGCTTATCACATGGCAAAGATAAGATAAAATGGCAAAGATAAATGGAGTATTGTGGCATGGACAAGTGGTTAGGAGAGATGATGATAACGTTTTAAAGAAGGCATTGATGCTTGAAGTGAATGGACAGCGAAATCGAGGAAAGCCAAAGCAGATATGGAGGAGCAAGTTGAAGAAAATTTAAATAAAATTGGGTTGGGGGGAGTACGAGGCTGCAAATCGCACAAGATGGAAAGAGGGAGGGAGAGCGATCGCTGAAAGAATAAGGTGCGTCTGTTCACCCTCGACCAAGACCAAAACCCATCGGATTGAAACTGGATGATCATGATAATGCCCTATTTGATTAACAATGCCATCTACTGTTCGGTGAAGAGTTTGCAAGATTGGTGGAGCAACTGTGGTGGTGCAGCTGAATGAATGCTTGAACTTCTGTAAGAACTTTCCCAGGCAGAGACTTGTATTGACCAATCCTATCATTGCTGATGTAGCTGAAAGCAGGTCAAGTAAAATCTAGCAAGTTTATTGGGTTGCAGTGGAGTAAATTGTCATAAAGCACAAGTATAGTTGGAATCAACTCCCACTATCCCATTGGGTCAAAGTTGGTAATGTTTACAAAAAGTTACATGAGATGGGCGACCCCAACACCACAAAAAATGAAAAGAAATCCCAAACTAGCGAAGTATTTTACTACACAAGTCCGTGTATTGGTGGTATGAGTGATGCTGATGAATTATGATGATTTCTTATCCTCCTGTCAGTTGAAAGCGATGGAGGCATTAATCGTAAGATGAATCCAGACTTGGTTAGAAGTTGCCATTGCTTTCTAGTTGACTTCTGCTTCTGATTTCTTTAAATTGCTGCTTGTTAGATTCCACCAAGCAGAGATAATTATCAGGAAGTATCTTATCCAAGGACGCAACAATGAGACTTGGGTTGGAGTTAACCATTAACTTTGCAATCATGGTTGTAACTCATAGCAACAACAACACTCCTAACCACTGCGCCATGCTGTCAACAATGTGCATGAGCAGTTTTTTGTACTCTTCTCATGGTGTATTTCCCAGAACTCTTAATGGTCTTAGAACGAGTAACATAACCTGGGCTGGAACCCTCTGGTCCACCAGTATTCATTTCAATACAGCCTGTTTATAATAAAAGTATGTCACCATTTGTAGTGTACTAACTCCATTGTAAACTATATTGTGGCCTTCTTAAGCTTGTACATCGCATCAATATGACGTCATAATCCTTCAACAATGCTGAAATAATTTTTAAATCGCACCTTCAATTATTCAAAAATGAATCATTTTTAAAGTTGACTCAGGAAGTTCGATGTGGATTTGAAGAAGGGTTTTTAAGTTGCACACACTTCAGACTCTTTTAGAAGTGTTAGTTATAGCTTGTAGCATACTTTTCAAGGGGACTCACTGAGAACTAAATTTTAAGCCCCCCCCCTACTCATACCTGGAAGCATTTTAGTGGTATGCTTTTGAACCCCTTCCAACTTTTTAAAATCACCTTTATACAGTATAGCTGGGATACCACACACTGTTTTTATATTCTAATTTTGGGCGAAATAGGGTTTTGAATAGTACCACAAAGCTTTTTTTGCCTAATACAAACAGGGATCTTCAAGTCTATTGGCATCACTAACAATACCGTCCACGTGTTTAGAAAAATTTAACTCCTCATCCAGTAGCACCCCTAAATCTTTTGCGGTATAGTCAATTGAGGTAATGCGCTTAAAATCATTGTATTGCACATTTCATTATATAACTTTTGAACGGCATTACTTTCAATCCTCTTTCCTTTTTCATCGTTAAGAACACTTATCCCTCACCAACTTAAGAGAATATGGACAAAAATTTTAAGCGCGTTGGGCAGTGCAATTAGTTTGGCAGGAAACACCCAAAATGTGGGAAAAAAGTTTGGGAGTGAGTTTTGTAAATTTACTATTATTTCGTCACAGAAGACTAAAACCGAATGTTTTTTTGTTCAGTAGGAGTAGTTTAAGGCGCATTAGATTGCGATCAAGTTTAAAAAAATTCCAAGTTAGTTTTTTCCAGATATTGTAGCCTACAAAGCACGCGTTCAACCCGCAATTTAGAAAAAGCAAAAATGTGCATTGCAGCCAGACAACGGAGGTTGCTTTCCTTTTGTTTCTTGTTTTTGTGAATTAGACACCCCAATTGTTGAAAATATAAGTTTTAAACTTTGTCCAACTTACAACTTGCCTGGTTGCGAGGATTCAGGGCTGATGTCAAGGGGGGGTCTGGCCCCCCCAATCGACATGCCTGCCCCCGGAGAAGTTGGGGTTGGGAGGGTTGGTGTCAGGGGGGTGTGGTCAGAGGGGTTAGGGTCGGGGGGATTGGGGTCAGGAAAGTTGGGGTTGCGGAGGGTTGGATTTGGGGGGTTGGGGTCAGGGAAGTTGGGGTCAGAGAAAGTTGGGGTCCGGGGTGGGATGGGTAGAGTTGGGGTCCCAGATTGTGACACCACCCTTTTCCCCACACTTCCCCATATTGTTCCACATTTCTTCCCACACTTCCCCGCCACCCCCACCTCCCCTCACATTGACCCACACCAACACCCTTTCCACACCTTTCCCCACACCCGAAATGCTTTTCCCTACACCCCAACCACACTTTCCACATCTACCCCCCATCCCCAACACCTCTTCGCACTTTCCCACACTCCCCTCACCCAAACACTTTTTCGTATTTTCCCACACTCCCCACACCCCAACACTTTTTCCCATACCTTCCCTTACCTCCCTCCACACCCCAACACATTTTCCCACTCCTTCCATATTTCCCCCATACTTGATCCAATTACCAAAAATTCCCCCATCATCCATACTCCCCCATTCTTCCCCATTAGTGCTATTATGCCTATTTGTCCTATCAGTCATTTGAGGACTGCAAATGCTCTTCCATTTCAAAGTAAGGCTGCATGTAAACAAGTAGTCACAACGAATTGAAAAGCAAATAGAATTGGCCTACGTCACTAAGCACTTTATAACAGACCTTGTAAATGGGCTCATTAACACATATCACGCCTTGGAATGGACGCACCATCATTGCAGTGTGCTTGTTGCGATTTAGCCAAATATTGTCAAATGCGCGGATTGTGCCGATAATTGCCGCGTAAGTAACTGTAGGGAGTTTGCGATCCAATTTTTTTAGGAAAAGGAGGTCTATGCAATAATGTATTTGTAGGTGCGTTTTCATTTACTTTTCTCTAGTCTAAGCGAAGCTACATAGGTTTTTTCAGAAAAAGTGCACGCATTACCTCAATTGACTATATTTGATTGTTTTAATTCAAAGCGACTTCTAGTTTTATCATTTATATAATATAGACTGTTAAAGACTGTGAAAGAACTTTATCATTTATATAATATATATATAGACTGTTAAAGAACTTTGGGTTGTAGGCCTTTATTTAAACTAATAAAACGTTTAGACTTGGCCTAGTCAATCTGCTAAACAAAGCCTTTCAAAGCTGTGTGCCGGTATTTTGTATTGTGTAGTAGACGGGGTCTAGATTACCTGCATTTGCTTTGCACTTTTAGGATTTGACAAACAGCTTAGAAAGTCTTTGAATTGAAAGTTCACTCCGCTCTGGTATAATTGGATAAACCAAATACATATGGTAATCTGATGATGGAGAAAAAACAAAATCCATTGGTGCAAGCTTGGCTTATTCTCTACAATGTTGCCATGACTGCTGGGTGAGCATTTTTTACTTTAAGAAGATTAATGTATTGGTATCAGTAGTCCATTGAGTTAGTGTCAGCAGACTTTAAATCTTACTATGACTTGTTATCATTTTGAGCAGTTGAACTCACTGGTACCAATTATGGTAATCTATGCCATTTTATAGACTATCAAGCATCGTGTATTTCTTAGATACAGCTGGTGCAAAATGACTTGAGACCTGTTGCAAATTTTGCATTCTAAGGTATGCCCTAAAACCCAAGCTTCTTTTATACAATTGTCGTTCACTAATCTCTTACCAATAGGTGATAGTGGAATGAGTAATTGTTTTTGCATTACAATAATTTCATATTCAGAGGAAATTTTCAAATACACTATACTCTCTTCAAAGCTCTTCCAACTGCCAAAATTTTGTCTGATTTTAAAATTATTGTGATGCAAGCACAATATTTTTTGCATTTAGTTGCATATTTATCCTCCTATCACAGGAAAGCAATCAAAGTGCTATAACAAGCTTGCTTAGGAGTTGCCAGCCATCTGTCTACCACAACAAGATTGGGGAATCCCGCTAAGTGCCTTTCCCAACGACACAACGAGTAAACTTGCCGGCTTGTTTTCAACACCTGTCCCTTTAATGCTGAGCGTCAAGCAGAGAAGCTGTGAATACCGGTACCAATTTTAAAGTCATTGGTCTGACCCTACTTGGAATCAAACCCAAGTTTACAGCTCCCAAGGCAGACGCTCTTACCACTCAGCCATCTGAGCGGTTAAATTTCTTTGGGTATATATATACTTCCGAGGGGTTGTTTGGCTGATCAAGGTCTAGCATTCTGAAAGATGAATTTCATTTTACCTGAGTGCAACTGATGAGGGCTAATAGCCTAAAACAGCGCTGTCCCGCTCCATGGTGCAATATTACTTGTTCTACCATTTCCACACCGACCTATTGTTATTAGTGAATCACAATCACATAAAGAAAGTCATAAGCTATGATGTAAGGTTTTAGTATGCAAAATTTGCTATTAGTCTCGAGTCATTTTGCGCCAGCTGTATTTTGAAGTTTTAATTTTGTTGATGGTTTATAGATCCAAAACTTTTAGTCAATAACTTGAAACTGAAATGCTCCATGATATACTGGTGTCATCTTTGCATTGAAGACTTTGAAGTGTGTTTGCTGTAACGTGTTTTGCTGGGTGGATGACCAATTTATACTCTTGGAACATTTATACAGTATAACAAATGTGTGAGCTGCCATAGTTATGATTTGTGATGATCAAGATATTAAAAATCTATCACAGTATCAGTGCTTTATGTGATTAAACTTTCTAATAAAATTCCCTTTTTTATGCATAGATGGTCCATTATTGGAATTGGAACTATAAATCACTTCATTGAAAACAAAAATCACAAAGGACTTTATGATCGAATCGAGACACAACTTCTCATTTTTCAAACTTGTGCAACTTTTGAAGTAAGAATTGATGAACCTGTGCATTTCATTTGTTTTGAATAACTCATGGTTGTTTGTACAGTTTTTTCTAATAATGGCTTCGAAATTGCTTTTTTGAAGAAGGTTTGGGTTATTTTACCTTAGTATCTTACATACAAGTTACAGTCAAGCTAAAAGTGAAACTTAAAAATGAAAAGATCTTAGCCAGCTGCTTTGGACTTCATTTTTTATACTTTGCATTGCTTCAAAGAACGCTGTTTTTTGTAAGCTACGCCAGCTACGGTATAGCAAGAGAAAATTAAGAAAAAGTTATGGAAAGGTGATATGTCAAGTATACATAGCCTAGCCTGAGCACAGGCGTTTTAAAATGCTTTCCAATGTATTTTATGTAGATCCTTCATGCAATGTTTGGGATTGTGAGATCAAATGTTTTACTAACATTTTTGCAAGTGTTTTCTCGAGTTGGAATTATGTGGGGTGTCATACAACCAGTTAATGAGGTAACGTCACATATTTACTGCTCTAACTGGCTTATTTTGCTTTGTTTATACAGTTAATATAATATATATATATATATAATGCATAAAAATGCTAATTTGCTGTGGAAGAAATTGTGTGGAGAATCCTAGAGTAGGAACTCTTAGCACCTGTAGCATTGGGATTCGTACAAATTTTTGAAAAAGATATTCTTCGAACACCACTACATTCTATTTAGTTATAACCCAACTAAACAGTTGTTATTTTGGCCAAAGAAAGAAATTTTTTTGAGAGATGTTTGCTTTTTTGAGATACATCAGCTTAAAAACCTATATACCCTTAATTGTATTTAAAATGAAAGGCCTGTGTCTTCAACTATGCACTAATAGAGGAAGTAGCAGTGGCACAATGAAATTTTATATACCATACAAAAGTTACACCTGCCGTTTATCTCAGTTGTTAAGCGCACAGGCTATCAGTGCGGGAGGTAGGGGGTTCGATTCCTGGGCTGATCGAATTGGCACAGTGTTGTCAACGGCTCGCCACCGTTGCGACGTTTCTTCAGAGCTGTGTTGCCCAGGCTCTGAATAGCGGAGATGGACCCAGCCACTCCTGATACGCTTCGGCGTAACACGGCGAGTGTAATGAAGATTTAATTTTTTGATCAAATTTGCAAAAGTTATTTTTGATTGGCTGTAGTGAAGCATGTGCTTTTTTCTGAATAAAATGATCACCGTACTGGTAGGCTATGTTTTTTGGTCCATTTTGATAGCTCTATGTTAAAAAACATTAGAGGCACTGCAGGAAGTTTGCTTGCCACCTGCCCAATACTCAGAGGTGACCTTGTAAATTGTTTATTTCAATGACATAGCTGTAAACCTGCTGGCATGTTTTCTACGTTGCCCTTTATGTTTTTTTTTAAGAAGTGCAGAAACTGTGAAAACCAACTTTTCTGCGTTTGATTTGAGACGTTGTCTATTTTTAGAATGAGTGTGTGAGCTATTTAAATTGAATTCACTATGATTATCATAGAGCTCATTTTCATAGCGTGGTGATGAATTGCAAGCTTAATAATGCAGATGCTGCATGACTTTTATGTACGGATACTGATATAACATCTTAATGGGTTTTTCAGGTTCACAACCAAGTTGGATTTGCAATGTTGCTAGTTGCATGGACCATCACTGAAATCATTCGTTATTTATTTTATACATTTCTTTTGATGGGTGTTACACCACGAGTGATTCTGTGGTTAAGGTGTGTGTGTATACTAAGGTATATTTATCTTTTTGAACCCAAATGCTGTAAATTTGGTTCGTGCATCAAACATAGGATTGTGGTTAGCGCTAATTGTTGAATTACCAATATGATATCTTGACTTCAGTCAGCTTATTAGCGATCGTTTATTGGCTAACGCACTGCCATATATTACTCATAATGGTTTTTGAAATACAGAGTCTAAAGCAAACGCAAAAAATTTTAGTTCACACATATTTTGGAAAAAGTCCACTGTTGTAAAAATTTTAAATGATTTTCTTAATGGACAACCCTATAACAAGCAATGTCCACTTCTGCACCTAAACTTTTATTGATTTTTGTGGGCGATTAAGCAAACTTTCGTAGAGCAGAACTCGTACGTTAAAAATACAAAGCTTTTTGGACTGAGTCGATAGAAATACCACAGCACAGATTGGCAGGCCTTGAGCGGATATGTTGTTGCAACCTTTCTTTAAATTATGCGCAACAATGATACTTCAAAATAATGGTAATGCCATGATTCTGTACGGAGTCCAGTTTGGTTTTGGGTTGTAGCAGTGTAGGTGTAAAATAAATGGGGCATGATTCAGTACTGTGATACGTGATGCTCTCACAGTGTCGCACTAAAAGGCTATAGTTTCACCGATTGTCTATTTAGTTGTTTAATAGTCTTGTAAGCACGATCCCAATCACAGGTGCAACATTTATTTTTCAGATACACATTGTTCATTGTGTTGTACCCTCTTGGAGTGACAGTGAGTCAAAGATATTCTATTATTTTTAAATTAGATACCGAAATACTTTTGTCATTTATTCAATATGGCTTTTTGAGGATTAAAACAAAAATAGTTGCTGGATTATATTTTCATTCTTCAACGACGAAGAAGCCAAGCGACGACCTAATGCCTAGTGCCTACTCTTGTTCCATGCCTCTAAGACACTTACTTGCATAGCTTCTTGGACACTGCTCTGACTTGCGATATAGTTACAGATTAGAGGATTATCATGATCCATACTTTGCGGATTGAATTAGATGCACTTTATTCCCATACTATTGCATGATGCTTAGGTGTGCTTTCTGAATGTTTTTGTTATTTTGTTGCTCATTTCAATAATGTATTTTAGGGTGAACTTCTTACAATCTATCATAGTTTAAAACCAGTTCAGGAAAGTGGATTGTATTCGATATCACTTCCCAATTCTTGGAACTTTTCGATTTGTTATCACCTCGTCCTCATGGGAACCGTTCCTCTTTATGTGATCTGTAAGTTTTTCAGAATTAACTTTTCGTTTTTTGGTAAATAATTATATAATTAATGTAAGTAAAAAATCACATCTTTGTTGTACTTGCAGTGTTACGCCGCAGCGTGTAACGTGTGTCAGGCCCCGTCTCCGTGGCTTAGAGCCAAGGCAACTCAGCTACTGGAAACGTCAAAGTTCGGGCGACAATTGTCCGATTTGATCGCTCCAAGAATGAAACCCCAAAGCTCTTGCGCCGATAGCGATGCACAAAATGTTGAGCATTCAACCTTTATATTTTTGTACTGAGCTTTTCGAGGCGTTTACTGTAGAGTAAATGCATGTTTTTGAAACGTACCGGCTTATTTCGCGTACACAGTTTTTTTCTCAAACATTCCAACCGTTTACATGCGATTTTTTTGGTAAAGGTGCGACTTACGGTGGCGTTAGCAAGAAATATAGGTGGCTTCTAATTCTCAAAAGCTTTTTGACTGTCGTGTAAAAACACAACTCAGTCGTGAAGAGAATAATTCAGTATGTGGTAGTAAGCAACTGCCTTGGATTGGTCATTGGAGTAAAAACGTTGCTTAGACACAATATGCTTTATGTATTACCAAAAGAGTTATCGCAGGTTGTCAAATCTGGACTTCTTGCGGGCTGTTTTATAAGTGCTGGAAGTGTAAACGAACCACGACCTATCCACTTTTCAGGAAAATAACATTAAGATAATCTCGTACAATGAGGACATGGTGAGCTGGAGCTCCATCTTGTTGAAAATAAACCTCTTTGATTCCCATTTCATCGAGGTTTGGTATAAACCATTCTTGTAGCGTGTTTAGATATAAGGCGTGGTTTTCTCGTCCGTCAAAGAAGTATGGTCCAATAACATGTTGAGCAGTAAGTGCACTTTTGGCCCACCCTGTGGAATTCCAATAAAAAGATTAGCTAATTTTGAACTTGTAGTCCATCGTCTGCATGAAAATAGCGCTGAGTTTTGCTATTTAAGCGCATTGTTGGATAAGATGAATCGATATTGAACCAGAGAAGAGTGGCAAGTGTTCTTGTGCTGTAATTTTTTTCGTATTTACGCGCATTTTGATCGATCGGGGTTATTTCTGATTTTTTTTATGCAGTTTTCCCCCAACTCTACTTCCATATGTTTGCCCAACGAAAGAAGCAATTACAGTCACCCACTTCATCTGCCAAGAAGAGCAATTGATCCTTCACCGATCTTGCATGTAATTTAATGGCTTTCTTCAATTCATATGATTCGTTTGAAAGTTGAGTGTGCTTTGATGTTGAGACTGTGATTCAGTTGGAAAATATTTATAGGTGCAGCAAATGAGATTACCAGGCTCAGGCTATGAGATAATAGCAGTAATGCTTTGCTTTGTGCAGTGCTTTCATATTTTGATTTCGTAATTTGATTAAGATGGCTAGAGTTTTTAATGATTGGCTTATGTATGATCCAACCTACTTTTTTCTTGAGAAAAGTGCTAGCAAATCGCTTGTAATTATAACATCGTACTCGAAAAGTTTGATTTTTTGATATATATCGCGTTTGAATGCATTATTTTTTCGAGAGTTCTGTGCAAAACTAGAATTAGAAAAAGTGCAAGATATTTGTTACTTTGTTCGGTTACTCCTTGCAGTAAATTTGACATGGGTAGAATAAAATATTTAGATCGGTTGGCCATGGGAATAATTAGGCTGCATTCGCGTTGTAGCCTATAATATGTGCTGCCGAAAGTCATTTTTATTTCATTGCCTCGCATGATTTAAAATAACTTATTTATTACTAATTTTCGTGAATGTGATGGATTTGGAAATTTGCTTGTGCTGAAGCGTTAGTTCGTGTGCAGCGAGTTTATTAAATTAACCTGATGTATGACCACTGACCAGCGCGACATTTTGTTAAAGGTAAGGAGCAGCCATGCTTTTGGAAGCCGGTCCGGTAAGGTCGAACCGATTTGCTTTAAATTGCATTTCAATTGTTCAGAGAAAAACTGAAAGTTGTGCTTGAACTAGCTTTGCAATACTGGTGAAGGCTATTGCAAAACAAATTTGTTTTTTTAGATGACAATCCTTTTTTTAGCATTGACTTCTTACGAAGTTAAAAACGTAATTGCACCATTACAAGCGCTCAATCTGGACATGTGGTTGTATTATTTATCCTCCTGTCACGAGAAAGCGATTGAAACGCTAGTGATGGAATTCAAATTTTTCGTCAGTCGGTTTTATTACAGAAGTTGTATATTATCAGCCAGTTCTGTTTCAACTAATGGTACAAGTATAAGCAGCAATGCTAACCGGTTCGCTTTTCTAATAAAATTCCCGGTGCGAAGAGACGGTTCTATAGAACCGGTGCGAACCGGCTGAATCCCACCACTGCCGGCCACCTGTCTTCTACACCAAAATGGGGGAATCCCGCTTAGTGCTTTTCCCAATGGCACAACAAGGAAGCTTTCCGTTATGTTCTCCACCTGTCCCTTTGATGCTGAGCGTCAAGGAGGGATCAGTGAAGCTGTGAATGCAAATTTTAAAGTCATTGTTTTGACCCGAGGCTGCTGCTCCTAGAGGCCGACACTCGTTTTGGTTGACGGCGTGCGCAAGTTGAAAATCCTTGTGGCATCGGGTGTCGGACAAGTTGGCACTAGCAGCAATGAACCAGCTGTCGCAAAACTTGTGTCACCAGTTTCGTTTTGGTTGTAATCCGTGCTGGACTATCCATTGAGCAAATCAAGTTGAAGTCATGTTAAATATTCGCCTAATTCAATTTTGACGATTTTCTTTTGGTGGTCAAATTACCGTTCACAACAATACGCAGCCGTGGTGGTCTACTGGTCCCTACCAATGATGATGATGCGATTATCCGGTGTTGTCCTTAATTAATGGAGGTGGCCGGATTGACCTCATGGAAATTGTACGCTCTCCTTCCATTTAGTTTTATTGTTAGCATCCTTCAAATTTAGACCATCCATCAAGGGCTATTCTTCTACTTTCTCTCTCCACGTTCTTTTCGGTCGTCCTCTCTTTCTTCGTCCCTCAATATTAAACTCTGAAGCATTCCCTACTACATCACCGTCCTCTTTTCTCAAAACATGCCCCAATCTTCTCACTCCACTTGCTTTGGTCATTTTGTCTATGGTTTGATTCAATCCCAACATATCCATCATATCTTCTGTATTTTTCCTGTCGGCTAGTTTGGCACCACACATTGCTTTCACCGTTGCTCTTTCTGTTCTCAAGATACCCATTTCTTTTTCTCTCAAGCGCCACGTTTCACTGCCATACAACATTGCAGACCGTACACAACTCTGAAAAACTCTCGCTTTGATCTTCAACGAAAATCTTTTTCCAAACAATAACTCAATACGTGCTGTAGAGCGGGACAGCGCTGTTTCGGGCTATTAGCCCTCATCAGCCACCCTCAGGTAAGATACATTCATCTTCCAGAACGAATTATCTTGCCAGGATCACTCATCCCTTGGGATAAATATATCTTATATAACAAGATAAATATAACAAGAGGAAGTCGTCATGACTTCACGCCAGTAGGCCAGGAAGGACATTGGTTTTTTAGTTATTGCTCAATACGTTCTGTAAATTTAGTTCATCCAATTCTCATTCTTGCTGTAACTGCAGCCTCACATCCTCCACTAGTTTTCAACTTGTCTCCTAAATAACAAAACTCATTCACTGTTTCCACTCCATCTCATAAATTCTCAATTGGTACCACGCTATCCTCATCTAAAGTTGTACATAATGAGCGAACAAAATTCTTGGCCATGCCAAGAGTGGCCTTTTTCATGGATGTGCCCCTTCCGTGAACCTACCTCGCGCAGTTTGTACAAAAGACTGCGTTGACTTTTACCCTCCTTCCGCATACACCACTCACCACATGGATCAAGCTTGCTTGCTGTAACTTTCTCTTCCAACCCACTCACAATCATGTTCGTCCTATAAAGATTTACTCTCATTGCCTTTCCTTTAAACGCTTCTTTCCATCGCCAAAATTTGTCCCTTAAATCTTTCATGATCTCGCCAATTAAAACTGAGTCATCTGCGTACAAAATTTCATTGATTGAACCGTCCCTCACTCTTAGTCACTGCATCAACCACAATCGCAAACAGCTGTGGTGATAACACTGATCCTTGTTGTACAGAACAGAACGTTTATTTTGTTGCTTCAATCACAAGGTATATTATAGCAGGTATGGCACATGAATAAACAAGTGATACACGCAACAGGCAGCTGCGAAGGGACCAATGGTATTCGAGTCAAGCAGCAGCCCATTAACTGGTATAAACCAATTTTGTGTAATAAACAACTGGTTAAGTTGAAGCCTCAGCGCCGAAGATGGATTCACATTGAATTTTTTACAGCAGAATTACAAAAATACATGACATTAATTTATAATTAGCCACCTACAAACTCCAACAGTCCGCTCCACGCCCGCGTAACCACCAGGGAATTCCATTCAAATAGAATTCTAATCCTATAAGACTCCCCTACGATCGCTCAAGCGCAGAACGGACCGCCAAAGCCTGCCAATAAATGCGATCAAATTGATTGAATATGTTTTGTTCTAGACAAAAAGATTATTGAGCATTTTTGATTGGTTGTTCAAGAGACTTTGGCATTTCTTACTAATATTAGATCATTCTTGTTGTCTTATTTGTTTGGACTTATTTACTAAAATTAAGTAGATTACAAAAAAAAAGGGAGTGAGAACTCACAATGATTACGAAATTCAAGAGATTGACAGTGAGCAAAAACGCATTAAATGTTAAAATAATGTCAGAAATTAGGTTATCACATTCAAATGAAGGCTTCACATATATTGATCTAGTAGTTGTTGTTTATACGCAGTAATAAATCTTTGATACGTTAATTGTTTAATGTGCGGAATATTATTCCAAACTTTGACACCCTACAGAACCTTGCGCTATGAAACCGGATGAAATGCGTGCCCTTAAGGAACTACGTAACCATCCCGATATTGTGGTGCTTAAAGCAGACAAAGGAAATGTTACGGTGGTAATGAACAAGCAGGCATACGACAACCAAATTTTGGACATGTTGAATGATACTACCACTTACGAGCCACTAAGAACCGATCCCACGAATAAAATGGTAAATCAATTCGTATCTGGCCTGAGAAAAGAGAAAATTTCTGTTCTAGATTGGTTTAAACTGAAAAGTTCGGATAGCCGTGCACCCAGATTGTATGGTTTACCCAAAATACATAAAACGAATGTACCTCTCAGGCGCATAGTTTCGTTTATTGAATCCCCCACTTATGGTCTCTCAAAAAAGTTAGCCGAAATATTATCTCATTTCGTGGGGAAAAGTGACCGCAATGTCAAAAATTCATATAAGTTTGTTGAATTTCTAAGCGGGCTGACCATTGAAAGCAATGAAATAATGGTCTCCTTTGATGTTGTGTCCCTGTTTACCAAGATACCAGTGAACTTAGCGTTACAAATTGTTGAGGACCGACTACAAGCGTGTCAAAATTTAGAGGAAATTACGAATTGGACGGTGAATAATATTTGCACGGGTCTAAGAATCTGCTTGGAAGCCACGTACTTACGTTTCAGAGGCAAATACTTCAAGCAAATATTTGGAACTGCCATGAGATCTCCGGTTTCCGTGGTAGTAGCAGATTTGGTCATGGAAGATGTGGAGGAACGGGCCATGAAATGTTTTGGACAGCCTCCTCGAATATGGGAAAGATATGTCGACGACACTTTTGTCGTTCTGCATAAGTCCATTCTAGATCCATTTTTTGCGCACATAAATGGAATGAACCTTCAATGAAATTCACTATGGAGAAAGAAGATGGCTCTATATGCTTACTTGACGTTGCTCTTACCCGCAGTCACACCGGAGTAATTTGAACCAATATTTACCGCAAACCGACTCACAGTGATCGATATCTGAACTTTTGTTGTAACTATCCCATTGAACACAAGTCGGCGGTAGTCCATGCCCTGGCACACAGAGGAAATTGTTTAATTTCTAATGAAGGCGACAAAGAACTCGAAATAAAGCACATCTATAAGGCTCTGAATTTTAACGGTTATCCTGCTCGGTTTTTAAATCAAAAGTTGAACAAAGCTAAATTGGAAGTTAAAAAGGTTAATCAGCAACAAAGCCAAACAGAAGTGCGTGGCTTGGCAACCTTACCGTATATTCCTAAATTATCGGAATCTATAAAATTTGTACTAAAGTCCCATGGAATCAAGACTGTTTTCAACCCCCCCCAAAAGATTGGTAATTTGCTTTCTTCACACAAAGACATGGTTGATGCCGAACATCGCCAGGGCGCAGTGTATAAAATCAAATGCGCAGATTGCAACCAATGTTATATTGGAGACACAAAGCGTTGGTTTGTCACCAGGAAAAAAGAACATATGCGTGACGTCAGACTTATGAAACGGGACTCAACAGCATTATCAAAACACGCCATACAATCGGAACATGAAATTGACTGGGAAAATTCTGAAATTCTTGACCTTGAAAATGATTATGCTAAACGAAAATTTATCGAATCATATTTTATTAACCCGCAAAATATTTGTTTAAATGACAAAGATTCTGTAGCGTTTCCTCAGGTATATCAAAATTTGTTCGCTCCAATTGTTCGTTCCAGTTCTGCATGAGAAGCTTTATAGTTGCGTTGTTAATTTATTTGGTTTCTGGCATTGCTATGACGCAGCGATGTCCTGCTGATCTATTTGGTTTTGACGTTTCAATTGGTGCATTTAAATTTAATCACAGGACTTTGTTTTTGTTCTAAACACGTAACTTTGTTGTATTTAATTCGCTGACTCGTCTTCATTGCTTTTTTGTACCCTGATTGAAGGCAGGTAGTGTGATAATTTGTTGGTCGTTTTCTTCGAGCGCGTTTGTTGCTGATTGATCGCATGCAACCACGATGTAATCATCTATTGCCGCTTGCCTGCAGCTCGCTCGTATGTTTTATACTGCAATTGGCGCTGCTCGCTGTACCGTATTCTAGTAGTGATCTGCATTGCTAGAAGTAAGACCGCTTTTGGTACCAGTTTAGTTTATCTCTCTCTAACCTGCATTTTTCTTTAGAATGTATGTGTAATTTTAACTAGATTAAAACCGCACGAGTCGGTAATATTTCATGTCAATTTAATCTAGTTAAAATTTGTCAGCAATGGATAAGTGTCTCAAACCAGAAAGATTGGAGGTAGACCCAAACTCTAGAAACGCTAGTGTTGAGTACAAGCATTGGCTGAAAACGTTTCGCAACTATCTAACTGCAGTACAGCAGACGAACGAAAATGTCAATCAACTGAACGTACTTACAAATTTCGTATCAGCGACTGTATATTCCTATATCGACGATTGCCCCAATTTTGATGAAGCCCTTGAAACTTTGAGAAAATTTACATAAAACCCCAAAATGAAATTTTTGCCAGGCATGTTCTTTCAACTAGAGAGCAACATCCAAGTGAGTCGATAGAAGATTTTTTACAAAATCTACTACTACTTGCAAAAGACTGCAATTTCAAAGCTGTTACAGCAGAAAAGAACCGAAACGATTTTGTAAGAGATTCTTTTATTAGAGGCTTAAAATCCCATCAGATTCGACAGCGTCTTTTAGAAAATGAAACTCTCGATATCGATGCTGCGTTTAACTTGGCAAGGTCACTAGATTCAGCTATGAAGAACGCGATTTTTTTTCAGCCACAGCCTAAAGTAGCAACTGCTTCACAGCCAACGCCCTCCGACTCTGAGTATCGAGGTCTATCCTTTGAACCGAAGAAAGAAAAAGACACGGGGTACATATCCACTGCCTCGGAGAAACGGAATATCACTCGAAAATGCTTTTTTTTGTGGAAACGTTTTTCATCCCAGATACAAGTGCCCTGCAAAATCTGCTGAATGTTATCTTTGTGGCAAAGTGGGACATTTTGCTAAACAATGTCAATCAACGAAGTCTACTAAGATGTCCGCGTCTATAGCTACTCCTCATTTGGCTGTGATCGAACCAATTGCTGCAGGAGCTCCAACTTCACTCGAACTCGCTACGGTTGACTTAAAGATCGACGGAGTACTTGCTAAAACATTAATAGACTCTGGCGCGTCGGACAGTTTCATGAACCGTAAGTTTGCTTCAGAAAATAATTTTTCTTACGAACCTCGAAAAGGTAACGTGAATCTAGCTTCGAAAATATGTAGTGCTGAAATAGTTGGCTCAATTTCATCTGAAGTTATTTTTCGCGGCCAACCTTATAAAAATGTCGAGTTTAGTGTTGTGAATGATTTGTGTGCCGATGTTATACTAGGCCAAGACTTTATGCGGCTGCATGAAAGTGTCGTGTTCAAAACTGGCGGAGCTCGTGAATCTCTCATAATAGATAAAAACGAATCGTATTGTTGTGTTGCTCCTGCGAATGTAACGCCTCCCCGAATATTTCAGCATACGAATCCTAACTGCAAACCTATTGCTAGCAAGTCTAGGCGATACAGTCGGGCCGATCACGAGTTTATCACGCTAGAAATTAAAAAGCTCTTAGAAGAAGGTATTATCGAACCGTCTGAAAGTCCTTGGCGGGCCCAAGTTGTTGTAACGAAAGACGATCGTCATAAGAAAAGAATGGTTGTCGACTATTCTCAAACTGTTAATCGTTATAGTCATCTAGATGCTTATCCGTTACCGAGAATTGATGACCAAATTAATTATATTGCCCAACATAGTGTATTCAGAGTCAGAGCCAACTGAGTCAAGCCCAGATGATGAACAATACAATCAAGAATCTACGGTATCCGTTGATACTCTTATTCCTTCTCCGTCGCCACCTCAGCCCGTTGTCTTCAATCCTTCAACTACTTCTCCTCCATCAACACGCGGTCCCTCTACACCTCCTGCTTCTACTATACCTCCCGCAGGGGATAAAACTTCCACTACTCCTCCTTTACGACGTTCAACTAGACAGCGTCGTCCTCCTGATCGATACGGGGAAGGGGTACCACACTAATAATTGTTATGTACTATTGGTCATAGGCGCGGGAAGTAGGGTGCCAGGGGGGGCTCAAGCCCCCCCTGAACTTTTTTTAGCCCCCCCTGAACCATTTGAGCCCCCCCTGACAATTGAAAAAATTATGCACTGAGTGCGACGGGATTAATGCCTGCAACGTACATACGTAATGAAGCAAATATTTTTTAAAGTGCTTTTAACCAACGAAGAATCACTATTCTTTTAAAAATCAATCAGTTACCGTATTATTCACTTGGTTAACGTAAAATTTTCAATGTTTGAAGTTCATTTTTAACCGTGTTTTATATCAGCGTTTGCAAACCTTTACAGCAGTCATGGACGATGGACCAGTAAAAGTATAATGGCTGCCAATTCTTGTAGCTGCCAAACACTTTACGCCAAACTACTCTGAATGCTCGAATGAAAGTCGCTACTGATCATGGGAATTACGTAAATCGTGAACGAAAATGCGATGAAGTGCAAAAAAACGGTCCTCAATCCATCAGATGTTCCGAATTCCACCAAAATTTTTGTGAAGAGCTAAAAAAAAGGTCTTCACGGCCCGGACGCGTTACATGAACTGGAAATGTTGGTGGCCAACCTGATTTGTATACATGCCAAATTGACCCGCGATCGACAGCCAAGCATCCAAAGATCGACCGGTACATCGCGATCGACTAGTTGGGCACCCCTAATCAAGCTTATATGAGCTGGTGCAAGTTCTCTTCTGGTTGAGTTTTTTTAATGGTTTTGAATTTTTTCTACCAACCCAATGAAGCGGCTAAATCACTACTAAACTGGCACCGATGATCAGTAGGCTACTCGATTTGAGGGGGATGCCATCCCCCCTGAAAACAACACCATCCCCACATAAAACATTTTAGCGTAAACCATTCCCTTACAACTATAATGACCATCTCTTTTTAGGTCTGCGTGAAAAGTTGTAGCCTACCACCCCCCATAAGTGTTTTCGCAACTCGAGCACTGCCGATGATTGTTACTAAAATTGAGCTAGTACGCCTACCTAAATACCTATATCTACACATCTCATTATGTTAAAAAATGGTTCAGTGCTTTATTTTGATTGTGTGTTTTTTGTTATTTTTAAACCTCAATGGGGCATTGTTTGTTGCATGTAACTCTGATCAGCAAAGCAAAAGTTAGATCGGACAAATTTTGTTTGCCTACTTTTCGGTTTTGTCAGTGAGGGATTTGCATTTTACAAATACATGAGTAGTAATTCGAGCATGGTTAGAAAAGCCAAATGGTAGTAAGCAATCTTGTTTTCCATGATAAAAAATTATCCTGAAAAAATTCCGGTCACTTAAGCGGGCATGCAATTGATGTCTATCAAAATAGGTCTACTGAGTGTCCTGCTCTCAAAAACGTGCGTTCGAAAAAAAGGGGGGTCTGGGGGGCTTCGCCCCCCAGACGTTGACACGATCTTACTATTTTGAGCCCCCCCTGTCCAAAAAACGTTCCCGCGCCACTGCTATTGGTTGTGTTTTATAATAATTACTGTAATCTTTTCCGTGTTGCTTACTTTCATTTTTTTTGGTGGGGAGAAATGTGATAATTTGTTGGTCGTTTTCTTCGAGCGCGTTTGTTGCTGATTGATCGCATGCAACCACGATGTAATCATCTATTGCCGCTTGCCTGCAGCTCGCTCGTATGTTTTATACTGCAATTGGCGCTGCTCGCTGTACCGTATTCTAGTAGTGATCTGCATTGCTAGAAGTAAGACCGCTTTTGGTACCAGTTTAGTTTATCTCTCTCTAACCTGCATTTTTCTTTAGAATGTATGTGTAATTTTAACTAAGATTAGATTAAAACCGCACGAGTCGGTAATATTTCATGTCAGGTAGTTTATACTGTCGAAATGTTGGTTTTTTATCAGTGTTTTTAGTGCCAGATTAGCGAATTAACTGTTAACATTTACTGGCCGCATCAAAATATGTTTCTTCCCTTTATTCCCTTAAGACGAGTTCCCTGGCCTCTCCACCTCACTTTTTGTAAACAACACATATTCACCTTCCTTCTCACTTGTTCGCACGTCACTTCCACTCCTCTTCAACTAATAGGCTACCGGTACTGCCCAGATTCCAACTTCACACTCGAACATTGAGCCCTATGTTGGGCTTTTGTGATCTTAATTTCTCTGGAATTTTATGCACTCCTTGTCCATTTAAGGACTGCCGAGACCTAGGGGCCTGTGTGATTCCGGGGATTCTTTGCACCCCTTGCCCGTCTTAGAGTCGCCGGAGACTATAAGGGGTCATTTTTAAATCAACTTCCATAAGGTTTTCTTGGAGCGAAATTTTACTGTCGCATGCCCTTGCTGACACCTACCACAGTTTCCGGCAGTGGGCCTAGCCTTTGCCTCAGTAAGCGTACCTTACAAGGCAGCAGGGTTGCTGAGATAGTTTGGCCAGTCAGTCGAGGCTGTTGCCCATGTGACGCCGTTTGGAGGCACTACTCAGCTTGATGAAGGCGATGAGACGAATGTATTTAAGCCCCAAGCACATACATGCTTAGGCGACTACTTAAAAATACAAAAGTAGGCTACTACACTCATCACTCATTATGTGCCACACCTTATCTTCTGCGTTATCATAACTGACGAGCAATTAGAAACAAACTTGAGATAAAAATTATATAAGCCAAGAAATTGTCGTAGCTGTTTTACGGTCGTGGGTTTGGGAAAATCTTTGATAGCTCGCACTTTTCTTTTTTCAAGAGGGTGGTTACCTTCTTCGCTTACTTCTTGTCCCAGAAATTGCACATTTTTGACCCCAAAAACGCATTTCGCACGGTTCACAATTAACCCATGGTAAGACAAGCGATCGAAAACAACCTTGAGATGCTCATGATGTTAATCAGCGTTATCATACTTATCATGTGCGTTATCACACCACACCTTATCATCATCTGCGATAAAAGTTTTTAAACATTTTATATGCGTTGTTGTGCAATTGATCTGTTATGGAAATACGCTCTCCAAAAATGTGTCACCAGTAACGTTTTTTTTTTTTACGTACCGGTACGACCAGTGGCGCAACCAGGATTTTCGTAAGGGGGGGGGCTGATACATTTTTGTGATTACGATTAGTTCCTTATTGCTCGTAATTTTCTAGTATCATGTCTGACTGTCTCGCGAGATGACGTAGGTCTATCGTCTATTTCAACAAGGAAAAGCCACGGCTAGTTTTTTTGCTCAAATCAATATCTGTGCATTAAAACAGAAGAGAGCTAAGCGTTATGTCCGAAACTAGTTTCACTACGCATTAGGCAAGCGAAGTTTTTGTGAAATTTAGTTTATAATCTATCCCAAAGCGGCACATAAATAGTCTTTTAACATTTTTTCAACCAAGGTATGCTTATCTTGCTATCTATTTCAACGAAGAAAAATTATGCAAATTACTTGAAAAAACTTTCGCGACAATGTTCAACTTGCAAAGTTTCAATTAGGAAGAGAGAGGTCTTGGTACTGCAGCAATCTTGGACTCGGTGCTTGTTGTCAACGTCATCGAAGCAAATTTAAACAATAAAATGAGATCTTTCACTGGCACTTGCGGCATATATATTTAAAACACTTTCTTTATCAACTGATCGTTCTCGGTGAATCGGTTGCAAAACGAAAACGGCTCTAGGGGGTCCGGGGGCATGCTCCCCCGGAAACTTTTTGCAAATCTACACACTGCAATGGCCATTTTAGTGCTTTTTGAACATTTTTCAGGTTGGCCTACATTTTATTTAAATTTTTGCCCCTATATGTGCGTGCCTCACCAAGTATGATGCACGTGTTCGCACATTTTCGATTACGCGTGCTTAAGGCGTAAGAATTATTGTTATCGAAAAGTTTCGAAATTATGAAAAAAATTGTATTTTTTCTAAAACATATTTAAAATCGGATTTTAGGGAGATGCATCCCCCCAAACACCCCTGGATCCACCCCTATTGCCTGTTGAATATTGACAAATTACGACGAGTATTGGTACTTAAAATTTTTTACAGCTGTTTTATCCACTGTCGTTCATATGGCTAAGGGGGGGGCTTCAGCCCCCTTAGCCCCCCCCCTAGTTGCGC
Source organism: Trididemnum miniatum (assembly GCA_964006365.1). NCBI lineage: Eukaryota > Metazoa > Chordata > Ascidiacea > Aplousobranchia > Didemnidae > Trididemnum > Trididemnum miniatum. The sequence goes on from OZ023240.1 coordinate 20,083,539, forward strand.
CTATGGGTACGACACAAAAGGGTTCAAACGCGATTTCCGTGTAGGCTCCCTACATCGTCGAATTAATAATAATCAGGCAGACAATACGATACCGGTTGTCATTGTGTAGGCCTAGACCTGTGGTTACTTGGTATACCCAAGGCCATTAGGCCTATGTAAGCTTGGGCGATAAACCGCTCAGAAGGCCAAATGGTAACAGCGTCCAGCTCAGCAGCTGCAGACTGGTTTGATTACAAGTCAGGTCTAACTTATGGCTTTAAAATTGGTATGTAGGCTATAGCTTCCTCGCTTGACGCTAATTGAAGGGAGAAAGGGACATTATGGAGAACAAGCCGGCAAGTTTAACTAGTTGAGTCGTGGGGAAAAGCACTTGGCGGGATTCCCCATCTTGGTATGGTAGACAGGTGGCCGGCAACTCCTAAGCGAACTCGTTATAGCGCTTTGATTGCTTTCTCGTGATAGGAGGATGAATATGCAATTAAATACAGGTACAAAAAATATCCAATATTCGATCGCGCTTAGAGGGGAAAAACTGAAAAGCGGGGCGAATGTGTAGGGCGAGGTCGCCATATGCTGTAAGGCACTACTCACCTCTACAACACTCTTCTTGCTTTCTTTTTTTATTAACTAACAGCATTTAGCCTAGCTGCTATCCTGCAAAAGAACAAGAAGAAACATTCATTAATGTTGCCACTTAATAATCACAGATTATAATACAGTGTTGGGAATATAGTTTATAAGTTATCACACATTGTAGTGACTAGGTCATTACAAATGTCCGGGGGCCCAAGCGATGGTGAGTTGGCCTAATCAACTCATCCTTTTTAAAGGATTAAGCTATTTTTCCCCGAAGTCAGTTAATCCCTAAGCGGCCACCATTCTTGACATCGGTACAGAAAGCCTTAGCAGAAAAATTGCCCACTTATGGTGAGAGACTGCGTTGCTTTGCACACTTTAATGGTAGGTCTGCAGGAACCGGGGTTGATGTTTTCGCATTAAAAGCTAGGCGACAAATTCACCCATTCACATGCTCAGTTTAAGTGGACCAAAAACCTAAGAGCTTTCTGCATTATAACCAAACTTTAGATGTCATAATTGAAAAAGTGATTATGATTTATGACATTAAAAATTAAATTGTGAATCTGTGAAGCAGTTCATGCAGAAAGTCCGAAAGCTTTTGGGCCCAATTGAATTAGACATGCGGACAGGGTAATGGTTATTTGACAAGGATAGGATGCAGAACTTTGGACCCAACGCGCAAGCTCCTTTTCTTCATTCTTCATTGTCACAAGCCGTCGCGTTATAATCATCCTGTCATAGGACGAGAGAATTGTATTTGACGTCACCAGATCACATGAATGTTGCGCATGATTAAAATGCAGTTTCGTACACTTTCTGTTACTGGCTCGGTTGAGTGATTGGGGTTAGATCTAGTATCAGCCCCCAGGTTTGATTTGGGTTAGGTTTGGTTAGGATTAGATTCGGTTAGGGTTCAATTTAGTTAGGTTTAGGTTTGGTTAGGACTAGATATGGTTAGGGTCGGGTTATAGATTAGGTTTAAGTCATAGGTTAGGTTAAGGTTGGCAGACAGAAAAAGTGTGGGGGCTTATTCTAGATGAGACCCGAGTAATTGTTTGTCCAGGTAAGCTATCAAGTGAGCCAGCCTATGCTAAGGAAGGCAGTAAATCTGTCCACACCGCCAATTTCAGTCGGCCAAAAGCCCACGGGTGTTCTGCATCACAATTAAGTTTTTGATGTATTAATCACGTTTTTCAGTGGGGAAAGCCTATGGGTTTTTGGTCATCTTAGATTAGTTATGTGGACAAGGCATACCGGTACTGGACAGCTGGGTATTAGGTTTACCGATATGTAAAGTGAGAGGAACTAGTCCAGATAGACTGATAGAGCTACAAAATAGGATATTTGACTGCGGTTAGTTTTGCCATATGGTCCTCTGGATCATTTACGATACAGTGGTAGGTCTTGTCAATACTGTACCTGCAGGTCGTAGACTAGTCAGGTCAACTAGTCTCAGAGACTAATAGAGTACCGAGAGTTGATGTTCAGTTTATCAATGAGTTTTATTCCACACACCATGACATTAAAAATGCAATAGCACACACATAGGATAATGGCATGATAGACTAAATGTAACAGCTGCACCTGCACAGTCGCACTAGCTGTTCAGCTGTGAAGTTTTGCAGATTAGGCTAGAATAGTCTGGGGTCTAGTCTATTTTAGTTATGGCATTCAATTTTCATACGATTCTGCTGCGTCTTACTGAATGTCCACGAGCTTTTGTATGGAAGCATTTGTCTGCACAGAACAGCAGAATGTAATGTAAGCCTTGTCTATATGTAGATAATGAAATTGTTTCTATGGATACCGGTATGTCAATTAACATCAAGCTGTCAAGTCTGGCCTGGTTGACACTGTGACAAGGTTTACTACCGTAGTATTTAGCATTTATTAATTTCTGGCATAAGTTTTCTTGTAAATCTGTTAATCGACTGTGACGTGTAGCATATGATGACAGTTACCGTACCTTATTCTCCACAATTTGCCACAATGCTGCAGCTGTGCAGTGCTCACACTTAACAAATAAAACATGGTATTAACACATTTGATGCTATTTTATACCTCTCCACTTTTTCATGATGTCATCAGGGTGTTATCGGTTGCCAGTAACTTCGCCACATGGTAACTTCACCACTCTTTAATACATCAAAAATTTACATTGCCTACACCGAAACAAGACTTTAAATTCCTGGTTGTCGTAAAAAATTTTATCGGGCCTTTCCACAGTCCAGTTAAATTTATTAAGGTAACATTGTCACATGGTAACTTCGCCACATAGTCCAAACTGTGGGGGAAGATATGGGGAGAGTGCATGGGGTGAGTGGGGAAGTGTGTTGGGGTGTAGAGGGAGCTGTGGGATGAGATAGGGGGGTGTAGGGAAGTGTGTTGGGGTGTGGGGATGAGTAAGAAAAGATGCGTGGGGAGGGGAGGGGTGTGGGAAAGTGTATGGGGTGAGTGGGGAAGTGTGTTGGCGTGAGGAGGAGGGATGTGGGGAGAGGAATGGGGGAGGTGGAGGGAAGTGTGTTAGGGTGTGGGGCCCCAACGCACTTCCCCACATCTCTCTCACCTCACTCCCCTCACCTTTCCCTACATATCTCCCACACCCCAACACACTTTCCTACACCTGTTCCCACATCTCCCTCACTTTCTCAAAGTGTGAAGTTACCACGTGACGAAGTTACCATGTGGCAAAGTTACTGGCAACCTTATTATCATTCAGTCTTTTACCAATTACAATAATCTTATGTATGCTGCTTAAACACTGTCTTTTTGAGTGTGATTTTTTGTATATAATTTTGCTTGTATTTTTCTTTTGCGGTTTTGTTGTTTATTTGATTTTTCTCTGGACCATGCGGTTTTAGCAATGTTTGAGACCTTTTTTTGTGTCTAATACAAATGAATAAATAAATAAAATTAAAAGGGCCAAGAGATTTTGCATGATATATCTAGCTTAGTACCTTTATTGTATTGTTTAAAAATGTATTGCTGGTACGTATGCTTCAGGCATAGTGCTATTGATCAGTTAATGACATTACTCTACTGTTCTTTATAAGGTCTAGGTGCAAATATAAAAGAAAAGTGAGAAACATTTAGCAATTTTTGCTTAAGCGTGATAACCAAGATGATAATTTTTGGCTAATTTTGAATCAAATCTTTAAATATTTTGGCATAATTTGGATGTATTTCAGTGTGCTTTCTGGCTTTGCTCTGGAAATTCAAAAAAGGCTTTGGTCTAACCTTCTTTTTAATACCTTGAAAACTTTAATGAATTGATTCATTCATTCATTTTCTAGACCCGTTTATCCTTGGGGAGTTACGGGGGCAGCAGCTCGAGTTGAAGCCTCCAAGCATCTCGATCCTCTGCAACAAAGGATAGATGCTCTGCTGGGATGCCAAGGCAAGACCAACTAAAATCTTCTATGTAATCTCGCCGTCAAGTTCTGAGATCGCCTCTAGAACTTTGACCAATCGGTGTTGAACAGAGCAGTTTTTTGGCTGTTCTTTCCTGGGGCATTCGTGTCGCATGTCCATACCAACGCAGTTGCGATCTTTCTAGTTGGAGAAGCAGCAATTCGATGTTTACAGATTGACGAATATCTGCACAATTAACCCTGTCCAACAAGGTCTAACGGCTAATTCTTTGCAAGAATCCCGTTTTGGCTGCTTGAACTTGTGATCTTACTTTCTCATTCGTGATCCAGCACTCATGGCCATAAGTCAGAATAGGAACATAGACTGATCTGAAAATGGATAGCTTTGCCTTGGTGCAAAGCTCCCGTTTCAGTACAACAGATCGGTGGAGCTGGCGCATTACTGCGCTTGCTTTTCCGATGCAAATATCCAATGCGCTATTTTGTCTGTCATCACTGGTGAATAAAATATAGCCTGGTCTATTCATTTTTGCTGAAATCTTACAGAATTCAGTAGATGGCATCACCTCTGGTGTTTAAATTGTTAATGATGGCTAGGGTGTTTGAAACATTTTTTCCCCAGTTTGCAAAGTTGCTAAATAGCTCTTGTTTCATCGAAGAAGTTGTGTGATCAATTAATGTACAGTTGTCGGATAGAATTAGGTTATTGAGGATACAGTAATGTTTCAGAATTTTTTTTTATGGGTAAGAAGTATGACCTAAGTTACTATGTTACAGAATTTGTAAGAAGCGTTTAAAGGTTTTCTGTTTTTAATTTAACAATGGATCGTCTATTTGGAAGATCAAAGGCTAAGCAACCCCCACCTTCTCTTAATGATTGCATTTCAAGTGTAAGTATAAAAGTGATTTTATTGTGTATGGTATGATATTTTTATGGACGGTTGATGCTAGTACCGGTGGATAAACAAGAGCATGTTTTGAACTATCCTGTCTGGTTGGATCAAAGTTTTTTATAAGACTGCTTTACGATCATTTTATTTTTAAAATATTGTTTTTTGACAAACTTTTTTACAACCTTTCAAAAACATTGCCAATCGGTAAAATATTTTGGTGTGAAGCCATGCAACTGTTTAGCAGTTAGATTTTTATAATACCGGTGCACCGTTTGCTTTATTGAAGCAAAAGATGTTGTGATAAAAATTTGTTTTCATAGACTGTGTGATGCAAAAGTCCCTAAAGTAGAAATTCAAACTTTGGTAATAAGCTCTTGAAGATTGGGACAAGGGTGTACTGGCAAGTATGAAAAAAATTAATGCCATGGAAAAAGTATCCAATGCTTTAAAGTACATAACATGTACCAATAAATAAATATAAATTATGCGATTAACTTTTTTCTTATTAGATTGATGATAGAACTGATTCTGTTGAAAAAAAGATATCTAAATTGGATGCTGATCTTTTAAAGTACAAAAATCAAATGAAAAAAATGAGAAATGGCCCAGCAAAAAATGCTGTTAAGCAGAAAGCAATGATGGTTTTGCGACAGAAAAAACGGTCAGTACTGGTAACTCCATATGGTCAAATTTATCATGAAGAGTTTTATTGCTGAGTTATCTGTCACAAATGATGTCAAAATTTGTTTTCATTATTGAATGAATGTATTCTTTTGATTTGAAAAATGGGTTATTATTTTATCGACAATTTTCCTCTATTGATGCTAAAAAGTGCAGTGGTTACTTCATGTTATTTACACATTGTCAAACAGTTTTTGAACAAACTTACCGAGAAAATTTTATGGTAGATTTAAAGTATAGCTGATGTTTATTTATGTTTTTATATTTCTATTTAAATGGGAGTAAATGATGTAAAAAGGTAAATTCATGCATATTTAGGTAAGTGGCAAGGTTTGCTTTTGAATTGTATCAACATTTCAAGTTTAGGAGAATGATTTTTTTACTACAATGCGGTAACAGCATTTGCTGCATTTTTAGGGTCGGAATGTGGTATTGTTCTTGACCATTGAATGAATTTAGGTAACACAACACATTCTTTCTCTTGTTTAGGTATGAAGCTCAAAGAGATAATATGATGCAACAAAGTTTTAACATGGAGCAAACAAATTATTCAATTCAAACGATGAAAGATACTCAAACGACTGTTTCAGCAATGAAAACCGGTCTCAAACAAATGAAAAAAGAGCACAAAAAGATTAATATAGATCAAATTGAGGTACTCTGTCTTAAATACCTGAAAAGGCAGCTAGTTTTTTTGATTGGCGTTTAACCAAGTTATTGGTAAATGGTATGAGGTTGGTTAAAATTTGTATTACTTTTCATCTCTAACAGTCCTGGTTTCAAATTAACTGCTGACTACTGCTTATGCTTTTTTTGCATTTGGATACTTTTTGTGGATAGGATCTTCAAGATGAAATGGAGGATATGCTGGAATTGGCAGATGAAGTCCAAGAAACTCTTGGAAGAAGTTATGGAATGCCAGATTTAGATGAAGCCGATCTTGATGCAGGTTTGATATTTTCTTAACCTGATTTGTGCATTGCGTGAGAGTTTTTAACTGAAATATGTTACCTGCCTAACACCAGTTTCCACTTGATAGATTTTATTCTGTAAAGGGCGTACGGATTATTTCATTTCAATTTTGCTGGTCACGTCTTGCTGGTGTTAATTGTACGTGATTGTAGTTGAGGAAGAGCAAAACAAACTTTTGGGTTTTTCATTTAAGTTTACTTAATAAGTTATTGTTTTAGTTCTACTAGTATGTCATAGGAGACAATTACCCTGTCGACATGTCTAATTTTCGTGGGCAATAGGCCCGCGGTTTTGGATCTAGTTTCTGCTTCATAATCAGATTTTTAAGTCAAATTAAGAAAAAGTGATTGTGATGCAAAAACAAAAACCGGTAACCGCGGGCTTTGGCCTACGAAAATTGGCGCATGTAGATAGAGCAATTGTAAACTCTTGTTTCTTGTGAAAATGGCAATACAGCTATCAAACAGGTGAAAAGATTGTTGTAGCGCTATATATACGGAGTTGGGCAGTACCTCGTACCGTTATCGGTACCGTCGATACTTTTAAAAAATGTACCGTTTTTAATATCGTCGTTACTTTTTAGACCATTTTACTCGATATTGCGGAAACTTTTTCTGAATAAATTTAAGAAAGCAAAAGCGGAAAATTGTCCGGGATTTTCCGCGAAAAGCATCTTCGAAAAGTAACGCGAAACCACGTTGTTGTAGATCAGTGGTGGGCAACCACCGGGCTGGGGCCCCGAGCCGGCCCGTGCGAAGTTTGTTACCGGTCCGTATGCGTTTTTAGAATAAATGCTTTAAATTTGAAACATTTTTATGACGTTAGACGCAATTTTCGGACGTTTTTAAATAAATACTTGATAGCTCGATTAGCCTATAACAAATTCATTCGAAATCATAAAATTGACCAAATTACAAAGGCAAATCTTTTGATTTAATAGCGAACATTTGATTATGCTCTCATTTTATCGTAAATCAAATAGCGCTGGGCTAATTCAGTGCGTGAGACGCCTATAGGCGTTGGTGCATTTGAAACTTTTAATTACACACTTTTTCCTTTGTCTAGCGACCTAATTTTGCTATAGCAAAGTTGTCGGATAATACCTATCGTGCTGAGACCGAACAGTTAGTCTTTTGTGAACAAAACGACTTTCCGGTACTTTTGAGGCAATCATAAAACGAGACGGATAAAACTCTTTATCATCGCTTATGTTTTTGAAGTAGCGATTCAGATTGAAGAACTTGCAACGGAACCCTGACTCCAAGGAGGTTTACGATAAGATTCAGACAAATTCAGCTTACTGTTCTATTCGCAGTGAGTCCGAAAAAAGCACAAAAAAAATCATATCTTCATTACACTCGCCGTAATACGCCGAAGCGTGTAACGAGTTCGTGGCGCCATCTTGACGGGTTTGCGCCTGGGCAACACTGATCGTTTCATCTGTATTTGGCAATTCGGCTATAACGTCAATTCGCCTATTACAGCAGTTTTTTTAAATTCCCTAGAGGTGCCGTTATAGACGAATTCTACTACCAATATTGTCAACAATCGATTTCTCAATAGAAATAACTTCAATAACAATGGGAATCTGTGTTTCAAAAAGTGCTCGATAAATGAGTTCAGTTAGAGCAAATATACAAATTCACTCACCGCCGTTAAATAACATCTGTTTAAAACCAGACAGTATGTTTCACCCAAGAGGGATCATCAGGGGTATCTTATTCAAATAGATTCAATTCCATTTCAATAAGATAAGGAGGTGAAACAGATTGTCGTGTTTGTTTCTAACCTGCGGTGAATTTGTAGAAATATGAATTCAGATTCATTAGCAACACATTTATTGATCTGTCACAAACTTTTACAAATGTGTTGCAAATAACGAAATTTTTAAAAATTATAAAAAAAAAGTTCCTCAACGCCAGAGCTGGGCAAACTGCGGACCGCATGCATATCTTTTATTTTTTTGCTCTTCAACGATTTTCAGTGGAAAAATAGTATGTCTGCGGACGTGTAAATCTTTTTTATATTTTTGCTCATCAATGCTTTGTGGCGGCAGTTTGGACCCACACTTTCCGAAAGAGGGCGATTGTGTAAAAATGGTTGAAGTCCACTGGTCTAGACTATATGAAAAAATTTATTTCTGTGTCATTGAATCAAAGTAAAATTATAGACGTGCAAATACTGAGAAAAACGTTGATTTTGATTCATCTAAATTCTAAAAGTTCTGAGTATGCTGCTACTGATACACCAACCTCTACTACAAGTGGCATTGAAAATGAAAACATTTTTCTTCTATGCAATGATGAAATTCGCACAGCAAGAACCTTTGCAACATAGTTTTCGTATAAAGGCCATAAGCTCTTTCACGTCCTTAGTATTGTTCGAATGTAGCAACGTAGCCAGGGGTGGGTCAAACTTTTCTGCTCACCGGGGCGAGTTTCTGATGGTGATAGTCCTTATACCCAGCCTCATAACTAATACAGAACATTAACAGATTATTTATACATGTTGATGTTGCCATACATGAGAATGCTTGTTTTAGTGAGTGTTCCGCTATCGCCTTGTTGATATAACCGACGTGTTCGCTTGCAGTATTAAGATTCGTTAGATCTTACACTAGCACCAGATGCGACATAAAACTTGATAAGGTTTTAATTTTGTTGCTTTGCAAGACGTAAACCAAAACAAAAATTATTTTTTAAGCAAAAAATTTTCGTTTGAAAAGTATCAAAAATCGGTACCAAGTAACGAAATCGCCATTACTTTTTAAAAATGTACCGTTATCGGTACCTACGGTACTTTTTTAGCAAAGTATCGGTACCGATATCGTTACTTTTAAAGTACCGAGTGCCAAGCTCTGTATACGTAGTAAACGATTTTAATTCCATTGTCGCACTGTTGATGCAGGATTTGATGGCAAAGCTAAGCTGCCGTACCTTTTGTTGAACTGTGTGGATTTGGATTTCTTGGTGGAAGTTGTAAAAGCTCATCAAGATTCAACATTGCTTTTATATTTTTCCTGTTTTAGAACTGGATGCTCTTGGCGATGATATGTTTGAAGATGAAGGACTTCTTGACGATACTGTTTCAGTTCCTAATGCACCACAAGGAGAACTTGGAGAACCGTCGTCCACTCAAGTAAGATTAAAAGGCTATTTTCGTTGAGATATCGCTCAGTCCATTAGCAATTGTAAATCGTGGCAGTTGACGTATTTAGACAGGAACTGGTTTATTTTTGCTGCAAATCACAATCAGCGTGCATTTCTGCATCAGCGTTTAGTTGCATCACAGTTATCAAGATTGCTTGAGCAAGCTTTCAATTTTTTTTGCAGGAGGGTGTTGCTGTTGACGAATTCGGCTTACCTCAGTTACCAGCGTGATTTGCAGTCGTTTCGTCTTTTTTACAATGCTTCACTGGATAGCCAAACGCACTTGAAGTTTATTTACCAACTTAAAAACTGGAAAGGGATTGATATTTTATCCCATCTGTTTGTCGATCTGCTTCGACTTAAATTAATTATTGTGTGCAGTTAAGGGCAGAAAGGGATACAGACGAATATTCTTACTGTAACAAAAGTTTTTTTACAACTGAAATATATCGCTACCGCTTCCTATCCTGGCATAGTGAAAGTTAATGTCAAATATATTAAAATGTATAGGTATATGTGGTGTTAGTTCTAAATGAATTAAAAATGCAGCCGATGGGTGCAATAGCTGGTTGATTTTGCACAGGACAACACTTACATTAATTGAAATCCCAGTATTATGCTATGGTTGTACAAAAATGACAAGTTTTTTCGAGTGTAGCGTTTCAGTTCATAATCAGTCAGTAAACCTCTCGCTATTATGAGGCAAAAATATTTCCTTTATCCTATAGGAAGTTTCACTGCTTGTTTCAAATTTTGCCGCTTGTTCAGTTCTTGGTTTGTTTTTTTGTATTGATAACATCGAGCATTTTTAAAGCTTTGTTTCATATTTTTTATTTTCGTCGATTAGGATAGATTAGTAAGAGGATCTAACATCTTTTGCATGATAATTTCCGTCTGTTGACGTTTGTTGATGCGTTTGCATTTTTGCCCGACCGGTAGCGTGGGCAAGAATCCTATTACTTTTTTATGAATGCGATTGTATCAAACTGTAATTATCTTGCCACCCTGCAAGTCACACACACCAAAAAAAACTGAATTTACTGCTCATGAGTAGTTTAACATCCTAATCGTCTGTTTTTAAAACAGAAAATGCAATCTTGAAAATTCGTAATAGGGAATTGCTCTCGTGGTAAAGATCTGTCAATTTTCACTCGAAAATTTTCCAGCGGCGGAGTGCATTATATTTTACGTTTATTTTTTTTTTTTGTTCTATTGTTCCACTGGATGACTGATATCGTAGTAACCTTAGTAGCATAAACTGTATAAAAATGAAGAAATAATAATTTGGTTTGAGATGAAAAGTTGAGATATCAAAAAATAGTTGCAATTTTCTGGAAACATTTTATTTTCGTCAAGATGGCATCTACAGTAGGGTGTTTCATTTTTTCACCATTTTTCAATTGCCCGTTTGGTGTCGCTGCTGTCGCATCTGATGGAGTTTTTGACACTGATCACGCCCGTATTTTTTTCGTTTATGACGTCGTTAGAGGTTTCAGCGCGTGTTTGAAGTTACGCTTTAGTTTAGTGCATTTTAGCTCATTTTGTGTATCTCGAAAACTGTGTACGCCAGAAAGATGGGAGTGGTGTCAAAATGCGCAAAAGGGTCGATATCCTGTAACTTAGCTAGAGACCAAAACCGCGTATTTGCATCAGAAAAAAAGCTATTTGATAAAAACTATACTTATGCCGTATTAATATTATTTTATAGCTCAAGAGCTATAAGCCTATCTCACAAATTAGGTTCGGTATTTTGTTATTGGGCAAAACTATTTCGTTATGAAATAACAAAAGAATATAGAAGCACCTGATAAACGCAATAGGTTGTGAAAATGTTAACTACGTAGGCTAATGCAGATTGCGAGGTCTAAGATAGTGGGGCAGTTGAATTACCGGTAGTTGCGGAATAAGACAGAAAATTGCTGTGAAACGATCAGATGCTGAAGTCCTTGGTAAAGTTGGAAGAGAATCAATTACCTCTTAACATAGATGCAATCAATGACTACTACTGTGTACGCAAGTCAGGATTTTTAAAGAAAATGCTTGGTTTCAACGACTCACGAAAAGAAAGTCAATGATGTCATCTGTATTTGGTAAGCTGCAAGTTTGCCAATTATCAGCTACAATAGAATTCAAACAAAATTGAAAGGTTTGGTGGCAAAATTTGAAGGAACAAAAAGTAGTATAAAAGGTGCGAAGGAGTATCGGAAAGTTGGTTTGACACGACCTTTGATATATGTGAATGTAACAACGTGCGAGATCCCAGAAAATCCGAAAATATTCACTGGCAAGGTTACCTGCTGTTGTTCATGGGAACACCGAATTTCACAAGAGGGGATAACATTTTTAAAAGATCCAAGAACCTCGAAAAAAATGATTCTAACTTTTCAAAAAGACGTTGTTCAGCTTCTGAAGTTTCAAAAAGACGTAGTTCAGCTTCTGAAGTTTCAAAAAGACTTGTAGCTTGCCAAATATAGTTGAATGAACAGCGTCTTTTTGAAAAGTTACAATCATTTTTCTCGAGGTTCTCTGATCTTTCAAAAATGTTATCTCTTGTGGAATTCGGTGTTCCTATAAACAGCATCACGTGACTTCGCCATTGAATATTTTCGGATTTTCTGGGACCTTGCACTTTCACACAGAACGGTTTTCGCAACCAGGCGCGAAAATTGCTTCTTTTTGTTATTATGAAAGCAATTTTGCAGATTATTAAACTTCTTTCAGTGATTTGAAAACTCGAGCAATGTTGGTTTTGGAATCGCTGAAACAAATTTCAAAATTTTGAAAGGAGCGTTCACAAAAACAAATTAAAAGCGTGAACGCGTCCTCAGTTACATTTGCATATACCAAAGGTCGTGTCTAACCAACTTTCCGATACTCCCTTCGCACCTTTTATACTACTTTTTGTTCCTTCAAATTTTGCCACCAAACCTTTCAGTTTTGTTTGAATTCTATTAAAGCTGATAATTGGCAAACTTGCAGCTTGCCAAATATAGATGACATCATTGACTATTTCATTTTCTTTAAAAATTCTGACTTGCATTCGCCGCAAGACTTGCGTAAACAGTAGTAGTCATTGATTACATCTATGTTAAGAGGTAATTTATTCTTTGCCTACTTCACCAAGGACTTCAGCATCTGATCGTATTACTGCCATTTTCTGACCGATACCACAACTAAAGGGAATTCAATTGCCCCACTATCTTAGACCTCGCAATTTGCACTACATAGTTAACATTTTCACAACCCATTGCGTTTATCAGGTGCTTGTATATTCTTTTGTTATTTCATAACGGAATATTATCGCCCAATAACAAAATACCGAACTTGTGCTATAAAATAATAGGCCTATTAATAATGCATAAATTTAGTTTTTATCATATAGCTTTATACGTGGTTTAAGTCTCTAGCAAAGATATAGGAAATCGACCCTTTTGCGCAGTTTGACACCACTCCCGGCTTTCTGGCGTACGCGGTTATCTAGATGCGCAAAATGCACTATAACGTAACTTCAAACACGTGCAGACGTCATAAACGAAAAAAATACGGGCGTGATCAGTGTCAAAAACTCCATCAGATGTGACCCTGAATGTGTTTCAATTCGAAAACGATAAAAAAATGAAACACCCTATATCTACAGTATAGCCCTAGTCTTGTTTCATTGCACCTTTTGTATTCAGTTGCATATTATTATTTATCCTCCTATCACAAGAAAGTGATCAATGCGCTTTAACGAGCTCGCTTAGGAGTTGCCAGCCATCTGCCTACCACACCAAGATGGGGGAATCCCGCCGAGTGCTTTTCCCAACGGCACAAGTAAACTTTCCCAACGCACAACAAGTAAACTTGCCGGTTTGTTCTCCACACTGTCCCTTTAATGCTGAGCGTCAAGCAGGGAATCTGTGAATACCAATTTTAAAGTCATTGGTTTGACCCGACTTGGAATCAAGCCCAAGTTTACAACTCTCGAGGTGGACGCTCTTACCACTCAGCCATCTGACCTTTTCGCAAGCTGCCTCAACTGAAGTGATTTTCTTCTCTGGTCCATGTATTGGATAAAAAACATGTGAAAATGATTCACATTTATGAGGCAGTGTATTTACAAAACCATTACGATACATTTTGACGTTTCTCACGCAAAGAGTTGTTTCCGCGTAGGCCTAAAAATGACAACAAATTTACTTTTGAAATCTGAAGGCAATTTAAGTGGAGCTACTTGAAATCAAAGCAGCAGTATTCCAGTTGAGATAAAAAAAAAGATGAACTACTTAAAACACGCTAAAATCAATTTGTGAACAAAGTTATGGTCATGCAACTCTAGGCAATGTCAAGGAATGTACTGGAGTCTGTTGTTTGTAAAGCGTAGAAATATTCAGCTTTGTGAATTTTTCAACTCTGCTCATCATTGGCGCTTTGATGCCAGGTAAGTCGCTCTTCGTAGAACTTGATTACGACCTGTGGACACTTGACATTTGCTTCTTCGGAAGGAACGAGATCGGCTTCGTCACTGTTTTCCCTGCAAAAAAACTCTTAAAATGTTAATGTGTACTTGGCTGCTGCTTGACGAACGACACATCATTGTTCCTTTCGAAACAAACGTTCAATTAAACAAAGTGTGACGCCGTGAAACTACGAAGAGCTGCACAATAAGTATTGAAATTTTAAATTCTATCATAAATTGGGTCGAAGAATTTGCATTAGTGGTAACAATGGGAACATACGTAGTTAATAGTTATTGCCTACGTTAATAGATCACATCAACTCTGTTTTTCCAGAGTGACAAACATTTCACCGAAATGATTGTGATTGCTACAAACGCAAAACTTCGGAATAAATAATGGTCAATGCATTAATATTACTACCGATCAGAAACCAGACGGTATAACAAAAAAAAATAGAGCGAAACGAGATCATAGCTTTCGGGGACAACCAGCAACTGGTTGCGCTAGTGGTTACAGACATCGTTATTGGTGCGAGAGGTCTGGGGCTGGATTCCAGGCACGGTGAAATCGGACCCAATGTCTATACTGCCGCAACGTTACTTCGGAGCAGCGTGGCCCAGGCGTTGAACTGCAGCGATGGGCCACGTGTAACAGCGATGGCTTTAATGTACCCAACACGCTGAAATTTCAAAGTACAATCATTCGATCGCTTTTTTTCTGGCTCTCTGCTAAATTAGGGAAAAAGGAGCTAACACTGCCAGTGTTTACATGGTTTCAATTTTTTTCAAAATGTGATTTTATTCGCTCCAGGTGCTCAGATCGTAGTTAATATTCCAGAATGACACTGAAATTCCATTTTTCCAAATCCGGGCAAGGGGTAATCAAAAAACAGCCCTAACACGGGTTCGGGAAAACCCAAATCGGAACACTAGATGGGCCCCGCCATTCTTATCGAGTTCAGCATAATATGGCAAGTCGAAGGAAGATTTTTAATTTTTACTCTCACCATTTCATCAAGAAAGTCAACTGGCCGCCAGAGTCGGTTGCACCTATGATTTTTTCTGGTTTTAATCCTCTACCGAATCCTCTGGGGCGCTCTTCCGTTGCTTTACTCTTCTTAGGAGCAGGTTCTGATTTTTCTGGTATTGATTTTCGCTTTTTCTCTTCTGTGTAGTAGTGAATAGAAGTTTAACTTTTGTACATCTATTTGTAACTGGGCGTTTATCTTAACATCCATATGTAACCGGATTTATGCCTGTTTAGGAGATAATTTACTATCGTAATTTTACGGAACCTCATGGAACACGGATATCTCAACACACAGTTCGAAAACAGCACTTCCAGCTGTTTGCCATTATCATTACCCACGCATTAAACACTACTATAGTGTCTATCTTCTCAATTGGCAATACATCAACATTAGGGTGATGCAAAGGCTCCCATCAACTTCAAATGACCCCTGTAAAATTTGAGAAAATTTGATGCTAATTTGGGGGTGGCAGAAAGCCCCCGAAAGTTCACTGGGGGTCAATCTTTGGAGGAATGTCATAACTCAAGAACTGTTTGGCCTAGAAAGCCCATTTTGCATTCAAATGATGCGGAATAGCCATGTTTCTATCTGTTGTAAGAGAACATTTTGTAATAAATCTCATAATTTTTGAATAATTTTGAAAAAACTGTATTTCGACTCTACTGAAGGCTTCATATTTTTTCCCTTGGATTTTATGAAACGTTTTTTCTTGTATTTGTTGATGCTTTTGATCACAGGCAGTCACGGTATTGTCAAATGTCTCCAAATTATGTTTTGTTAGTACATTTTAAGAATGATTAGCAAGTTTATACCACGTTGTTAGTTACCAATATAGGCGTATACAACATCACGGAAGAATTAGTCACTGTTACTGACTAATTCTTACTTGATGTTGTAGTTACATTGTGTCTCTTTTCACTGTAACCAATTTCTTTATAATTGTCCCGTTATTATTGTACTTACTAGGGTACATCGCGATGAAATCATGAAGAGCCGGCGCCAAGGGGGGGAGGGGCAGGGGGTCTGACTTTGCAATCAACAAGCGTACTCTTTTGAAGAAAGCAGCTTTTGTGCTTAGTGTGGTTAATTATCACAAACTTTGGCCTTCCCTGATTAACGCTTGGCCCCACTATGTCAACTGGCACCAGCTCTGTGCTCATGCATGACCATTTGATTTTACGTAGGAATGAAAATACAGTGTGTTGAAGGTTTTGGGGGTTTGAACCCCACCTATCGGTTCAGAGCTTTTGTGCTTTAATACCGATATTCACTTGATCTGCTGAAAGAAACGATAATTTTGGTGGTTGCTTGATCGGCGGCTGTAGTAACATCACAGCGTATGCCCACTACCACTACATAGCGTAGTTAAATTACGAAATGTGATTATCGTGTCATAATTTTGTTAACTGCTCTTGCACAACTGCTATCGTAAAAAATGTTGCCAGTTTACAGTAGCCGCAATTTAAACTTCCAAGGTGATTAGGTGTCCATACTTTGAGAAAAGCAGCTACAAATCTAGATATTGAATAGCTTTAGGTTTAGGACTTTATGAACAAACTGTAAAAAGTTCTAGTAAAGATGTTTAAAAATGGCAATTTAATACTTCCTCCTTACGACGGCTATACTGTGCTAGGAGGAGGAGATTAGCATAAACAGCGTTGCAATGCAGTGAGTGCTTTGGCTGATGCATATTTACAATAATCAATAACTTTTTGCGCATTTTAAGAGCATAGTCAACAAAAGCGTTCTCAATATGCAAAAAACGTTTCTATTTTTGGGCCCCTAAAGTTTGGCTAACTTAACGTCGTTCTCCTGGTATTGATAGCAAATGTTTAATCTGAACATGAGGTTTTAGTTTGAGGTAGAACAAAAATATGGACAAGTCCAGAAGTAATGATGGTATAGAGTTATACAGGGTGACCCAAAAAAAACGGGCCCCAATTCTAATTATTCTAAATACACGGGGCCCGTTTTTTTTTGGGTCACCCTGTATACGTTCCCGCCCTTTACTGACAAAAGTATAATCGCTTTGCGCACTGCGCAATCGCATCGTAAGTGACACTGAAGTTAAAATCCGGGTTAGTGTTTCAACCCCCTTCCCTATTTGAGAATTCCTGCCACTACCTCTTGCTCTCCTTATTGATCATGAAAAGAAGCACACGTAACACATTGTTGAGGTATTAAAGGAAGATGAGCTTGATGTTGAAGCAAGCCCAAAAAGAACAGGTGCAGGATACGGTTGGGCGAGTTCGCACTCTCAAAAGAGGTAACTAATGATCTAGCAAGATTTGCAAGCAAAGACAGTATTAGTTTTTCAACATTTTGAAATTGGACACTGCTTTCTTGCATAACTCCTGCGTCAAAGTGGCCTTGCGAACAATCTCGCCTTTCCTCAATGGAAATTTTTAGACACTTTGTGTGGTCAATGACTCCGCGCTAGATTTATACAATGGTGATGCAATTATACAGCGCTAGTATGTTAAAGTCTACCTCTCAAAGAAATTTAAAGTTCGTTGGTAATTTTTGCATGTTGTATGACTGCTCATGCAAAAAAAAACTATGTTAGATACAACTTGGTGCAAGGAACAATTTAGCAGCTTTCTGAACCAAGTTTAAGAAAATTATTTTCCGACTCCAAACTTAATTACTAATGTATCTAGCCTTCAATCAAGGA
The DNA here is from genome assembly GCA_964006365.1 of Trididemnum miniatum. NCBI lineage: Eukaryota > Metazoa > Chordata > Ascidiacea > Aplousobranchia > Didemnidae > Trididemnum > Trididemnum miniatum. The sequence continues at coordinate 20,101,327 of OZ023240.1, forward strand.
AAAGTAGTTTTTTCAAAATTACTCAAAAATTATGAGATTTATTACAAAATGTTTTCTTACAGCAGATAGAAACACGGCTATTCCGCATCATTTGAATGCAAAATGGGCTTTCTAGGCCAAGCGGTTCTTGAGTTATGACATTCCTCCAAAAATTGACCCCCAGTGAACTTTCGGGGGCTTTCTGCCACCCCAAAACTAGCATCAAATTTTCTCAAATTTTACAGGGGTCATTTGTTGCATGAACTTCACCACCAAAACAAAGTCAGGCATTCTTCGTCAATTTTCTCAAAATCATGGGGCGCCTGCATCACCCTAATCAACACACCTTACACCAATTGCATATAGAAGTTCAATATAAACATGGTCAGAACCTTTGTCTTTGCTTTTCTTGAGGTTTGTTTCATATTCAGAAATAAGATCAGGGCAGTCCAAGTTTTCATCCGGTTCCCAAGTATTATCCGAACTGTTTACAAAAAAATATAAAACATTGCATAACTTAACAAAACATTAACTAACAAAACCCTGATTGGGTGCTATGTGTCAATACAGAACCACAAAAACTGAAGCAGCCCTCGCAAAGCTGTCAAAAGTGTGGCACAAATAAGTGAGATTTTATCTTACTTGCATTATATATTGCAAATGATGTCTTATAATTACGATATTTTTGCATTACCACACATTTAAACAAAGAAAAAAGATATATAAGGGATAAAATGTAAAAGAAGATAAAGAACCAATTGACTAGGCCCAGATACAAGATGCATCGAAAAATGGAAGTAGTCATTCAAATCATAACCAGGCTGACTGGTTAACACAGTCGTTTAACACATTATCATCAGTGAGGGAGGCCTGGGATCAATTACTAAATTGGTCAAATACTACACAAGGCTGCCAATACCTCACCACCACTGCAACATTTCCTTAAAACTGTGCACTGAGGTGCTAAGTCATGGAGATAACCCCACCTCTTGTTATACATGCTTAAAGTAATACTGCAAGCATAAAGGGGTAAGACTTGTAATTTTTTTGAAACCATAATAATCTTGAAAGAAAGTTTGCAAAATGAATGACTGAGCTGCTTTAGCAATATGTGTTTACAAGTGCAAGCAAACTAAGGATGTAACAGATGTAGCTGTGCTTTCACATGTAAATAATTGCAGATACTGCAACTATGGATATCACCTATATTCATCTACTTTGATGTCAAAAACCTTGCAAAAACGCAATTAATTTCAACAAAGATGCCAAAAGACTGAGAAAAAAGTGACAATATTTATTTTTGTGAGTGAAAATTTGCTTTTACAATGGTTTTATTGTATGATACCACAATGAAACAAACGACAATTGCTTTGTAATTATTACATATATAATTTTTACAGAGTACCATACAACATCTGTTTCTGCATTAACTAGCTCATCACATCAAAAAAAGGCAAGGTATTTCCTGCCTATTGTCACGTTATTAATCAAGTGATATATTTTGAGTTAATAATCCTTTGATAAAACGTCTTACTTGCCTAATTGAGCTAGTTCTGTAGTTATAGTCATTTGGTGTGGGAATTAATTGCAACACGTGACGAGAGGCACGATAAAATCCAGAACTTTCGCTGTTTATCGCAGGTTTTGATTAGAATTACTCGATATATCTATACTGGAACCTTCCAGAAACTTCTTGAGCATTTTTTTCATCTTGTGTATGATGTCATAATCGACATTTTGCAATCTATGGTGTTGCTTACACTAATGGAGACATTTACTGTTGTGTCGTAATTACGTAACAATGCATAGGCTACTATCTGGAATTTTCTGGAATCGCAAATTTTCTATAAATAGGGGCAGAAATTTGTTATTGTAGTCAGATGAGTATTAGATGTGTTTAAAGTAAGTCTGTCTTGCTGCTTTTCGTATTTTGAGTCAGTGTTAGTGGAGATTTAAGAGTGATTTGTATTGCTCTGGGAGGATTATTTTTTGAGTCACTTAATATATAATTTCGTTATATATTAAGGGTGTTTTTTTTTAAGTGGTAGATTGCAAGATTTCCAAAGACCATAGGATATATAATTTACTAGTACTCTCATGTTGTTCTTCAGGATAGATAACATTTCTGTTGTCAGAACGAAAAGTTTAATCTTTAGCTAAGTCTCAATATCGCGACACTATACTGACTGGCTAGAGTCTAGTCTATAGACATCCACTGGTTTTGCTGTTTGACTGGCTAGCGTCTACAGGCGTCAACCGGTTGAGCCAATCAGTATTTTGCCTTTAATGGTAAAATGGACACTTCCTAAAAAATGTATTGAAATTAACTGCGCAGCTGCCCCAAAGCACTGAATACAACATTTCAAACCAACAATGCGTACATCACTGTGCAATACAAAACATATTGGCACACTCTTCCAGTATGTGGGTGCATTAGTTTGCCATTAGATTATACATTTTTATACTGCACAACCTGACAACATGATAACAAATACGCTCAATTGAAGCATATCGTCACGTTAGTGCAAAAACTGCGTTAGCCATTTTTTGGTGAAATTGAATTTTTAAGCACCATCTTCTTCCGCTGCATTAGCACTATTGCCTGATACGCTTTTTAGAGAAAACTATCAAACTTATCACAAGTTATGCCTCAGTTTCTAAATTGCGTAACTCAGCACATTAAATCGACCATTGTTAAATAATAATAACGTATTGTACATGATGAAACCATTTAGTCTCTCATGCTTCGTCATTTCACTTGTGCAGTGTGACACAATAGTAACTGAGTAGGTATAGACTACACAATCACAGATTTTTTGCGTTTTTCTCGAAACACCAAAAAATGACTAATGCAGTGTATGCACTAACACGACGACATACCAGTACATAACCAGTAATTAAAAAGATAGGGCAAACATTTAAAATTATAAATCTGCAGCAGTGTTGGAACTGCATGCAGGCAGTTACAGTAACACGAAATACACTACCGGTATTTTGTGAAATTATTAAATCTATTAAACTACCGGTATTAAATCATTTATAAAACAAAGCAAATAATGAATTTAACTTACTCTGAAAATCCTTTCCACTTGATCAAATACTGCACTTTACCTTTGTGAATTCTCTTATCAATTACTTTTTCTACCTCAAATTCTTCTTCATTTTCAGCATTATCATCCATGACATCATCTTTGGAAAAGTTTTTTTTGCCCATTGCAAAGTATTTATTAGGACCAATCTACCAGCGAAGAAGTCTTTAAATGCAGAATATCAACATATAATTTTATGACAAACCTGTGAACATAACTATACCGGTATCAGCAGATCATGGTATGATATAGGTTAGTAGCCACTGGCCAGCTGGCAGAGCTGAGCAGTGAGAGTGGCATAATGGTAGGGGGTATGCAAGTGAACAAATTAGACTATGGCACCAATGCAAAGTAACTGCGATGCAGGTCTAGTCTATAGACCTACCAACATTGATTTCAGTGCAGACAAATTGTATTGCACAGTGATGCATGCATTGTTGGTTTGAAATCTTGTATTCAGTGCTTTGGGGCAGCTGTACAGTTGATTTCAATCAGTTGTTGTTTTATCTAAATAGGCCTACCAGTGATAGGCTAGTGCATATTTTGTTCATGAAAATTAACGCTTAATCTTTTAAAGCGTTTTAGCCTTCATTTCCACATTTCCTCCTGAATTCCTCATTTTGATCAATTCCTCCTAAATTTTCTCTTTTGCAAAAAAATCTTTAAATGAGGAGAAATTTCTCCTATATCCTGTATGTGGAAGCGCTGGCTAAATCCTGCAGGAGCAACAAGGACCGCCTTTGCTAGTGAGTTAGGAGCACAAAGACCGCTAGGGGCGCTAGTGAGTCTATCGTAAGGATTGGGGTTCGGGTAGGGCAGAGGTTCTTAACCTTTTTTGCATTCTTTACCCCTTGCCGATTGAAAAAAGTATAATTCACCCACAGGGCAACACTTTCACCTTTTTAATACTGAAAATTGAAGTTAGTTTTAGTTTCTACTTCAGTAAAATTACCCCTTTGGTTACCTTCAGGCGGTAAATTTAACCCCGGTTAAGAATCCCTGGGTTAGGGCATGGGGCCCATAGTAATAACTCACGAGCGTCCCTAGCGCTCCTTGTGCTCCTAAATTATTTGCAAAGGCGGTCCTTGTGCTCTTGCAGGTTTTAGCAGGACCCTTTCATGCAGTGCTTTGAAAGTTTTAACCAGTATCAGCGCCTGAGCGGTGTGCGCACTGAGCAGTGAGCGGTACACTACAATAGACGAAGTTTTCTGGTCTGCAGAATAAGATTTGACACAAAGTAACCAAAACGACGCTTGATTGACAGGAGCGCAAATGCATGTTGAGCATTGGGGGAATGATTCAGCAAAATTGACCATTTTTGGATATTGGGGGGGGGGGGTGAATTAGCAGAATTGATCATTTTTCGATATTGGAGGAATGATTGGCTTGTATGGGGAATTTTCCACTTCCATGAAATAAGTTGGGGGGAAGCTGCCAGATTATTGTTGGGATACATCCCCTCCATTCCCCTGGATTTGCACCCATGTTCATTGAATTTTTGAGAAACATTGGCAAGTCACGTGACAAATTTTATTCTACAGACCAGATAACATCGTCTATTGTAGTGCCTACCGCAGTGAGCGCCTCGTTCAAGAATTAACGCTCGTTTGCCAGAAAACGGTTCTGCAAAAACAAAATTTTGAATTGTGGCAGGCAGTTTCAGATTTGGTTCAAAACAGCTAAGCATCGAACCGCTTGAAATATAGCTCGGGTTGACGTTCAGGTTCCGTAAAATTTATTATTAGCGGTTTACCTCCGGTTCAGGTTTTTTGTCGTTTGATATTACTGGTTTAGGTTCCGGTTAAAATTAAAAATACTCAGACTTATCGGGTTCAAGTCAAGTGAAGTTTATTTTACCAGAACGCTAAATAAAGAGCGCAGGACGGAAACGGCGAAAGCTTTACGGTCATCTGAGTCAGCCACACCTTCGGCAGCAACTTACAATTATCATACTGGTAGGCTACAATGCAAAGAGCTTAAGACACAGCGTTGAAAACATAAAGCACTGAAATTCACACTCGTATGAAAAATAAAATATATGTACACAAGCAAAAAAGCAATGCAAATTTGTTTTATCAGTTTCTTTCACATTACAGGCCTATATAGGTTGCCTACCGGTAATAGAATGTTGTAGCATAATTAGACAGTGCCGGTAATTAACACAGCTTCGATGCCGTTAACACGGCTGTTTTAACTGCAATTGTGACGAATTTTAAGCAAAACAAAGTTTTATTGTAGCCTATCGCTCAAAAAAAAGAAAGTAATTTTGAAACCATGTTTGAGGATTAAAGGAAACAGTTGTCAGCTCATCCAATTAGTTATATTTCAACAGAGCATTACTGTACTTTTACAATAATGTTTGCACTTTAAAAACTATAACCATGACGAAATTCCTGTGGAATATTTGTCCATATATTTAAACCAGGAGTGGGGAACCTGCGGCCCGCTCAAGTTTTGAATGTGGCCCGCGTCAGAACTTTGTTAAGTGTACGACACACCGCTAGAATAGAGAACATTAATTAAAAACTGCTTCATATTCAATTACATGCTATATTTGTGACAAAAAAAACGAGCAAAAGTCTCTAATTTTACGATAAAAATAACTCACCGTGAATGATTAGTAAATTCGTGACGTAATATTTTGTAGGCCAATCTTTAAAGCGAAATTTACGACTTAAAAGTAAATGTGGCCCGCTGAAAATATTATGCGATCAATGTGGCCCGCTAAGCTTTGCCGGTTTCCCACCCCTGATTTAAACAGATGGGATATGATGAAGAGTTTTTTTTTCCCAGCTCGGTCGAAACGTAACTTGATAAAACTCATTCGTGTGTTTTTGTCTAGTGTAGTAGTGTTATATTGGTGAACGCTGTTGAGTTTCGTAAAATAGTAACAAAAGTGTTCTGGAAGCATTTGGTAACTGAATTTATACATAAATTTTGCTAATTCCATGTTGATCCTATCATGTGTTTTTAAGACGTTAAGCGTATAATGAAGTATGAAATTGGTAGGAATTCGAGTCGGACAGGTAAGAGCAGCGATGGCGGAAGCATTTCTAAAGTGTGGGGGGGGAGGGGGGGCAAAACCAATGACCAGATTTTTTCCACCTACAACCAGGGCCGGCAGTGGCGTAGCGAGAAATTGTAAAAGGGGAGGGGGAGCGTAATTTCCACACTTTTTTCAGCGTCTTTTTTACAACGGAACTAATTTGAAGCTGATTAAGAAACAAGAAAAGCTCTAGGGGGGTCCGGGGGCTTGCTCCCCCGGAAAATTTTTGAAAATTTACATGCTCAAATAGCTGTTTTGGTGCTTTTTGAATAATTTTCACGCAAATTGTGTTTAAATTTTTTGACCCTAATTCTGAGTGCTTCGCCAAATAGATTGACTGATTTCTTCATCTTTATCCTCCTATCACGAGAAAGCGGCTGAGGCGCTATGCGTAGGACGAATCCAGACTCGCTTAGGAGTTGCCCTTGTTTCCGAGTTTTCGGTTTGAATTTTCTTCTGACTTCTTTAATTTGCTGCTTGCCAGATTCCACCAAGCAGAGATAATCATCGTGAAGCATCTTATCCAAGGACGCAACAACGAGACTAGGTTAGGAGTTGAACCATTAACCTTGCGATCATGGTCGTCGTAAAAACGACGCTCCGAACCACTGCGCCAGGCTGCCGACTGCCTATGATATATTTATGCCACTGCAATAGGCCTATGATACATTTTGTTTGCACACTTTCAATTATGCGTGCTTAAGGCGTAAGGCTTGTAGCTATCGAAGAGGTTCAAAATTGTAGAAAAATAGTAGCTAATGCATCAAAAACATTTTTGAAAATGTTTTGTGGTAGGAGGATGCATATCCCTCATCCCACCCCTTTGGATTCGCCCCTGGCCATAAAGCTACAGAAACCATTAAAAAAATTTGGCATACTTTAGTCACTTGGCGCCATTGGTATTGTTTTTGTTTGCTAAAAGGCAGAGTCAAAGGAGGGGTGGGGCATGGCACATTGACCCCGCCCGTAAATACACTCCTGAGGGCTGGATTTAGACAATGAGAAGCCCTAGGCTAATTGATCACACTGATTGGAAAAGCAAAAAAAGGTCTTCACGTCCTCAGATGTTCTGTTTTTACTGAAAATATCGGTATAGTGAGGAGCAAAAAAAAGGTATAAGGCCTACACGTCCTCAGATGTTCTGTTTTCCACTGAAAGCGTCGGTGAAGAAAAAAAAAGGGCTTTATTGTTTGTGATGAGGCCCCCATTTCTCCGAGGTCCTAGATTTCAGCCTGCTTAGCCTATATGTAAATCCGGCCCTATGCCTACAATCCATAGTAGCCTGTTCACACATGACATGTCCAATTTAGAGGGCTTCAGACCCACGGTTCTTGCTTTTAGTTTTTGTTCCCCCAATCCCACAAACAAAACTTTGAAGAAGATATCTTCGGATTTAAGCTTTTTGAGGGTTTTAATTTCAATGGTAGGCCTATTAAGTTTCAAATACATTCACGCAGAGGCAATTTTGTAGAAATAAACGCGTAAATTAGGGCCTACCCAGGGCCCCCTCTGAAAAAAGTGGGGGGGCCAGGGTCCCCCCGGCCTCCCCGGTTTCGCCACCTATGGATAAGAGCAAAGCTCTTAGAATTTTGTTTTGAAGAATGCTTAGTTTACAAAGATTACTTTTTGCCGCTCTACCCCAGTTTAACTAAGAATATTAAATATGTGACTGAAATAAAGAATAATAAACTAACTTCAAAGTGGATAACGAAACATAATACCTTAGCTTGTATGTCAAGCCACACACTTTTGAGTTTTTTTTGTTGTCTACTTGATGTTTCCACGTTAACTTGTTGTCAAAATAAACTCCAAGATATTTTACGCACTCGGTTTTTTCAATTTGGTTATGATTAATGAAAATATCAAAGTTACAGTTGCTAAGAGGCCGTTTACTATAGCAAGCATGAAGCAGCTTTTTTACAATTTACAGTTAATTTGTTGTACGACATCCAATCATTAATTTTCACAATTTCGCATTTAATTCTGGAACGTAACATATTAATATTGCTGTCACACTTGGCCCATGAGAAAGGGACAGGGGGGCAAATGACCCCGGGGCTCATGCTGTTTTAGGGGCCCGTTTGTCCACATCTAACGAAATAAATGGAGCCAAAGCAAATTTAAAAAACAATTAAAACAGCATTTGTGCTCAATATACTTTAAACAATCAATTTTATGGAACGCATGGGCCCCCAACATAAGTCATCATGCTGTTCTAGGGGCCCATTAGCCCATATCTTACGGAATAAAAACTGCCAAAAAAACTTCCAAACAATTGATTTTATAGAGTGCATGGGCCCCCTGCATAAATCATGCTGTTCTAGGGGCCCATTAGCCCATATCTATATAACGAAATAAATGGAGCCAAAGCAAGTTTAAAAAACAATTAAAACAGCATTTGAGCTCAATATACTTCAAGTAATCAGTTTTATGGAGCGCATGGGTCCCCAACTTAAGTCATCATGCTGTTTTAGGGACCAATTAGTCCATATCTTACGAAATACAGCAAAAAAATTAAAAAAATTATAATAGCATTTGAGCTTGATATACATCCAAGCATCACCGATTTTCCTGAGCATATAGACTCCATAAAGTTGCATCATTTTGATGCGTATTCTATTGCTATGGCATAAAGGCGCATTGAGCTGAAAATTAAGATTTTTTGCTTCATCAGCATTTCATTCGGCTTCGTCTTAATTAAAGACAATGTTGAATCACTAACATGTTTATTCGAGATTTGCGGCTGCGAGTATGCGATTGTGACCAGTTATAGCATTCCAACTGTAGCTTGAAGCTGGAGAGATCAGTGGAATATTTAGGTTTCATGTACGCATCGTTAGAGAATTTTTAAACAATCGAGTAGATGTTAAACCTCAGGTATTGGCTTGAGTTTGACGGGAGCACAAATTTCATTTAAACGTTAAGGCATTTTGAAGCGACAAGATATCGGTATTTAAAGCATATTATGCTTAAAGTAATCGGCGAGGCGAGACAACTAGACAGTGCACGACACGAGGTCAACGAAACACAAATATAATTATTCGTGAGTAGCAGAGTTTCATTGTGTACGGGTAAAAACACTGTTGGTTCAAACAGGTGTTCAAAAATGTTATGTGGCTCTCACAAGAATGCAATAAAAACAGTCCAGCTTCTATGGCTCCCTTGGTCAAAAAGAGTTACCTAATGCCTATCCCCGGACTGGAGCAAATCTTTTCGATGATCGCATGAGCAAAAGACGCACGGTTGGAGTCAGTGTTTTTAAATAAATGCTGTCAAATTGATTGATTTGGTATTAGGTTTTAAAAACTTTTTTTTTTTTGGAATATATTTAATTATTCTTACAATTGGTGGAAGGTAGGCTATATTTTTGTGAATGCATATTAAGAAATGATAAAACATAAATCCGGTGCACAAAAGCAAAAGATCTTGGGAAGATGCTCTTGACCAGGAAACTGCTAATGAAGTGTTGAATGTAGCGAAAGTAGTCCAGGGAATGATATTTAAGTTTCAAATAAAATTTAGTACCTACTCCGAGTGATGCGGGTGATGATGTAAGCAAAGTCGTAATTTGAATGTCAATATTGTATAGCTGATAAAGCAAATGTAAGTTCCCCTAATCCAAGTGCTTGTACTGACAATGGAGTTACTACTGTACGCAGCACTGGAAGCGAGACTCCAAACACGCACTATGACTTTGACCTTGTCCTCACTGAATTTCCATCTATCTTGTAATTACTTAGCGCGATTCATTGTGGTCATCAAAAATATCCTCAAAATTTTCTCGAGGATGAAACAAGCGAGCTCGTGGTATCACCTTAACCGCTTTTTCGCTATAAAGGAGACAAATAGGCAACCAACTAACTCACTGAATTTACTAAAATGTTGTTTTTGTGCTTAGAGATTGCAAAAGGTAGGGGGCCCACCAAAAATTTTGCCCCTGGCCCTTTGGCGGCTCTCGGAGCCCCTGCTGTCACATAGATGTAAATTGGTGTCATCAGCAAAAAGAGTATAGTTTCAAAATTTGTAGCATGCGGAAGGTCATTGACATAAAGTAAGAAAAAAAGAGGCCCAGTATTGAGTCTTGCGGTACTCCATATTCAACAAAGCACAATAAAGAGATTTTTCCGTCTATTTTTGTGCAAATTCGACGTACAGCGAAATATGAACGTAACAATCTAAATATTTTGCCGCGAAATCCGTAATGATATAATTTTTTCAGTAGAATTTTGTGATCTACGCCATCAAAAGCTTTTCTTTAATCAAGGAAAATGGAGCTGGTGATTTTGTTTAAGTTGTTTAATAATTTATCATAACATGAAATGATCGCAAGTTCAGTGAAATTGTTTTCTCTGGAGCCAAACTGGGATGATGTTAGTATGTTGTTTTTAACCAAAAAGTCTGAAAATTTAACTTTTAAAATTTTTTCAAATAATTTTGAAAAAACAGGAAGCAGAGAGATTGGGCGCGCGCGGAATTCGTCAAGAGATTTTGGAGAAGTTTTTGGAATTGGAATAACATGAGCCAATTCAAAATCATGTGGAAAAATTTCTTGTTGGATGCATTTATTGAACAGGGAAGCAAGATAAGGAAATAGAATAGGCTTTGCTAATTTTATAAACTTAGGAGATATGCCATCCACACCCGGGGCAGAATGAGGTTTGATGTTATCAATAGAATTGCTGACATCTTGCGCAGAAATTTCATCCATGGCAAACGATTGCATGCACGATTTGCTGCGAATTTTGAAAAAGTAGGATTGGATGACGGCAGATTTTTTGACATGGTTTGTCCAGTGTTAGCAAAATATTTACTTAAGACTTTCCAGAAATTTTGAAGAATCAGTTCTCACATTTTCACCTTCGATATTTATTGCAGAGGACAGTTTTTTTTTTTTTTGTCACAGTTTTTGAAATTTACAATTTCTTTTATTAGCCTATAGACCAAATTCGGAAAGCATTTTTAGTTATGTTTTTTTTATCAAACTTTCGTAGTAGTTTCGCTTAGCAAAGTTTTTAATATGGGTTAATTTGTTTACATACTTTTTGTACTGTACCTTGAGAGTGCTATTGGTGCAAGCGCTATTGTTTTTGAAATATTTTTTGAAAAATTTATGTTTAGTTTTAATTGACGTTAGAATACCACGCGTTATCCAAGGCTTGTCGCTTAGTCGTTTTTCTTTTCTGAACATTAGTCGCAAAGGTGCATGCTTATCAAGGATGGAATTGAGTACAGTGGTTAGAGTAGAAACCTTGGTTAACATTAGTTTCGTCAGTGGGTTTTAAGTTAAGTTTTGATTGGTTATTGTTCAGTTTAATTAAAAAATCGTCTATATAGCTTAAAGTATACTTCATACCTCTCTTAAATTTAGTTATTTCGTTCAATACGCATTTAATGTTTTCAGCAATGAAAAATGTAGGGAGATGATCAGAAATATCAAAAATGCAGCATATCCCGCTTTCATGAACTTGATTCGTGATGTTGGTATAAATATGATCAAGCTATGAAAATTTGCAATTATCTGCAAACCTAGTTGGAAGATTAATGAGCAATTTGCATCCGAATGAGTTTAAAACGTTCATGTAGTTTTCAGTTTGTAGATTTTTTGTTGAGTGTTGATGTTAATGTCTCCTACCACAATGTAATTAAGTTTTTTGTTTTCTAGCTTGCTTGAATTGTCACAAAGTTTTTCGTGAAATAAAGGAATTTTTTGCTTGGGTGCCGATAAATAACTGCAAAAATAAAATTTGAAAATTTTAATTCTACTTCTATCCACAAATCTTCGCAGTGTTGTAAATTAAGCAGCAAATCATTACGTAGCCCTACACGGAATTTTATAGCGTCCTTATGTAAGCAAACTCCTCCAACACAAGTAGGCCTATTTGAATCATTACGCAGTAACTTATAGTTCGGGATATTTACATTTGAAGTACTAAATGAATTTAACTTCGTTTCCGAAACCGCAGTGACTTCAAACATTCTTTGGATGTTAATAAAAAAATCACCAATTTTGCATTTGTTTTTCGAAAGGCTCCTGGTATTAAAATGTTCGGAAAAAAAGTCTTTTTCAGTTAGGTTTTCGAATAATTTAAACAATTTGAAAGAAGAAAAATATTCTTCATATGGGATACCTTTCTTTTTTATAAAAAATTTGAAAACAAAAAGTTGAACTCGAAACTACTGATCGAAAAAAAAAGGCAATATCGAGGCACAACAATTAACTCAAACACACATGGAATTAGTACCGCTACATGTTAAGTTAAACGCATTCATTGTTACTGAAGAGTAAAGTAATAATTAGGAATTGAATTCGGTTAAGACATTCAGTAATCAAAATAAACTGAATTGTGGTTTCTCATACCTGAATTAGAATAGGGGCCTACCCTAACTTGAACAGGTCGGAGAGCGAATTAACATTTATCACACTGCTTGATGACTCGCGTCTAGGGCGAACCTGACCTTGTGTAGCCCATAAAAATTGAAAATTTTAATCCTGCTTTGCAAGTTTGGCAGCACTGTAAAGCATTTTCTCAAAATGAAGTGAGATCTTCTTGTATGCTGATGTACTGGCACCCAAATGCTGAACTGATGTTTTTGGGATTGTTTTTGAGCCTTGTTTTTTCAGCAAAAAGTTCATTTCTTTTGTCTCTATTAGAGAATCGAACAATAATTTGTGGGTGTACGCTGTTTTCTTGTCTTTTGGGTACCGGCACCTGCAATCGATGTGAGGTGGAAATTTGAGAGTCATCAATCTTTACTTTAAGCAATGGCACCATTTTCTTTACAATTTCATTGGTGTTTTTGTTTTGAGACGGCGGTATACCATGCAATTCCAGATTCTCCGCCGCCCGTATTACTTCAACCTGGCAAGTGGAATTTCAGTCATTTCCTGCTTGGCCGCTATGTGATCAATGGACGACGACCTTACGGTTTGAGATATTTTATCATGGAAATCGTCATATTCACTGGCTACATAGACAGGGCCGGATTAAGCTGTTTGTGGGCCTGGGGCTATTTGATAATCAGGGGCATATTTTTCATTCTATTCTTTGAAGAAAAAAGTAACCACAATTAAAAAAAAGCACAAATACATAAACGAAGTCTTTACTTTGTATGCACACTTTCAAATGACACATTTTCTGGATTTAGCCAATGCAAAGCTCTTAATAACGTTATCAGCGTTTATTCTTTCCAAAAGTTCGTTTTCAATGCCGAGTAGAGCTAAGGAATTCAATCTGTTTTGGCTCTTAGACGAACGCTCATGATTCTTTACTCTTTTTAACGCTGAAAATGAGCGCTCGCCAGAGCAATTAACAATTATCAAGGTACTGCCTAACCAAGGTTTAGAGCGCAAAGCAGTTGCATCAGGCCTACTGGACGTCGTCTCTATATGCTGTTGCTTTTCGGTTTGCTTCGTGGCCGAGTGGTTTGGAGCGTCGTTTTTACGACGGCCATAATCGTAAGGTTGATGGTTCAATTCCCACCCAAGCCTCGTTGTTGCGGCCTTAGATAAGATGTTTCGCTACAATTATCTTTGCTTGGTGGAATCCAACAAGCAGCAAACCAAAGAGGTCGGAAGCAAAAAAATTTAAGAGGAAAACTCGGAAACAAAGGCAACTCCTAAGCGACTCTGGATTCGTCCTATATATAGCGCCTCCGTCGCTTTCTCGCGACAGGAGGATAAAAATGAAGAAATCATCATCATCAAGCCTGCATAAAAAAAGTCAGTCACTTTTTGGATTTTGCTACAGCTTTTTTCGGTTTATCTTCTGCTTCTCTTCTAGATTTTTCCTTTTCCGAACTGCTTTTATACTTTCTCATTTTCGTTTTCAAATTACTCCAGCCGACATGATATGGAATCTCCTACTTTTCAAGCTACATGCTGAAATCGACCATCGATGGTATTGGTATAACTGGCCGAGCAGCCGCGAAAAAGGATTGTTGGGTCATAGTGAGCAAGTAGGGTTTTACAGTGACAGTTCATGGACACAAATTGAGCACTGTTTTTCATATACTATATAATAGGGTGGGCCGTTTTTTACTTTTTTTTTCAAAGTTAAGATGGCTAGTGACGAAAAGTGGCACACCCTTGAGAAAATGAGGTGTGCAAAATTTGAGCGAATTCGGGGGTGCTTTTCTGCTCCCGCCGGGGGGGGTGAAAATGGAAATTTTTGAAAAAAAGCGCATAATTTTGGAGATATTTTTAAGCAAATTAAATTAAAAAATTTAAATGTGGCTAATGAAAATATTGGAGTTTTAGGTCCCTAGAACACGTTATTGCAGTTTTTTTGGGTTTGCTCAAGATCTACTGCTCCCGCTTTTCGATCAATTTTGCTCAATTTTTGCTAATTTCGGGTATAAAAAAAGAAAATATAGCAGCTTGAAGGATAAACAAAGCCAAAGTAATAATCTTTATTGGAATAACTGATGACGACAGCTGAATCTACACTGCTGATGTATATTACACTGCTGATGATCGTGATGACAGCTGCATCTATGTTGTCGAAATGTTTCAGTTATTCCAATGATGAGTATAACTTTGGCATTGTTTTTCCTCCTTCAGTTATTCTCATCCCATAATTATTGTGTACCAAAGCAGCTATTATTTTCAATAGTAGTTTTTATTCAATAAGATTATGTTTTGCTGCCCGTATATAAGCTCACTATATTACAATATCAGTCTATTGTACTATTTTAACTACTGTTAAAATGCCTAAAAACATTCATTTAATGATGCCATAATATTGCCTTGATATCTAACAGCGCTGACTTAGAAATGATGGGAATTTGTTTTAATAGTAGACAACCTGTCAAAAAATAAGCAATGATTAGGCAATTGGTTGATTTTAAGCGAATGTGTTACTTCTTGTGGTTGTTTGTTATAAGTGAGTGGTCAGTTAAGTCAGTATTATGAAAGCAGTTTAACAGCTGAGTACAAAATTTAAACCAATGTCGCTATTAGCTCAACTTTGTGGAAAACTGCCAGGTAAATTTTGAGCAAAAGCTTCTCTTCTGTGCTACAGTAATAGGTACATATAGTTTTACACTGTTATTCAAACTTAGGCTTAGTTTTAAGCTGAACAAAGCTGACTTAGGAATAATATAATACGGTATATTTTTGCAGGATATTATGTGATTAGCAATATTTAATTCCATATGCGTACCGGTACTGATACTTTTAAATTATCCAATTTTGACTATGAGTAACGTAAGCGGTACCAGAAGTTCTGCTGAATGCCTAATTTTAGGCTATCCAAAGGAAATTAGCTGGAGAGTTTTGCCCACCTACGAAGATGTGATGAAATACTACCAATACGTGAGACTGGACATGAAACAAGGAAGAGAGCCGTCCTTAAAAGCAATTGCTACTGTCGTTGTCATACAGTTGGAGAATTTATGGAAATATGCTTCCATACCACATCTTTCAAGAAAGAGAATAACTACGTAGCATGTTGCGTCAGTATCGAATGAAAATGAATAATTTGATCAAAGTCTAAATCTAAAGGTAGCAAAAATTATAAAAACAAGTTAAAGACAATGCAAGATTCGGCCCAAAAGACTTTATTTGACATCAGTGCATGCAAATGTTCGGACTTCAAACTTTGCAATTGCAAACGAGAAAATCAAGTTCCTCTTGCTGAGCGTGCTTTTTTAAGTGATCAAAGATCAAGTCGTTGCATTGCAATTGATAGAGTGGATAAAGCAACAACGAGAGCAAATCAGAAACGAAACGAAAGAAAAATAGCAAGAGCAAAGCAGTACCTTTGCCCATCTACTGCTGATGAAACTTTTGCAGAAACAAGCATCGATGAAGTACCAAGTGCTAGCGAAAGCGAAGAGAGCAGTGGTGAAGAGTACGATGATCATGGAATGTCTCCACAAGCAAAAAGAAAAAAACGGAATGTTCTTGACATATCTGCTCTCGCTGAAGCTTGCGATCGCACAGGAGTTTCGCACCGAACTGCAGCATTTCTTGCATCATCTGTATTACAGGATGCCGGCGTTATCACAAAAAAAGACGCAACATCAGTTATTGATAAAAACAAAGTTCAAAGAGCAAGAAAGAAGGCTAGAACGAACAATCTGGCTTCAAGCAATACCGCTCTTCATCTAAAGAGTTTGTATTTTGACGGAAGAAGAGACCAAACCCTTAGCCAAAGAGAAATTGATGGAAGACTGCACCAACGTACAGTCGTGAAAGAGCACATAACACTCCTTAATGAACCACAGTCTCAATACGTCGGTCATTTCACAGCTGCTACCCGGTCGAGTCAGTCTATATTAAATGGTATGATTGCTCATCTTGATTCAAAGGAGATAAGCATTGGTGAAGTTACAGCAATAGGATGTGATGGAACTGCTGTGAATACCAGCCGGAATGGCGGTGTTATCAAACTCCTAGAAGAGCATTTGGATAAGCCTTTGCAATGGATAATTTGTCTATTGCATACAAACGAATTGCCTTTGCGACATCTCATGAAAGAACTAGATGGTGGTACAAGCGGTCCCGAAAACTTTGCTGGTCTGGTTGGAAAACGATTAGCCTGCTGCGAAGAATTGGATATTGTGGATTTCAAAGCAGTGAGCGCAACAAAAATAACTATTGATGAAAGTGATCTTAGCTGGGATCAAAAATATCTCCTTAGCAAGTTTAACAGTGTAAGAAATGGGTCAGTTCCTACCCATTTGGCATTGCAAAAACCTGGGCCTATTAACCACTCACGATGGTTGACAACAGCAAGCAGAATCCTTCGACTATACGTTGCTACTTCTCAGCCATCTTCTGTGCTCACAGATTTGGTGCAATACATCATGAATGTTTATATCCTTGTGTGGTTCAGTGTAAAGAAGCACAACAATTTTACAGAGGGTGCTAGGCACTTTTTCAAACTATTAAAATTTCTCTCGAAACTTGACTAAAAGGGTTCGCGATGTTGTACACAAGGTCTTACAGAGAAATGCATTTTTTGCCCACCCCGAAAACATTTTGATTGCGATGTTGTTCGATGATGAGGAGCATGTGCGTGAGTTGGGATGGAGACGAGTTTTAAAAACTCGTATATCAGCCACAACAAAGAGGCGTACTTTTATTGTGCCAAAGTTGCTGCTTAACTCCCAAAAATACTATGAAATAATTGACTGGCAATGCACTGCAATTAGCGAGCCTCCTGTACTGAAAAGAATTTCAAATGTTGTGATAGAAAATCATATAAAATCAAGAATGTTGCCACAAGAACTTTTTCCCATGTTTCCTTGCCACACACAAGCTGTAGAAAGAGCAGTAAAGCTTGTGACTGAAGCCTCTGCTTGCGTTGTGAGCTCTTCAGAAAAAGATGGTTATATTATTGCAAAGTTGCAATCAAGAAAAAAGATCCCCCACTTTGAATCAAAAAAAGACTTTGCTTGAAGCAACAATTATATGAACCAATATTGGTTGTTTTATGCAAGGGAAACTTGAACACCATGTAATGTGATATAAGTGCTATTTTCCACTTCGTTTTGTGTTCATGTGTTAAAAAATGTTCACTCCTTCTTGAAAATTTTATTCTTATTTTGCAAAACTTGAGCGAAATTGATCGAAAAGCGGGAGCAGTAGATCTTGAGCAAACCCAAAAAAACTGCAATAACGTGTTCTAGGGACCTAAAACTCCAATATTTTCACTAGCCACATTTAAATTTTTTAATTTAATTTGCTTAAAAATATCTCCAAAATTATGCGCTTTTTTTCAAAAATTTCCATTTTCACCCCCCCCGGCGGGAGCAGAAAAGCACCCCCGAATTCGCTCAAATTTTGCACACCTCATTTTCTCATGGGTGTGCCACTTTTCGTCACTAGCCATCTTAACTTTGAAAAAAAAAGTAAAAAACGGCCCACCCTACTATATAATAGGTGGGAGATTTCTAATAGGCTACCTTAGTTCTATTATCACTTCATTGACTTAGAATAGTGGTGGGCCTGTTTTTTGGTTGTGGGCTGGGGCTGCAGCCCCATCAGCCCCCGCCTTAATCCGACCCTGTACATAGGCAATGCTGCCTAGAATGTTGTGACTTGTGTCCTTCACTGTTTTCAAATCGCTACGGTAGGAATCCAACGATTTTTTCAAACATTCAATTTCTTGCGATAGTGCCATAATTTCTTTATCGGGACTCGAATAGCTATTGTCAAAGACCTTACACTTCTGAACAATAATTTCGTCAATATTTTTTGTTACTCTTTTAGTAATAATTATAAATATTTTCGTAATAATTACTTTTAGCAATAATTACTAATAATGGCCAACCATTTGCTTGAATGATTCGATTGTTGAAATGATCTTCGATAGTTGCCACGAGCAGGGCATGTAATGGAATGGAATGGAAGACGATTTTTCCATATTCCATACCGACAATTTTTTTCCATTCCATCTTCCATTCCATACCTAAATATTTCTTCCATATTCCATTCCATACAAAAAATTTCTTCCATATTCCATTCCATACAAACAAAACATTAATGCTATTCTTAGAGTTTCGGAAGTAGGCTTATATGGGCTGACTTTGCTTGCGATGTAGTTTTTCTGATCATAATTTATGATATTTACAGTAATTACAGATTGCCTGTTTGGTAATGAATCATTGCTTGGTTGCGGCGCAAAAGCAATTAGCCTATTGCGGTATGAGAAGGTTTTATAGTCAGAATTGCGTATTCAGGGGGCATTCGTTCATGCACTCATTTCGACTTCCACATTTTAAACTAATGATGACTTCCACATTTTAAAACTGAAGCAAACTTGCAACTGCAATAGAATGTTTACAAAAAATCGAGATTAGGCCACAATTATTTGCTACACTGGTCGTACTTTAAGCTATTCCAATCTTCACTGGCCCTATAATTATTACTCTTAAACGTTTTATAAGAAAGTTATGATTTTCAAGGAAAGCATATGTTGAAGTTTATCATTCTGAATCTACAGTCTTTACTGGTACTTGAAACAATCACCCTGAGCCTGGCCAGAATAACTTCTCAATGTTCTCATGATAAAAAACTTCGTACTGCCATGCTGTGCCTCAAGCTCAGTCCACATGCAAGTGAATTTATTTATTTAATTAATTTAATTTAATTAATTTGAATTGGATTTATTTAATTTTGCTTTTAGTAAGACCTAAGTACTGAAAATCTGTATCATTGAAAAAATCAAAAAACTGTGATTATTATCTCTGCCGACATTTTGTTTACCACTACCTGTTCGCTTCGCGCTGGGTGAGTTCGCATATTGCATCTCAAACTTCAAAATAAACAATTAAAATCAATGCAATATCTAAGGTGTAAACTGAAAATTATCGTCGAAATGAAACAAAGTTTGCTTTTGCGAAAATTGTTTTGCGAGAAGCTGCAGCCGCTGCAGGACCCCGCCAGATTTTACAAGTTGTTTGATTGACAGCTTGTTTTTGTACTTGCGTTGCTCTAATAACATCAAAAGAGAAAAGCTTTTTTGGTAAAAGTCGCAGACTTGCGCCAGCACAACGCCAGGTGAAAGCATTCGTCCAATTGAGTGACATCTTGTTTTTAATAATTTTGAATAAATTTGAAGTTGTGATTGTGAACACTTTGAAGTTTTCCGCGAAGCAATAGAATGTAGTGCGAACTCCGTCACCGTTTGTGCACACTTAGTTACCGGCTTACCGCGTAGTTTCCAGGCTGCGTCAACTTCTACCATTTAGCAATACTGTGACGCAGTGCCACTGCAACTCTGCAAGTAACGCTATTGTTGTTGCTTAATTGTTTTTTTTTTCCTTTTTTTACTTATAGATCAAAATTTATTATTCTGTTAAACTAATCCAGGTATGGAAAGTATGGAAGATGGCATTCCATTCCATTCTTAAAATCTTCCATTCCTTTCCATACCTGAAGTCTTCCATATTCCATACCAAAATTCCTCTTCCATTCCATCTTCCATTCCATTCCATTCCATTCCATTACATGCCCTGGCCACGAGCATTAGCAAGGGTTGCATTGCTTACGGAAAAATTATCGCGTCCCCGTGGGCGAAAAGAATTAACGCGGCTATCCGAATTATTTCTTACTGAATTTAATGAGAAATGCGATGAAGCGGTATTTCTTGGCTTATTGCCGATTGTAAATACTGATTGAGGCTTGCCGTTGAGTTGTGTTCATGGCCTGAGTAGCGCATTTGGCAAGGCTTCTTAAATCGATATACGACCAAGTGCCACTACTAGCTGCGATGTCATTAGGAAGACACCTTAGAAAACGATCTTTGCGAATCGCTTCAAATTGTGGGGAACAATCTTCTTCGACACCTGCGGCTGAGATTAAGTGTCTCATGAGTTCATTAGGTGTTTTATCTCCCAATGTCCAATCGTTTAGCAGTGAATCCAGTCTATCTCGATCATCTCGTGTAAATACATCATGAATTTGGGTAATTAATTTGTCGTAACAGTTTTTGTCTTCCGGTTTTGGTTAATTGTACAAGTGCTCTAATTCAGAATTATTGAAGGCTTCGAGGACTGCCATATATTTGTTAATTTGCGTGGTTATATTTGACATGCGAAATTTAGCCTCAATTAGAGCTATCCACGAACCTGCATTATGCTTCCAAAAGGCTGGCAATTTAAAGTTATTGCAGGGGCGACGTTCATTAAGCGGTAAGCGATTCGTTAAGTCGCGAAGTTTGCTGCAAATCTTGATAGGGTGGGGAATGATTGTTAGATTGCGAGGTTTGTGGCAAATTTTCGGTCTCGGTTGGTTTTGAAGGGTCGTTCTTTTGTTCTTCCATAATGTTTATTCTGTCGGTGAGCCTAGTGCTAGTGGTGAAAGGGACTTATACTAACTTTTTACCCAACGATGTGTCTTTCCTAGACGTCATAGACCAACATAATTATCAAAATGAAAACTCTTACTTTGTTTAATCACGTCGGGGTCACCAAATGTAGCACACGATCTGACTCCAAACAGATATATTGGTTTTATCGGTTTTATTTCTATACAGCATACATCGTTACCAACATGCGGAGAACATAAAGGTATAATATATATAATCAAGTTAACAAAGATCCGTACATATATATATTTAGCTTATTTCTTGTTCAGTATGCAAGAGCGTTAAAAGAGATATTATCAAAGTAGCGGTATTGCATAACGCGAATAACGTATAGCCATGTAATGGAATTATCACCATTGTACTGCGAACAAATCATATGATGACTAAGTTTCAAAGTCGAATGTAGTAGTCGTGAGCGGTATATCGGTAGTGAATAATCATGCGGTGAATAATTAGGCATTGCAATTAGGCAAAGTATTGCAACTACGTAAAGCATTGCGATTGGACAAATAAAGTGTTTTTGCTAAGTCACATCGATATCACTAGAGCTCCTTTCCTCAGCAGCACGCACGCACAAACTCGGCCAAACTAAACCAAACCTTTACACTTCTCCCCACACCTCTTTTCACATCCCCCCACACTCCAACACACTTCCTTACACCTTCCCCTCATTTTCCCACACCCCCACCTCTCTTCACCTCCCCCCACACCCCAACACACTTCCCCACACCCCTTTTCACTTTTCCCCACACCCCAACACACTTTACCACACCTCTACCTCATTTTCCCACCCCCCACCTCTTCTCACTTTACCCCCACACCCCAACACACTTTCCCCACCTTTTCTCACCTCCCCCGCACCCTAACACACTTTCCCACACCTTCCCTACATTTTTCCACTCCCCCGGCCCCTCTCCTCTCATCCCTACACACTTCCCCACACCTCGATCGCCCTCTTTTCTCCACACTCACCCCACACACTCTCCCATCCCTTCCTCCACACATCCCACACCTTTTCGCATTAAGAGCATTAAAGTTTCCCCTTTTCCCGGATTTTCAACTTCCCGGGAAACGGGAAATTTTCCGAAAATTCTCGGAATTCCCAGAATTTGGAAAATTTTCCGAGCTTGATTATTTCCCGAGCTTGATTATTTGGCAGCAAAAGAAGTGACAAAAATATTTTTTTTTAATTCAGCATTTCTAATTCAAGTTTAACCATTTTTTAATGTTTTTTTACAAACTATGAGTTCTAGTTTTTTACATTTTTCGACAAATTAAGGAAAAACTTTTTGATCTCCCGAGCGATTGGTCGTAAAAAATTTTGGAAAGTTTGAAAAATAATTTTTAACGAGTAAAAAAGTTCTTAATTTTTACATGAACGCATTTTTACGTCGGAATGACAGACATCAGTTGGCCTACCACTGAAACCCATAAAATGGAAAAAATATTTCCCGGAATTCCTACGTAAATTTCTCGAGAAACGGTAAATTTCAAAACCCTGAATTTTACGGGAAATTTCCCGTCCCGACTTTCCGAAAAAAAAAAAACACTAAAGCGCATGTACAAAAAGCTCTTTTTGCCGTTCATACGTGCTTTTAACTGGAAAATGATCACGTCAGCTACAACTAGGTGCAGTGACCATGCTTCTAGGTGCAGTGACCATGCTTCTTTCAGTTTTTAAATTTATTGTAGGGTTGTATATTGCATGCTTTAGCGGTTCGCGTTTTGTCGCTGTTACCTTTTTTTCGGCCGAATGTCGTGATATGCGTTGTTTCTATGTACTTTGATGGTCGTTGAATAAAACACACTACTACTACTACTACTACTCATCAAGACAATCCTTTGTAAAACTTTAAAAATTAGTCATGCGGCGCAAATGAAGCAAATGAGAACGAAGATGGAATGACTGCCATTTTCTTTCTTTCAACGCCTCGTGTGGAGTGGTCGACCCGGATTTTGTTTGGTTAGAAGTGGGCTATACACCAGCGCTTTTCGTCAAAAACCTGTGTGGTGTTTGTGATTCAGCGATTACTATACTCGAAATTTCCACAATTTATCGTCTTTGTGACCATACAAGATTAAAATGCCGGTACGTACAGTAGTCTTATTGGTACCGTTACGGTATATTTTGAGTGTATCTGTGTAGGCCTACTCTACACTATTGCTTGCACTGTCAGATTGCTGGTCTGCTGGTAGCCAGTGTTCCCTCTAGAGTGAGAAATTTGAGAAAAATGCGAAATTTTTGGTCAAAAATTTTTGATTTTAAACTAGAAATTAATATAATATGCAAAACTAAAAAACTTGATTTTTTAATGCAAGACTGTAGCTTGTATCTTTGAAAAGCAAATTTAATGCAAAAAAATTGTAAAAAAGGTCCCCAAAGTAGTGAAATCTTCGGGCAAAAATTTCAATGAATTTATCATTTGGGCAAATTCGCACTAGTCAAAATCCTAGAGGGAACACTGCTGGTAGCCTAGAACAATTTTACCGGTAGTGTAATCTAGCAAACTACTGGTACTCAGTACTGCTGTCTCTTTTGCTTTAAGGCTCCTTGTGGCTGGTAGTACAAGCCAGTAAGTACGGGTACCAATACTGCAGGTGGCCTAAATTTGTTAAATGCTAATCGTTTTTAAGCGGGTCCTACTAAACACCGCAAGGAACTACAAGGAGCTACAAAGTACTTTTAAACCTTCAAAATGTTTGAAAACACTGCAAGAAAGTACAAGGTACTTTTATAGCTACTACAAGGTAGTTGCAAACAGCACAAGGAATTACAAGGTACTTTTAAACCAAGTACAAAGTAGCTAAAAACACTACAAGGTAAACTACTTTTAAACCTACAAAATGCTTGAAAACACCACAAGGAACTACAAGGTACTTTTAAACCAAGTACAAAGTAGCTGAAAACACTACAAGGAACTACAAGGTAAACTACGGTACTTTTAAACCTACAAAATGCTTAAAAACACCACAAGGAACTACAAGGTACTTTTATTGCTACTACAAGGTGGTTGAAAACAGCACAAGAAACTACAAGGTACTTTTAAACCAAGTACAAAGTAGCTGAATACACTACAAGGTACTTTTAAGCCAACTACAAGGTACCACAAGGAACTACAAGGTGCTTGTAAACCAACTACACAGTGTAAGGTAGTTAAAAACAGCACAAGAAACTACAAGGTACTTGTAAATCAAGTACAAGACTTTTAAGGTAATTTCAAACCAACTACAATCCCCCGACCCCAACCCCCTGATTCCAACCCCCAATCCCCCCCCCCCCGACCCCTGACTTCCCCCACACCCCAACACATTTCCTTACATCTCCCCCCACACCCCCCATATCTCTTCCCACAGCTCCCCTGACCTCCCCCTACACCCCAACGCACTTCCTTATTCACCCCATGCACTCTCCCACACCTCTCTCCCCACATCTTACCCCACAGTTTCGCTTATGTGGCGAAGTTACCAAGTAACTCGAAAAGCCCGATAAAATTTTTTACGGCAACCGGGAATTTACAGTCTTGTTTCGGTGTAGGCAATGTAAATTTTCGATGTATGAAAAAGTGGCGAAGTTACCATGTGGCGAAGTTACTGGCAACCGTTGAAAGCACCACAAGGAACTACAAGGTGCTTTTATAGCTGCTACAAGGTAGTTGAAAACACTACAAGGAACTACAAGGTACTTTTATAGCTGCTACAAGGTAGTTGAAAACAGCACAAGAAACTACAAGGTACTTTTAAACCAAGTACAAAGTAGCTGAAAACACTACAAGGAACTACAAGGTACTTTTAAACCAACTACAGGGTGGTTGAAAACACCACAAGGAACTACAAGGAACTTTTATAGCTATTACAAGGTAGTTGAAAACAACACAAGGAACTACAAGGTGCTTTTAAACCAACTACAAGGGAGTTGAAAACAGCACAAGGAACTACAAGGTACTTTTAAACCAAGTACAAAGTAGCTGAATACACTACTAGGAACTGCAAGGTACTTTTTAGCCAACTACAAGGGAGTTGAAAACAGCACAAGGAACTACAAGGTGCTTTTAAACCAACTACAAGGGAGTTGAAAATAGCACAAGAAACTACAAGGTACCAAGACTTTTAGGGTAATTTCAAACCAAGTACAACCTCCCGACCCCAACCCCTCCGACCCCAACCCCCCGATCTCAACCCCCAAACCCCACCCCCCCGACTCCAACCCCCCGACTCCAACCCTCCGACTCCACCCCCCCGACTCCAACCCCCCCGACCCCATCCCCCCGACTCCAACCCCAACTCCACCCCCCAACCCCAACTCCACCCCCCAACCCCAAGCCCCCCGACCCCCCAACTCCACCCCCCCGACCCCAACCCCCCCCCGACCCCAACCCCCCCCGACTCCAACCCTCCCGACTCCAACCCCCCGACTCCAACCCCCCCAACTTCAACCCCCCCGACCCCAAATTTGCTACAAATAGTGTAAACCGTAGTAAGTTAGTAAACTTCAGCAAAATTTGGTTGAAACCACAAAATCAAATATGCTGAATTAAAGTGAAAATGTTCGAAATTTTTTAAAAGTAGTTTTTTAACAAATGTTCGAAAGGGTACCTCTACCGTATTTTATGGACCGTAAGGCGCCCTTAAAATCTTTTTTTTTCGCGAAAATTGATTGTGCGCCTTATGAGCCGTTGCGCCTAATGTATGAACCAGGTAGTGCTTTATACTTTATTGCATACACTCAAAACTAGTACCGGTACTATTGTTGTAAAAACAAAGCGCTGTCTTACTTCTTGAAAACCTGTTCGTCTTATAGCCCGGTGCGCCTTATGTATGAACAAAAATAGAATTTAACCAGTTTATTGACAGTGCGCCTTATAATCCGGAGCACTTAATGGTCTGTAAAATGCGGTAATTATGCCCTGCAAGTATGCTCACAATCATCTGTAAGCACTTAAAAGTAAAAAAATTTGCCACAGTATTGTATGTACTGATTGACTAATTGTGCTGTAATTTAGCAACAAAAAATAAACCTGTCCCTGTATCATTACTTTCACTCCAGGACTTTCATGGGGGTCCTAGTAGACTACTAAACACAACACAGAACCTGGGTTTATTTTTTTGCTGTAAAAATTCGGACAAATGTTCGAAATTGCTCAAAGAATTTCGGACATTTGAAAATTTTTTTGGCAAGATTTATGAACGAATGATTTTACGAGTTTACTAAGTCAAATGTTAATAATAAAGCTACTGCATTTCACAAAAACACGAGACTAGTTTTGAAAACGAAACTTTAATCACGTTTAGTTTTTTTCCTTGACTGTGTACCACACCAAGATGAGGGAATCCCGCTTAAGTGCCTTTTCTAATGGCATAACAAGTAAACTTGCCCGCTTGTTCTTCACACTGTCCCTTTAATGCTGAGCGTCAAGCAGGGAAGCTGGTGAATACCAATTTTAAAGTCATTGGTTTGACGTGACTCGGAATCAAACCCAAATCTACAGCTCCCGAGGTGGACGCTCTTACCACTCAGCCATCTGAGCTGTTAAAATTCGATGACCTTGATTTCCCCCGAAAATTCGATGACCTTGATTGAAGGAATCGATTTCTTCTTGCTGACAAGTGAACGGTTTCTTCTTGCTGACAAGTGAGAATGTTGCAATAAGCACGCATGTTGTAAACAACTCGATTAGAACGTTACAGTGGCAACGGTTTAGGTACAGAAAGAAACTCGCAAAATTTTAGTAAATTTAATGAGCATGGAGCCGCTACATGCCCGTGCAATTGTCGTGCTATAAGCAAAAGTTTTTCGGACACTTTGTCCGAAATGACTCCAAATATTTTGGACATTAAGCAAAAAATTCGGACAATGTTCGAAAAAAAAAAAAAACACACACAGCACAGAACCACAAGAGACTTCCAGTGTACCCGCAAGTGGTAAGTTCGTAACTACAGAAAAGTTGGAAACACCCCAAAAAAGAGTCAAAAAACCACATGGAATTGGCATTTCTGGCTTTGTTACTGTTTACAAAAAGTGGCCCAACCAACCAACAGTTTATTATTCATGACATTCTTGCATCTGAACTACCAGTACAGTAACTGTGGTGCATACTGGTATCTTACAGTTAAAGGTACAATGTATGCTTCAATGCCTGACAACGTGCTCACTTAGCAGCCTGGGTCTACCACTTACGAGTAATACTTTATTATCGGTACCTACTAAAAAATATGCTTTCTCAATCACACAAACAACCCCCTTACTCTATATCTGCCTAACCAGTGCCATAACACGGCCCGCATGGCCACACGGTGCCTGCAGAGCATGATTAGTAGTACTGTGTTCGAAATATTTTGGCCAAAAAAAACCTGATTGGAGTACAATTAGAAGGGGGGAGGAGGATTGCAGATAGAGTAGGAGACCTTAAGTTATGTAACTTATTGATAGGGGTTAGTGTGTGCAAAGTGCGGTTTCAAAAAAAAAAGTCGCCGATCCCCTAGATCTGTGGTTTTCAACCTTTCTCTGTTCTGGTAGAGCGGAACCTTGATGAAACATTTCGGAGACATGAAGAACCCCTGTGTATTAATTTAACTTACCGGTACTAGGTTAATTTACTTGAATCCAGCTCTAAATTGTGAACTTGCAGAATCTCTGGACTGTACAGGTGGACCCCTAGGGTTCCATAGAACCCCGGTTGAAAACCACTGCCTTGAAATAAACCATCCTTTGCAATATAAAGCTGTGAAGCAGCTTAATTCCATGATTCATACGAGCCCCATTTGTTTTTGGTTTTAGTTTGGTGGAGGCAAAGAAGAAGAACAATTACGCAAACTTTTTATTGGTGGACTCTCATTTGAGACTACTGATGAGGCATTAAATGAATATTTTGCCAAGTATGGAACAATCACTGATTGCGTTGTGATAAAGGATGCAACATCTGGAAGATCCAAAGGATTTGGATTTGTAACTTACGAGACAGAGCAAGAAGTGAGTGCGTGTTGTTTTAAGTGCAAGCAATCAAGCTATTAGCAGATTAGTTTGCAAAAATACCAATATAATACATCATTGTATTGAAACGTTTTTTTTTTTTGCTTCAATTGGTAAGTGATTGACTATTCAGGTACCCTATGTCGTTGCTGCTGATTACACTGCTCGTGATGGTGTGTAATTCTGAACTAATAAAAAGGAATCAAATCTTTGTTTCTGGTATGCTCATGGTATTGCGTTGTGGCAGTGTAGCAAGTGGTAAAACCCATCTCTGTACTGTAAAGCACTGGGCAACACTTCTTTCAAAAAATGTTGCTGTGGCAGTTGCCTGTTCAGTGTTGCTAGCATTGTTACCGCTACCAATTTACACGAAAATCAAATCCAAAACCGCTTGTGACGATAGCGATGTATTATTATCTTTTGAATTTATATTGCATATTTAGGCTGATGAGTGTATGAACAATCGTCCACATGAGCTAAGTGGACGCTCCATTGATGTAAAAAGAGCGGTCTCGCGAGAGGTAAAGCAAATCTTTTTGTGAAGCAACTGTTGTAAATTTTTGTCTTCTGCTGGAATTTATTGACATATGCAGGGTCGCTTTGTGAAAAATACCAAAACTAAAAACAAATAAAGCATATGTACTGATAAGCACTAACTGCTCTAAGGAGCCAAAATGTTTCCAATTTTTCTTTAGGCTAGCCAACTTGAATGATCGGTTTTGGTCAAATTTGTGTCAGAGTTTTCAATCTTGTGGTTCAAAACAAATGTTTTACTTTTCTAGAAACTCAACTTTAAGACAAAAATTGGATCAAATCTCTGAAGCCTTAAATCTTTAAGCGAATTTTTAAAAAGTTATACTTATGCGAATTTGCTAAACTTGCTAAAAACGTAAAGAGAACTGTGCCAGTAGGTGCTTTCTGTTTTAATGATTAAAAAGGACCCAGAAAGTGCTCACTGTGCTCAGTGCTGACAAATATAAAATTGAAAGTGATTTATTTTTGAAGCATCCTGCTAGCTGCTATTTCACTCATTTTTTGCTTTTGAGTCTTGACTGTGTGCTATCTTACAAAACTTTTCTGTTTGATGTTAATGTAGATTCACCAAATTTTATTTAGGAATATATGGAGCATGTAAAGGTAGAGTAGTGGAACTAGTGAAGCGTTTTTAAATAGTTTATTAACAGCTGAGGTGTTTGTTGTTGCGAAGGCTTCCTCAAAACCTGGTGCTCATGTGCAAGTCAAAAAGATCTTTATTGGTGGAATCAAAGCAGAGTGCACTGACGACGATTTGAAAGGTATGGTTTCATTTCATTGCTGCCTTCTTCAATAACAGAACTAGTTTCTGTTTGGAGCTTTTAACCTTGCTTATTATGTGTTGTGTGTTGCAGAATATTTCAGCCAATTTGGAACAATAGAGTCTTGTGAAATTCCATGTGCTAGAGATAGCAACAAACCTAGAGGATTTGCTTTTGTAACGTTTAATGACTTTGACCCAGTTGACAAACTTGTTGGTAAGTTTCATGAAGACCAGGCGTAGCATCTCAAGTTTATTTTTGTGGCAGCATTGCAAGAATTTTGCATGGAAATGCAATGTGGCGTGAAATCTATTTCCGTTGCCAATGGGAATAATGGAATATAGATATCAGTAGTAGCACTTTTATCTCATACTCATGTGGTCGCTTAATGCATTGTTGTACGTGTCACTTGAAAGCCCCACATAAAATTTCAGGCTAATAGATGTAGATTTTTGCCTTGCGACTTTGCGATGAAAAATTGTCTTTTTAAATGCTGGTTTTCCATCTGTGCTTTTCACGTTATTTTAATTTTTTGAAAATTGTTGCCGCGATAAGCGTTTGCGCGATGAATGCTTGGTTAATGACAAACTAAATGCTGCAAGCTTTCGTATTTATTTGCCCAGGTGCTTTAAGAGTTGTTTCTACACTTGCTATTATCAGTCAAAATCGCAGTACTGGTTTTGATTGATAAAAAATATGTTGTAGGTGGATTTTGTGACGTCATAAAAGCTTTGCCCAAGTCACAATCCTTAGGGCATTGTGTTTAAACAAAGCCAAGTGTTACACAACAAGAGTTTTTGATTGTAATTGAAATACGAATAAAATTGTAATTTACCTAAAAAACCTGATCTGACGCAAAAAAATGGCTTGCAGGTTTGAAATCTACCCAACTGATTTATTAAGATTAAGCTGTTAAAATCGCTGAATTTTTTAAAAATTTAAATTTTGTTGCACTATTACGCTTTGCGCTTTCCAAGGTGGGTAGGGTAAAATTAGCCAAAATTGACATGAAAAGTCGGTAGGAAAAGTAGGCTCATTTCGACTCAAAATAAGTTGATTTTACCCATAGCAACTATGCACTGAGCGACCATCGTTAAATTCGAAAATTTATGTTTTCATTGCACCCTAACCTGTTGTCATGCTTCTGCTGGTCGATGGAAATTTTCTAAGAGGAATAATTGTTTTACGACTAGTTCATAGACAGATGTTTTGGCTTTACATAATATTATCACCATTGCTTTATTGAATGTTAAAATTCTCAACTTTATGTTGTTTACAGCTAAACGACATCATGAATTTGCTGGAATGCAATGCGAAGTAAAAAAAGCTCTTTCTCGGCAAGAAATGGATAAGGCAAAAAGCCAAGGTTTTTTTACTATAGTTTTGTGTGACACATGCAGTTGAACGTTTTGGTTCTTGTGATTTATCAAGGCTTTTTCTGTGCATAAGGAGCTTTAGTGAAGTTTGGTTAGATTATGGCGCCGTCATGACGTTATGTGAGTTTGGTAAAGACAGACAAGAGTGCAGCCTAGTAGTTTGAAGCTTATGATAATGAATCACAAACTGCTCGATCAGCGCAGCTCAATAATAAACTTAACAAAGGAATGACAGTTAACTTGAAGTCTGTTGTATTGTTAGCTTGTTTTGAATTTTACAATGGCACGGCGACTCCAAATTACTTCTACATTTTAGCTGAACTGAAGTCCAGTCAAAAATTTTCCGCAAGTGAGCATCATTATTATACACTAACAGGTAGCTCAAGCAGAAGGAAAGTGGCAGTAATGAGTAAACATCAGCTTTGTAGTTGATTAAGAGTTTGGTGGAAAAACTTTCTTGTGGGTACAAAATCGATAATGCGTGAATTAACCACCCAATATTATATAATTCTATTGTTGCGTAGGCTCTGCAGAATTGAAAAAATTCTCAGCGATCCTACATGTTATCATAAACTGTCAAATTTATATTGGGTTCATTTTCGTGTTTTTTTTTTCAATGAATTGGCCTAGAAACTTTTTTATCTGTGTTGTGGTGCATTTACATGGAACAACATTATCGCATTGATGCTCAAGCTACTAAATATGCATACGAAGTATTAAGGACTAATAATTATTGTTTTTTTTTTTTTTACAGTCAGTGGTGGAGGACGTGGTGGTTCAAGAGGAGGAAGAGGACGCGGCGGAGGTAAAATTTAAAAGTGAAATCATTTACGAAACAATTTGTTTATTAGCAATTTTCTTTGGGCGAATGGTTTCTCAACCTTGTTCCGGTTAACGAATGTCTTCCACCTCTCGCAAGGATGAGAGCAATGCTGTTAGCAGAAATTCTGCGCATCTCCTAGAGTAGCTCAAAGTTTTTGCTGCATAGAATTTTAAAAGTTAAATAATTAAGTGTAATAATTAAGTAATAGAAAATTCGGCGAGATTACTTAGTAGATATAGTCGTGCTGCAGCACATTTTCTAAACTGTACTTCTGCTTTTTGAAAGTGCTGGTAAACTCTTTTTTAGATGGTGGACTGTGATTTTTTGTTTTTAGATTATGGAAGTAGCGGTGGAGATTATGGAGGAGGTACTCGTAATTTTTTTTGTTGCGAATTTATGAGTTATTTATCAAATCGTCTCGCTAACCTAACTAAACAAAGCATTTGAGTGATAATGTGATGTGCAGGGCAAAATTACTTCTGCTCTCGGAAGCGTTTTGTTTTAGTACCATGGAGAATGAGAGACATTGTACAAATGTACAGTCTTCGTGGACCATCTTTCATTTACTTAATGCCATCTTGCGTAAGCTTGTCTTCCGAACTGCTATCGTTACTCTGTTAGTGTTGCAGCAATTAGCAAGTAGCCGACGTTATCCAATGATATCTCTGATCTATCCAGTAATACTTTTAGAGAAGTGGATTTGAGCCAGTGTATCATAATTACTTTTCGAACTTAGGTTATGGTGGTGACTACGGTGGTTATGATGGATATAATGATGGCTATGGTGGCGGACAATCGAACTATGGACCAATGAAAAATCAGTTTAACAGTCGCGGAAGCGGGCCTTACGGAGGTAAGCAACATCAAGAGCTTTTTGTATTTTAAATTCGCATTAATGATGATATGATATCGCCCCAGTCTTAGTTTATGTGCTGATTGATAGCCTCTGAAATTCAAAACTACACTTGTATGCTTTTGTGCGGTCTTGCGGTTCAATGTTTTCAAGTTTTCATTTTGTAGGGAGTTATGGAAGCGGTAATGGGTATGGTGGATACGGTGGTGGAGGCTCTGGCAGATATGGTAATGGAAATTACGCAAGTGGTTACGGCGGTGGTTGGTAATTACGTACGCAACAAAGTGAGTGATAATGCAAGCGTTTTGACGTGCGTTAGACTTAGGTTTTGTACGCCCGAACTTCCATTATGAAAAATACAACTTTTCGCAGTAGAAGTTCCGTGTATTGCCATTAATCTCGAGTGTCGGATAAGTATGTCGTAGTAAATACCTACCCGTAAGTTTCGATGAAACATTCTGCAGCAGCTGAACTACTAAAAAGCAGACTTTTAGGCATCGAGGTTAAAAAAAACTACGCTATTGGATGCCTGGTTTCTGTGACTTGCGCAATTTAAGATAATACCGGTATAGTAAAAGATGCTCGTTTCGTGCGACAGTAATAGCCAAAAAGTAGCAAAAATGGCTTTAGTATTGCTTTATTTCCAAGCTTAAAGAAAATGAGTAATTTTTATGAGAAATATAGATATCTCGCGTGCTCTTGGCGTAGTTATTGATTACAGCTACCCTTTATGGGCGAAGTACTGTCAAGTGTTATTAAGTTTGATTTTATGAGACGTAGTGGTGAACCGCCTTGCTCTAACAAGATCTGCGCTATAAGTTACCGACCAGGTCCATTTTTCACCGGTAATGTAATGATTAATGAGCTTATTATTTATTTGACTTGGATGTTTCGCCTGTTTTCGCTTCTCAAAATGCGAGGTAAGTGTTAATCAAAAAGCGCCTATTGTCTGGTGCTTCGTTGGTATTGCGACGCTCGTGATTGGAAGGTTAGTTTTCTACTCTTAGCCAAGTCTTGAGAGATACTTTACTAGCCGTCACGATCATTATCTCTTTTTGATGGATTCTACACTAAGCTAATCGAAAATTAATCGACTAATGAAGATCATTTCTTCGAACGAATCAAAATTTGTCCGATGTATGGCGCATTCGTCGCTTTTTCCGAGCATAAGTATGAGTATCATTCGAAATTGGGTGAACAAGTTCATTCACGACTTTTTAACTACGCGAGTGCGTGTAAGCCGTGTATGCTTTTTCTGCTTCTGGTATGATGCATTTGAAATCATATTTTGACTAGTTCGAATTGGTATTGAATGTAAACCTGTCCCTACATGAAGGGTAAACCTTCGTTTGGGTTTTGAATTTAGCTAGCTAGTTAAGTTCAATGCTTGTTTTGTTTAAATTACTTTGTTTATTATTGCAGGTAGGGGTAGGGCGGACAAGGCTTAGGTGCCAGAGATTTACCGCTGTACATCGAATAGGGATGATAGGGAGGGCTCGTCAAGCAACAATTCAATCAAGATTGCCCCTAGGAAAGTAGGGTGCGTTGGTCCGTCAAGCAGGATTAGATTTATCAATCCCGTAGCAAATAGGAAGGGATCTTCGAACATAGCTGGTAGAAGTTGTTCGGGTGTCAACAGACTGTCTATTTTAACCGCTACGTATACCGGTATTTCAATAGCAACTACAGGAACTAATAAGAAATATAAGTATTCAATAAACTGTGTGCTGTGATATAGCTTCTTGTCTGCTCCCTTGCCTTTATGCCATTTTAACTGTTTCTCTACCCCTATTTTTGTTGAAGTACTGGGAACGATAGTTTTGTTATACTGCTTACTTTGCTCAATATGCGCTGTGTTGATTTTTGACGTGTTTTCGTTGATTTTAACGTATTATTTTTGTAAATTGTGTAAAGATTAAACTGTCATCTTTTACATTATTTTTTGTTATTGCGTTTGTAAGTAGGTTGATGTAGTAGGAATTTTGATTTGCCGTGGTGCGGAATGTAAACGAGCTAAATGCAGTAGATTATCCCCCTGTGTTTAATACCAAAGTAAATAAAAATAAGGTTGATGCTACAGATAGGTTAATTTAGCATAAACACCTGCGCGAATCGAATACAAAAAACGTCTTGTTGTAATCGTTCGGCCGTGACATAAGAAAACCCAATAAAAATAGTCTGTTTAATTACGCAACGATAATAATGCATCTATCATGAATTAGCGGTTGCAGGAAAGACTGCTTAGGTCAGGATATTGGATACACGATCATTATTGTTGACCTTGTTGGAAATTGTAGTTTGATTTATATTTGTAATTGCCAAATTTGTTAGCTTACTGCCTAAGAATATCACCGTCTTAGGGAGTGCTTGCCACTTAATTGGAAGATAATACCATTTCTACCCCCTTGAAATTCCAGACCCACCAGCTTGTCCACTTGCCAATTTAGTAATCTTACAAAAGTCAACGTCGTCGTCGTTTGGTGGGGCATCTCTTCCAAGACAGATGGAAGGACCAAGGCCGAGGGTTTATCCTTTTACCACCCTGGCCACCAAACTGCTCGAGTCAGATGCTCACTGTAAGAGACTTCAGCCAGCATCTTGTTTCGTCATCCAAAACCATTAGACCACACATACCTCGGGGTGCCCGATGTATGGGACACTGTGAGTGAAAAATGATTCAGACTAATTGTATGTATTTCTGCGTTTTTGCGCTTCAACATGCTATAGGTAGAAAATAAATCTCTTCGTTCAAATAACGCGAAGATAGCACTGCGGTGTAGAGCACTTTACACTGTATTTTTCGCAATAAATAATCCGTGGCTGGACGTAAGCCGTGGAGTAAAATCTTCCATCAGTGCATGAAGCATCGCAGCGTTTGTTAATTTTCTGTTTTTTGCCTGCTATTAATTTTGCCCTAAAATCCCACGAAAAATTTCCAAATTCTCAGTTGTTGAGGCTAATACAACTGCTTTAGCGAAGCATTTCTCAGTTTGTTGAATAGGATTATAAGCGAATGAGCTAAGAAGGTAACAGAAGGCGAGAGTGCATGGTATGTATCTGTTCAATCAGTACCAATTCGTCATGCTCCACTCTTAACATTAGCCTTCTTGATTTTTCAGACAAGTTGATCTCAAAAAAGCTACTGACGCAAGAATGTCAAATTTGCGCCCCTTCATCATCACTACTATTTCTTTCGAAGACCTAAGAATGCGAGTACACTAATGGGAGTAAAGGTTGGCGAAAGTGATTAATGATAATTTTACGGGGAGAAAAAGTACGTTAGGATGTTACGTATACAAAGAAAAAGAGAGCTTTACACTTGAAATAGATGACCGATCAAACTTCGAAATCCGTTCAAATATAGCCTAAAGATCAATACCACGAATATTAAGAAAAATGCGTGACCTGATGCCTGCTGAATGTATCTGTGTTTACTAATACGGGTACGTCCGCTCTAAGACCAAGTTGCTGTATTTCGCCGGTAGCTTACTCTGGTATTAATATCTTAAACGCACACAATCGCAAATATCTATTTAATTGTTAACGCCGTCTTATGCAATGGCAAAATGCCACCGATTGATTTTGACGTTTGATCTTTCAGGCCAAGTTGTCGGGCTAGATAAGTTTCAACCAGTTTAAGCTCTGTGACGAAGAGCAGCTTGTTGGTCAGCAGTGTGGTCGAGTGGTTCGGAGTGTAGTTTTTACGACGGCCATGATCGCAAGGTTGTTGGTTTAACACTCACCCAAGCCTCATTGTGCCCTTGGATAAGATGCTTCACGACAATTATCTCTGCTTGGTGGAATCTAACAAGCAGCAAATTGAAGAAGTCAGAAATAAGACTTGGAAACAAGGGCAACTCCTAAGCAAGTCTGAATTCGTCCTTATATGCATAGCGCCTCTGTCGCTTTCTCGTGACTGCAGGATAAAAATGAAGAAGAAATCAGGAGTAAACAATTATGTCTGCAAATAGATGCTCATGATGCGCTGTTCCTTTTTGAACGTATTGCCTCATAGTATTTTTTAAATTGTGCAGGTTGTGTTAGTTCTGTAGACCGACAACCATACTGAAAATGAGAACAAGGACAGTTGGACATTCTTTTGGAGGTAATCGATGACTTGTGGATTAGCCTACCGGTGCTTTAAAATGTATTCATGATGAAATGATATCGCCCCAGTCTGAGATGCTTACGTTGCTGATTGATAAGATCTGAAGTACAAAATTATATGTCTTCATTTCTTTGCTCTTTTGCTTGTGTATGTCAGTCAAAACTCTTTTTGTTTTCTTTTAGAGTGCCTTTAGCAACTGTAGAAGTCGTTTGGGTTAGCTGATGTTGAAGAAGTTGGAATTGGAGTTTTATATTTTGAAAAATCTGGTGAGGTGTCTCTTATTTCTATACCTAAATGAATGAAAACCGCTGCTTCTGTATTTTTGAAATTGCTTTGCATTGTACGATTATAATTAGGTTATAGGGCTCATTGTTTTCATTGTAAGCGTTACGGGGGTTAAACTCAGCACTTCTAGCGGCTCCACGTCTACTGCTTTGATTCTTGAAATTCGGATGAATCCAGGGTTTACCAAATCTGACTTGTTTTATTTTACGATGGTATTTTTTCGTCAATATAGGGCCGCTGCATAGGCATATGCAAACAAACCACTTAGTTTGTAGTTAGGTTGTGAACAGTAAAACCATGAGGACAAGGTAAAAGGAGTAATTAGCGGATGAACTCCCAGTTGGAAATGGCTTTGAGGTAAACAATGTGACATTGCATTTAGCACCCTAATATCATTAATGATGATTAGATATCGCCCCAGTCTGCATTGTTTTGATGATTGATATTTCTGAGATGTCAAACTTCTGGTGATTTTGTGTAAGCTTTTCGCATTGTTGCCTGGTAAATTTTTTTTTATCATTTCAGTGTCGATTGGACAGGCTCGAATACGTTATGGCAATCAGTGAAGTACTTCTCTGTGTACTTGATGTTGAGAAAAGCATTTTCTCGTGATTCTACTCCCACTACCTTGCCTTATTTTTCAGTCAGCTATATTTGTCAGTGGCTAATGTGCATTAATACAATATAGTGCATCGCTAATACGAGTCGTATTACGCTTGTCATTGCAAAGGTTGTTACAACTAGTGATGTAAATCGTTTTTCCGCCTTTGTTTTTAAAAAAAAACGTGTTTTTACAAAAAAAAAAAACAGCTAAAAAACACCTTGTTTTTTTTTAAAACGAGCTTGTTTTTAAGAACAAATTCGAGTCCGATTCTAAACTAAATATGAGTATTGGCCGCCATGATGTGTATTGTTATGTCTTGTAGTGATGGAGAGAACAAGGAGCGACCTTTTCGCCCCCTAAATCCATCATGGATTGCATGCTTGTTACCGATTACCAGAAAGGTGTTCCCAGTTTAAACAACAATCGCAATAGATTCCGGTAGATTAAAAAAATTGTGGATAAGCGAAGGTCGATAGTACACATTAATGCACTCATGGGCGTCCGCAGGGGGGGCAAGAGGGGGCACTTGCCCCCCCCCTGAAAAACCAAAAAAGTTGAAAAAATGCAAGTTAAGAAACTACACAAAAAGTTGAAAAATACTGATGAGTTTAGTACAAAATGAATAAAATAACAAAACATTTCGCAATAATATGTTTAATTAAAGCAGGGGTGGGCATCTTTCTGGTGATACTGGGCCACAAATTAGAAATATAGGCTTCCAACGGGCCGCAGTTTTTAGAAAAAAAAAATTCTTGGCAGGAGTAATCCTAAAAAAGGGTCTGTCGCGTGAAAAAGAGGTCTCTGAAATAAAAGATGACTAGAAAAACGAGATCTTCAGCCTGGAAAATAGCATTCACAGCAGTTCGTGTGTTGATTGGGTTTGAACTTGATCGCAAAAAAACAGGTTTCGGAACCAATTGGCTATTAGCACATGCTTTGGCGGGCCGCAGATTGCCCACCTCTGAATTAAAGCATAAAAGAGTTTGTCTAGTTGTGTAAATGCTGCTGTCTAAATTAGTCCGGCCGTTCAATGAGTGGAAACTCCACCCTTCACACATCATTGAAACTGGTTTTACGTTTAGGCATGCTGTTACCAAGGCTAAGCACGTCAGAAAATATTGGTACAGGTCCCGAGCATCATTTTACGTTGATCGGTACGAGTTATGGCTTGATACTTAATTCATTTTTTGTTCTCTGCACGATTCCATTCGTTTAGGTTACTTTCTTGTCTTTCAGGGCCGTATGCAATAGTACATCTATCGCATTCTATTCAGGTCAACAGACATGGCGATTTATCTTTTGTCATGACGCAAAGACTAGAAAAGTGTCTTTGTGTCAAATGCTACTCTTCAGTCAAACCACAATCGGATAGACTGGTGGAAGATAAGCAGGCGCATACTTCGCATAAGATGAAGAATTCGGTTAAAAGTTTTTGTGCGTCTTTTTTATTGATCTTCAATCTCAAATCTTGGTTATACTCGTGGTATTACCCAGAAGCTGCGTGCAACGAGTGGCGAAGACCATCTCTGTAACTTAGCGCGTGAGCAACTTAGCTTCGAACTCCGAAGAAACGTGGCAAGCCATTGGCGGTGGCCGTGAACAGCACTGTATTCGATTTGACAGGTCGGATATCGAACCCCAGATCTCTGACTTTGAAAGCAATATCGTTACTGCTACACCAATCCGTCGTGTGGACGTACGTATACTAGCAAATTCACGCGGCAACAGCAGCATGTCCAATTTTACTTTTTGCATCTTGTATAGAAAAATTCTGGTTTTTGCCTATATACCGAGTATCGTATCTTGTAAAACAAATTTGGACTTGTTGCTGATGTGCTACTGGTACGCCTTGATGGCAGAAACTGCGCTGCCGGTACATTGCAATAAAAAAATTGAGCAGCACTGATTTATAGGCCGTAGCTATATGTTTGATTTTCAGAGCTCAAACTACTTTTTATTTTGACATTTTGGATCAGAACGTCGCTATCGGTGCGGTAAGTCTGGGGTTCGATTCCCGGATTGGTCAAATCGGACACACTATCGTTAACGGCTCACCACCGTTGCGACGTTTCCTCGAAGGTTAAGCAGCGGAGACGGGCCCCGCCACTCGTTACACATTTTGGCGTAATAGCGCAAGTATAATGAAGATTTGATTGTTTTGAAATGTAAGCATCAAACCAACCTCATATAACCAGACCTAAGAAAACAATACAAAAAGAAAGTTGTTTTAACAGGCTGTCAAGCCTAGTGGCACATAAATTGATTTATGTCCGCATAATGCACAACATGAAAGAAGAGTTCTGCACGTACGGCATCGGCCCATGGCGGACGTATGGTCAGTTGGTCACCCTATCACTGGCACCAACCTGACTATAGCTTTCACTAAGATGGCCATCTCGAGAATGTTTTTGCCCCCCCCGTGCATTTTTTTCTGCGGACGCCCATGAATGCACTGTATTTACCTTGTCATCTAATGCAGGACTTCCCAAACTTTTTCGCTCGCGACCCTTTTTAATCTTTTGAAATTATTCGCGACCCTTCACGGTTAAAATGAGAAATATGCATTTGCAAAATAATAAAAATGAAAATAATATACGGTACAATATTTGAACAAACAGGAAATATACAAAATTAAACGTTGACGGCAAAACATCGTTCCGGCGTAAGCAACATTCAAACCATCTCAAGACTCGCACAGATACGTCGAGACAATCGGCCGGAGTGTGGTTGCTGCCGAGTCCGATAATGGTGGATATTCGGCTTTAGTGCTAACCATTGATTAACCAGCTATCCATTGCTTAAAATAGTTTGTAATTACCGGTGCTAGCCTCTCGCCAGCAGTGTTCTACATGGCGTCGCAAACCGAAGCGATGAAACAAAACGATGCGTTCAGCCACGTCACGTGATACCGATGTGACGAAGCAAAACAATTTATACATAAAACTACAGCACTCATCTGCTGCCTCACTATTTCGTACTAGCCTAGAGATAGGCCAGGATCTACATTCTACAGCTAAGTTAAGAATGATGTTTGCGCAATTACACCAGTTTAAAAAGCTCAACAGCATACTATACATAATACGCAATACTTCGCTTAAAATTTGTATACTCCCTGCGCCCCCTGAAGTTTGTTACGCGACCCCTCGCGGGATCGCGACCCCTAGTTTGGGAAGCCCTGATCTAATGAGTGTCTGTAGTTTTTCCAGTTTTGTAGAGAAGATAGGTTCCGCCCTAGTTTACATTTGTTGTTTTTGACCCAAACTCTCACTCTTCCACAGCCCAAAGCGCAAGCAAGCTAAGTAGGTCAAATAAGGACCTAAACCATAATTTAACCTGATTTAACATTCAATAGCACAACGTTGTGGTTGGGCTATATTTTGGGGAAACTCAAAATTTAGTGCGGCAGAACTGTGCAAATCGCAAA
This sequence comes from Trididemnum miniatum, assembly GCA_964006365.1. Lineage (NCBI taxonomy): Eukaryota > Metazoa > Chordata > Ascidiacea > Aplousobranchia > Didemnidae > Trididemnum > Trididemnum miniatum. The sequence goes on from OZ023240.1 coordinate 20,141,992, forward strand.
ATAAGCCCATGTGGGAAGCTTTAAGCTAAATACGCACTACACAAACTATAATGAAGCAATATCACTATACGACCTACAGTCATGTTCGATATGTTAACACGATTTGATGCTGCTTGCTAAGCTTGATATTTAAAACAAACTTGTTTTAATTTTTCAAGAAGGAATGAATAAAAAAAAACAAGTGCAAAAAAACTGCTTTTTTACATCACCAGTTACAACATACATCATGCACACATCAACATTTTATAGTGATTGTATTTTTGGCAGAACATTCGTGGCGAAGGCAAATTTCCTAGCAGTTTTGCAATCATTTCGCTATTTACAAATAATGGAAGGCTACCAGTACAAGCAAAGTTGCGCGGAAACCAAAAAAAAACACGTGGACCTACACAACACTAAAATTCTGTTGCAACACGACAGAAACGAACAGACAGCTGCGGCTACGTTTACGCCGTAGCCTAAATAGGACGGCTATGCTTTTTGGCGTGAGCCGACGGCCTAAACTTTTTTCGGAAGTGTTAAACTAAATTCGTAATAAAAATATACAGCAAGCTTGTTACTGAAATGTAAAGTTTACACCAAAAATTTCATTGACAGACTTAGGGTAAAATACTTTCGGGCTATACTGGTAAACAAATATTTCAACAGTCAGTGGCGTACGCTCGAGGGGGGTAGGGGGTAAAGGGTCAACCCCCTTCCCCATTGATGATTGTAAAAGAAGTGAAAACCTTTCCTATAACGATTCGTGTTTTACATGCCGAAATTGCTATTATGTTTTTCTGTTCTATCCAGCCTGCTTATACAATCTTAGAAACTTTCGTTGTGATGCAATAATACCGGTAGTCGAACTTTTATGGAGCGCTTGAACCAATGAAATACAAGCCTGCACAGTGTACAAAGTCAAAGGGCACTATTAAAGCTGGAGTCGTCTTGTGATGTCCTAAAGCAATTGCTCTCAATGGCTGACAAGACGACGTTTCAGCGCAGGAAGCGTTCTGGGAAGAAAATGGTTGCAACGCAGGCAGATAATCCGCTTGCCATGTAATATAATTTTGGGAGGATTTTGGTTTATTTCTGTACCGGTCAAATCGGCACAGTGTCACCACTGCTGCGACGCTTCTGTGTTCCCCAGGCGCTAAGTCGCAGAGATGGGTCACAGTAGCGTACGCTAGGGAGAGGGGTCTGGAGTCAGCAATCCCCTTGACGATTGCAGAGAAAATGAAACCATTTTTGAAACGAACCGGTTTTTCTTCGTCCGGAACTTGCCAAAATTGCTACCGGGATCTTTTTTTTGTTTTGTCCAACGTTCTAATTTAATCTCGAGAAACTTTCATTACGTTGCGATGCAATAATACCTGTAGTTTTGATTGAACTGCATTTTTGTCATTGATGCTGCTGTGAAGCAATTGTTAAGTAGGAGTTCACTTAAATGCGGTGTAAACCTGCACTGTGCAGTAAAATCAAGTCTTCATTACTCGTTCTAATAATAATTAAATTCGCCGTGGTGAAGCGTGGTAACGATAGGCTGGGCATTTTTAAAGTGGGGAGGCCCAAAACCAATGACCAGATTTCTTGACCGAACAACCTCGATTGGCAGTGGCGTAGCGAGAACTTTTAAGAGGGTAGGGGGGAGGGCTTAATGTCCACATATTTTTCCTGCTCATTTTTATCGGCAGAACTAATTTGAAACTAGTCGAGAAACAAGAAATGTTCTAGGGGGGTCCGGGGGACATGCTCCCCCGGAAAATATTTGAAAAATTACATGCTGTAATCGCTATTTCAGTGCTTTTTGAATAATTTTCCGGCAATTTTTATTTAAACTTTTTGACCCTAATTTCGAGTGCTTCGCCTAATTTGATGCATTTTGTTCGCACATTTGTAACTATGCGTTCTGAAGGCGTAAGGCTTATAGCTATCGAAGAGGTTCGAATATGTAGAAAAATTGTATGCATCAAAAAACGTTTTTGAAAATGGCTGGTGGAAGCATGCATAGGCCTACCCCTCATCCTACCACTCTGGATTCGCCCCTGGCCATAAGCTATAGAAACCATTAAAAAATTCTGGCATATTTCAGTCACTTGGCACCATTAGCATTGTTCTTTACTAAAAGGCATGGCGCAATGGCCCCGCCCCTAAATACACTCATGAGGGCCGGATTTAGACAATGAGAGGCCCTAGGCTATTTGATCACACTGATTGGAAGATCAAAAAAGTCTTCACGTCCTCAGATATCCTGTTTTCACTGAAAATATCAGTATAGTGAAGAGCAAAAGAAAAGGTATACTCGTCCTCAGATGTTCAGTTTTCCACTGAGAGTATCGGTGAAGAGAAAAAAGTATCTTCATTGTTCGGGATGAGGCCGCCCATTTTCTTCGAGGCCCTAGGTTTCAGCCTGCTCAGCGTATAGGGTAAAGTTGGGTTATGTGGACCACCAGGGTAATATGGACCAGTTCATAACTTCCATTACTAGAATTAAATAAAATCGTTCATTGCGTAGGAAAGTCATAGGTTGCCTGATGGCTGTTTTTCAACATGGCGTACAGTGAAAGCACGTGCGATTTGCGCTGACAGCAGTTTTTTCGTTTTCAGCTCTTTCTTATAAAAAATAGCATTATTTATCAAACTGTTTGGACCAAAGCAATTGACTAAACGTTGAGTTGTCGTTATTAGTTTAGTTTACATTCTGTAGGCACACTTTTGTTGTAGTTTCAAGTTTCTTCAGCTTTTCATAAAAAAATTACTGAAAAAATGTTGAAGGCCATGTGCGTGGAGTGATATGGACCACCTATGCTTGGGTGATATGGACCGGCGGTCCATATCACCCGATCGAATTATTACATTGCGTGGGTACTTTGTAGCAGAATCATACCACTTTGCAGATGCCCAGGTACACATCGAAGAACATTCGGAGCAATTGGAGTGAAGAGTTCCTATGTAAGGCAATTGATAACGTTCAAAACGGAAATTCATTGAAAAAAGCAGCCGAACAATTTAAAGTACCATGGACAACTCTAAGTCGCCGCTTATCAAGTTCTCAAGTTGGAAAGCTGCCCCTGGGTGGCAAAGCAACATTTAATATACCCATATCATAGCACCAAAAGCTGAAATCCTTACCACCCGTCTCAGCGAAAATTTATCGGGGTATATGGGCCGCACAAAACCTTTTCTTGTGACTAAAGTACTGAATTTGGGATCGTTGTTTTTATTATGTATAATGTGGGTGGTAGGGCGCATCATCGCAGCAAATAGTTGACGTTTTACAACAAGCCAATTTTCCTGAGAGCTAAAGCGTTCCATATAACCGGACTTTCCCCTACGCAAATCCGGCCCTGTGCCTGCAATCCATATTTAGCCTGACCACATTAGGTATGTCTAATTTATGTGGGCTTCAGACCCATGGTTCTTGCTTCTAATTTCTGTTTCCCCCATCCCATAAACAAAATTTTTTTAAGAAGACATCTCTAGATCTGAGCTCTTTCCTGGGTTTCAATTGCGATGGTAGGCCTATTAAGTTTCAAATACATTCATGCAAAAGCAATGTTGTAGAAATAAACGCGTAAATTAGGGCCCCCCTGAAAAAAAGTGGAGGGGGGCAGGGCCCCCCGGTTCCGCCACTTATGCCCCTAAGTGTTAAAAAATAAACTAAAAATGCTGCCTAAGAAGACCAGACCAGCGAAAGATTTGAAGAGGCCCAGGGGGGTGAGGCAAAATTGTTTTTACGTATAACCGTCTCGGGAGCTGTAGTGTTCTGTTTCCCTGACATTCCGATTATGGGTTTCAGAGTATCTGACGATAACGACGACGCTGTGATTTGGGTGAAAAATGCTTAGACAATATCGACGCTGCATGCTTTTGACCTTAATCGCACGAGAATTCCTCTCGCGCGTAATTTATTTTGGTTTTAAAAATGTTTCGGTAGGGAGGGCATTTTTTTCTCATGCTCCGGTCCTACTACACTCCGCAAAGCGGCAAAGGACTTACTAAACCCTGCAAAAGAGCAACAAAGGACTTCAAATTGATCTACTAAACACCGCAAAGAACGACAAAGGACTTGGAACCATTTCATGACAAAGAACGACGAAGGACTTAAATTAGGGTTATCAAGTTCTTTGTTGCTCTTTGCGGTGATTACCAAGGACCCCTCTTCTCCACTATTTTCACTTTTCAAGACAATTATGGGAAAAACTGCCCCCTTTATAATGAGTGCATATTAAATGTTTAGGCCTATATCATTTAGGTTTATATATGTGTTACAGCACCGACTTTGAAAACGAACTCGGGTTTTAGTCTTTCGTTTTGTTTATCAAATATTTTTCTTTCAGCGCATTTAATTAGCTCGAGCGCTGCACTGTGAACACAATCTCGACTGCGCTGTTAGGCTGTTAGCGCTCCGCGAGCAGTTCACCGCTCACATATCACTGTTCTAGAAAATTCTTTATTTGTTGGTCACGTGGTCACGTGTGCACTTCTTGTTCTACTGTGTGATCAGTCATCCTGGTTTTAGTTTTGTTGAGTTCAGTTGACGAAAGGACGTCTTTTATATGTCGAAAGTTATATCCCTGCACGGCGCAGTTTTCATTTATTTTATTTTATACCCGAGTAACTTTCAGTTGTTTTTTGCCTTTGAAAGACCTGAATCCCTCGCGATTTTACCTGATTTACCTGAACCTACCTACCTTTCCCTACCTATTTTCCCTTTGGTTTTACATCGCCGTGAGAGTTTTTTAGTTCGATTAATTAATACAAAGTGGTTCTATTTGTTCTTCTCTGGTGATTCTCTGAGGTTCAAGTTCAGGCAGCAAGTGGATTGATCTGCAAAAGGTAAAAGCCCAAGCGCTCCTCTTGGGCCTCGTGTTATAGACAGGGTCAGTCTGTAACAATATGTTGTTTATATCAATGTTGGTTTTTCAAAAAAGAGTTTTTGGAGGGAAGCAGTTGCCTGTTTTACTCCCCTGGCTATATCCTGTTTGTGACGAAGCGAAAGCTAACCTGCTTTAGTCAGTCAACTTTCCTATGATCCAAAAATAAGGTCAACTAATTTTTTTTCACTAAATTTTTAACCACGGCTTGCAGAGCCGGCGGTAGAGCAGTCGACTTAGGGGGGGGGGCCAAGCGTTCATCAGGGGAGGCCAAAGGTTGAAATGAAGCACAAAAGCCGCTATCTTTAAAAGAGTAAGCTTGTTGATTGGGGCGGCCAAGCATGTCGCTTGGGGGGGAGCAGTCGGGCAGGTTCCCCCTTGGCGCCGGCCCTGACGGCTTGACAACTTGAGTTTCTGTGAAACCTTTTTTCTCCTTAAATGAAGCGCAAAGAATCAAGCAAAAAGTGTGAATGAAGTAGGCCTATCTTGATTGTTTTCGTAGTTATGGCGTTATATAGCTTAATCATGGTTAACTGCAATTGCGCAGTAATGTGGACTAGAAACATCACAATTTGACGTCGCTGAAACCCCCTCCCTCAGTTAAAAAATCCTACGTACTCCACAGTCAACAGTATATATAAATAGCCTACATTTAAAAACAGGCTACTTTTCCTAAAATAGAACAACAACCAATTGAGATCTTATTACGAGAGATCCTTTTTTTCTGTTTGAGCACAAAAAATTCGATAATCACCAATATAATATAGGCCTACTCCTTAGCGCTTTGCTCAAAAGCAGGAGTGGGCAACTGTTCTAGTTGTTTGGCCATATGTGCAAAAATCAGAGGTAAGCACGGTACTTTTTTAAAGTACCGGCGGTGCTCGGTACTTTGTAAAATAGTACCGATACTCGGTACTTGAAATTAAAAGTAGGCTACCGCGGTACTTTTCAGAAGACGTTCCAAAAAAGAAAGTGCTGCGCTATAGCCTATTTTTTGACTGCGAAGTGAGCTTACGCTCTTTGAGTCAGCAGCCACCTGTTACATATGTCAAATGCGATCGGCTCCAGCCGCGAATCGAACCCGTCACGTAGGATCTGTCACCTGCGCGCGGTATTGCTAGGCCATCTCGCTGACCTGCAGACATGCAGGCTATGCTTAAGGATAGTCCTCCATCATACACCACGGTCAAAAAATGGTCAGCGGAACTTAAAAGAAGGAGAAAAAGCCTGGAAGATGATTCTCGTCCAGGAAGACCGGTAACTGTATCCACAAAAGCAAACATTGACAAAATCCATGACATGCTGCTTTCAGATCGGCGCTTGACTGAACGGTATATTGCACAAGAGATGGGAATGTCACAAGAAAGAGTTCATGCAATTATCATTAATGACCTTGGAATGACGAAGGTTTCAGCGAGATAGGTTCCAAAGCTTCTTGGTCCTGACCAGAGGCGGATGAGGAGAAACATGTCCAGGACCAACCTTGCTCTGTTTGATGCAGATCCAGAGCGATTTGTCAAGCGGTTTGTTACCATGGATGAAACTTGGGTGCACCACTTTCAGCCAAAAACGAAACAGCAATCAAAGCTATGGAAACATCATGGATCTCCTGCTCCAAAGAAAGCTAAGTCAGTGATATCTGCAAGAAAAGTCATGGCATCAGTTTTTTGGGATTCAGAGGGAGTGTTGCTGATTGATTACTTAAGCAAAGGTCAAACCGTTACTGAATCCTATTATGCTAATCTCTTGCGCCAATTACGACAGAAAATTAAAAGAAAATCGTCGTGGAAAGCTGTCACTAGGGGTGCTCTTTCATCAAGACAATGCTCCTGCTCACAAATCTGCTGTGGCTCTGGCTGCAATTCATGACTGTGTCTTTCAACTCGTTGAACATCCTCCTTACCCGATCTTGCTCCATCAGACTAGTATCTCTTCCCTAAGCTGAAAAGTTACCGAAAAGCTGAAAAGTGGCAATCATTTTGCAACTGATAATGACGTCATTATTGCCGTAAACGAATATTTAGAGGACCAAACTTCAAAATTTTATGAAGAAAGAATAAAGAAGCTCCACGATCGCAGGACAAAATGTATAGACTTAAAAGGGAATTACAATAACTGATTTCACTTGTGTTTGCATGATTCTTTCTAGTGTAGGCTGCGAGCTTATGAATCACCCCTCGTATCAGGGAAATCCAAGAAATTATTAAATTTGAAGATCAGGAAATCTCAGGGGATTTTTGAATTTCTAAAACTTTAATTTTGGAGAAAAAATGTTGCGAGGCTGCGCAGTGGAGGTATGCAACAGGCCAGGGACGGCGAACCTTTTTAAGTAGTGGGTCAAATATGAGCTCGTAATCCGAAGAAAAAAGCGTGGGTCACGGATGTAATGATTTTAATGAAAGACTAGTGCTGGAAAAACTGAAAAAAAGACCTTCGATTCCGCAGTATGGCAAGATAAACTTTTCTTCACTACATAAATGTTAGTTGCTGTTTGTTCCTAAATTTTTCGAAACTACAAGTGGGTCACTGAAATCTGCAAGTGGGTCACTTAGTGCCCGGCGGGTCAGTGGATCGCCATTCCTGCAATAGGCGAAGGCCTTTTTTTTGGAGATCGCTATATAAAGCCCAGAAACTTATTACGGTTGCCTAAGGTTCTCAGGGAACGATGTGTAAAAGCAGTAGGATGCCACTGCATCTTCAAGCAACATGAAGATGTCTTCAGTAGAATATTTCTTTTAAAACAAGTTTTCACCTTTAAGCATAGAACCTGGAGTTCAGGCGCCAAGCGTTTATACGTTTAATTATCATTTTATTAAAGCATTTGTAACGTCGTGCCTAAAAGGCACATTGCATCCGTAGGTGTGACAAATCACTCTGCGCCTGGCGTAGGATGAAAAAATGCTGGGAAACCTGATACTGTAGTTGCTCTATTTTGGGGTATTTTTTGACATCGTTTTTTTGTCAATGTTTTTAACAATTTTTTACACATTTTGCAGTTATGTATGCTATTATTTATTTTTTTATTTATGAAGCATAGTAAGGACTAAAGAGGATGTATGTGGTTGTCATTTTTGAAAACAATCAAGTGGAGTGTGTCCCTTTGAAGTGGCTCGAAGGACAGGCAAAAGTTTATTGGCCTCCTTTTAAATCAAAGCAGAGAATTGTTACTGCTATAAAAAGCAAAGCTGAGTCAGATGCAATGACTGGGTCATCTTTTGAAAAATACGATGTCTCCCCAACAGCAACTGCTGTAAGTTATGTACGAACTACTACGAAGTAGAGTTTTATAATGTTATCCAAGTAGAGTTTTTTAAAAATATATTCATCGGTATGTCATAAGTGCAAACTATGTATATATGTTAGGGTATTTCATAATATGTTATATTTGTTAGGCCTATAATACATACAAAATAAGTTGCACTTTGTTTAGCTTTTTATCGCGATGCACTAAAAAAGGCCAAGAAGGCTGAAGAGACATCCGATGTGCCAACTGAAATTGATGCAGGATTAAATGAAAGTGATGCAGGATTAGGGTAAGTTTAGCAGCATTTGCCTGATATGCTCGGTGCTCAATTTGCTCATGATGGCTGCGTGATCATCTAAGGAATAGGGTAGGGTGGAAACCAGATTCAAAAACAAATTGCTTTAAAACGTCAATGCCGAAGTTTTTTTTACGATATGATCAAAACGTCAACTAACTGAGTAAAACCGTTTGTTTTTCACTGCGTAATGACTACTTACTGCATAGTCATTTGCTATAGAGTGATTTAATTACAGTAAGCGTGACGGAAAAAAAACCCTCAGATTCATCTAGAAGCTTTTGTGAGACGTTCTTGCATGGCCAATTGTATTTGAAATTGAGTTTATGTTAAAATGCTTTTCAAGGAGAAAACGCAGAGCGCCACAAAAGTTGCATTGGAGTAATGAAGAGCAATCGTCTGATGAGGATTTGGAACAATATTCGTCGAAATGTCGAACAACTGCAGTTTGTTTGTTTATTTTAACAGTATATCCAATTTTCGACTCTTAGTGTTCTATTAGGATTTATAATGCGGCGGTTTTTAGATAAAATGCTGAAGAAATGTGTGGTTCATCCAGAGCCACCAATTTTTAAAATGCCTGCATTTTCTTCACAAACAGGTAAATATGCAAAAGTCTTGGGCGTTTGAAAAAAAAAAATAGAGGGGCGGTGTTATTGATATCAAAACAAGAATAGTGACATTTACGAAAAATGTCAATTTATTTTGCAACAAAGTTGGTTTCTACGTAAAAACCTTACATGCCGTAATATTGCGAAAAAATCAAATTTTTAAATTTGTGATTTCAGGTAAGATATCTCTGACAAAAATTGGAGTTTCTTATACCCCTATTGTAAGCAGACGGTAGAACGTGACTCAACCATTACTGTAGTATGACCATTCAGCTGTAAGTATGCCAGAGAAACGGTTACAATAAACTTTTGTTGTTTTATAGGTGAAAGGCATATGCCCAAAGAAAGAGTGTTGTTTTCAGAACTTAACAATTTAACCAAATGGTTAAATTTAACGTAATCGAGTATATGCATTTTTTGTTTTACATTTGCAATTTATTGTAAGTGTTGGTAAGTTTCGCAAGAATACCAGTTGCTTCGCCAAACTCTAGCAGCTCGATCGTTCGCTTTGCAGTTGGGAGAATGGGTTTGATACTTAACCGAGTCTTACCAAAGGCTCAAAAAATATAATCCATAGCTAGCCAGCATAGCGCTCAGCACCATGGTTACTAATTAAAATGGAGATGAAATGAAAATGGGAAAATACAAATTAGTCGTTACATAACACACATCAGTCCTGCCGCTGCAAACTCATTGTAATTTAAAGATGTCGAAAAAAATCAAATATTTCGTTTCACAATTTATTTTAGAAAAATCAGTGATACTACAAAAATAATAAAAAAAGTAAATAAATAAATAAACGTTTACAAAGCTGTGTTTTTATTTCATCAATTTGTCGCCTGATACTTTTTTAAATGCGGCACTGCAGACAATTACTAAAACATTGTTTTCAGGTAATGAAGGTAATAATGGCGAAACTTATTCACCAATTGTTTCACGCCAGAGACGCTTTTGTAAGCAAAGATTATTTATTAAATTATGTAAATAGTGTGTTATCCATCCCACTGCAATGATTTTGCAGTTGATTCTGATTTTAGAAAGTCCCTTTTTCTGTTGTTTATGTGTACCTTGCATTTTTGACAGTTCATTTTTGACCTGACAGCTTTTTTCCTAGTCGTAATTTTTTTTATAAGCGTAAGGTTTTTGAGAACAAATCAAAGAGCCTCTCCTATGGATTGCCACCTTAACGTGGTGGGGAGGTTTGAGTTTTCAATGATCCTTAGAGCAACGCCGTCGGTAGTGTTTAATCACTTCCATCAGGGTCACCCATGGCGGTAAGGTCGAAGGAGAGAAACAGACCAAGTAGCAATCCAATGCTGTAGCTAAATGGAAAGTTGTAATAACAATATTCATGCTGCATCGGACGGCGCGCAGGATAAAAAGGTCCGCGTTCGAGTTTTAGGCAGAGGGACTCGTTCGAAAAATAAGCTACAGTCTCCCCCACAAGCTGACCGTCACCGGAAACCCACCAACGCAGTCGCTAAGCGTTTGGGGAGGCAAATGGGGGCAGCGCACAGAAAACGTACTCGAGTTGGACCAAACTGCCGGGATCTAGCTATCGGGAACTGGAACGTTTCGTCACTGACAGGAAAAGAGCAGGAGCTTGTTTGCGAAGCCCAACAGTATCGCCTTGATGTTGTGGGAATTTCATCAACAAAGCGCCGGGGTTCTGGAACTGTCGAGTTGAACGATGGGTGGAAAATTTTCTACTCAGGTGTTGATGCAGCAATGTCTGCTCAAGCTGGTGTTGGCTTACTTGTGAGCCCCAACATAGCTGAATGTGTCGTTGACTGGGTACCACTAGGAGGAAGGGTTTGTCTTCTAAAGCTAAGGCTGCAGGAGCGATCTCTGTGTATATTGCAGGTGTACGCACCTAACATAGAATCACAGTACGAAGCCTTTCTGGAGGAAGTTGAGGTTGCATTGGGAAAAGCAACTTCATCAGAATCCCTTGTCCTTTTGGGCGATTTCAATGCACATGTGGGCATCGACAATGCAACCTGGAAAGGTGTTATTGGGCAACATGGTGACCCTGACATTAACAAGAACGGAAGGTGTTTATTGCAGTTCTGTGCCACCAATGGGCTGTGCATAATGAACACATTTTTTCAGCACAAAAGAATTCATAAGTACACCTGGTACAGAGACTCTCTGGGACAACGCTCCCTGATTGATTTTTGTATCGTTTCGGCGGACTTGTTTTCTACCGTGTCTGATGTCCGTGTTAAAAGAGGGGCTGAGTTGTCAACTGATCACCACCTAGTTGTCTGCACTTTGAAAGCTTTGAAACCCTTGAAAAAACGAAAGACTTTTCGACCACGAGAAACTTATCGAATCAAATGGGAATCATTGGCTGACAAAGAGGTACGAACTGCATTTGCAGACAACATTGCATCTAAGTTCAAAGAACTTCCGACCTCTACTGAAGACATTGAAACTGAGTGGTGTTTGTTTCGAACAGCAGTCATTACGTCCGCTACTAACTGTTGTGGACGTAAGCGTGTTGGAGGGACGAAGAGTAGCGAGAAAAGAACTCCTTGGTGAAACCAAGAAGTTAAAGAAGCTATTCGTGCGAAAAAAGTGGCCTATAAGGCCTGGCTTGCAAATAAGTCATCACTTGAACTTCGTTCGCAGTACTCTGAAGCACGTAAGACGGCAGCCGCAAAAGTTAAACTGTCTAAGGAAAGGGCCTGGAAGGAATTTGGAGAAAGGTTAGACGATGATTTCAAAACGGCAAACAAAGTGTTCTGGCAGACCATTCGCCGTTTGCGTGGAAAAAGATCTCGAGCCGCTCTCTTTATCGAAGATTCAAATGGTGTGACTCTGAAAGATCAAGATGCTATTTTGAATCGGTGGAGAGAGTACTTTAGTGATCTTTTAAACCCAGTTGATGCTACACCGATACAAATTCACGAAGAACAGGTTGGGGAAGATATTCAGATAACCGAAGCAGATGTGAATGCAGTAATCAAATCATTGAAAACTGGAAAAACACCTGGTGAGGATGATATCAGACCTGAAATGTTAAAAGCAATGAACATACATGGTGTTCGTTGGCTGACTCGTGTTTGTAAGGTGGCGTGTAGTACTGGGCAAGCACCAAAGCAATGGCAAACTAGTGTGATAATACCTATCCACAAGAAAGGAGACAAGAGAAAATGCACCAATTATAGGGGCATATCTCTCATCAGTGTCCCGGGTAAGGTCTATGCCAAATGCCTTGAAAAGAAATGCCGTGAAATAGTCGAGCCTAAGCTAACAGATGCTCAGTGTGGCTTTCGTCCTGGCCGAAGCACAATGGATCAGATCTTTGCCTTGCAGCAAATCTTTGAGAAGTCGTGGGAGTATGCAAAAGAGGTCAATGCATGTTTTGTTGATCTTGAAAAAGCATATGATCGCATTCCTAGAGACAAGCTTTGGGCGGTGCTGTTGCAGTATGGCATTGATGGCCAGTTACTAACTGCCATTAAGTCGCTGTACATGCATTCCGAGGTCTGTGTTCGTGTTAACAGTGCAACGACGAAACCTTTCAGAGTAAGTGTGGGACTACGGCAAGGCTGCTCTCTTTCACCTATTCTGTTCCTTATTTATATGGATAGAATAGTTAAGAACAGTGAGTCTTGTGGCGGAGTAAAGATCGGTGAATGCACTGTACAACGTCTGTTATTTGCAGATGATCTCGTGCTACTCGACCCTACCCAAAATGGTCTCCAGCAAGCTCTTGACAGGTTTTCGGATGCATGCTCTGTTGCCGGAATGAAAATCAGTACAACAAAAACAGAAACCATGTGCCTGTCCAGACAACCAAAGCAGTGCTCTCTCCAAATTGATGGAGTACCACTAAAACAGTCAGAGAAATTCAAGTACCTCGGCGTCTCATTCACAAGTGACGGCAGACAAAATAGCGAATTGGATATCCGCATCGGAAAAGCAAGTGCAGTAATGCGCCAGCTCCACCGATCTGTGGTACTGAAACGGGAGCTTTGCACCAAGGCAAAGCTATCCATTTTCAGATCGGTCTATGTTCCTATTTTGACTTATGGCCATGAGTGTTGGATCATGAATGAGAAAGTGAGGTCTCGAGTTCAAGCAGCCGAAATGGGATTCTTGCGAAGAATTAGCGGTTTGATCTTGTTGGACAAGGTTAAAAGTGCAGATATTCGTGAATCTCTAAACATCGAATCGCTGCTTCTCCGACTAGAAAGATCGCAACTGCGTTGGTATGGACATGTGACACGAATGCCCCAGGAAAGAACAGCCAAAAAACTGCTCTGTTCAACACCGATTGGTCGAAGGCCTAGAGGCCGTCCCAGAACTCAATGGCGAGATTACGTAGAAGATCTTGGTTGGTCTCGCCTTGGCATACCAGCAGAGCATCTATCCTTTGTTGCAGAGGATCGAGATGCTTGGAGGCTCCAACTTGAGCTGCTGCCCCCGCGACCCCCCAAGGATAAGCGGGTCCAGAAAATTGATTGATTGATTGATTGATTGATCAAAGAGTTGTAATCGTGTAACGTAACCTTACTGCTTTTGAAAGGAAGTTTAAGGGCCTTTGGATTAAGGTTTAAACCTCACTGACTGTAGTGTTTACGCAATTGAAGTTTAAGTAAATCTAAGCAATAGTCGAGTACATCAGCGAGCAATATTAAGTGTTAAAGGTAAAGTTATTGATAGATAACAGGAAAATGCAGTCTTCCTCATTGAGTAGTTTAGCTGCTTCAAAAGATACGTACACTCCCTCGTCCATCGCCGGCAAAAATTAGGTAGGCTACGAGCTTTCCTTTTAGCAACGTGTGGCGAATTTATCAAAATAAAGCATTTGCCGCCTCTTTAATTTTATTCACTATATTTTGATTTGATTTTTGATATTTTACGTCTAATCATACAAATGCTTAAACTGTGAATTTCAAGTCATTTTCAATGATGATGTCACAAACACGTCAATTTTGATGTCTCATTTGCATAATAGAAATTTTCGCCGCAGCTCGCTGGCGCCGCAGTGGCTCGCTGGCGCCGCAGCGGCTCGCTGGCGCCGCAGTGCGACCATGCTCATGTTGCAACTTCCTTCATATCACATCTTTACGAAAATATTAATATTTCCCGCTTCGCTGCGATTGGCCAATTTTGTGTGTGACGTCATTGTCCATTTCGATGTTCAAAAAAACTATAAATACAGGCAGCGGGCGGCATTTATAAAGTCTAGCTTGTAGGGGCGCTGGCATTCAAAAAAGTCTAACTTGTAGGGGCGCTCTATGTGTTCTGATTTATTGTCTGTTTTGGTTAAATTTTAATTAAAAGTTGCTGCTGAACTACTGCCTGAAAATTGAAGAAAAGAAGATCCAAAAGTTTCCGAGCAATCCATTTGGCAATCTATTTTTCCCAGCAATTATAAAAGAGTTTGGTAGGCTACTGCGCAGCAGCTAGTCTACAAAAGGGTTACAGCTACCTATCGGGCCTTCCATCCATTTCCATCGAAAGTGTTCACGCGCGGCTACGGCCGAAGTTGCGCTTTCGCAAGTGGGGCACATTCAAAAGAGGATAGGCTGGACCTACTGGCTAGCCCGCTTCCACTGCGCTTCCGCAAGTGCGCTTCCGCAAGTGGGGCACATTCAAAAGAGTATAGGCTAGACCTACGGGCTAGCCTGCGCCCACTACTAACTAATAATCCCCGTTACACACCTTACCATATTCCCACAAACGGATTACGGAAGCTTTTCATTTAAATCGCACCACCTCTAAGTGGCGGTTTGCCACATTATTAACAAAAAACAAGCTCACGCTATCGGTGCGAGCATACAGACATGACGAGAAAAAGAAAAAAGCACGCTTTAACAAATTCATGTAAATTCTGCTCTTGAAGTGAGGCAGCGCTGCCAGTGCCTCACCACGCTTGCATTTCAGCGAAGAAAGTTACGTGAATTCTCAGTGCGAATAAGGTCATCAAAACCACCGAAGCAAAGATAGAGTGTAGGAAGATAAATGAGTAAATGACAATAAAACAGCTGGCGTCAACAAATATTTCACGAGTGGGGTAAAATTATTTAAAGAAAGCTTAAAATAGTCATAGTTTTTACACTTTACAATTGATTTATTCCGCTATGAAACTAATCGTTCTTTCTCATTTTTAGATAGGTGAGGCGGTGCCTCATTTGCCTCGTCTGACCAAACGTCCCTGTCTCTAGCTCTTTTGTGCCATTTCTAGTCTCTATCGTTGACAAAAGGAGAAGCTAAATACGCGAAAAATCATTTTCAATAAAATCGCTACAGCCTTTTTGAGTGTCACGTGATGCGTAAAGAAAGTTCAAGCGCAAAAATTTTACGGTACTATGACGACATGGAGGTGGAGTGGGGGATAGTTCGCTGGACTGTTTATCGCAAGCATGGGTTCAACCCCCGCCTAGGTTTTGATTTTTTTGTAAACGTAGCATACTGAAATCGCTGTAGCCATTTTGTTGAAAATGATTTATCTCTGTCAATTACTTTCTTGCAGAACCGTTTTCGGGAACGAAAGGCAAGCACTACAAGAATCACAGATCCATGGAGTCACCTACGCTCGTACACAGTACACGCAGGTACATTCAGCTTAATCATTGCGAAGCCAAATTGTAAATGTGGTAAATGATGTGTGGAGGTTTTGCATGTTCAAAAAATGCTTTGGCATTTTTAAATATTTTGTATTTGGTGAGTACTACTGTACTAGTAAATACAATAAATATGGGACGAAAATAGCTTGAGGAAAAATAAAGCCTCTGTAAATCTCAAAACTGGACGTTTCGACAACATTAATTCAGCTGTCATCATCAGCAGTGTATGCAAGGCAGTACAAAGCTGTAAGTTTACAGTTTGTACTGCCTTGCATTCTTACAGTTTTGTACTCTCTTGCATACACTGCTGATGATGACAGCTGAATTTATGTTGTCGAAACGTTCATTTTTGAGATTGTAGTAGTAGTAGCAGTAGGATTTTTCATTTTTAACCATAAAACAACGCCATCATCAACACAAAAAACAGCTTGGTTAAAAATAAGGAAACAGCGACAAAATGTTATACGTTGAACATGCTCAAGATAAAAATATAGAACTAAAGCGTTTAAAAAAAATTAGTACGGTCGCTGCACCTAAGATTTAGAGCGACTTTATTTTTCCTCTTTGTACTAGCAAAGTTTTATCAATAAGCTCATACCGGTAAGCTACTGAGATACCAGTACCGTAGTGTATCACAGTACCAGTATTGCATGATTGGTGCGTAAAGAACACTGGGTTGTCCATGTATAATTGGCTGTCTGCGATTTTTTTCGTTTTATGTTCCTGTGATGTCAGGTAACATCAAGCAACTTAAGGGTTAGGGTTAACCTGGGTTTATTTTTTTGATCAAAGTTCCGTCATTGTCAAATTAAATTCGCAAAAACCCAAAAAAATTTGGGCCATTTTGGCAATTAACCGAAGTAGCCTAAATATCTTGCCAATATGCAAGCAACAATTACAAACAGACTAGGCTACCGGTGTCACAGTGTCAGGTTTAACAAACATCAAACTGCTCAAAGTAGTTTTTATTTGTGTTGAGATTAGAAAGGAGTGGGTGTATATTTTGTTCCACATCTTGTTACTTCAAACATGATTGAAAAATAATGGGAATGATCGAAATTTTTCTAGACAGTTACCGGTAGCCTAGGTCAATTGACCAAAGTCAAATTTTGAAAAAAATAACCCAGGGGTTAACCCTGACATGTGATAATCTAAAACAGAGAACTTCTACTGTTGTAGACTATGCTGGTATAGTACAGTTCGTATTTTGAAATTATCTTCAATATAAAAACTGGATGGGCATTTCTGAATAGTTTCCTATTCGGGAATCATTCTGAAGGTTGCCAGTAACTTCGCCACATGGTAACTTCGCCACAGTAACTTCGCCACATGGTAACTTCGCTACACTTTCATACATCGAAAATTTACATTGCCTACACCGAAACAAGACTTTAAATTGCCGGTTGCCGCAAAAAATTTTATCGGGCTTTTCGAGTCACTAGGTAACTTCGCCACATAAGCGAAACTGTGGGGTAAGATGTGGGGAGAGAGGTGTGGGAGAGTGCATGGGGTGAATAAGGAAGTGTGTTGGGGTGTAGGGGGAGGTCAGGGGAGCTGTGGGAAGAGATATGGGGGGTGTGGGGGGAGATGTAGGGAAATATGTTGGGGTGTGGGGGGAGGTAAGGAAAGATGTGTGGGGAGTGGAGAAGTGTGGGAAAGTGTATGGGGTGAGTGGGGAAGTGTGTTGGCATTTGGGGAAAGGATGTGGGGAGGGTAATGGGGAAGATTTAGGGAAATGTGTTGAGGTGTGAGGCCCCAACACACTTTTAATTCCCCACATCTCCCTACCCTCACCTTTCCCTACATCTCCCCTTACCTCCCCCACGCCATCACACTTTCCTACACCTCCTTTCATACCTCTTCCCTTATCCCTCCTTCTTTCCCCTACACCCCAACACATTTTCCTACTATCCCCACATCTCCCTTCACCTTCTCAAAGTGTGGCGAAGTTACCATGTGACGAAGTTTCTGTGGCGAAGTTACTGTGGCGAAGTTACCATGTGGCGAAGTTACTGGCAACCATTCTGAATAGGCCTAGTTACAGCCAAATGCCGAATAATGGTATATATCGTATCGAATCCTAACAGTAGGCCTATATATTACCAGTATGTTTTTAAATCAACCTATTAGGTGAAAGACCCTGCACCAAACCAGCAATTGTAGCGAAAAGAATTCATTTGAAAAAATAGCTCAAAGCAACACCTTGTTAGAATGTAAAACTATGAAATCAAATCCAATTACCCGGTTTACATCACAAAAACTGTTCTAGATAGTTTGGAATTTGGATCCTTTTGGATTCGGTGGACTATTCTAACATGCCCATCCCTAATTCACTGTTCAATATTAAAACTTGAGCAAATTATTTAGTGGTTCATTGTGTGTTATCATAGCATCGGCAAACCTTTTATAGAACAGCAGAAGGAAGTGGCTATTTTTACGGGCCCGCAACTTTTGTCTCTTTGGTTTATTTTATTATTTTGTCACTCTCTCGTAGAACTGGGAGAGCACAAAGAGATAATAGTGATCGTAGAACTGGGAGAGCACAAAGAGATATAGTAAAAGAAACCAAGCGCTTATTTGTATGGGCCTGTACAAATAGCCACTGCCTTCGTAGAAACAAACAAGCATTCTGCTGCACAGCTGCAGCAGCGTCTTAATAATGGAAAACATTTCAACGTGACAGCGACGTCATATGTTGAAACAAAGCTGTCCAGTGCAGCGGCATTTTGATTATGAAAACCAGACCAATGCTATAGACACTGCCTAATTTGTAGGCCCATAGTTTATTTATTGAAAAGGGGTCCTACTAAACACCGCCAGGAACTACAAGGTACTTTTATACCTTCAAAATGCTTGAAAACACTACAAGGAACTACAAGGTACTTTTATAGCTACTACAAGGTAGTTGAAAACACTACAAGGTACTTTTAAACCAAGTACAAAGTAGCTGAAAACACTACAAGGAACTACAAAGTACTTTTAAACCAACTACAAGGTAGTTGAGAACACTACAAGGTACTTTTATAGCTATTACAAGGTAGTTGAAAACACTACAAGGTAGTTTTAAACCAAGTACGAAGTAGCTGGAAACACAAGGAACTGCAAGGTACATTTAAACCAACCACAAGGTGGTTAAAAACACCACAAGGAACTACAAGGTACTTTTAAACCAACTATACAAGGTAGTTGAAAACACTACAAGGAAGTACAAGGTACTTTTAAACCAAGTACAAGG
Source organism: Trididemnum miniatum (assembly GCA_964006365.1). Lineage (NCBI taxonomy): Eukaryota > Metazoa > Chordata > Ascidiacea > Aplousobranchia > Didemnidae > Trididemnum > Trididemnum miniatum. Next base: position 20,160,820 of record OZ023240.1, read on the forward strand.
TAGTTGAAAACAGCACAAAAAACTACAAGGTACTTTTAAACCAAGTACAAAGTAGCTGAAAACGCTACGAGGAACTACAAGGTACTTTTAAACCAACTACAAGGTAATTGAAGACACTACAAGGTGCTTTTAAACCAACTACAAGGTAGTTGAAAACACTACAAAGAACTACAAGGTGCTTTTAAACCAACTACAAGGTAGTTGAAAACACCACAAGGTACTACAAGGTACTTTTAAACCAACTACCAGGTAGTTGAAAACAGCACAAGAAACTACAAGGTACTTGTAAATCAACTGCAAGACTTATAAGGTAATTTCAAACCAACTACCCAACCCCAACCCTCCGACTCCCACCACCCCCGACTCCACCCCCCCTGACCCCAACTCCAACCCCCCTACCCCAACCCCTCGACTCCACCCCCTAACTCCAACGACCCCAACCCCCCTACCCCAATCCCCGATTCCAACCCCCCCGACTCCAACCACTCCAACTCCAACCCCCCGACTTCAACCCCCCCAACTCCAACCCTTGCGATGTTCCTAACGCCCTTGTCAGTCTATAAGTTCCTTGCGGTGATTTTAACTGCATTGTAGTTGGTTTAAAAGTACCTTGTAGTGTTTTCAAGTACTTTGTGGTTGGTTTAAAAGCACCTTGCAGCTCTTAGCGGTGTTTTCAATTGCCTTGTGGTTGGTGTAAAAGTACCTTGTACTGTTTTCAAGCGTTTTGTAGATTTAAAAGTACCTTGTAGTTCCTTGTAGTGTTTTCAGCTACTTTGTACTTCGTTTGAAAGTATCTTGTAGTACCTTGTAGTTCTTTGCACTGTTTTCAGTACCTTGTAGTTCCTTGCGGTATTTAGTAGGACGGATTAAAAAGTAAAAAATTGCTGTTTTTTGGTATCAGTATGTTAGCTATTGTAGGATTAATGATTATCTGTTTTTTTATGAAAATTGCATTTGAAAATATGAAAACTAGGATTCTTATGATCTTTAGCAGGTTTAGTTTTGATGCTTTGTTATTTAATGATGGCAGTTTATTAAGCTTAAATTAATATTTTTTTGCAGCTTGTATCATTACTCCTGATTGGTGTCGGAGCTTATGCTAAAGCAGTTGCAATAATAACATCATTTGAAATTGCTGGAGGTTTGTACCATATATACAGTATAAAATTTTCCAAAAAGTTTGTTGTTATTAAATATCTTAGTATTTGTTCATTTTAGTTGTGTTTATTTCAATTGCATCTGCATAAACAGCAAAGAAATACAGTTTGCTATTATCCTTATTTCCCATGCTGTTAAGTACATAGTTCAAAGCTTTGAAGCTATCACACATTAATTTGTAGCAAAATCGACTTACCAGTTTAATACTGAAACAGCACTAATTTTTTTTACCTACTCTCTCCATCATGGTTTTATATTACATCATGGTTATATTTTGACTGAGCTGTATTTGTTGTGATATTAAAGTAGTGTTGGCAATACAAAATCTATTTTATAATTTAATAAATTAATAGCAACTTATTTTGTATGACAGGCATCATAGCATCTGGACTGTTTTTATTTCTCGTGGCTTTCCTTGGATTAATTGCTGGGTCAAAGCATCACCAAGTCTTATTGTTTTTTGTATCTTTTGTATGTTTATCTTTGCAGTAGAAAGGCAGTTATTTCGGCCAAGTCAATACTGCGTTTAAAGGTTATGTAATATATATCTTTTAATATAATTTATGAGGTATATAGATATGAATATAAATTTTAACACATAAACGATTGGCAAAATAACCCTACTGACCGTTTCGCACTAAGTGCTCTTCAGGGCTTTTAAGCAATTAAAAATAAAAGTAAAAACCGGTACTCACCACTTTTCAGAGCAGTTTCAAACCCTTGAGTTTACGCGTTGCAATTTACTTTGCGTTTGAAAGGAAAAAAAAATTAGCAATCAGCTGTATCGTGTAAACTCAAGGGTTTAAACTGCTCTGAAAAATGGTGAGTACCGATTTTTCTTTTATTTTTAATTGTTTAGAACCCCTGATGAGCGCTTAGCATGAAACAGTCTTTAGGGTTATTTTTGACAGTAATTTTTATTTGTTAATTAGCTTTGGACCTATAAGGTACATTGAGCACTTTTTTGGTTATACTGACAACCCTTTTCCAGTATCTGTTGTATATATGTAAATTTTAAAAATTACGTAATTTACTCTTACCTTCCTATCAGGTACCGGCACCAGCAAGTTACTAGGGTTGGGCATTCTAGAGTTTCAAATCTTTCGAATCCGAATCCTTAAAGATTCGAATGCAAAAAGTTAATTTATTTCGAATAGTTGGAACCGAAATAATATATGATTCTAATTAACTAAATTTTGCAAACGAGGCAACTTAATCTCTTTGTTTCTATTTTTTTTATGTAGATGTAAAGTTGCTCTTTCCAGTGTAAATTTAACTGCATCTGCTTTGAGATCTCGTCTGACTGGAAAAACATTGGAAATGCTTAACATTTTGCATCATGCAACAAAAATAAGTTATAAATTAAAAATGGTGCATTTGCGTTGTTCTTTTCGTTGAATAAAAAACAAGATGTATTGCTTTATGTTTCCAAAATTTTTAAAAATTATTCTAGAACGAGATTCAAAATTCTTGATTCACTCTAATTATTCTAGAATACCGAATTATTCTGAAATACTCATCCCTACTAACAACATCAACACTCATTGTTTTAAGATAATTTGCGTTTTTTGTGGGATTGTTTTAGTTTAATGGTCGAGTTTTGCTTTGACTTTCAAGTTCATGTTTCTTAAAAGTATTTGTGAAGTGAAGATGATTTCTTGAATGCTACGAAGATGTCATATGAGACATGAGCAAATACAGGGTGTTCATAAAGTCCTGATACAATTTGTCATATAAATAAATGACAAATAGTACAAGGTGTTCTTGAAATCCTGATACAATTTGTCACATAAATAAATGACAAATTTTATCAGGACTTTATGAACACCCTGTACTTTGTGGTTGTAGTCAAATTAGTTATTCCAGAAATTCATAATTCAGCCCCTATGTTGCTCTTTGACAATTTATTTCTACAATGCAATGATATTAAATTCACAATTTTTCTTAACTTTAGCCCTTAGTATATCATTATTTTGTTTCTTCTTTTCATAATTCAGTTTTCTGTTTCGATTGCGTGTCTTGCTATATCAAGTGAACAAGTGGTAAGTTTGATTTTGGTATGGTATTTGGTTTTGCTTTTTTTGTGCTCTTACAAGTTTTCTAAAAAGCATGGTTGCCATTGCATAATCGGCTGTCAGTATGAAAAGAGTAGTAAATTGTGAGCTAATCAGGCAGTAGAAAAAAAGATGGGGCAACAAAACAATTAGTGTTAAAGATTTGTAACCTGTAATATCCAGACCTATGTTGCTTAACACCAGAATAACACTGTGAATACACAAGTTTTGTTGAACAATCCTTAAACTTTCTTTTACGCTTGTTGCGAATTTGACTTATTTGTGGTATTAAATAGGTGCTTTGTTAATTGAGACGTTTTTGCGATACCCTAAAAATTATGCAACTTTGCTTACTTTTTGGTTTGCTTTACTAATTATGTGCACGGTTTGGTCTTTTTAGAGTTCTTTAATTGAAAAGCAATGGGAAGCTGACAATGACACTGATACAGAGTTGAAAGATAAGGCGCAAAAATATTTCTCGTGCTGTCATTGGAGATGGAACCAATCCAAATGCACGGACGATATGGATGATTACTGTTCCGGACTTCAGGTGTGTAATAGTTTTTGTATTTTTTTGCAGTTCTTGATACACGTCGTCAAATTGTTTGTTGACACAGCGCACGATTTTCAGTGAGTTCAGAATCGGATTTTATTGATTTTTGAAGCTTGCCGTCATCACTTTTGTTTTCTGTATTTCGAAACAATGTATTACTGTAAATTGTTTTTTTTTTCCGATAAGTGCACTCCGCGCTGCTAGCAAAATCGATGCGTCTTTTTAAAAAATTTTTTAAGCAATTTCATAGCGTGAAGAAGGCTATTGCCTGGTTTGACTTCGAATACATCATAATCGCACACTATTGTTTCCAATAGCTTAGTTCAGTGATGACCAGGTCATGTAGTGGTCTTTTGGTGTTTGCAATGTTGGAACTGTGCATATACACAGGCCCAATCTAGTGATTTATTTCTAAAGGGCCTTCCCTCAAAATTTATGTCGCTAGTATTTTGCATTATACTTCTACCTTGTTTGGAACAGCCCCCCTTGAATAAAACCATTACTGGCCAGGCTTTTACATTGCAGGGGGATAAGCGTATACTTTTTTTGGCGCTGTTGTTTTTTAAAACCCTTGTTATTGCAGACCAATTACTGCTCATGCAATGGGTCTAGTACCTTACCACCTTGCCAACAGTGTGTAAATAAAATACCGACCACTGTTTTGGGAATGTTGGAAGCAGCTGGTGGAATCGGATTGTTTTTCAGTTTTACAGAGGTATGAATTCTGCTGTTTTGGTTCAACTCGCGTTGAAAGTTCATAATATTTTCGTGCAGTCGTGATTGAAATTGAACTGCTTGAATTCAACTGACTGAAAAAAGGAAAAATCTCCAATCGAAAAACAAGTCCGTTGCTGGTGCCAATAAGGCTAATAACTTCGTAACTCGATTCTGTAATAATTTTCAACCACGCGTGAATTTACCATAGAGCGCGCGGGACAACCCTGTTTCGGGCTATTAGCCCTCATCAGTCGCACTCAGGTAAGATACATTCATCTTCCAGAACGAATGATTTTGCCAGAATCTATGAGGCGCCGTTTGGAAAAAAATAATTTAGGTTTTTCCACGTGTTTTTTCGGCCAATTTAAGCAACATTTTGTCCAATATATTATATACGATATTTCCTGTATACATATCGGACAAATATGTGGTTTAAAATAGCCGAAAAAACCAACTCAAAATATATACGATATTTCCTATGTAATATATATGACAAATTATTGGATAAATTAGCCAAAAACGGTAGCGCAAAACGTATTGGAAATTTCCTATATAATATTTAAGACAAATTATTGCATAATTTTGCCAAAGAAGGCAGCGCAAAACATGTAGGAAATTTTCTGTATAATATAATAAGACAAAGTATTAGATAAATTAGCAAAAAAAGACAGCGCAAAACATATTGGAAATTTCCTACGTGAGACAAATTATTGCATAAATTAGCTAATTTATGCAATAATTTGTCTTGTATAGAAAGTTTTCCATACGTTTTGCGCTGCGTTTTTGGCTAATTTATGCAATAATTTGTCTTATGTATTATATAGGAAATTTTCGATATGTTTTGCGCTGCTTTTTTTGTTTGATTTGTCCATTAATTTGTCTTGAATATTTAATAGGAAATATCCTGTATCTTATGTTTTGCGCTGCCTTTTTTGGCTAATTTATGCAATAATTTGTCTTATATATTATGTAGGAAATTTCCTATATATTTTGCGTGAGTTTTTTAGGCTATTTTGAACCATATATTTGTCCTATGTGTATACAAGAAATCTCCTATAATGTACGGGATAAAATGTGGTTAAAATTAGCCGTTGAAACATGTGGTGAAACCTAAACTATTATTTTCCTAACGGCACCTCGTAGGGGTCAATTATCACTTGGGATAAATATACCTTAAAGAATTTAAACTTTGTGGTACGTTGCCGCTCGTGTGTCTTCGTCACCACTCTAGCAAATTCTTTACGTGTCATTTGTTCTGGAGATGAATGTATCGTACCTGAGTGCGTCTGATGAGGGCTAATAGCCCGAAACAGCGCTGTCCCGCTTTACGGTACGTTTCACTGGAATGCTTTGCACTGTTGGTGATGGAGAGCTGATATGGCCTCCGACCCAACAAGAGGAAATAGTCCTGACTTCCCGTCCACTAGGCCAGGACAACATTGCTTTTTAGTTATGCGTAAATTGTTGTTATCAGATGCTGGGTGTATGGCTGGCTGTGCGATACCGGAACCAGAAAGATCCCTCGGCTAATCCAAACCAGTTTCTGTAAACAATCAGAACTTTCTAATAATAGCTACGAAGCAAATCAATGGCTTTAAAAAGCGAAGATTTAAATGGGATCCATTTTTCAAGAAGCAATAGAGTTTTGCCTCAATTTCAATAATGCAGTTTTTGTTGTTTAGTGTAGTTGTTGTAGTGTATGATTGTTTTACTGTAGTATTAAGTGCTGTTTTACAAAGCGGTTCCAAAGTTTGTTTTATGCGTTGGCATTTAACCTGTCAGTTATGGTACAATTTTAAAACGAGTTAAATTTTTTTATTATAGTAGATTTTCAAAAAGGCGATAAAATAATTTCGCGGAAAGGCGCAGCTATTCATTAAGCGGAAATGGCTGCACTATGTTTTCATGGAAAGGTTCTCTCGATCATGTAGTAAATGCCATTGGGCTTTATTCGTAAATTTTTCCTGCATGTCTCTTGAGAGTATATGTTTTTTGCATTTGTTGTCTCGCGGCTTGTCGGTATGTAAAATGATAACTACAAACGGTTTCTTTCAAAAAATATATACTGGGTGTTGCAAAAGCGTTGGCACAATATGCATATAATTCTTACAGTGGGCCCACTCAACAAAAATGCATTGTTACGTACGTCCACAAAAATGCTAATTAATGTAATTTTACTTTTTGAAGAAGTTCAGCTATGCTCTTGCCTTTTTCAAAATTTGCGTTTTTTTTTTCTCCTAAAATTTGCAAGGAACCATTGCAGATTGTTTAACTACGTGGATGTAATGAAAAAAATAGTGACAAGCAGTTTATAGTCCAAAAAATAATTAGATTGCTCGCCATTATTTTTTTTGTCGCAACCGCAAAGTTCTTCGGTTATAAAGAAATAATGGACAACACGATATGAATAGGTGAACCTGATTTTTGTTCCGGACACTGAGCATGGAGAGCGGTTCCACTGTTAGTAATAATGGATACACTGTGGCCTTGGGCACATTTTGACATTGAAAATCTCTCAAAAGTATTAAGGATATAATAGCTTACAAAAAAATTAATCAATAACCTTGCTAAGTAATTAATGTGATTAATAATCAGCTTTAAAATGGCACAATTTTTTATCTTACTACCGTTCATGATAACTGGCCGTTAGCTCAGTTGCTAAGCGCACGCTATCGGTGCGGTAGGTCTGGGATTCGATTCCCGGGCCGGTCAAATCGGCACAGTGTCGCCACCGTTGCGACGACTCTTCGGAGCTGTGTTGCTCAGGCGCTAAGCCGCGGAGACGGGCCTCGCAACTCGTTACACGCTTTGGCATAATACCGCGAGTATAATGAAGATTTTTTGATTTGACGGTTCATAATTAAGAAGATATGGGGACTTCAAATGTGCCCAAAACTTTTGGAACACCTTGTATAAAAGCGAACTATTAGCCTGTTCACATGTCTAATTTATGTGGGCTTAAAGCCCACATTGATGTGGGCTTGATGTCATCATCACTTTTTTAAATTATGACATCAAAAACTTAATTGTGATGCGGAAAGCCGACAGCAACAAGCCCACATCAATGTGGGCCAAAAGCCCTCGCAAATTGGACATGTGGACAGGCTAAGTGTGGAACAAAGTGTATGTTTCGAAAATGTAGGTCAAAATGGCTAAAGAAAAACAAAGCCCAAATTGGAACTGCTGATGATGACAAGGTAAATGCGTGTTGTCGAAACGTCCAGTTCGATGAAAAAGTAATACTGCTTTATCTTGTCTGAAGTAAAGTTTTGAGTAATGTCTTGTGCTTACTTCGTTCCGATGAAATTAGCACATGTGGCTGTAGTGTCTGGGAGGTCGTATATACCTAGCATTCACGATTTGTACTATAGGCTAGAGATAATGATTTGAATTTTTAATTTATTTTGTTGCTGCAGAGCTGTTGTTTTTGATAAGTAAAATTGTGTTATTTTTATTTAACTCTAATCTACAGGTGGAGAAGTTTAAGATATACAGACGATAGTAGCTTGCTAGAGTTTTCAAACAAAATATCTGCTGAACGATTTGCAATTAAAATTATTACAGACCCGATAATGATTTGCAATTAAAATTATGTGTTTTTTCGTCTTGGACGTCTTTTTCTTATTATAAACTCTTCTGTTTTCCGTTTTTCTTTGCAAAGGCAGGTTCTAATATGAATCTACTAAAGTTTTTTAAAATGAATTGTTTTTTGTGATAAGAATCGTAGTTTTAAACCTAATTTTTTGTTTTTGGTATTACTCTTTGATATAGCTGTTGAAAATGGCTAGATTTTAGGTGCTTATAATCACTTCACATTTTTGATTTAACTGAGGTTATTTTCAAATTATATTGACGTACTTCATACAATAAAATACAATAATTAACGTTCTTGCATACCATAAAAGATTCTAAAAACAGCTGACACGTTTAGACTTGCAATAACCATGGATTGTAGCCTTCGTTTACGTTATTGTCGACCAGTTAAACTACAGTAAAGGTGTTGGCAATATTCACTACTTCCTGTGTGCTGCTCGCCCAAATAGTTAAAAGAATTGGCGTGGGATTGCGGATATTTTAGCTGTGTCGTTTGTGTTTAACAATGCTCTTGATGTCAATAAACTGTCGATTGCATATAGAGAGAGGTGTTTGATCCTGCGCTATTGCATACTAGAGTGGAGTGAAAAAAAATTTTTTTGGAAATCGAAAAAAGTGTTGTTATCAAATCCTGGCAAATATCAAAAACTTGCTGAAAATTTGTTATTTTTTGGGGGTTGTCCTCATTTTCCAGCCGGCTACCCCTCAAAATGTTAACGCGACTGATGACGCATGGATAATTCACATATCTCGATAACCACTGGTCGGAGAGCAACGGCATATAGCTCAAAATCTGCGGAAGCACCATGTTTCTATCTGTGCTAGGAAGAAAAATTTCTCTATTTTTAACACAAAAAAAGTTACTGCCGAAAAACAAAAATTATGATCATTACTGGTAAATTTTTCGGAAAATTCACCTACGAGTAATTATGTAAGAAACACGGTCGTATATTTTTGATCAGTAAAACTAATTTCTCTCGTATAACTAACACTATCTGTGATTTGGTGCATCAGTAAATGGACGGATACGGATGGTGACGTCCACTCTTGCTGAAATATGATTAGTGGTAACAATTGCCTCAAATCAGCAAGGACACATACCACGAGAGAAAGACACTGAAACAGGCGTCCAGCATTTCATTTAGGTCTTGTTTAGTGAATTGATTCTAATTTGATGCGAAATTGTTTTTAAATTAAGCACGAAAAATTGAAATTGTAGGGTATAAAGGCTGGGTGGTGTCAAGACTGACTTCATAACAAAATAATACTAGATATAATAGGCCTGAATGGCTGTTTCAGCAGCTAAACTTGCAGCTTTAAGCTATTGCTGGAGGTTGTTACCAGGCTTGCAGTTGCTGGAGGTAATTGTCGCTGGTAAGAATCAAAATGGGCTAATTCGTAATATGCATTTACAGTACATCCTCGATTATCCGGTCATGTTGGGCAACGTTTTTCCAAAATCTTGACCGGATAAGCATTTGGCTGGATAAAAAAAAGACCTTAAGAAAAAAAAACGAAAAACACGAAGTTAGTATGAGAACAAGCTTAGCCACAAAACAATTTAAATGCTAAACGAAAGAGACATTTGGGTAAAGTTTAAAATCACATAGTTCAACAAAATAAGTTATTAAACAGTTTAGCTATTTCATCAGTACTATTGCTGAAAAACGAAAGGATGAAGGTTTGTTTGATAGTGCTTTCTCGCCTTTCAGCAGCAAACTCACACGACCGGTTAATCGAGGAGCCGGATAATCGAGGGCCGGATAAACGAGGATGTACTGTTCTTCCAAGTTCAGAGTTGGAACATCGAACAAGCAAATTAAACTGCTGTTCAGTGCATGAGGGCAGGGCTCCTGCATTTCTTACGTTTTCGTTCTCATGCCCTAACATCATCATATAATCAGATAACCCATGGGTTTAGCAACTGTTTCAACTTAGTTCAAAAGATTAGGAACTTTTTAACCAAACGTGTTGAAGAAATTTTGGTACCATACTTGAGCGTGGTGCTAAGGATTAGTTATTTTGCACAACAAGAATATGCTTTGATTGCGATGTCAGGGGATGATAATGAAAACCTAAGAAATGTAGGAGTGGCGAAAGTGCTAGCACGTCGAAAACAGGTAGCTGAAGAAAGTGCAAACAACAATAACTGCCCCATGCACGGAACAACAGTTTGATTCGCTTGTTCAAGGAGCCCAACTCTGAACTTGGAAGCAAATGCTTATTACGAATCAGCCAATTTCGATTCTTACCAGCAAAAGCCTCCATGGCAGCAATTGCAAGCCTTACGTAAATAGAAGAGCGTTTGAAGAAATCTCTGGTATTACGCAACCAAACTTATTTGTCATAGCCAATCTGTGGAGCAGCACGTCAAATTTATAGCGGAAGCGTCTGCACAAGCATGGGCGGATTAAAAGATCGCGGGGCCCGAGGCAGATACAAGTGAAGAGCAAAAAAAGGCCATTAAGTCCGCGGATGTTTAATTCACCGTCCAAAATCAAGTGAAGAGCAAAAAAAAGGTCATCACGTCGGCAAAAGTCCAATTTTCCGCCCAAAATCAAGTGAACAGCAAAAACAAAGGTCATCACGTCCGCAGGCCATAGTTTGAGCTGAAACTTCCCAAAATTTTCGTGTACAAACAAGCAGCTAGAAAGTAGTAAACGCGTGGGGTCCCCCGAAGTGTGAGGCCCGCGGCAACTGCCAGGTTTGCCCATAGCCTGTGCACAAGTTGCAAGATTTGATAGACGAGATGAGTCATTCGACAAAAATATGAAATCTCACAAACTTACGAAAACATCAGACGCCAAAAAGCAGTTCAAATAGGCTAAAGTGTTTTCGTAAACCGTGTGACCTCTTTTATAAGCCGAATGGGTCAAAATTGATCTCAAAACAATAGTTTTTGCTCTGAGCTATTTACTTCACCACATATTAAGGTGCATTCCCGCACCAAACTTCTTGAATTTGTCTCAACTTGTTCTATTCCATGCCAAGTTGTACTCGGTTCATTTTGCTATGCCTTCGGCTCCCTCTAACACAGAGGTTCTTTACCGTGGGTAAATTGACCCCCTTGGGGTAAATTTTGCCTATCGAAGGGGTAATTTTTCTGAATTATAAACTAAAACAAACTTCTATTGTCAGTATTAAAAAGGTGAAAGTGTTGTACTGGGGGTAAATTATACTCTTTTCAATCAGCAAGGGGTAAATAATACAAAAAAAGGTTAAGAACCCCTGCTCTAACAGGATACTAGTTTTTTTTGCGTTGATTATTAGCTCTTGCCATCTTGAGAGACCACCAGTTTCCTGAAACAGTTTTGCCCGCAGATTCGCAAACAACTTGATCTTGTCAATTCTTATAACTAGGGCGATTTTTTTGTAACCTAAAAAGCTTAAAATTGTAACTTTATTTTTGTAAAAAAGTAACCAACAAGTAACTTTATTAAACGAATAAAAGTAAAACGAAAATAGTTGCAGCCAAACATGAAAAAACGTCAAGAAGGCCCAGTTCTACCTCGTGCTTAAGTTATAGTGAACACACATGTAGTGTTTTACATTTTGTGGTAGAAAGTTTCTGTCCTTTGCAAGTAATTTGTTAAGCATAGAAAAACTTCTTTCCACAGAAGCAGTAAGTTGTTGGCTGGCACCAAAGAGGCACCTTAGTGTTAGTAGATTGTAAATTTATCTTTCTTGCATCAATCCAAGACAAAAAAATAGAAAAATTGTGCAAAAAAGCACGAAAACCAAAATGTAACCTAAAAGACAAAAAGTAACTTTTTGTAACCTTATAACTTTTTAAATACTGACGAATTTTGGTTAAACGCTTTTTACGTTAATTCGAGCTAGCAAAAAAAAACTTTTGTAAACAAAAATCGCCCTACTTATAACACAATCTCTGTACATGCTCGTGCATGATGCATAGTCATAGTGCATTGTTAAAATCTTAACAAAAACTATTTCAATTACGAGATAAAATCTTTTTTTATCTCTCATTAGTGATAGTTGTCGTAAATCTGCGGTCATGCTGGACAGGATTTTTATCTTGTAACTTTTGGTAGGTTTCCTTGTTTGTCTGGCCTTTTGTGGTTACTCTATGGTCTCAACGGCGCTTGGTCTGGGGTTAGGTTGGGTCTCTACGTGTTAATCTAGTTGCACTGTGACGACATTGCGTAACTTCGAAGTGCCGTAGCCTACACTGTTGTCGTGCCTACCATTGTACTATCATAGCGGTGTTAGAGCTGTGGTCTCTCTAGAGTCTTTTTATATCTCGCCGTCATATGTTTGCTTTTTGTTCTTTCTTACCCTATTTCAGTTTAATCTGGTGTTGCGACCATGCCTACTAATCTCCTCATTTTCAAGTTTCATTCTCGCTAGCATGGTACAACGTTGATCGTTTTGTTGCTTCTTCCCTTTTCTGTGTCCGTTTGTATTTGAAATCATATATTGCTGCGTTCCATTTATTTTGACGGTGCAGAAATAAAAGATATTACTACTAACTATATGCCTAATTATGAGTTTGATAGCTTTTTTGGCTGCTGAAAACAGCCATTTATTTTATCTTGTAACTTATTGTATTATTTTGTTGTGAAGTCAGTCTTGACACCACCCAGCTTTTATATGCTACAATTTTTTCGTGCTTAATTTAAAAACAATTTCGCATCAAATTAGAATCAATTCACTAGAATCACTAAACAAGACCTAAATGAAATGCTGGACGCCAGTTTCAGTGTCTTTCTCTTGTGGTATGTGTCTTTGCTGATTTAAGGCAATTGTTACCACTAATCATATTTCAGCAAGAGTGGACGTCACCATCCGTATCCGTCCATTTACTGATGCATCAAATCACAAATAGTGTTAGTTATACGAGAGAAATTAGTTTTACTGATCAAAAATATACGACCGTGCTTCTTGCATAATTACTCGTAGGTGAATTTTCCGAAAAATTTACCATTAATGATCATAATTTTTGTTTTTCGGCAGTAACTTTTTTTGTGTTAAAAATAGAGTAATTTTTCTTCTTAGCACAGATAGAAACATGGTGTTTCCGCAGATTTTGAGCTATAAGCCGTTACTCTCCGACCAGTGGTTATCGAGATAAGTGAATTACTTCCATGCGTCATCAGTCGCGTTAACATTTTGGGGGGTAGCCGGCTGGAAAATGGGGGTAACCCCCAAAAAAACAAATTTTTAGCAAGTTTTTGATATTTGCGAGGATTTGATAGCAACACTTTTTTCGATTTCCAAAAAAATTTTTTTCGCACCACCCTATTGCATACAGTTAACAAGCATGGTTAGCGGAACACCAAGTTGTTCTATCACGTTATAGCTTCTTCGTAGCGCCAAGTTATGACTCCTGGTCAAATCTGGTTTGTATTGAAGATATGGGCGGTAAAGAGCGCTGTATGCCAATTTTTTTTCTATTTAGAAAGTTATAAATTCAAACAAGACCTAAATCACCGGTAAGCCTACATAGCGTACCTACCGATTGCATTAGAAATTATGATTGTGGTCGCCCCGAGAATGAAACGCTATTATGTTATTCACGCCGTAATACCGCCGAATTAACAATGGAAACGATAATATTGTAACAAAGGCTAATATTTGAAAGACATTGTTGAGCTTGAACGTCACAATAGGTTCGATTTTAAATCGTTACAAAGCGCCAAAACGACCAAAGAATAAACAAAATCACAAAATACCCAGTATTTAAGGAAGTGTATGATGTTTTGATATGCAGACCAAGAAGCCATAGCACATATATCAAAAACTACAGTTTACTACCTAAGTAGGCCTATTTAATAATTAAAAGGAATATTTAGTGTAAGTAAACAAAAGATTAAATCCCAGCTTGTAAATAATCATAGATGTTCATTACACCAGTGGTGTTAAATTTCTACAGTTTCTATTAACATTTGCGAAATTGTAGTAGTTTAAAGCTTTTGACATTGTTGTAAGTGTAAATAGAGTAGCTTGGATTTAAAATTAGCGGCGCACCGCGATTAAAACAATGGAAATCTACCAAACAACCAGACCCTCAGGTAAGGTTCTTTTGTTTTTTGTCTTTACACTAGTTTTATTTCCATCATGTAGCAGCGCCTCACCAGCGCACAGATTGAGTCTCTCCAAAAAGTAGTAGCTAAGCCAGTCTTGAAACACGAAGTTTCTGTTTGGTTCGACGCTTAGGTTCACACTTTTTGTTTGAAATACTTTTGATACATAGTGTATTAAGAACGTGCTGTTATGGGTTCTTCAAAAAGCAGTCGAGTAGTGAAAACGTTCGTGCCAAAAAATAAGAATGAAACTGAAAGTACCGATGATCAGGAAGTCTCCAAAAGTAAGTCGCAGTATTCGGTGTACTAAAATCAACATGGTAGAAAATACTTACGAAATTACTGAAAGACAGGGCCGGCGCCAAGGGGGGTCTGCCCCCCTTATCGACATGCTTGCCCCCCCCCAATCACGAGCTTACACTTTTAAAGACAGCGGCTTTTGTGCTTAATTTCAAACTTTGCCCCCCCCCCTGATAAACGCTTGGCCCCCCTATTAGTCGACTGCTTTTCCGCCGGCTCTGTGAGAGACATTAATCAAGAGTTTGCAGAAATGCATTAATCAAGATGCATTTCTCGAGATATATCTATTTCAACTTTACATATACTTTACATATCAAGATGTATCTATTTCAACTTTGCGAATCTCTGAACTGCTTTTGAAAAAATCGAAAGTAGCGTAGGCAAAGGCCTTCATGCATTTGTGGACAGGTGATGACGATGCTGCGTATTGCCAGGTTTCGTTCTCTAAGATTTTAGCTGGCTACTAAAAGCTTAATTGCAAAGCGACACTTTAATTGCTACAGCAGTGAGGGCCAATGTCAAAAAAACGAACTCAGTCTTGCTTGTTGCTTCACTATGAACTGTTTTTTAATTTTGCGATGTCACACGTCTGGAAATAGACGCGTATGTTATGGCCGCAGCATTTGCACTGACAATAACGCAAAAAAACATAATAAACCTGCGTATCAGAACAAAAGCCGAAGTTAAAACGATAAACGTGCAGAATCGTCAGCGCTACCAAGAATGTCGGGTTTGGCAAAGTCCACTTTATGGTCAGGATTGTCCGTTAAGTGTCGGCACGCCGCGGATTTATCCGAACTGGAATGCTCCTTAAGTCTGTTTATAAGATTTTGTCTAGTTTGTCCTATACAGCTAGAAAGACTTAAGGAGCATTCCAGTTCGAATAAATTGTGGATCTAAAACGATAAAATTATGCTACTTGCTCTCGTGCTCCGTTTCAGAACCAGCTGTCGTGCTTTTAAAAAAGCAACTTTTACCCTACTTCTTTTTCTCTCTTGAATCTTATAAATGTCTCAACGTAGCTTATTGGCATTACTGCAATTTGTTATTTCGTAGTGCGTGCAACGGCACAAAAGGTACAAGGGCCGCCTATGCCGGCCTACTTTACCCACAGTCAGTTATATCTTGAAGTAGATCTACACATTAACAACTCGCTTTCGTGAATTTTGCGGTAAGGTCTCAGATTCTGGATCAATCTCACTGCGTTGGACCATTTTGTTTCAGCTGAACTAAGCAACGAAAGCGAAGAAACTCATTCAACTGAGTTGTCTGCTGAAGATAGTGGATAGAAAGTGCAAAAAGTTCAATCGAAATCAAAGAAGACTTCAAAAAAAGAAAAAACAAAATCTCAAAAAATTGTTTTTCCAAACAAATCCATCAGTAACTTGTCTCGTGGGCTGGGGCCAAATGATTGGATAAAGTTGGCAAACGCGTTGGGGTTTTTACCCCAGGTAAACTCATTGTTTGACATAATGGTTATATATTCTTAGTTGGTTATGGCAGTCACCAACTGCTTCAAAATATCCTAGCCATTTCAAAAAGGTTAAAGAAGGGAAAATTTCTATCAAAAAAGGGACTACGTCCGCTGACTGCTAATCAGCTCACATATTTTTTTAAATTTGCAATTACGGTAGGCTACTTTAACTTTCTTTTTTTGCGGCTTTTCAGCCAACTTTTTGAAATGATTTTTCGTTTCAGGGAATCGCTCACTTCACTGGAAGAGCCAGTTCAGCTCAAAATTCTTACAGTCAATGTACACTAATGCTGAAAACTTGGAGGGATTTGGTTGCTTCTGAAGAGATTCTACCTCGATTATGCGATGCCTTGCAAAAAATCAGACGTCATGATCTAGCTGTGAAAATGGGTCTTGAACTTGGAGTCTACGGTGAGCTTTTACGTCGCAAAAAAATATTCATTCCGGATTTCTGGCAGCGACGTAGACACAAAGCATTGGACCTTATTAGACCTACGTTTTCACCTTTGAACTGTCAAGCTATACTGTAGCTTATTTGTTATAATTGTAAGAAGTGATCTTATACTTCCGAATACAATAAATATGGGACGAAAATAGCTTTAGGAAGAAAAATAAAACCACATCTCGAAACTGGACATTTCGTCTATATACATTCAGCTGTCATCATCAGCAGTACAAAACTGGAAGACTTTAAAAACTTATCTCAGTTTTGATCTTATACTGTTATCACTCATGTCTTATGTTATACTCCTTAGAGAATTTTAAATTACGCTCTGGTTAGAATCACTACTTTATGATCAGTACTCGAGTTAAGGAGGAATGCGGGGTTTTGCCATCCATCCCCTCATAAGACATTTCAGCATAAACCATTTACCTACAAATAATGATCATCCTTCTTTTACGTCTGCGTGACAACCTTGCACCATTCCCCCCATAAGTGTTTTTACAATTCGAGCACTGTTTATGATGAGTAAAAGTTGCACAGAAACAAGTCTTAATGTTAAAAAACTTTGGAAGAAAAAATAAACCCAGAGTATTTCTCGTAATTTGACGCTATTTTCCTCTTCGAGCTATTCATACTCCCATATTTGCGACATTCCCAAATATTAAAATACTTAACTAGTACAATTTTCCAGCATCATCTGAAGAGAGTGCCGAGGGAAATTCGAAACTCTTACTTCAGTTGACTAAATCCAAAGAGGAGGAAATTCCGCCGTTCAAGGAGAGCAAGATCATATTCACGGAGAAAAACGTGAGTTTTCTAGCTCGGCATCTTCTTGCCAGGGAAGAATGGAAGAGGCTGGCTTACGCTCTTGGATTTTACCCTGACGACGTGAGTTTCCCATCAATATATACTTATGCTGCATTAGTGGATTTTATTTATTGAAAATTTTGAGGGCCGTAAATACACCTGTAGGAAACCAAAATGGAGTTCCAGAGACCCAGAATATAGCAAGTTGCTATTTTACTCCTCAATTTTTCGTATTCGTCTGTGTAGATTCAAATCCGGTGCACAAAACAATTCTAAAAAAGCTCCGGTAATAGCAGCGTTAGCACACTTGGTTGAAAAAAGTTTAGCAATGATTACTTCTATTTCCTGGTTAGGCTTGATTGACTCATACTTTTTTGGAAAGTCTTACTGGATTGTTTCTAGCAAATCTAGTCAATGCGTTCGATTAACACTAAGTTTGGATAATTCAAAAGATGCAACAATAATATGTCAGTGATATCGTTGAAAAAATGCGTTTTTGAAATGGTTTACTTGCTTATCACAATTGCAAGCTTTAAATGAAGCGTGTTTGAAGTGACATCGGGTTTTTTCAACGGACGTTGTGAAAGGCATGTCAAGATGCCACAAAATGCAATAATCTTCTGGGTTACTTTGTTTTTTCAATCTTAAACTTCCCAGGGTTTATGCCATTTCATTGCTGCGTTGAATTAGGAGGAAAAATAAAGCCATTGTAATTTTCAAAACTGGACGTTTCGACACTATATTATATTCAGCCGTCATCATCAGCAGTTTAAGCTAGGCAGTACATAACTGAAAGTTGTTTTTATTTCAGTTTTGAACTCCCTTGTTTACTACAATACTGATGACGACAGCTGAATCTATGTTGTCGAAACGTGGGGTTTTGAGATTAGGCCTACAATGGCTTTATTTTTCCGCCTTCAGCTATTTATTTTTGGCTCTCGTAGTTGTGCACCTGATGAGTCTGGAAGGACGAAAAAAATGATAACCGGTTACCCTTTTTCGTGCACTAAGCGTTTGTGCACATCCGGCCCATGTCGTGCTTGCATTGCTCGGTGTCGCAAATAATCATTATATTTATTTATTTTCGTTCGGAAAAATGGCATGCACAAGACTAGTTTAACAAATTAAGTAGGCTAAAAAAATAACCGGTGCAGAACACGAAACATATTTTCGTCCCATAGTTATTGTATTCTGTGTTAAGTAAATTTCGTCTTCTACTTTTTCCACAGGCGTCACAAATTATCGCATCAGCAAGCAGTTCACAGAATCTCTACGCTCAAGCTCATCTAATGTTATTGCAATGGAGAGATAAGACCCCATCTACAAAAATCATTAGTAGTCTCAGATCAGCTTTTATTCGAATTCGACGGCACGATCTTGTATTTTTACTGGATTTGGGAGTGATTGCTGGGCCCGAAGAAATGCAAGCAGGATCATTAGAGAAGTTGCGTCAAGTCTACGACAAAGTGAAAAAAGCAAAACCGGACAGCATGGGTTTCTTAGAGCTATCGAAATTCACAGATTTGTCCTTGCTATAGATCTTATCTGTGTAAAAAGCAAACATATTATAAAGGCAACAATTTTTTGCTTACAAATTGTCACTGTGACGAAAACCTTTGAAGTTTTAACTTGATATTTTCAATTTAATTGCTTAAAATACAGTTCATTCAATCGCTATCATAAACTCATAATCGTGCTTCTCACTAATGTTATAATAGTTTTTCTAATTTTTTTTTAGGATTTTAATTACGCAAATAAGAACAAATAATATTTGAAACATTTGAGTATTTTCAAGCCTTTTGATTTATGCCTAAACCATTGTCAATCTTATTCAAATAAAATCTAAATTCAAAAAGAACTTTATTGAAATATATGTTTCAAGTATTTTTGGCTCTTATGAATGTAAGTATTAGTAAAAAAATGAAAGTATTCAAAAAGTTCCATAAAACGTGTTTCGAATATCGTTTATGATTTCTTTCCATGGACAGTAGGCTTATTACGTGAGATAAGACATTAATGTTTCGGGCACTGCGTGTCCTACATATTCTACAAAAGGCTAAATACTGTTTTCAAGGAATTCCTTTTTATTACAACAAACCATGGTCATAGAAATAATTGCACAAAGATTAGAGACAGATTATACTTCATTAATGTACTTCATTATGTAATTAGAAATTTTGTTTATATTTTTTAAGAGCGTAAACAAAAACAGCTACAAAACATTTCACGGCTTTGACTTTGCTGGATTGTTTTGCTGAGTTTTTTGTGATATGTCTGTAATCTGTAATTGACATTGAATATGACTTGTCTCTATCGAGGTTATAAAATGCTACGACAGACAGTCGATGAATATAATGGATATGTATTATCAATAAAGTAAAAAGCAGTTATAGAGAAAATACAGTAATAGACTGTTTAGAGCTGGAAAGAAATACAGTTTGATACAACTTATTTTTATTCAACCTAACTAACAGCTTTTTTAATATCATCCAAGCATATCTTATAAAAAAATTATGTACTAAACTAATTATTCAAATTCTTGACAACCGCTGTTTCGACCTTCTAAAATCTCATCAGAGAAGTTCAAAGAGTGTTGAGTGAAGAGCAACAATTTTAAAGCAAACAATTTTCGGTCGTCGGTGGCCTATTTGATTTTTAAAATTTATAATTAAAATTGGCATTACAGAAAATATTTTGCGTTGTAGAATCTACATCATTTACACAATGTTGCAATCAGTTTACACCCACACTATTCTAAAATTTTGAAGTTTATTGTTTGACCGAGAAACATTGTTTATAAAGATAAAAAATGAGTGAAATTTTCCGTATAGCCTTCTGTATTTTACTTTTTACCCGATTAATCTTCTCAAATAATAATCTGTTAGCGATTTTTTATAATGTTCAAAAAATGGTGTTTAGTAAAAAATAACAGAAATGTAAAAAATTTTTTACATGTGTGTAAATTCATACTCTCTTTAACCGTAAAGCTAAAGTTTTTGTTAAAACATACTTGGATTATATTAATTTTATAAACAATTGTTTTTCAACAGAATTAAAAGGCTTCAAATGCAAAAATGCACAAAAATGTGTTATAATGTTGTTGCAATTTCTATTCTGGAAGTGAATTGCTTTATAATTTCCTAACCAGATTTTCAAAAAGTGATTCTTTTTGTGGAATTCAGCATTTAGTGTGAAAATGAAAAATTATGTAAGCAAGGTCAACGGAAAAAATATTGTCAAAAAAGATCTGAGGGTCATCCACTTTATGTAGAAAGTAGTGGTGTGCGTGTTATCTTGTGTTTCGTCTTCTTTCTTTTTTCTCATTGGAGTACCTATTTTTGAAAAAGAACTTGCTGAATTTAAGTAAGTATTAATAATCAATATGTGTTTCATTGTTAGATAAAAACACACGTATGGTTTACGAAGAACGTTAACGTATGCCGTGGGTGTACGACCGTAAAGAGCAAACCAGAGATGAGAATGCAAGCTTGATGAGAAAAGCGAAAGGTTTTTACGAACCTTTGGCGAGTAGCATACTTTTTAACAGGACTGGAGTATTATATCATCACACACCAAAATTTACGTAAATCGTTAAAAGAATGGTACAAAACGTATTATTTTTGGCAACTGGGAGGGCCATGCCTTTTTCTACTTTTCAAAATTAAAGAGGAACAATTTATTGAGGATTTTCTGAGGTTTTAAATTCATTGAAATAAGTCAAATCTTCATTTGCATCCGTATTACGCTTTCATCCGTATTACGCCGAAGCGTGTAACGAGTTACGGGCCCATCTCCGCTGCTTAGCGCCTTGGCATCACAGTTTCGAAGAAACGTCGTCGCGGTGGCTAGTCGTTGGCGACACTGTGCAGATTTGACCGGCCCGGAAATCGAACCCCAAACCTCCCGCACCGATAGCGTGCGTTTAGCAACTGAACTAACGGCCGGTTGAAATAAGTCACCATTTGTTAATATGTAGAAAAACTTTGGAAGCTCTGGTTTGCCACCGACGTTTACGCAATCCTATGAGGTGCCGTTTGTAAAATACGTTTTGCATGCACTCAAAGGACAATCATGCGCTTTTCCAATTCTAAGCCAAAATGGTAACGAAAAAAGTTGGACTGCATTCTGCGGACTGTAAAGAAACATTGCCACAAGAAAGGATTTACTTGAACGCTTTTCAATGCGGTGCCATTTGTAAGATTAACATTACATACAGACTAGAGACAATTCAACACTTTTCTCTGTTTCAAGACAAAATGGCAACGTAAAAAGTCGCACATTTTGCGGACTGTAAACTAAATACGCTTTCATCCAGTCTAAAACAAAACCCGTAACGAGTAACAATGCGACGAGAAAGGATTTCGTTTCTAATCCTTTGGCGAAGAGAAAATGAAGTGATTTATGTACGCGACGAGTAAGGCCTAGACCAGGGGTGGGCAAGCTTTTCACACGAAGGGCCAAATTTGGAAAAACTGTTGAAGCCGCGGGCCTCACGCTGATTGGAAAACAAGGTGAAGACCTTTTCGTTTTGGAGATCACGGTCCACGTACGAATGTGATCTCCAAAATAAAAAGTTTTCACCTCGTTTTTGTTCCAATTTTGCACCGTTGAGGCCTATTTTTTTTGAAAATTACTGCCATCCATGATCTCTAAAGGAAAAAGGTCTTCCGCTTAATTCACAGTGGGAGTTTAAGTTCGTGTAAGTACCGGCGGGCCAGAATAAAAGGACCGGAGGGCCGTAGTTTGCCCGGCTAGACTCAAGGCCAGTTTCGGCGACCTGTAAAATTGTGCCGTCTGTAAAATAGTGCAGATCGTAAAATCCATTCGGAAGCGATCGGAAAACTCACGTCATTCAGTGGCCGCTAATTTACGATCTGCACTATTTTACAAGACCAGTTTCAGGTCGTAAAATCCATTCGGAAGCGATCGGAAAACTTACGTCATTCAGTGGCCGCCAATAACTCTCGCGCCACTGAATGACGTAAGTTTTCCAATCGCTTCCGAATGGATTTTACGATCTGAAACTGATCTTGAGTCTAGGCCTTAAGCGGGCTTCACACCGAAGCCGTTTCCGTCAACGTTACCGTTGCGTCGGTCGATACGACTACGTAACGTTACAGTAGGGTGTTCACACCAAAAAAATGTGGGCTGGCGGTGACAGAACGAACAGGGTTAGGGGGTACTGGTAGGTTTGGCCCTAACCTTAGCCATAAAGATAAACCTAATTCTAACTTTGACCCTATAATTTTCATAGGCTTATTCGTTTATCTATTGTACCCACTGGCAGTGTTCTCTAGTCTAGCCCAAACAAAATGTTTACAATACCAGTATCGGTAATTTGCCCAAACGTTTTTACTTGGCCTAGCCTATTTCACAACTTTTGCCCAAAATTTTGCTTTGAAACTGGTTTATAAAAAAAAAAACTGAATAAGCAATTGTTTGCAGACAGAAGTTTTCAGGTAGCCTCCATTCAATATGATTTGCCCAATATTTATTTTGTTTTTCTATTTTTATATTTTCCCAAAACCTGTTTATGTGCTGGTGTGTGCGTCCTACACTGCACAATTTTACGTATTTGTGATCAACAGATCAGGCAATAAGCATGGCATTTAATGAGATTTTAATTGAGCAAGTTAGTCGCGTGTCTGAATAGTAATTTCTGAATCGTGCATGTCTGGGGCTCTGGGCCAACCATTTATGAATTCATTAGCAATTTATGAATTCATTGGATATGTAATAGAAGTGCATACCGTAATTATATTAAGTACAGTACCTACATTTAATTGCATTAAAGGGCAAATACAGATATCTGCTGTTAGTTTTTGTTGTAGCAGATTTTAGTTTCTCCAGACATCTCCCAATCGATGAGCATTTAAAATTTCTTAGATGGCCGAGCTCAGATGGTCGAGTGGTATGGAGCGTCTGTCTCTTGAGCTGTAGACTCGGGTTTGATTCCGAGTCGGGTCAAACCAATCACTTTAAAATTGGTATTCACAGCTTCCCTGCTTGACGCTCAGCATTAAAGGGACAGTGTGGAGAACAAGCCGGCAAGTATACTTGTTGTGCCATTGGTAAAGGCACTTAGCGGGATTCCCCCATCTTGGTGTGGTAGACTGATGGCCGGCAACTCCTAAGCGAGCTCGTATAGCGCATTGATCGCTTTCTCGTGATAGGAGGATAAATATGCAACTAAATTTAAAATAAAAAAAATTCTTGGTTTTCCAGCTTCCATTTCCAACAATTCTACGTAGTGTCAAACATTTTTTTAATCTGCATCAGTTTTCCTGTGTATTAAGCTGACAAGGTCACTAGAACAATTCAAAGAATTTACTGATGAAAGTTGATTATTATTATTTTTTTAACCACTACTGGTACCGTATTTAAACGTCAAATTGTATTTTTTTTTGGTCATTAGTGATTACTTGGCGTAGGCCTATTGTTTTTTTAGCTGTGTTTATTTTTTAAATTCCTGCACGTTTCAACGTAACCTGTTTTTCTGCCATTGTTCTTCTTTTTGTTTGGTGTTTTTCTGGTCGTTAAATAAAATAAACTACTACCGGTCCTACTACTACCACCACTACAAGCAAGTCAGCCTGCGCAACGTTTGAAATTGGTGTGAACGCTCACGTAAGCGTATTACGTTTGACGTTGAACGGCACGGAAACGTAGACGGCTATGAAACACCGACGTTGACAGTAACGGCTTCGGTGTGAAGCCCGCTTTGCTAGTCGCGTCCATAAATCACTTCATTTTCTCTTCGCCAAAGGATTAGAAACGAAACCCTTTCTGGTCGCATTGTTACTCGTTACGGGTTTTGTCTTAGATTGGATGAAAGCGTATTTAGTTTACAGTCCGCAAAATGTGCGACTTTTCACGTTGCTATATTTTGTCTTGAATAGAGAAAAGTGTTGATTCGTCTTTATCGCACTGCATTGAAAAGCGTTCAAGTAAATTCTTTCTTGCAGTCCGCAGAATGCAGTCCAACTTTTTTCGTTACTATTTTGGCTTAAAATGGGAAAAGCGCAAGATTGTCCGTTGAGTGCATGCAAAACGTATTTTACAAACGGCACCTCATACAATTCTACGCAAAATTTTTCAGATTCTCAAAAAGCATCTGAAATTCGTTTTTAAAAGTGGTCCTTTGCGCGCAAAAGAGTGTTTAATTTAATTAGTTATTATTCTTTTGTCGTAGCCTGATAAATCAACATTTGAATCTAAGCTACTTGATCTTTAAATTTTGCTCCACAGAAAAATCTAATTCGAGCTAAAGACATTGATGCAACAAAGGTTTCTGTCTTTCTTATCTCTGTCTACGCACCAATATTAAACAATCTCTGAAAATCATGGAAAAAAAGCAGTAAATTGAAACATTTCACTGGTCAATAACGCAAGTGCGAATTGTAAAGCTCAAGAGCAATAGCATTAATCGAAAGAGAAAGGAAAATAATTTTGAAATTGCCAAGATACAGGGTGTGAAAGAACGGACAGCAGAACTATCGAGTGATAACCAGCATAAATATATTTGAAGCAGCTAAAATGAGGTTCAGTTGAAAAATGCACTCAACTTCAACAAAAAAAGCAAAAAAAGAATGTGCGGAATAACATACAGGATTTTTTTAATATAATTTTAAGGTGTCTAATTGCAATTGTGCATTTTCAACCAAGTTGCAGAAATTCGTGATAGAAAAAAAGTTGTAAAATTTCTACTTAAACGAACTGATTTTTAAAAAGCCGCTTTCTTCTTTTTTTCATTCTGAAAGTTATTCTTTTTTTCATGCATGATTTTAAATCTTTTTTCTCAAGGTGTCAAAAAAAATTTTTTTGCACTTCTTCACAAGCTCAATAGTATGAACAAATCGCTAGAATTGCCAGAAAAGTAAAATCAAAAAGTTTATGAAACTTTGTTTTGTAAATTGGGTCTACTGGGCTGCAGTATTTCAGCAAAAATATAAACGCAGTATTGTAATAAAATACGAATACAGCAGTGTTCCCTTTAGAAAAGCCTACGTGTTGCGATACCCTAAAAATTATGCAACTTTGCTTACTTTTTGGTTTGCTTTACTAATTATGTGCACGGTTTGGTCTTTTTAGAGTTCTTTAATTGAAAAGCAGTGGGAAGCTGACAATGACACTGATACAGAGTTGAAAGATAAGGCGCAAAAATATTTCTCGTGCTGTCATTGGAGATGGAACCAATCCAAATGCACGGACGATATGGATGATTACTGTTCCGGACTTCAGGTGTGTAATAGTTTTTGTATTTTTTTGCAGTTCTTGATACACGTCGTCAAATTGTTTGTTGACACAGCGCACGATTTTCAGTGAGTTCAGAATCGGATTTTATTGATTTTTGAAGCTTGCCGTCATCACTTTTGTTTTCTGTATTTCGAAACAATGTATTACTGTAAATTGCTTTTTTTTTCCGATAAGTGCACTCCGCGCTACTAGCAAAATCGATGCGTCTTTTTAAAAAATTTTTTAAGCAATTTCATAGCGTGAAGAAGGCTATTGCCTGGTTTGACTTCGAATACATCATAATCGCACACTATTGTTTCAAATAGCTTAGTTCAGTGATGACCAGCTCATGTAGTGGTCTTTTGGTGTTTGCAATGTTGGAACTGTGCATATACACAGGCCCAATCTAGTGATTTATTTCTAAAGGGCCTTCCCTCAAAATTTATGTCGCTAGTATTTTGCATTATACTTCTACCTTGTTTGGAACAGCCCCCTTGAATAAAACCATTACTGGCCAGGCTTTTACATTGCAGGGGGATAAGCGTATACTTTTTTTGGCGCTATTGTTTTTTAAAACCCTTGTTATTGCAGACCAATTACTGCTCATGCAATGGGTCTAGTACCTTACCACCTTGCCAACAGTGTGTAAATAAAATACCGACCACTGTTTTGGGAATGTTGGAAGCAGCTGGTGGAATCGGATTGTTTTTCAGTTTTACAGAGGTATGAATTCTGCTGTTTTGGTTCAACTCGCGTTGAAAGTTCATAATATTTTCGTGCAGTCGTGATTGAAATTGAACTGCTTGAATTCAACTGACTGAAAAAAGGAAAAATCTCCAATCGAAAAACAAGTCCGTTGCTGGTGCCAATAAGGCTAATAACTTCGTAACTCGATTCTGTAATAATTTTCAACTACGCGTGAATTTACCATAGAGCGCGCGGGACAACCCTGTTTCGGGCTATTAGCCCTCATCAGTCGCACTCAGGTAAGATACATTCATCTTCCAGAACGAATGATTTTGCCAGAATCTATGAGGCGCCGTTTGGAAAAAAATAATTTAGGTTTTTCCACATGTTTTTTCGGCCAATTTAAGCAACATTTTGTCCAATATATTATATAGGATATTTCCTGTATACATATCGGACAAATATGTGGTTTAAAATAGCCGAAAAAACCAACTCAAAATATATACGATATTTCCTATGTAATATATATGACAAATTATTGGATAAATTAGCCAAAAACGGTAGCGCAAAACGTATTGGAAATTTCCTATATAATATTTAAGACAAATTATTGCATAAATTTGCCAAAGAAGGCAGCGCAAAACATGTAGGAAATTTCCTGTATAATATAATAAGACAAAGTATTAGATAAATTAGCAAAAAAAGACAGCGCAAAACATATTGGAAATTTCCTACGTGAGACAAATTATTGCATAAATTAGCCAAACAAAGCAGCGCAAAAATGCCCTAATGTTTTGCGCTGCTTTTTTTTAGCTAATTTATGCAATAATTTGTCTTGTATAGAAAGTTTTCCATACGTTTTGCGCTGCGTTTTTGGCTAATTTATGCAATAATTTGTCTTATGTATTATATAGGAAATTTTCGATATGTTTTGCGCTGCTTTTTTTGTTTGATTTATCCATTAATTTGTCTTGAATATTTAATAGGAAATATCCTGTATCTTATGTTTTGCGCTGCCTTTTTTGGCTAATTTATGCAATAATTTGTCTTATATATTATGTAGGAAATTTCCTATATATTTTGCGTGAGTTTTTTAGGCTATTTTGAACCATATATTTGTCCTATGTGTATACAAGAAATCTCCTATAATATATGGGATAAAATGTGGCTAAAATTAGCCGTTGAAACATGTGGTGAAACCTAAACTATTATTTTCCTAACGGCACCTCGTAGGGGTCAATTATCACTTGGGATAAATATACCTTAAAGAATTTAAACTTTGTGGTACGTTGCCGCTCGTGTGTCTTCGTCACCACTCTAGCAAATTCTTTACGTGTCATTTGTTCTGGAGATGAATGTATCGTACCTGAGTGCGTCTGATGAGGGCTAATAGCCCGAAACAGCGCTGTCCCGCTTTACGGTACGTTTCACTGGAATGCTTTGCACTGTTGGTGATGGAGAGCTGATATGGCCTCCGACCCAACAAGAGGAAATAGTCCTGACTTCCCGTCCACTAGGCCAGGACAACATTGCTTTTTAGTTATGCGTAAATTGTTGTTATCAGATGCTGGGTGTATGGCTGGCTGTGCGATACCGGAACCAGAAAGATCCCTCGGCTAATCCAAACCAGTTTCTGTAAACAATCAGAACTTTCTAATAATAGCTACGAAGCAAATCAATGGCTTTAAAAAGCGAAGATTTAAATGGGATCCATTTTTCAAGAAGCAATAAGAGTTTTGCCTCAATTTCAATAATGCAGTTTTTGTTGTTTAATGTGGTTGTTGTAGTGCATGATTGTTTTACTGTAGTATTAAGTGCTGTTTTACAAAGCGGTTCCAAAGTTTGTTTTACGCGTTGGCATTTAACCTGTCAGTTATGGTACAATTTTAAAACGAGTTAAATTTTTTTATTATTGTAGATTTTCAAAAAGGCGATAAAATAATTTCGCGGAAAGGCGCAGCTATTCATTAAGCGGAAATGGCTGCACTATATTTTCATGGAAAGGTTCTCTCGATCATGTAGTAAATGCCATTGGACTTTATTCGTAAATTTTTCCTACATGTCTCTTGAGAGTATATGTTTTTTGCATTTGTTGTCTCGCGGCTTGTCGGTATGTAAAATGATAACTACAAACGGTTTCTTTCAAAAAATATATACTGGGTGTTGCAAAAGCGTTGGCACAATATGCATATAATTCTTACAGTGGGCCCACTCAACAAAAATGCATTGTTACGTACGTCCACAAAAATGCTAATTAATGTAATTTTACTTTTTGAAGAAGTTCAGCTATGCTCTTGCCTTTTTCAAAATTTGCGTTTTTTTTTCTCCTAAAATTTGCAAGGAACCATTGCAGATTGTTTAACTACGTGGATGTAATGAAAAAAATAGTGACAAGCAGTTTATAGTCCAAAAAATAATTAGATTGCTCGCCATTATTTTTTTTGTCGCAACCGCAAAGTTCTTCGGTTATAAAGAAATAATGGACAACACGATATGAATAGGTGAACCTGATTTTTGTTCCGGACACTGAGCATGGAGAGCGGTTCCACTGTTAGTAATAATGGATACACTGTGGCCTTGGGCACATTTTGACATTGAAAATCTCTCAAAAGTATTAAGGATATAATAGCTTACAAAATAATTAATCAATAACCTTGCTAAGTAATTGATGTGATTAATAATCAGCTTTAAAATGGCACAATTTTTAATCTTACTACCGTTCATAATAACCGGCCGTTAGCTCAGTTGCTAAGCGCACGCTATCGGTGCGGTAGGTCTGGGATTCGATTCCCGGGCCGGTCAAATCGGCACAGTGTCGCCACCGTTGCGACGACTCTTCGGAGCTGTGTTGCTCAGGCGCTAAGCCGCGGAGACGGGCCTCGCAACTCGTTACACGCTTTGGCGTAATACCGCGAGTATAATGAAGATTTTTTGATTTGACCGTTCATAATTAAGAAGATATGGGGACTTCAAATGTGCCCAAAACTTTTGGAACACCTTGTATAAAAGCGAACTATTAGCCTGTCCACATGTCTAATTTATGTGGGCTTAAAGCCCACATTGATGTGGGCTTGATGTCATCATCACTTTTTTAAATTATGACATCAAAAACTTAATTGTGATGCGGAAAGCCCACATCAATGTGGGCCAAAAGCCCTCGCAAATTGGACATGTGGACAGGCTAAGTGTGGAACAAAGTGTATGTTTCGAAAATGTAGGTCAAAATGGCTAAAGAAAAACAAAGCCCAAATTGGAACTGCTGATGATGACAAGGTAAATGCGTGTTGTCGAAACGTCCAGTTCGATGAAAAAGTAATACTGCTTTATCTTGTCTGAAGTAAAGTTTTGAGTAATGTCTTGTGCCTACTTCGTTCCGATGAAATTAGCAGATGTGGCTGTAGTGTCTGGGAGGTCGTATATACCTAGCATTCACGATTTGTACTATAGGCTGGAGATAATGATTTGAATTTTTAATTTATTTTGTTGCTGCAGAGCTGTTGTTTTTAATAAGTAAAATTGTGTTATTTTTATTTAACTCTAATCTACAGGTGGAGAAGTTTAAGATATACAGACGATAGTAGCTTGCTGGAGTTTTCAAACATAACATATCTGCTGAACGTCGGTTACAGACCCGATAATGATTTGCAATTAAAATTATGTGTTTTTTTGTCTTGGTCGTCTTTTTCTTAGTATAAACTCTTC
The DNA here is from genome assembly GCA_964006365.1 of Trididemnum miniatum. Lineage (NCBI taxonomy): Eukaryota > Metazoa > Chordata > Ascidiacea > Aplousobranchia > Didemnidae > Trididemnum > Trididemnum miniatum. The sequence continues at coordinate 20,190,590 of OZ023240.1, forward strand.
TGTTTTCCATTTTTCTTTGCGAAGGCAGGTTCTAATATGTATCTACTAAAGTTTTTTAAATGAATTGTTTTTTGTGATAAGAATCGTAGTTTTAAACCTAATTTTTTGTTTTTGGTATTACTCTTTGATATAGCTGTTGAAAATGGCTAGATTTTAGGTGCTTATAATCACTTCACATTTTTGATTTAACTGAGGTTATTTTCAAATTATATTGACGTACTTCATACAATAAAATACAATAATTAACGTTCTTGCATACCATAAAAGATTCTAAAAACAGCTGACACGTTTAGACTTGCAATAACCATAGATTGTAGCCTTCGTTTACGTTATTGTCGACCAGTTAAACTACAGTAAAGGTGTTGGCAATATTCACTACTTCCTGTGTGCTGCTCGCCCAAATAGTTAAAAGAATTGGCGTGGGATTGCGGATATTTTAGCTGTGTCGTTTGTGTTTAACAATGCTCTTGATGTCAATAAACTGTCGATTGCATGTAGAGAGAGGTGTTTGATCCTGCGCTATTGCATACTAGAGTGGAGTGAAAAAAAATTTTTTTGGAAATCGAAAAAAGTGTTGTTATCAAATCCTGGCAAATATCAAAAACTTGTTGAAAATTTGTTATTTTTTGGGGGTTGTCCTCATTTTCCAGCCGGCCACCCCCCAAAATGTTAACGCGACTGATGACGCATGGATAATTGACATATCTCGATAACCACTGGTCGGAGAGCAACGGCATATAGCTCAAAATCTGCGGAAGCACCATGTTTCTATCTGTGCTAAGAAGAAAAATTTCTCTATTTTTAACACAAAAAAAGTTACTGCCGAAAAACAAAAATTATGATCATTACTGGTAAATTTTTCGGAAAATTCACCTACGAGTAATTATGTAAGAAGCACGGTCGTATATTTTTGATCAGTAAAACTGATTTCTCTCGCATAACTAACACTATTTGTGATTTGGTGCATCAGTAAATGGACGGATACGGATGGTGACGTCCACTCTTGCTGAAATATGATTAGTGGTAACAATTGCCTTAAATCAGCAAGGGCACATACCACACGAGAAAGACACTGAAACTGGCGTCCAGCATTTCATTTAGGTCTTGTTTATTTATTTTTTGTGAATTGATTCTAATTTGATGCGAAATTGTTTTTAAATTAAGCACGAAAAATTGTAGGGTATAAAGGCTGGGTGGTGTCAAGACTGACTTCATAACAAAATAATACTAGATATAATAGGCCTGAATGGCTGTTTCAGCAGCTAAACTTGCAGCTTTAAGCTATTGCTGGAGGTTGTTACCAGGCTTGCAGTTGCTGGAGGTAATTGTCGCTGGTAAGAATCAAAATGGGCTAATTCGTAATATGCATTTACAGTACATCCTCGATTATCCGGTCATGTTGGGCAACCTTTTTCCAAAATCTTGACCGGATAAGCATTTGGCTGGATAAAAAAAGACCTTAAGAAAAAAGAACGAAAAAAACGAAGTTAGTATGAGAACAAGCTTAGCCACAAAACAATTTAAATGCTAAGCGAAAGAGACATTTGGGTAAAGTTTAAAATCACATAGTTCAACAAAATAAGTTATTAAACAGTTTAGCTATTTCACCAGTACTATTGCTGAAAAACGAAAGGATGAAGGTTTGTTTGATAGTGCTTTCTCGCCTTTCAGCAGCAAACTCACACGACCGGTTAATCGAGGAGCCGGATAATCGAGGGCCGGATAAACGAGGATGTACTGTTCTTCCAAGTTCAGAGTTGGAACATCGAACAAGCAAATTAAACTGCTGTTCAGTGCATGAGGGCAGGGCTCCTGCATTTCTTACGTTTTCGTTCTCATGCCCTAACATCATCATATAATCAGATAACCCATGGGTTTAGCAACTGTTTCAACTTAGTTCAAAAGATTAGGAACTTTTTAACCAAACGTGTTGAAGAAATTTTGGTACCATACTTGAGCGTGGTGCTAAGGATTAGTTATTTTGCACAACAAGAATATGCTTTGATTGCGATGTCAGGGGATGATAATGAAAACCTAAGAAATGTAGGAGTGGCGAAAGTGCTAGCACGTCGAAAACAGGTAGCTGAAGAAAGTGCAAACAACAATAACTGCCCCATGCACGGAACAACAGTTTGATTCGCTTGTTCAAGGAGCCCAACTCTGAACTTGGAAGCAAATGCTTATTACGAATCAGCCAATTTCGATTCTTACCAGCAAAAGCCTCCATGGCAGCAATTGCAAGCCTTACGTAAATAGAAGAGCGTTTGAAGAAATCTCTGGTATTACGCAACCAAACTTATTTGTCATAGCCAATCTGTGGAGCAGCACGTCAAATTTATAGCGGAAGCGTCTGCACAAGCATGGGCGGATTAAAAGATCGCGGGGCCCGAGGCAGATACAAGTGAAGAGCAAAAAAAGGCCATTAAGTCCGCGGATGTTTAATTCACCGTCCAAAATCAAGTGAAGAGCAAAAAAAAGGTCATCACGTCGGCAAAAGTCCAATTTTCCGCCCAAAATCAAGTGAACAGCAAAAACAAAGGTCATCACGTCCGCAGGCCATAGTTTGAGCTGAAACTTCCCAAAATTTTCGTGTACAAACAAGCAGCTAGAAAGTAGTAAACGCGTGGGGTCCCCCGAAGTGTGAGGCCCGCGGCAACTGCCAGGTTTGCCCATAGCCTGTGCACAAGTTGCAAGATTTGATAGACGAGATGAGTCATTCGACAAAAATATGAAATCTCACAAACTTACGAAAACATCAGACGCCAAAAAGCAGTTCAAATAGGCTAAAGTGTTTTCGTAAACCGTGTGACCTCTTTTATAAGCCGAATGGGTCAAAATTGATCTCAAAACAATAGTTTTTGCTCTGAGCTATTTACTTCACCACATATTAAGGTGCATTCCCGCACCAAACTTCTTGAATTTGTCTCAACTTGTTCTATTCCATGCCAAGTTGTACTCGGTTCATTTTGCTATGCCTTCGGCTCCCTCTAACACAGAGGTTCTTTACCGTGGGTAAATTGACCCCCTTGGGGTAAATTTTGCCTATCGAAGGGGTAATTTTTCTGAATTATAAACTAAAACAAACTTCTATTGTCAGTATTAAAAAGGTGAAAGTGTTGTACTGGGGGTAAATTATACTCTTTTCAATCAGCAAGGGGTAAATAATACAAAAAAAGGTTAAGAACCCCTGCTCTAACAGGATACTAGTTTTTTTTGCGTTGATTATTAGCTCTTGCCATCTTGAGAGACCACCAGTTTCCTGAAACAGTTTTGCCCGCAGATTCGCAAACAACTTGATCTTGTCAATTCTTATAACTAGGGCGATTTTTTTGTAACCTAAAAAGCTTAAAATTGTAACTTTATTTTTGTAAAAAAGTAACCAACAAGTAACTTTATTAAACGAATAAAAGTAAAACGAAAATAGTTGCAGCCAAACATGAAAAAACGTCAAGAAGGCCCAGTTCTACCTCGTGCTTAAGTTATAGTGAACACACATGTAGTGTTTTACATTTTGTGGTAGAAAGTTTCTGTCCTTTGCAAGTAATTTGTTAAGCATAGAAAAACTTCTTTCCACAGAAGCAGTAAGTTGTTGGCTGGCACCAAAGAGGCACCTTAGTGTTAGTAGATTGTAAATTTATCTTTCTTGCATCAATCCAAGACAAAAAAATAGAAAAATTGTGCAAAAAAGCACGAAAACCAAAATGTAACCTAAAAGACAAAAAGTAACTTTTTGTAACCTTATAACTTTTTAAATACTGACGAATTTTGGTTAAACGCTTTTTACGTTAATTCGAGCTAGCAAAAAAAAACTTTTGTAAACAAAAATCGCCCTACTTATAACACAATCTCTGTACATGCTCGTGCATGATGCATAGTCATAGTGCATTGTTAAAATCTTAACAAAAACTATTTCAATTACGAGATAAAATCTTTTTTTATCTCTCATTAGTGATAGTTGTCGTAAATCTGCGGTCATGCTGGACAGGATTTTTATCTTGTAACTTTTGGTAGGTTTCCTTGTTTGTCTGGCCTTTTGTGGTTACTCTATGGTCTCAACGGCGCTTGGTCTGGGGTTAGGTTGGGTCTCTACGTGTTAATCTAGTTGCACTGTGACGACATTGCGTAACTTCGAAGTGCCGTAGCCTACACTGTTGTCGTGCCTACCATTGTACTATCATAGCGGTGTTAGAGCTGTGGTCTCTCTAGAGTCTTTTTATATCTCGCCGTCATATGTTTGCTTTTTGTTCTTTCTTACCCTATTTCAGTTTAATCTGGTGTTGCGACCATGCCTACTAATCTCCTCATTTTCAAGTTTCATTCTCGCTAGCATGGTACAACGTTGATCGTTTTGTTGCTTCTTCCCTTTTCTGTGTCCGTTTGTATTTGAAATCATATATTGCTGCGTTCCATTTATTTTGACGGTGCAGAAATAAAAGATATTACTACTAACTATATGCCTAATTATGAGTTTGATAGCTTTTTTGGCTGCTGAAAACAGCCATTTATTTTATCTTGTAACTTATTGTATTATTTTGTTGTGAAGTCAGTCTTGACACCACCCAGCTTTTATATGCTACAATTTTTTCGTGCTTAATTTAAAAACAATTTCGCATCAAATTAGAATCAATTCACTAGAATCACTAAACAAGACCTAAATGAAATGCTGGACGCCAGTTTCAGTGTCTTTCTCTTGTGGTATGTGTCTTTGCTGATTTAAGGCAATTGTTACCACTAATCATATTTCAGCAAGAGTGGACGTCACCATCCGTATCCGTCCATTTACTGATGCATCAAATCACAAATAGTGTTAGTTATACGAGAGAAATTAGTTTTACTGATCAAAAATATACGACCGTGCTTCTTGCATAATTACTCGTAGGTGAATTTTCCGAAAAATTTACCATTAATGATCATAATTTTTGTTTTTCGGCAGTAACTTTTTTTGTGTTAAAAATAGAGTAATTTTTCTTCTTAGCACAGATAGAAACATGGTGTTTCCGCAGATTTTGAGCTATAAGCCGTTACTCTCCGACCAGTGGTTATCGAGATAAGTGAATTACTTCCATGCGTCATCAGTCGCGTTAACATTTTGGGGGGTAGCCGGCTGGAAAATGGGGGTAACCCCCAAAAAAACAAATTTTTAGCAAGTTTTTGATATTTGCGAGGATTTGATAGCAACACTTTTTTCGATTTCCAAAAAAATTTTTTTCGCACCACCCTATTGCATACAGTTAACAAGCATGGTTAGCGGAACACCAAGTTGTTCTATCACGTTATAGCTTCTTCGTAGCGCCAAGTTATGACTCCTGGTCAAATCTGGTTTGTATTGAAGATATGGGCGGTAAAGAGCGCTGTATGCCAATTTTTTTTCTATTTAGAAAGTTATAAATTCAAACAAGACCTAAATCACCGGTAAGCCTACATAGCGTACCTACCGATTGCATTAGAAATTATGATTGTGGTCGCCCCGAGAATGAAACGCTATTATGTTATTCACGCCGTAATACCGCCGAATTAACAATGGAAACGATAATATTGTAACAAAGGCTAATATTTGAAAGACATTGTTGAGCTTGAACGTCACAATAGGTTCGATTTTAAATCGTTACAAAGCGCCAAAACGACCAAAGAATAAACAAAATCACAAAATACCCAGTATTTAAGGAAGTGTATGATGTTTTGATATGCAGACCAAGAAGCCATAGCACATATATCAAAAACTACAGTTTACTACCTAAGTAGGCCTATTTAATAATTAAAAGGAATATTTAGTGTAAGTAAACAAAAGATTAAATCCCAGCTTGTAAATAATCATAGATGTTCATTACACCAGTGGTGTTAAATTTCTACAGTTTCTATTAACATTTGCGAAATTGTAGTAGTTTAAAGCTTTTGACATTGTTGTAAGTGTAAATAGAGTAGCTTGGATTTAAAATTAGCGGCGCACCGCGATTAAAACAATGGAAATCTACCAAACAACCAGACCCTCAGGTAAGGTTCTTTTGTTTTTTGTCTTTACACTAGTTTTATTTCCATCATGTAGCAGCGCCTCACCAGCGCACAGATTGAGTCTCTCCAAAAAGTAGTAGCTAAGCCAGTCTTGAAACACGAAGTTTCTGTTTGGTTCGACGCTTAGGTTCACACTTTTTGTTTGAAATACTTTTGATACATAGTGTATTAAGAACGTGCTGTTATGGGTTCTTCAAAAAGCAGTCGAGTAGTGAAAACGTTCGTGCCAAAAAATAAGAATGAAACTGAAAGTACCGATGATCAGGAAGTCTCCAAAAGTAAGTCGCAGTATTCGGTGTACTAAAATCAACATGGTAGAAAATACTTACGAAATTACTGAAAGACAGGGCCGGCGCCAAGGGGGGTCTGCCCCCCTTATCGACATGCTTGCCCCCCCCCAATCACGAGCTTACACTTTTAAAGACAGCGGCTTTTGTGCTTAATTTCAAACTTTGCCCCCCCCCCTGATAAACGCTTGGCCCCCCTATTAGTCGACTGCTTTTCCGCCGGCTCTGTGAGAGACATTAATCAAGAGTTTGCAGAAATGCATTAATCAAGATGCATTTCTCGAGATATATCTATTTCAACTTTACATATACTTTACATATCAAGATGTATCTATTTCAACTTTGCGAATCTCTGAACTGCTTTTGAAAAAATCGAAAGTAGCGTAGGCAAAGGCCTTCATGCATTTGTGGACAGGTGATGACGATGCTGCGTATTGCCAGGTTTCGTTCTCTAAGATTTTAGCTGGCTACTAAAAGCTTAATTGCAAAGCGACACTTTAATTGCTACAGCAGTGAGGGCCAATGTCAAAAAAACGAACTCAGTCTTGCTTGTTGCTTCACTATAAACTGTTTTTTAATTTTGCGATGTCACACGTCTGGAAATAGACGCGTATGTTATGGCCGCAGCATTTGCACTGACAATAACGCAAAAAAACATAATAAACCTGCGTATCAGAACAAAAGCCGAAGTTAAAACGATAAACGTGCAGAATCGTCAGCGCTACCAAGAATGTCGGGTTTGGCAAAGTCCACTTTATGGTCAGGATTGTCCGTTAAGTGTCGGCACGCCGCGGATTTATCCGAACTGGAATGCTCCTTAAGTCTGTTTATAAGATTTTGTCTAGTTTGTCCTATACAGCTAGAAAGACTTAAGGAGCATTCCAGTTCGAATAAATTGTGGATCTAAAACGATAAAATTATGCTACTTGCTCTCGTGCTCCGTTTCAGAACCAGCTGTCGTGCTTTTAAAAAAGCAACTTTTACCCTACTTCTTTTTCTCTCTTGAATCTTATAAATGTCTCAACGTAGCTTATTGGCATTACTGCAATTTGTTATTTCGTAGTGCGTGCAACGGCACAAAAGGTACAAGGGCCGCCTATGCCGGCCTACTTTACCCACAGTCAGTTATATCTTGAAGTAGATCTACACATTAACAACTCGCTTTCGTGAATTTTGCGGTAAGGTCTCAGATTCTGGATCAATCTCACTGCGTTGGACCATTTTGTTTCAGCTGAACTAAGCAACGAAAGCGAAGAAACTCATTCAACTGAGTTGTCTGCTGAAGATAGTGGGGAGAAAGTGCAAAAAGTTCAATCGAAATCAAAGAAGACTTCAAAAAAAGAAAAAACAAAATCTCAAAAAATTGTTTTTCCAAACAAATCCATCAGTAACTTGTCTCGTGGGCTGGGGCCAAATGATTGGATAAAGTTGGCAAACGCGTTGGGGTTTTTACCCCAGGTAAACTCATTGTTTGACATAATGGTTATATATTCTTAGTTGGTTATGGCAGTCACCAACTGCTTCAAAATATCCTAGCCATTTCAAAAAGGTTAAAGAAGGGAAAATTTCTATCAAAAAAGGGACTACGTCCGCTGACTGCTAATCAGCTCACATATTTTTTTAAATTTGCAATTACGGTAGGCTACTTTAACTTTCTTTTTTTGCGGCTTTTCAGCCAACTTTTTGAAATGATTTTTCGTTTCAGGGAATCGCTCACTTCACTGGAAGAGCCAGTTCAGCTCAAAATTCTTACAGTCAATGTACACTAATGCTGAAAACTTGGAGGGATTTGGTTGCTTCTGAAGAGATTCTACCTCGATTATGCGATGCCTTGCAAAAAATCAGACGTCATGATCTAGCTGTGAAAATGGGTCTTGAACTTGGAGTCTACGGTGAGCTTTTACGTCGCAAAAAAATATTCATTCCGGATTTCTGGCAGCGACGTAGACACAAAGCATTGGACCTTATTAGACCTACGTTTTCACCTTTGAACTGTCAAGCTATACTGTAGCTTATTTGTTATAATTGTAAGAAGTGATCTTATACTTCCGAATACAATAAATATGGGACGAAAATAGCTTTAGGAAGAAAAATAAAACCACATCTCGAAACTGGACATTTCGTCTATATACATTCAGCTGTCATCATCAGCAGTACAAAACTGGAAGACTTTAAAAACTTATCTCAGTTTTGATCTTATACTGTTATCACTCATGTCTTATGTTATACTCCTTAGAGAATTTTAAATTACGCTCTGGTTAGAATCACTACTTTATGATCAGTACTCGAGTTAAGGAGGAATGCGGGGTTTTGCCATCCATCCCCTCATAAGACATTTCAGCATAAACCATTTACCTACAAATAATGATCATCCTTCTTTTACGTCTGCGTGACAACCTTGCACCATTCCCCCCATAAGTGTTTTTACAATTCGAGCACTGTTTATGATGAGTAAAAGTTGCACAGAAACAAGTCTTAATGTTAAAAAACTTTGGAAGAAAAAATAAACCCAGAGTATTTCTCGTAATTTGACGCTATTTTCCTCTTCGAGCTATTCATACTCCCATATTTGCGACATTCCCAAATATTAAAATACTTAACTAGTACAATTTTCCAGCATCATCTGAAGAGAGTGCCGAGGGAAATTCGAAACTCTTACTTCAGTTGACTAAATCCAAAGAGGAGGAAATTCCGCCGTTCAAGGAGAGCAAGATCATATTCACGGAGAAAAACGTGAGTTTTCTAGCTCGGCATCTTCTTGCCAGGGAAGAATGGAAGAGGCTGGCTTACGCTCTTGGATTTTACCCTGACGACGTGAGTTTCCCATCAATATATACTTATGCTGCATTAGTGGATTTTATTTATTGAAAATTTTGAGGGCCGTAAATACACCTGTAGGAAACCAAAATGGAGTTCCAGAGACCCAGAATATAGCAAGTTGCTATTTTACTCCTCAATTTTTCGTATTCGTCTGTGTAGATTCAAATCCGGTGCACAAAACAATTCTAAAAAAGCTCCGGTAATAGCAGCGTTAGCACACTTGGTTGAAAAAAGTTTAGCAATGATTACTTCTATTTCCTGGTTAGGCTTGATTGACTCATACTTTTTTGGAAAGTCTTACTGGATTGTTTCTAGCAAATCTAGTCAATGCGTTCGATTAACACTAAGTTTGGATAATTCAAAAGATGCAACAATAATATGTCAGTGATATCGTTGAAAAAATGCGTTTTTGAAATGGTTTACTTGCTTATCACAATTGCAAGCTTTAAATGAAGCGTGTTTGAAGTGACATCGGGTTTTTTCAACGGACGTTGTGAAAGGCATGTCAAGATGCCACAAAATGCAATAATCTTCTGGGTTACTTTGTTTTTTCAATCTTAAACTTCCCAGGGTTTATGCCATTTCATTGCTGCGTTGAATTAGGAGGAAAAATAAAGCCATTGTAATTTTCAAAACTGGACGTTTCGACACTATATTATATTCAGCCGTCATCATCAGCAGTTTAAGCTAGGCAGTACATAACTGAAAGTTGTTTTTATTTCAGTTTTGAACTCCCTTGTTTACTACAATACTGATGACGACAGCTGAATCTATGTTGTCGAAACGTGGGGTTTTGAGATTAGGCCTACAATGGCTTTATTTTTACGCCTTCAGCTATTTATTTTTGGCTCTCGTAGTTGTGCACCTGATGAGTCTGGAAGGACGAAAAAAATGATAACCGGTTACCCTTTTTCGTGCACTAAGCGTTTGTGCACATCCGGCCCATGTCGTGCTTGCATTGCTCGGTGTCGCAAATAATCATTATATTTATTTATTTTCGTTCGGAAAAATGGCATGCACAAGACTAGTTTAACAAATTAAGTAGGCTAAAAAAATAACCGGTGCAGAACACGAAACATATTTTCGTCCCATAGTTATTGTATTCTGTGTTAAGTAAATTTCGTCTTCTACTTTTTCCACAGGCGTCACAAATTATCGCATCAGCAAGCAGTTCACAGAATCTCTACGCTCAAGCTCATCTAATGTTATTGCAATGGAGAGATAAGACCCCATCTACAAAAATCATTAGTAGTCTCAGATCAGCTTTTATTCGAATTCGACGGCACGATCTTGTATTTTTACTGGATTTGGGAGTGATTGCTGGGCCCGAAGAAATGCAAGCAGGATCATTAGAGAAGTTGCGTCAAGTCTACGACAAAGTGAAAAAAGCAAAACCGGACAGCATGGGTTTCTTAGAGCTATCGAAATTCACAGATTTGTCCTTGCTATAGATCTTATCTGTGTAAAAAGCAAACATATTATAAAGGCAACAATTTTTTGCTTACAAATTGTCACTGTGACGAAAACCTTTGAAGTTTTAACTTGATATTTTCAATTTAATTGCTTAAAATACAGTTCATTCAATCGCTATCATAAACTCATAATCGTGCTTCTCACTAATGTTATAATAGTTTTTCTAATTTTTTTTTAGGATTTTAATTACGCAAATAAGAACAAATAATATTTGAAACATTTGAGTATTTTCAAGCCTTTTGATTTATGCCTAAACCATTGTCAATCTTATTCAAATAAAATCTAAATTCAAAAAGAACTTTATTGAAATATATGTTTCAAGTATTTTTGGCTCTTATGAATGTAAGTATTAGTAAAAAAATGAAAGTATTCAAAAAGTTCCATAAAACGTGTTTCGAATATCGTTTATGATTTCTTTCCATGGACAGTAGGCTTATTACGTGAGATAAGACATTAATGTTTCGGGCACTGCGTGTCCTACATATTCTACAAAAGGCTAAATACTGTTTTCAAGGAATTCCTTTTTATTACAACAAACCATGGTCATAGAAATAATTGCACAAAGATTAGAGACAGATTATACTTCATTAATGTACTTCATTATGTAATTAGAAATTTTGTTTATATTTTTTAAGAGCGTAAACAAAAACAGCTACAAAACATTTCACGGCTTTGACTTTGCTGGATTGTTTTGCTGAGTTTTTTGTGATATGTCTGTAATCTGTAATTGACATTGAATATGACTTGTCTCTATCGAGGTTATAAAATGCTACGACAGACAGTCGATGAATATAATGGATATGTATTATCAATAAAGTAAAAAGCAGTTATAGAGAAAATACAGTAATAGACTGTTTAGAGCTGGAAAGAAATACAGTTTGATACAACTTATTTTTATTCAACCTAACTAACAGCTTTTTTAATATCATCCAAGCATATCTTATAAAAAAATTATGTACTAAACTAATTATTCAAATTCTTGACAACCGCTGTTTCGACCTTCTAAAATCTCATCAGAGAAGTTCAAAGAGTGTTGAGTGAAGAGCAACAATTTTAAAGCAAACAATTTTCGGTCGTCGGTGGCCTATTTGATTTTTAAAATTTATAATTAAAATTGGCATTACAGAAAATATTTTGCGTTGTAGAATCTACATCATTTACACAATGTTGCAATCAGTTTACACCCACACTATTCTAAAATTTTGAAGTTTATTGTTTGACCGAGAAACATTGTTTATAAAGATAAAAAATGAGTGAAATTTTCCGTATAGCCTTCTGTATTTTACTTTTTACCCGATTAATCTTCTCAAATAATAATCTGTTAGCGATTTTTTATAATGTTCAAAAAATGGTGTTTAGTAAAAAATAACAGAAATGTAAAAAATTTTTTACATGTGTGTAAATTCATACTCTCTTTAACCGTAAAGCTAAAGTTTTTGTTAAAACATACTTGGATTATATTAATTTTATAAACAATTGTTTTTCAACAGAATTAAAAGGCTTCAAATGCAAAAATGCACAAAAATGTGTTATAATGTTGTTGCAATTTCTATTCTGGAAGTGAATTGCTTTATAATTTCCTAACCAGATTTTCAAAAAGTGATTCTTTTTGTGGAATTCAGCATTTAGTGTGAAAATGAAAAATTATGTAAGCAAGGTCAACGGAAAAAATATTGTCAAAAAAGATCTGAGGGTCATCCACTTTATGTAGAAAGTAGTGGTGTGCGTGTTATCTTGTGTTTCGTCTTCTTTCTTTTTTCTCATTGGAGTACCTATTTTTGAAAAAGAACTTGCTGAATTTAAGTAAGTATTAATAATCAATATGTGTTTCATTGTTAGATAAAAACACACGTATGGTTTACGAAGAACGTTAACGTATGCCGTGGGTGTACGACCGTAAAGAGCAAACCAGAGATGAGAATGCAAGCTTGATGAGAAAAGCGAAAGGTTTTTACGAACCTTTGGCGAGTAGCATACTTTTTAACAGGACTGGAGTATTATATCATCACACACCAAAATTTACGTAAATCGTTAAAAGAATGGTACAAAACGTATTATTTTTGGCAACTGGGAGGGCCATGCCTTTTTCTACTTTTCAAAATTAAAGAGGAACAATTTATTGAGGATTTTCTGAGGTTTTAAATTCATTGAAATAAGTCAAATCTTCATTTGCATCCGTATTACGCTTTCATCCGTATTACGCCGAAGCGTGTAACGAGTTACGGGCCCATCTCCGCTGCTTAGCGCCTTGGCATCACAGTTTCGAAGAAACGTCGTCGCGGTGGCTAGTCGTTGGCGACACTGTGCAGATTTGACCGGCCCGGAAATCGAACCCCAAACCTCCCGCACCGATAGCGTGCGTTTAGCAACTGAACTAACGGCCGGTTGAAATAAGTCACCATTTGTTAATATGTAGAAAAACTTTGGAAGCTCTGGTTTGCCACCGACGTTTACGCAATCCTATGAGGTGCCGTTTGTAAAATACGTTTTGCATGCACTCAAAGGACAATCATGCGCTTTTCCAATTCTAAGCCAAAATGGTAACGAAAAAAGTTGGACTGCATTCTGCGGACTGTAAAGAAACATTGCCACAAGAAAGGATTTACTTGAACGCTTTTCAATGCGGTGCCATTTGTAAGATTAACATTACATACAGACTAGAGACAATTCAACACTTTTCTCTGTTTCAAGACAAAATGGCAACGTAAAAAGTCGCACATTTTGCGGACTGTAAACTAAATACGCTTTCATCCAGTCTAAAACAAAACCCGTAACGAGTAACAATGCGACGAGAAAGGATTTCGTTTCTAATCCTTTGGCGAAGAGAAAATGAAGTGATTTATGTACGCGACGAGTAAGGCCTAGACCAGGGGTGGGCAAGCTTTTCACACGAAGGGCCAAATTTGGAAAAACTGTTGAAGCCGCGGGCCTCACGCTGATTGGAAAACAAGGTGAAGACCTTTTCGTTTTGGAGATCACGGTCCACGTACGAATGTGATCTCCAAAATAAAAAGTTTTCACCTCGTTTTTGTTCCAATTTTGCACCGTTGAGGCCTATTTTTTTTGAAAATTACTGCCATCCATGATCTCTAAAGGAAAAAGGTCTTCCGCTTAATTCACAGTGGGAGTTTAAGTTCGTGTAAGTACCGGCGGGCCAGAATAAAAGGACCGGAGGGCCGTAGTTTGCCCGGCTAGACTCAAGGCCAGTTTCGGCGACCTGTAAAATTGTGCCGTCTGTAAAATAGTGCAGATCGTAAAATCCATTCGGAAGCGATCGGAAAACTCACGTCATTCAGTGGCCGCTAATTTACGATCTGCACTATTTTACAAGACCAGTTTCAGGTCGTAAAATCCATTCGGAAGCGATCGGAAAACTTACGTCATTCAGTGGCCGCCAATAACTCTCGCGCCACTGAATGACGTAAGTTTTCCAATCGCTTCCGAATGGATTTTACGATCTGAAACTGATCTTGAGTCTAGGCCTTAAGCGGGCTTCACACCGAAGCCGTTTCCGTCAACGTTACCGTTGCGTCGGTCGATACGACTACGTAACGTTACAGTAGGGTGTTCACACCAAAAAAATGTGGGCTGGCGGTGACAGAACGAACAGGGTTAGGGGGTACTGGTAGGTTTGGCCCTAACCTTAGCCATAAAGATAAACCTAATTCTAACTTTGACCCTATAATTTTCATAGGCTTATTCGTTTATCTATTGTACCCACTGGCAGTGTTCTCTAGTCTAGCCCAAACAAAATGTTTACAATACCAGTATCGGTAATTTGCCCAAACGTTTTTACTTGGCCTAGCCTATTTCACAACTTTTGCCCAAAATTTTGCTTTGAAACTGGTTTATAAAAAAAAAAACTGAATAAGCAATTGTTTGCAGACAGAAGTTTTCAGGTAGCCTCCATTCAATATGATTTGCCCAATATTTATTTTGTTTTTCTATTTTTATATTTTCCCAAAACCTGTTTATGTGCTGGTGTGTGCGTCCTACACTGCACAATTTTACGTATTTGTGATCAACAGATCAGGCAATAAGCATGGCATTTAATGAGATTTTAATTGAGCAAGTTAGTCGCGTGTCTGAATAGTAATTTCTGAATCGTGCATGTCTGGGGCTCTGGGCCAACCATTTATGAATTCATTAGCAATTTATGAATTCATTGGATATGTAATAGAAGTGCATACCGTAATTATATTAAGTACAGTACCTACATTTAATTGCATTAAAGGGCAAATACAGATATCTGCTGTTAGTTTTTGTTGTAGCAGATTTTAGTTTCTCCAGACATCTCCCAATCGATGAGCATTTAAAATTTCTTAGATGGCCGAGCTCAGATGGTCGAGTGGTATGGAGCGTCTGTCTCTTGAGCTGTAGACTCGGGTTTGATTCCGAGTCGGGTCAAACCAATCACTTTAAAATTGGTATTCACAGCTTCCCTGCTTGACGCTCAGCATTAAAGGGACAGTGTGGAGAACAAGCCGGCAAGTATACTTGTTGTGCCATTGGTAAAGGCACTTAGCGGGATTCCCCCATCTTGGTGTGGTAGACTGATGGCCGGCAACTCCTAAGCGAGCTCGTATAGCGCATTGATCGCTTTCTCGTGATAGGAGGATAAATATGCAACTAAATTTAAAATAAAAAAAATTCTTGGTTTTCCAGCTTCCATTTCCAACAATTCTACGTAGTGTCAAACATTTTTTTAATCTGCATCAGTTTTCCTGTGTATTAAGCTGACAAGGTCACTAGAACAATTCAAAGAATTTACTGATGAAAGTTGATTATTATTATTTTTTTAACCACTACTGGTACCGTATTTAAACGTCAAATTGTATTTTTTTTTGGTCATTAGTGATTACTTGGCGTAGGCCTATTGTTTTTTTAGCTGTGTTTATTTTTTAAATTCCTGCACGTTTCAACGTAACCTGTTTTTCTGCCATTGTTCTTCTTTTTGTTTGGTGTTTTTCTGGTCGTTAAATAAAATAAACTACTACCGGTCCTACTACTACCACCACTACAAGCAAGTCAGCCTGCGCAACGTTTGAAATTGGTGTGAACGCTCACGTAAGCGTATTACGTTTGACGTTGAACGGCACGGAAACGTAGACGGCTATGAAACACCGACGTTGACAGTAACGGCTTCGGTGTGAAGCCCGCTTTGCTAGTCGCGTCCATAAATCACTTCATTTTCTCTTCGCCAAAGGATTAGAAACGAAACCCTTTCTGGTCGCATTGTTACTCGTTACGGGTTTTGTCTTAGATTGGATGAAAGCGTATTTAGTTTACAGTCCGCAAAATGTGCGACTTTTCACGTTGCTATATTTTGTCTTGAATAGAGAAAAGTGTTGATTCGTCTTTATCGCACTGCATTGAAAAGCGTTCAAGTAAATTCTTTCTTGCAGTCCGCAGAATGCAGTCCAACTTTTTTCGTTACTATTTTGGCTTAAAATGGGAAAAGCGCAAGATTGTCCGTTGAGTGCATGCAAAACGTATTTTACAAACGGCACCTCATACAATTCTACGCAAAATTTTTCAGATTCTCAAAAAGCATCTGAAATTCGTTTTTAAAAGTGGTCCTTTGCGCGCAAAAGAGTGTTTAATTTAATTAGTTATTATTCTTTTGTCGTAGCCTGATAAATCAACATTTGAATCTAAGCTACTTGATCTTTAAATTTTGCTCCACAGAAAAATCTAATTCGAGCTAAAGACATTGATGCAACAAAGGTTTCTGTCTTTCTTATCTCTGTCTACGCACCAATATTAAACAATCTCTGAAAATCATGGAAAAAAAGCAGTAAATTGAAACATTTCACTGGTCAATAACGCAAGTGCGAATTGTAAAGCTCAAGAGCAATAGCATTAATCGAAAGAGAAAGGAAAATAATTTTGAAATTGCCAAGATACAGGGTGTGAAAGAACGGACAGCAGAACTATCGAGTGATAACCAGCATAAATATATTTGAAGCAGCTAAAATGAGGTTCAGTTGAAAAATGCACTCAACTTCAACAAAAAAAGCAAAAAAAGAATGTGCGGAATAACATACAGGATTTTTTTAATATAATTTTAAGGTGTCTAATTGCAATTGTGCATTTTCAACCAAGTTGCAGAAATTCGTGATAGAAAAAAAGTTGTAAAATTTCTACTTAAACGAACTGATTTTTAAAAAGCCGCTTTCTTCTTTTTTTCATTCTGAAAGTTATTCTTTTTTTCATGCATGATTTTAAATCTTTTTTCTCAAGGTGTCAAAAAAAATTTTTTTGCACTTCTTCACAAGCTCAATAGTATGAACAAATCGCTAGAATTGCCAGAAAAGTAAAATCAAAAAGTTTATGAAACTTTGTTTTGTAAATTGGGTCTACTGGGCTGCAGTATTTCAGCAAAAATATAAACGCAGTATTGTAATAAAATACGAATACAGCAGTGTTCCCTTTAGAAAAGCCTACGTGTGCGCGCGCACAGTTTTCACAAACTGCGCACACGCTCAAATTTACTGCGCACAGACATTATAATATATCAACGGTCTCAATTAAAGAAATTTGTTTTTGGACTTGCTAAAAGGATGCATTTCTTCGTACGTTAAGGTGGTCCCGTGTGCGAAAAGGTACCAGCAGTAAAATAACCAGGACAGGTTATTCCGCTTGTTTTCAGTAGCTGCCATAACCTAGCTGCTAGATCAATTCTAAAAAAGGGCACACATACCAAATTTTTTGCGAGCACACACTACAAAAAATTAGGGGGAGTATTGGCATACAGAATGAAAATCTTATATAAATGCACAAAATAGAACTAGTAACAGAAACCAGTAAAATTACAGATCTATAATTGAAGCAAAGACAAGGCAATAAAAAATATCAAAAGAAATTTTGAAATTTTTGATACCATGACGTGGCATCTGCTAGAAAAAGCTCTTGAGGAAATATCAAAGCAATCAACGATATTTGGAAAATTGTGGATCACATTTTTTTTCATTTTGCGAGTCATACCTTTAACTCGAATGGGAGAATCCGTGTACGGAGATGAACAGGCTGCCTTTAAGTAAGTGTTACGAGCCTGCAATTCCTTTTTGGAAATCGTCTTCTAAGAGTGCTAAATATTGCATGACCGGACTTTTGTGTTGGCAGTAAGGCTTACGAAACAAATCTCTTTTAATGTAGAGGCTGCCGGGATGGCATCCGCGGTGATATTTAGATCAAACACAGCAGTTTTCCGTTTGTAATAGGCCTGCTGTACATCTTCAAGTGGATGTGGAATTCATTCCCTTTTGTATGTATTTCTGGATTTGAAACAGAAATGTTTGTTTAAGCATGGTTAGTGGTAAAGTTTACGTCTCAGAATTAGCAATTTTCAAGGCAGTCAAAATCAGAATCAAACCGAAAACAAATTTTGAAGTCAAAATCTTAACAATTCTATTTTGACTTTCATGTCTAGTGACGGTTATAAGCCTTGCGGTATGAACTTATCAGAAAAAGCAAAGCATTCTCATTGCCAAGAATAAAAGAAGTGATCGCATAAGCAGCCTACCTCCTGATTTCGATGTCCATTTTGTTAATCTCATCGATTAAATTTATAGAATAAGCTTTTTACTTAAACACAAAACTAAAATTTTTGAAAGTAGCAATAATGCGCTTTTTGATGAAATCTTTGATCAACAGAAATTATAAGCCAAAGGAGCCTTTTTTTAATTTTAGAAGAGCTATTCATATTGTTCGATTGCATGCACGATGTGCTCTTGCTGGGTTGATATTGTGCAATCTGCGTCCCAGACAAAACCTTAACTGCTTCTCGACATTTTTATCAATTGCATGATTTATTTTATCTTTTCCCGCACTTTTTTCCTCATTGTCTGTTCAGCATCTTTACTGTTATTAATCATTTAAATCCATCTGCTTGCCAAACATGTTCTTTCTGGCCAAAATGATGAAATCTTCCGATTGTAAAAAAAAAGAAGAAATTGTGTTTTTTAACTTATTCCGAATTTGGATTTATTGGTACCCCGAGTGAGAAGGGAATGTGAAACACAGAAGATGCTCAAGAAAATCGTAAAAGATTAAAACTATAATTAAACATGTTGAGAAGCCGTCAGGATTTGTACGGGAAACAGATTAACACAAAACCCATCAACGACGCCAGCGGGCATCAATGAGCTCTGAGCAGTGAGCACTTAAACACTTCAAAAATATTCTTTTATTATCATATCCCTCATATGGTGTCCCTTATTTCATTCCATTCGTCCTATTTGTAAATCTTGGGAAGCTCTGCGTTGGCACAAGAATCAACGAACTGTGAACAAAGGTGGGGTAATAGGTCGCAGTTTTGAGTCAAAGTTTTCGGGTAAGTCAGATTCACAGATCACAGTCGAAACAAAAAAAAAAGAGTGTCGGGACTTGGAGAGGGTGATATACTGAAAAAATGCTCAGGGGTCTGAGCCGTCATGATTTTTCTTTAAACTTCAAGCCTGTTTTACTTGTACTTCAAACTTGAAATTTTACGTTTACAGATGCAACGTCAAACAAACGGGATGTGAGAATGTGTGTTTCAACCAATTTTCTCCAGTTTCTCCAATACGGTTTTGGGGTTTTCAGGTAAGATTGTACTGATTGCTTCATTAAGATTTTTGAAATCATTCATCTTCTTTATCAAAATGTAACAAAGACCTGCAAGAAATTAATAACGCCTCTGTTTTTGGTCGCAACTTTGCATGCTTGCTATAAATGTAAATTAATCATCATCAGAAGCATTAAAATATGTCAAAACTAAGTCTTAAATTTTGAGTAACTTCATCAGCTTAAGTTATTTGTGTTCATTTGTTGGGTGAGATACCACAGGCGAACTTATCAGCAACGTCCCAAGAATAAAACTGAATTTTGAATACAACATTATAGAATATCATCTTTATCAGGAGGATCACTTTGTTGCAGATGGTGATTGTTGTAACTCCTCCAATCATCTTCCTCATCTATGCATCTTATACGATTCTTCTTATTCCAGCCGCAAAAACAACCAAGAAAAAACTTGAACTCATGAAAGAGCAGCATTTGAAATCACTTGGTCAAAATTTTTAGCTTGGTTGTGATTGTGTAATCAAACTTAAGATGAGAAGGCTAGTTGGAAGCTGGTAAAACGTACCAGTAGAGCATTGCGTAACTGTAAAGTCGTATTGATCGATATTCGAGAGAAAATTGTTTTTAATATTTGTATGTCTCTTCATTTTTTTAAGACACGGTGTCGCCAACGACTGGTAACCGCTGATACGTTTATTTTGAGCGGTGTCGCCCTGGCGTTTAGTCGCGGAGTTAGGCACCGCGACTCGTCACACGATTCGGCGGATTATCTCGAGTTAAATGAAGCTTTGATTTTATTTTATTCGCTTTTTCATTTTTTGTGTATGTGTAATCTGTTTGCAATATGCTGAGTTCAAGGAACAATGTGCTATGGTATAAGTTAAACCATACGATGAAAAGCGAAACCATTCCTAAGTGATGGGTTTTACATGAATAAAGAGTCTCATCATATTTTGCAGAATCATCACAGCTGAGTAGCAAGAAGCCAACTCATTCAACTGCCAACGATTTCACGAAAGCAAAACCTTACGAAGAGAAGCCCAAGGCGCTCAAATCGAGTTGGAGCGAACCCAAAGAAGAAACAAGTATTTGGCAAGAAAGAGAATCCGACGTCATAGGTGTCTTGCCAAAAGCTGAGCAAGTAAATCAAGGACGTCTGGTACATCAAAGGCAAAGCTTGGCGTAATCATTTTTCGCGGTAAATGTGTTCACCGAAACACTGCCGGGCAATAACGCGACAATTTTTTGCTCCTTTGTTTTATTTTGCTGTTTACCGACCTCTCATCAGTCTGCTACAATTAATTCGCAGGCACTTGCGTTATAAATGTTTTCGCGTTGTCGCGAGCTGCCCGTCGCTCATCGGCAACAGTACCAAGTTAGATTAGCTAATCCACCGACGTTTTTTGATCGAAAATACTTGTTTTTGGCTTTAATTTTAAGCTGTAAGGAATCGAAGTAAAGCACTCTAACTAAAACTGCGCACAAGTTTCGGTTAATGCATTCTCAATTTTAAGTTTGAGAAGGGTTAATTTTCGCGTTCTTAAAAAGGCAAATCATGGAACGCCTGTAGCAGTCCAAAAAGTGTGAAAATTAAATCGATAGTAAGCAGTAGCAAGCATCTTCATGCATAATAAATTTAAGTGGAAATTTCATTGATTGAATTATTTTAACGCTTTCTGTTGCGGGAACTTTTATTTTCCCAAAGGTCTGATATCGACCAAGATGCTGGGAAAAGTTGAAAATTTTGTTTTGAAATTAGTTGAAAAATTATTACTTGAAAAATTTGTTTTGAAAATTGATCAGGGAAGTTCGATGCTTGTACACCAGGGAAAACTTCAGTATGTAAAATCGTCCATCTAGTTAAGATAAAAGTTCACTTATAGAAAAAAATTTAACTGATAGTCTCTGGTGGCATAGCACTTTTCAAATGAGGTTTAACGGTAATTAAGTTAAAGAAAACTGCTCCTCTGCGAACAAAGGGAAACGCTTGTTTGGGCTGAAGATGTTTAATTGCCTAAAAACCGTCTCAACAATTAATGGAGATTCTGAGCTCGGAATTTGGGCAAAAGCCGAATTTGGGGTTTGAACTTGGAATTAAAATCCCAAAACAAGATATAGTGCTTGCAGTGTCTTATTAGAAGTAAGCCCGCCGTGAAAAAAATTGGTAAAAGATACAGTATGATCTACAACTTCATCTGCAATTTTGAAAACAAAATATTTTATACACCAATAAATCTATATCAAGTAAAACTAAGAAACCAGCCTCAGATAAAATTTGGTACACAAAATTTTATCTGAGGCTGGTTTCTTAGTTTTACTTGATATAGACTTATTCATGATACGAATGCTGAGAAACCGCTTCTATTCTATTTTATCATCACTTCTTTACTTTGGAGTTCTAAGTTGAGGGTGATTCAGGGAACCAACCAAAGTATTTTATACACCAATGAGATATATACAAATTTTTAACCGATTTAAGTCTGCACCAAAATAAAACAAAACGAAAACTTTAAAAGCGCCTCTTGTTGCAAAACTAATTACAAGTTTGCACTCATCGTTGACAAGCGCTTTTTAGTTGTGCAAATGTACTTGAATGTTGCAATGAACGCGACTGCATGCAATTGATTCTTGCATCAATTGCTTAAAATCTAGTGAAACATTTCAATTAGCCTTTATCCTAAGGGAAAATACAATTAAAATTTCCTCATTAAGAAGTTATTCGTTATGCTTATCAGCGCTTTTTAAACTACACATTGCAACCCATTTAAGATAGCAAAGCTGTGCTTTCATACGATGAGACGAAAATAATGCAGTTTACCGTATTTTATACGGACTGTAAGGCGCATTGGATCAAGGTGCACTGTCACTGAATTTATTGCTTTGATGTTTATTTTTTGCAAGCATATAGCAAAGTCGAACTACACTAGAAGACGCAGCGGGCTTTAAGAAGTATCAGGTTGCCATATAAAGCTCACTAAGCAAAAAATGCTCAATATTTACTGGCAATATAGCACAAAACACTACCTGATCCATACCTTAGGCGTACCGGCTTACACGATCAGTTTTTTCGAAAAAAAAAAGGATTTACATTAAAGTGCGCCTTATGGTCTGTAAAATACGGTACCGCACTCGAAGGTGAAAATATAGATTATTGGGTCGAATCAAATGTTTTTGTCGACACGAGGTCAAAGAACGGTCAAATGAATCTCGGTAAGATGAACGAAAGAATCTGTTTGAAAACGTAAACATGGGTTCGATTTCGAGCAGAGTCAAAAAATTGATTCAAAAATTGCGACTCGTGGTTTTTCTGATGGACTTTCATCATTAAAAAGAACTGTGATGAAAACTATCCGGCAAGTTTACTAGTTGTGTCGTTTGAAAAAATAGTTGACGGGATTCTTTAACTTTGAGTAGTTGGCAGGTGAACGTCAACCCCTTGATCTAGCTCAACATTATTACTGATTGCATTATTCCTGTTTCGTTTTTTCGCTTATCGAAAAAAACAAGTCCAAAGTAGATTTCATTTCAGATTCCTGGTCGCTATGACCATCCCAAGTTTTTTCAAGAGATCGGAATAAATGACTTGCCGATTGAAACACTACAAGAGCACCGGTATAGCGAATCTGAAGCAAGGTATACAGTAGTTATACACAAACCAGTGAAAGCGTTTGGTGAGAAACTGAGGTCGCACCGTGCACTTTAAGCTTGCATGCACGTCGGAAAACACTGCAGATTTAAATTTATTTACTTACTTACTTATCTAGACCCGCTTATTCGTGGGGGGTCGCGGGGCAGCTGCTAGAGTTAGAGCCTCCAAGCATCTCGATCCTCTGCGACGGAAGACAGATGCTTTGGTGGAATGGCAAGGCAAGACCAACTCACTAGCTTTATTAGAAATTTCTCAATTAAATGTGGGCAAGATTATTGGATGTTCATGCGTAAAATTTGCCGCTTGAAACGTTGAAACTGCTCACCGTGTTTCACATTGTTGACTGAGAAGCAGGGCCACCAACGGTTCGCCATTGCTGCGATGCGTCTTCGAAGCTGTTCTGCCCAAGCGCTAGGATGCGGAGGTGGGTCTGTCCGTTCGTTACCCGCTTCGCTGCGACGTAATACCACGAGTGTATTTTAATTTAAATTTCGTGTATTTTGAAGTCAGCTCAACTTGAATCTTATTTTTGGTCTAGCCATCTGCAATTTTGGAAACCACATGGGATGTACGAGATGATTTCATTAAGTTGTATCAGAATTTTAAGCGATGATGAAGAAAATGAAAAGATGAATGAAATCACAAGCCATCGCTTCCAAAGAGATGAGAGATTTTCTTCTCCAGAACTGTACGCTCAATGCCATTCACATTCAGCTGCAACTTCATGCCCCAAATTAACCATATCATCGCATTTTACTGCAACACGTTGTTCAATGGTGAGTTGGTTTGCTTCAGCTGTAGCTTTCCACAAAACATGATACTTATTGATCATAATGCCAGTCTGTTTCACAACTTTCACTTAACCCAACATTCTCACAATATTGGAATACATTTTTAAGTGTGCGGTGGTATTCTTAAAAAACCTAATTTATAAAATAATTTGATTGCCCCAAGGCAGTTTCAACAAATTAAGAGCCACAAAAAGCCACTTGCAAAGCTGTGAATGAAAAATAAACGACGCAGTGAAGGAACTTGTTACGACCCGGTGATCTTTGAATCAAGACCGCAAAAGTCCCTAACTAGTAGTAGTACGTTTTATTGTCGGCCCATAAAAAACAAAATATACTGATAATACACAATAACCATAACTATAAAAAAGCACGACGAGGAGGAGTGAAAGACCATGAGGTCGTCAAAATAAGACAACGCGGTCGCCGAGTCTGCTTCTCCTCAAACAATGAAATATTTAAATAAATATACACATACTTGGGTTTTTCTAATTTTGAAAAATTAGGTAACGAGCACTAGCAGTAAAAGGTCATCAATCCTA
Organism: Trididemnum miniatum; assembly: GCA_964006365.1. Classification (NCBI taxonomy): domain Eukaryota; kingdom Metazoa; phylum Chordata; class Ascidiacea; order Aplousobranchia; family Didemnidae; genus Trididemnum; species Trididemnum miniatum. Next base: position 20,214,723 of record OZ023240.1, read on the forward strand.
ACAAAACAAGAAACAAAAAAAAATAAATAAATTAAATAAAAATATAGAAAACCAGAAAAACAGAATACCAGAAAAACAAAACAAAAACCAGAAAAACAGATAAAACAACTAGCAATAGGAAAAAAAATTATGATAATTGCACAACTGCTTAATTACAACATAGAAAATATTTTTTTAATACTTTGGAAGAAACGTTACCACTTGAAGTTAAGGTTTTTTCTTTAATATGCTCTGGTAGTGAGTTCCAGATTTTAACACATGATACCCTAAGAGATTGGTTACTTTTGGCCAAAGATATTCTTTGCACATAAAAATTGCTGGAGACAGCATTTCGGGTTGAATACGAATGTATTGATGAACATTTTTTAAAATCGATTAAATATTCGTTGGATAATTTCGGTAATTTATTTAAACGAACTTTAACCACAAATTTAGCTACTTCTAAACTATAAATTCCTTTTATATTCAATGCCTGAAGTTTCTCGTAGAGGGGTTTTAGTTTTGTTCTTTGGTACGAATTATTACAAATTAACTTGATGATGCGGTTTTGTTTAACTTGTAGTTTGCTAAGACTAGTTTTGGTAGTGTTTCCCCAACAAATAATACCATGTACCAAATGCGAATACACCAAACTATAATAAACTGCTAACAATGCACTTTGTGGAATATACGGACGTAGTTTATACAAGGCTCCAGTAGCGGAGGACATTTTAGTTACAATGCAATCAATGTGCCTACACCAGCTGAGCCTGTCATCTAGATATACTCCAAGGTATTTAACACAATCAGACTGATTGATCTTCTGATTATTAATAGTTAAATTGATTTTTTTCTTATTCTTGGTAAAAAAGAGGTAACTGCACTTACTGGTGTTTAGAGACAATTGATTACTTTGGAGCCAAAATTCAATTTTAGGTAATTCACAGTCCAAATTAGTTTGCAAAGTAGTAACATCTTTGTGAGATAAAGTAAGCACACTTTCGTCGGCGTACAATGTTGTTTCAAACTTGGAGCAGGATGATAAATTATTAATATAAATAAGGAAAAATATAGAACCTAACACACTTCCCTGGGGCACACCTATGTCGATACTTAGTTGAGAGGAAGAGAAGCCTCCTCCCGAAACAAACTGCTACCGGAGTTTTCCACTTAATGTACCCCCCCCAGTTAATGTACCATGGGTATATTAACTGGAAACAGGCGCCTATTAATGTACCATGGTACATCAATAGGTAATGTACCATGGTACATTAATAGGCGCCGAAGTTTTGTTCAGTTTGAATGTCAATTAATAGGTTTTTGTTACAAAAGCCATTGTGACAAAACAATTTTGGTCCCTGCATGATTAGCGCATGTAAAGTTTGTGATAAAAACATGCGTATGAGGTGTTTAAAGGGGCCATTATTCCAACATTGTGACGTGATAAAATTTAGAACAAACTTTCATTCCGCAAAATTTTTACCTTAATTTCAAGCTTTTTGAATTATGTTGTCAATGAAAGTGTTTAAAAAAATTGTCGGAATAAGCACATATTGTGTGTTTCCACTTAATGTACCATGGTACATTAACCTGAACTAAACTTATTTTGAAATTTTGTTATTTTCCAGTTAATGTACCCGATACATTTAGTGGAAAACTCCGGTAGCGATCAGTAAGATATGACCTGATAAGATCATTTGCAACACCTCTAATTCCATATTGTTCCAATTTAAATATTGTTCCAATATTTGTTCCAATTTGTAGGGGTAGTTGACACAAGAAAACGCAAAAACTACTGTGAGTTAATGATGAGGAATTTGTTATTCGGTGCTGTCCCCGTTTAATGGAGGAAGCTGAATTAACCTCGATAAAATAGGCTACATCCATTTTTCTTTCTATTCTGTTTAGTTGGGGGCATTCTCTGAATTAGCCTATTAAAGGTTAATCGTGGGTCCATTTAATTCATAAACCTATGTTAACCTGTATACACTAGACCTACTTGTCTTCTTAATTTCGCAATGCTTCAACCAGAGCGGATATTCCGATCAAGCCAGCGACTATTGGACAGAAGATGATCACGTGACCGAAAAGGAAAAGTTGACTCTTGTGAGGTTAAGCGAGAAAAAAGTTGGTGACAAAATGCATTTCGAGATGACGTCATCACAAATCAACTTTGTCAAACGTCATGAATCGATTACGACGCTAGCTTCAATCAATTTAGCAAATCAAACTGGAAATTGCCGACACCGGAAAATATGCGATCACGAAAAAGACGCGAATCGGGAAACACCTCAAGAAGACGTTAAAGCTCAAGAGTCGAAACGTCTTCAAATGCAAAAACGTAACAAAGAAATATCTCGTTACAATAAACTTGCTCACAGTCTTCGAGGAATAGGAATTGCCTACTTTGTGCAGTGTTTACTGCGATTACTGATTGACATCGGATTTACATATCTGCAGCATCAACTTTTTCTTTTCGATGTTCCCGAAATTTACAAATGTAAACGATGGCCATGTCCAAATACGGTAAGTCTAATGTGTTCCTGACTGTTCATATTGGTAGCAGTGATGTCAATAAAATGAAATCTTCATTATATTTGTCGCATTAGGCCAAGTGTAACATGTAGCGGCCTATAGCGTTTAGACCGGGTTATCAATCCGGGACTATAGACCCCCAAGGGAGCCACGGGACATGAACTCGGGGGCCACGAGCTCTAAATTTATTGATGGTAACTAACCATTTAAGACGAGCAGACGGCTGTAGCCAGGGCCGGCGACAAGGAGGGCCTGGTCCCCCCAATCGCCCTCCCCCCCAATTAACAAGCTTTCTCTTTTGAAGACAGGTTAAACAGCGGCTTTTGTGCTTAATTTCGAACTTTGGCCCCCCCTCTGATAAACGCTTGGCCCCCCTAAGTCGACTACTCTGGCGCCGGCTGTGGCTGTAGCCTCTCCAAATGAAATATCGACAGAAAATATTATTGCTGAGCATAATGTCACTGGTGTTGAGATTCTCGAGAAGGGGGCACAAAACACAAAAGGTTGAGAACCACTGATAAGACAAAGAAACGTCGCAGCGGTGGCAAGCTGTTGGCTGCACTGATTCTCATTTGACCGGCCTGGTAATCAAACCAAAGCCCTCTCGCACCAATAATGATGTCGTTACTACTACGCCAATCGGCCGCCCATGTAATTGGTATCAGCAATCATTGATTTTTTGGTGGGCGACAGCCACGGAATGCTCATGGCTCCAGCAGTCTGAGTGAGGCTCTTGAATTTTATGGAGAGATTTAAGGTCAAAAAGACAAGGCTTTATAAATGAGTTCAATTTGATGCTAAATGTCAAAATTTACATGACTTCATTTGCGTAAAAGATTAAAACGTGCAATAAAACATATGTTTTGTTTCGCGATTATTTTAGCTGCTTTGACGAGGCAATGTCGCAAAGCAGTAATTAATACGTATCGAAACACAAAACACAAACGATACATGAAAACGTTGCAAGGACAACGTAATGTTTCGACTATAAGAAAAGTCTCGTCAGCCTTGCTACGCGCAGCCAATCCAGGATACACTCATTCTAAAGAAAGGGAATAACGTATAAAAGAAAATGAAGTTTAGAGGTTTAGGATAAGCAATGTAACGAAGAGTCCTTACAGTCTGGAATGAGTCTTGCCGGCATTGGCTATGCGTAGCAAGACTGACGAGACTTTTTTTAAATGACGAGAGTTTTCATTCTCTTGTCGCAAAAAAGCGACTTACATGTTCTCGTGGGGCAAATTCTGATTCAAATTTTTCACCTTGGATTGAAGCCTTTTTGAAAATAGGTTGTTTTTTTAGGTTGATTGCTTCATTTCGCGATCAAATGAGAAGACTTACATGCACCACTTCATGTTCAACAGCTCGGCAATTTCAATTTTTCTTACTTTTTGCGAAATCTTCACTCTCTGTTACAGATACTCGAAGCAATGGTTTGAAAGAAGACAACGTCTATTAGGTATAATTCCAAGAAAATTTGAAATACTGTAGCTTGCGATAATCTTCCTTTTCAACTAAAAACTCCGCTACAATTTATTTTTTTTCAGAAGATGGATAAAAAATTGCGGATCTTTGTAGGGGTAGTTGACACAAGAAAACGCAATGAAGAGCCGATTAAATTCTCCTCTCTGAAAATTTTTTGATTTGAAAGTAAAACTGCAACTCGCAGCCCATTTTATGATTTTTATTATGAAAAATTACATATTATTAGCTCTGAATCAAAATTTTTATTATACTCGCGGTGCTACTCCGAAGCGTGTAACGAGTGGCCCGGCTCGTCTACTCGACTTAGCGTCTGGACTACACAGTTCCGAAGAAACGTCACCGCAGTGCCAAGCCGTTGACGACACTGTGTCGGATTAGACCGACCCGGTAATCGAACCCCAAACCTCTCACACCGATAGCAATGTCTTAACTACTGAGCTAACTGGACAATTATCAATTAATAAGACTACTTTAATATTTTTGTTGCAGAAAAAGCACACAAAAGCAATTTAATGAAACGGACACAAAGCCAATCATCATCAGTGAATCAAACAAAAACTAAGCGAGGATTAGCTGCGCTTAAACAGTAAGTATCAATAGGTAATGTTCATTGGCCAACACAGTTTCTCTCGCCTTTATTGGCTTATTTTCGTGTGATTCATCTGAGATTCCTATATTTCTTTGCTATTTTAACTAATTTCGAAATAATGCAAATCTTACAACAGAAGGTTGAAACATATCATTGAGTTTTGAGTGGTTATGTTTTTGTTAATTTTTAAACAAACCCAGATAACCTTCCCTACCTGCAACCACTTCTGCTTACGGGCACAATTCTTCAATTTCTTCGTTGCAAGGCTTTTGTTTGTAACGTAAACAAATAGTTTGTTTACAATGTACAGTTGCATATAAACTCATATAGTTTACTTCCCATAAACTAAGAGCGCAATGACGCAGTCAAGTGAAAATCAGGACTAAAACACCGAGTCACTGCTTTACAACATGGAATAACATCCACGTGTTGATGCAGTAATTCCAAAAACTGGGACGAAAATGACGGAGGAAAATCACAGTAATTTTTTAAAACTGGACGTTTCGACAACATAGATTCAGCCGTTATCATCAGCAGTGTAATCGTCGTCGTCGTCGTTTGGCGGGGCATCTCTTCCAAGACAGATGGGAGGACCAAGGCCGAGGGTTTATCCTTTTACCACCCTGGCCACCAAACTGCTTGGGTCAGATGCTGACTGTAAGGGACTTCAGCCAGCATCTTGTTTCGTCATCCAAAACCATTAGACCAAACATACCTCGGGGTGCTCGATGTATGGGACACTGTGAGATGATGTGATCTGCGGTTTGTTCACTGGCACCACACTCACAATTCGCTAGAGGAGCGAGACCCCATTTGTACATGGACGAACAGAAACGTCCAACACCAGAACGCAGACGGTTGAGCTTGACCCAGGCTGCCCTGGGCAGACCCATACCCAAGGGTCTGGAGCTAGCCTTGGGAATGAAAGCGTGGAGTGACAATGCGTTGGCAGAGTACTCCATTTCCCATTTCGTGTTCGTCCACTCGGCTGCACGGACATCCATCTCAGAAAGACTGTCTAGTAATTTCCGAGCAGCAGGTACAAATGAGCGTCTAGATTTCAATCTCTCCCTACATACGTCCTGTGACTCATGAAACTGGCCATGTAAAATGTGGTCAGGGTCCAGGGAGCTGCGGTTGGCTAGGGAGAGTGTCGCTCCTTGGCGGCGAAGCTCAGCTGGCTGGATGCCTGAAAGAACCGGAAGGTAGACCGATGGAGTGGGACGCAGGCACCCAGTGACAATGCGCAAGGCGTCATTTATTACACTGTCGATAAGCCGTATGTGCACGCTGCGGCACCAGACTGGTGCGCAGTACTCGGCAGTCGAGTAGACCAGAGACAGGGCAGCTGTGCGTAATGTCTTAGCGCTAGCACCCCAACCTGTTCCGGCAAGTCGCCTCAACAGTGAGACGCGAGCACTTAACTTCTTGCGCAATGCTTCCAGGTGAGGACGATAAGTGAGCGATCTGTCCAGTTTGACCCCAAGATAAGTGGGAACTGGACAGAAAGGTAAGGTCTTACCGATGTTACAGACCTTAAGCTCACGCTTAGCCTCTCGATTGTGGAGGTGAAAGGCCGCCGTCACCGTTTTAGTGTGGCTAAGCTTCAATCGCCAGGTCTGGAGATATTCCGAGAGTGTAGTCATGTCCTGGCTTAGAGTCCTTTCCAACTCCTTCCATTCTCCAGATGTATGAAGTATCGCCAGGTCGTCGGCATAGGCGAACTTCTTGGAGGTTATGGAGGGGATATCATATGTATAGATGTTGAAAAGGAGGGGGGCCAGGACCGATCCCTGGGGGACGCCATTTCTCAGGCGTCGTAACCTGCTAGGCTTGCTGTCGCCAGTTGTAAGGGTGAAGCTTCTGTTACGGATCAGCTCCATAATCATACGAACCATGTGCTTGTCCGGCAGAAGCCGCAACAGCTTGCAGGTGAGGCCACGGTGCCAGACAGTGTCATAGGCAGCTGTCAGGTCGATAAAGACGGCACCGGCCTTCTTTTTCGCTTCGAATGCATTCTCAATGCTTTGCGTGAGCAAAGTGACTTGATCCACGGTGGATCTTCCGCGTCGAAAGCCCGCCTGTTCCCGTGGGAGCAGAGGGTCAATAAGAGGTTCGACGCGGGCGTAGATAAGTCGCTCGAGAATCTTGTAGGGAACACAGAGCAAGGAGATCGGACGATAGCTCTTTGGGTCCTCTACAGGTTTCGAAGGCTTTGGGATCGCTACTACTAGCGCTCTTCTCCAGATCTTAGGAATTTTGAGGTGGTGCAGGCAGGAAGATAGGAAGCCACGTAGCCAAGATTTTAAGCTGGCTCCAGCATGGATTATCAGCTCCGGACAAATGGAATCAGGTCCAGGAGCTTTGCCTGGTTTTAAATGTTGGAGGGCAGCAGCGAACTCCCGATGGGAAAAACTCCCGGAGACATTCGCAGGATGTAATGGATCAGCCCTCCAAAGGTCAGACACTTCCTGTAAAACGAGCCGAGATGAGCGTCGATTCACACCTTCGTATTTCCCGTTTTTAACCAGCTGAGAAGCAATAGCATCAGCTGAAACGGGACATTGACGAGGGGATTGTCGTGACCTACCAGTCAAGTTGTTTATAGTATTCCATGCCAGCCGGCTGGAGTGCGAAAAGTCAATGTTGCGGACCGTCTCTGACCAGCGATTTCTCCGCTTCCCGTCGAGCCTTGTGAGTAGGGCTGTGGCAGCCCTATCCGAATCAGGGCCCCCAGGTGACTGCAGGAAATGCTGATAGAGGTCTTCACACTCCGCATCCCAGCAAGGTATGTGGTTTGGTCGTCGACCACGAGGGATGCATTTCTTCGCCGCAGTGCTTATTACCTTGCAAAAGCACTGGTAAACCTGATCGATGTTTTGAGATTCAGGTGGCGGTAAACTCTTGGCCAGTTTGTTGGTTAGGTTAGAATAGTGGTCCCAGTTGGCCTTGCGGAAGTTCCATCGCTTTACTGGCTTGCTCAGTTTTGGATGAGCAAGTTTGGGTGGACTTATAAGCGAGGGTCGGTGTTGTGACCTTGGGAACTTTCCTAAGATACGTCTGTCAGGTAAGCGACTGTCCAAATCGACACTGGCAAATGCAAGATCTGGGTTGGTGTCTGTTTTCCAGCGGCCAGAATGGAAACTGGCGGCCTCCTTGGGGCTATATAGCAGGGTGAAGTTGTTGGCACTGGCCCAGCCAGCCAGGCATTCACCATCTGGATTGTTATTATTATAGCCCCAGTCAACATGGTGGCAGTTGAAGTCGCCAGCATAGAGGCAGGGATGGGGGAATGCTGGAAGATCAGATGCTTGCATCCGTGTTGGAGGGGGTTTGTAGACGTTGACTATTTTATAGTTATCAACATCCACGCACACCCACTCGATCTCCGATGTTGGTGGGGACTGGTCAATTAGGATCCACTTCAGACGCTCATGGACAAACGTAGCAAGACCATGCTTCCTGCTCAAGGAAAACCCAGCTAGATGGTAGCTCGGAAGATCTAACCTTTCTACCGAGGTGCAATGGGTTTCCTGTAAGAGGATGACGAGTGCCTCACACTGTAACGCAAGATGATGCAACACGCTCATCTTGCTAGCAGTGAGGCCTTCGATGTTCAGTTGGAGAATGCTGGGCCTTTGGAACTTGTTGACGGTGCGCCGAAGATGCGCATCGCCCCGTCCTGAAAAGGACGTTTGCCGCTGTCCAGCTTGAACATCGTTAGGTGTCTCGCCGTTAAGGCAGATTCGGTTTCTGTCAGCCAGATTAAATAGCGTAGACAGAGTAACGCTCCGGGCTACGGGAAAGCATCTGCCATCCGGAGTGTAATCAAGGTAGGGCAAAACTTGTCAAAGCGGCCGGTTATAAGAATTGCTGTGGTTCTATTTTTCCTTCATGTTGATGATTAGCACTTTTGACCAGGGTTCGTTTAAAGCGTTTCAGCTCTCGATATCGGTTCCTAAACATGAAATACGGGTCCTTAAAATCAGTATAACTTACAAAGAAAAAGAACTATTTTTTGTAAATTTTAAGTTCTTACGAGTTTAGTTTGAAAACCTGATATTTTCCTTAAAAAATGCTTTTGACTGTCATATTTCTAATTTTTTTAAGTGCTCAAAATCAAGGAATCGCAACTGGAGGAGGATCAGATTCCGGTTCCCACAACTCTGTCGCATCTTTTAACTCCGGTGACTTGAGTGCAATGATGGAGAACGAGTTAGCAGCAGAAGAACTTGATGTGAATGAGGATCAAGATGATGGACAGGATGATTTCGATTAAATAGAGCAATATTGATCTTATAAATCATTGTTTCAAAACTGTCTATTTTTCGGAATACAATAAATATGGGACGAAAATAGCTTAAGGAGGAAACCAAAGCAACAGGAAATTTTAAAACTGATTGTTTCGACAGTATAGATTCAACTGTCATCATCAGCAGTGTAAGCAATTAAGGCAGTAAAAAATTAAAAGGATTGTTTTACTTAATGAAAGTTTCTTTTCAGTTTTATACTGCCTGGCTTGCTTACACTGCTAATGAGTCTATGTTGCCGAAACGTCCGGGTTTGAAGTTTACTGGGACTATTGCTTCGTCGTCCTGGCGCTTACCGCGCCAATAAGCCCCGCTATTCCCAACACGATTCGGCACAGTACAGCGAGTATAGGCTAATGAAGAATTGACTTTGATTGGATGACGGCTGAATTCATTCTTTCGAAACGACTAAATGCAAATAACTTCTGCTGTATGTTTACTCTTCCGAGTTTAATGTCAAGTTTTATTTCATAAACTTGCAGCAATAATTTGTTTTATTTTGATGGGCTTGTGCATGTAAGTTATTTGACTTGTAAAACTTGTTTTTACTTCTTAACACTTCTAAAATTTGAATCAAATCGTCAAAAAGTACAAATGTCAAACAACTTTAGTCAAATGCAGGGCAGAAACTAGGCATGCCCCCTCAGAAAATTTTGCGGAATTTCACCTTATTTTGGAGGCTTTTTGTGCGTTTTGAGCCTTTAAAATTCCTCAGTTTTAACAAGGTTTAGTAGTCTGTTTAACTAGGTCCCTGCCAAACCCACTAAAATAATGCTGCAAGCAAACTCTACTCTAACATTTCGCTACCTATGCGAAGAAAAAACGTTTTTAAGGCTTATTTTTGCGCCTTTCACTTGAGAATGAGAGGCCCTTGGCAAGAGCGGATCCAAAAAGTTTTGGTGGGGGGGGAAATGTGATTTTAAATTAGGTTGAATGTTAACTAAATATAAAGACGTTTAGACCCGGAAACGGGCGTAAATAAGTCCTTTCAAAATGTTTCATGTCAGGGGCGCATTCAGAATTTTTTTCAGGGAGAGGACACCAAATTTCGTCACTTTTTCAAGTGCAATTTTTTCCCGGTAGAGTTATTTCAAGCAACTTAAGTAACAAAAACGACTTTAGAGGGGTCCGGGGGCATGCTACCCCGAAAATTTTTTGAAAATTTGCGTACTGTAATGGTCATTTTAGCGCTTTTCGAACAATTCTCAGGCAAAGTTTGTTCATATTTTTGGCCCCTAACTTTGAGTGCTTTATCAAATATGATGCATTTTGTAAGCACAGTTTCGATTATGCGTGCTTATGGCGACTAAGGTTTATTGCTATGAACAGGGGTGCAAATCTATGTTGAGCATTGGGGGAGATGATTTAGCAAAATCGACCATTTTTAGATATTGGGGGGGATGATTTAGCTAAATTGACACCTCTGCAGATGTCCAATTTTTTGCCCACTATGAAGTGAGACCAAAAAAAGGTCATAACGTTCTCAGATGCCAATTGTTTTTCCCAAAATGAAGTGAAGGCCAAAAAAAGGTCATCACCTGCGCTGACGCCCAGTTTTGGGACATGAAAATATTGGGGAGGATGCTGCCGGATTATTGGGGGGGATACACCCCTCCATGGATTTGCACCCATGGTTATGAGAGGTTCGAAATTATAGAAAAACTTTATTTATCCAAAGCATTGTTGAAAATGGCTGGTGGGGGGATGCATCCCCCACATCCCCCCCCTGGATCCACCCCTGGCCCTTGGTACGCTACTAAACGTTTGTTTGCTAGTTTTGCGACTGCTATATTTCGAAAAATTTGCAGGGGCCCCCAAGGTCAAAAGCATAAACATGGTATGGGGGCCCCACATCGCGCAAGTTAAGACAAAAGATATATTGAATCTTAGAATAGGCTTATTTAAGGCACCTTTATCATACGTTGATTAAATAGTACTACATACTGGCTATTTACGGGGCCCCCTTTTTGTGCGCCCCCCCCCCCCGGTTGGGGGGTTCGGGGGGCGCTAGTTTCGGCACTGGTCAAATGTATAATGTGTGGTTGTACTAGGCTATGTTGCTGTGACTGAGCGATTGACTGGGTTGTAACTTTGTTCAGAGGGGCTGGGTGCAATCAACAAATAGGCCCTATACGAGCCTCTTTTTTGCGCGTAACAGGCAGAGACTGCAAAAAGCATCTTTGAAGAGGTAAAAAAGGTCTTTTGATAAAAATGTGTTTTTTTTGGTCTGCAACCCTTGTGCAGAGCACTGCCTGCACCCTCTAAGCTTTGGTGATCAATTCAACATGTTTATTGAAAGCAGAAGCCTGATTGGACAAGGTCATTTACTAATTAAGAGAATTAAAACAAAGTGCAAAAACACTTGAATGTAAAATCTGAGATTCTAACACACCATCAGAACCATGCATCATCAAAATTCAAAATAACAATTTTTGTTTGCAACGGTTGGAACTGGCAAATTGAAACGTCTATGATGACTCTGACTATTTCATGTTTTGAGGAATAAGAGTTAGTTCTCGCAGCGACAGAGCTCCCATCAACGAAATAAAATATACAGTTGAAATCACAATAAAAGTCGTTCAGCCCATCAGAAACCTAGTTACTTGCAAGCATTATTAGAATCAGGTTGTTAAATTAATATTACGGCTCTGCTGCGTAACAGAAATGAGAAAGCTGAGTTTCGTAAATAAAACATTTCATTCAAATTCGCTTGCCTAAAAACTAGGCGAAAAAACAGCTTATCAACAATAAATTCTCTCATCATAACTTGTGACGATAGTCGAACTTTTTGAGAAGTTGTAAAATATCAGGTCTCTCCTTTATTTAATTTATCCTGGACGTAATGTTATAACTATTTTTTCGATCCGAAGGTGTGTGAAGTTTAGAAGTGTTTTTCATCTTCAAAACAACCGTTCGTTGGGTAGGTCCGCTTAATTGCTGAAATAACAATAGAAAATTAACTTAATAAAAAAGTGCAGAAAAAAGTAAAGAAAACACGTTACTTTCAAATATTGTTTTTTTACTTTTTACTCGAAAATTCTATTGAAGCTTTTATATTGAACTGAAAAATCAACCGTAATTGAAGGGGATTGGCGAAGTGAGCTTGCGCTCTTCAAGTAAGTGAGCTACTCTTCGAGTTAGCAGCCACCCGATATGTCAAATGCAATTGGCTCCAGCCGTGAATCAAACCCTTTTCCTTGGATCTGTAACCAGCGCACGGTACCTATAGGCAATGTCGATGACACATTTCAAAATTAAAAAAGTTTGAAACTGCGCACGGGACCTCTAGGCAAAGTCGATAACACATTCAAAAATTACAAAAATTTGAAACTGCACTAATTCATTAAAATGGTTGCTGTTAATAAGCTTGAAGCATTTACAGATTTTTCTTTTTTTGCAAGAAAAACTTATTTAAATATTAGGCATAAAGTTGGCCTTAATTTAAACGAACCACATCATGCAGCTTCCAATCCACGTTTCAACTCAATTAGCCCTGAGTTATTTTCTTTTTATGGGTATGCAAGGCACATAACCGTGCGTTTTAGAAAAAACTTGCAGCTTATTCCTAGACTATCTAGTCAGATCGATCAAATCTCTTTTTTTTTTTTTAAGCCACATAATTGTAGCTTTGGTTTTTATATTAGTGAATTACATACATCATAGAAGATGGCCAAGCTGCGCATCGAACCGGCGAATCTAGTTCCGGAGCCCAATGCACCAACCACTCGGTCAACTCCATGTGCTCGGTCAAATCTCCTACCTTACGCTAAAACAAACCAATACAGCTGCTCCATCTGGCGGTTTTTGTTCTGTACAGTATATAGCCAAACAGCTGCTGCCTTGAGCACTAAAATAGTGCGTCAAACGTTAATGCCTTTGCTATGACTGACAACTTAGGGCAAGACCTATCTGCCATTTCTGTACATTTGAAATCAAAAAAATTTTTGAAGCCTGACTTTGTCGCTGTACGTATTCGTTTTCCTATCACAAGTTTTTATGCACGATTTTCTAAGGGAAAAGGAACAAAAATTTACCACCGTAATGTAATTCCAAGCTAAGTTATATTTTAGACCGGCCGTTAGCTCAGTTGCTAAGCGCACGCTATCGGTGCGGGAGGTCTGGGGTTTGATTCCCGGGCAGGTAAAATCGGCTTAATGTTGCCAACGGCTCGTCACTGCTGCGATGTTTCTTCGGAGCTGTGTTGCTCAGGCGCTAAGCCGCGGAGATGGGCCCCGCAACTCGTTACACGCTTCGGCGTAATACGACGAGTATAATGAAGATTTGATTTGATTTTTTTTTATTCTATTTTAGAATATCTTTTCTGTTTCCTACACTTATGTCCTTGTTAATGGCCTATATCCATGCGCCCGCTTGATTTTCAAGGACAGCGGCAGCTCGTATATCAAATCACCACCAAGTTTAGTTTCTTTTCATAAAAAGATTGATTTAGATAAACATAAAACTCACCCCATTCCGATATGTTTTTCCTGCACGGCAAAATATTTTCGATAAAATTTTGATCCTGGCTTGCTTGTATTGCTTACTGAACTGACCACTGGCGTAAGCGTAAAGAAAAGGATGCAAAGCACTGTTCATATAAGCCATAGTGTGGTTAAATCGCTGCACGTGGGAACAAGTCTGAAAAAAAAAGTTTAGCTTCAAAACCTTGTGTTTTGGCAGTGGCGTGGCGAGAAGTTTTGAAAAGAGGGGCATAAACTGCAAAAGAGTCTTTAAAAAAATCTGGTACATTGCAGTCACTTTGCAACATTTGATCTTTTTTTTACTAAAAGGCGAAGTCAAAAGGGGGAGGGGGGTCAATGCTCCCTTACATACATACGCTCTTGCGTGCTTGAGGGTATCAGATCTGAAAGCGATCTATATGTTTCTCAGAGATTTTTGCGTATGCGCGGAAATGCAATATTATGTTGTTTGCACTGCAGGCGTGTCCTGACTTATGCAATCCTTGTCTCAGGTAAGACTTGAAATTGTTCTTCTAGCACCTCTGTCGAAAAAGAAAAGGAATAAAGTTTAGAGGATAAAGAATTTTTTTTCTTAACTTTTTTCCAGATCCGTTCTGGTCCCGGCGTGGAGATGCCTATTTTAGTTCTAGCTACAAGCAAATTGTTTTAATTGTCAATACTCAATAGGCTCAGTGATTACCTTACTTAAGTGGTGGCCCCGTGCAAAGTAAAGTAGAAGAATAATCAAAAATATTATTCCTCAAATTTTTGGTGCCATGAATTATTCAGTAGTCCTAGTGCATTTGCACAATTTAACATTTCTAAGGCCGCTGCTGAATAGGTTCTACCTTTGCGCTAATTGTAGAGTTTCTAAGAAGCGACCAAGACTTTGCATGCAGCGCAAAATCAGTTATATCTCCTTGGAGAATTGCTCTTTAATGATTTAAAGTAGAAAGCCATTTGCCGAAGTGATTAGAGACATCGGCATTGGTTCGGGTAATGAGTTCAATTTCCGGGCCGGTCAAATTGGACTCCGTGTTGCCAACGGTTGACCAATGACCATCGCTGCGATGTTTTTTCGGAGCTAAGTTGCTCAGGCGCTATGCCGCACAGATGGGGCCCAACACCGTACACGCTTTGGCGCAATAACGGGAGTGTAATGAAGATTTTATTATGACTCGACTACTCAAAACATAAAACGTTTTGACAAATAAAATTCTTTCTTACCGTATACGTGGAAACCGGAACTCCAGAAAGTCTCATAATTTGCCAAAAATGATAAGGAGTGTAACAGAAGGCGTATGAAATCACGAGTAGCACGGACATCCGAGTAACTTTTCGTCGAACAACTCGGTTTAGTTTTCCTTGTCCGTTTACTGAACCAGTGGGTCTTCTAACCCGTCGGATGATGGCGCAATAACAAGCGACTAAGAACAACAAAGAGATATTTCACCTTGTTAATCACATGGAGTTGGCCGAGTGGTTGGTGCGTTGAGCTGCGAAACTGGTTTCGCGGGTTCGATGCTCAACAAAGTCATCTTCCATGATGCACGTGCTTCACTAATACAAAACTTAAGCTGCTATTATGTGGCTAAAAAAAAATTCCAATTTGTTTATGCATTACTTTTGTATGCACGTTTTTTGATTTATCCCTGTAAATATTCTAAATCAAGACCCAATATGACTCAGTGCTTTTGTCTACTTAATTCAGTTAAGAGATCCGAATGCATACATAGCTAAGAAAAATAAATTGGCGTTGCACTTTAGAAAATGGGATTATTTACATTGAATGAATTGTTTGATGTTTTTTTATAGAATGTGTTCTTACAAATTGTTTCTTTTATTACTGCAAAGCAAAAACAAAAAAATAAATAAACATAAAAAAACTTAATTTTAGTTGGCCCCGTGGTTATACTGTAGTGCATTATGCTGCGGAGCCGGCTTCGTAGGTTTGATGCGCGACTCGGTCATCTTCATGACGTACATAACTCACTAACATGAAAACAACAGCTGCAATCACGTGGCTTCAAAAAAAAGAAAAATTTAATAGGATTTGCGCACGTGGAGTTGGCTGAGTGATTGGTGCATAGCATAGATGTCCTTCTTTCACCATTCTTTACATATTTTGCGGGTATCATCATACTTACTTATTATGAGGAAAGGAATAAGGAAACTGTAACAGAAGTTGCAAATTGTCCACGCTGTAAAAGTAGTTGATCTACTTCGATATCCACAAACTGGAAATAAAAAATGTCAAATTTCAGCTTCTCGAATAGATGCTTTACATCTTCCAGCGTGTCGTGGGCCTTGAATCGTTGCATAACTTCAAAATGATAAATGATATATATTAGTTAAACATGGATAATTGTCAGTAAAACAAAATGTTTCTTTTTTCAATAGAAGCATTTGTTACGTGCTAGAATGCAAATTCAGAAATGTTGGCTTCTTTTAACTATTTCGGATTAGCCTGAAACGAATTTAAATCGATCTTTCATTGTAATCCTTTCTTGCAATTAATGCTAATTAAATCAAGCTGGCAATACGCAAGGAGCTTAACGAACGTAATGCTTCTGTAAGCAAGAGCACATAGAAAGTAATCTTTTTAGAACCGTAAGTATACTGCTAATGGCCGCCTGTGTCAAGGACGATTTATTTTATTTCCATACCTCCATTTTCAAGCATATTTGTACTCAAATGCAAAACCCAGCAGGGATGTTTCTTAAAACTGCTCAAAATTTGTCAGCACTATTTTGCCAGTGTTAAAAAGATACACTTGCTTATCAAAACCTGTCCAAAAAATCAGATACCTATTTTGTCCGTAACAAAATATGTATTAAACCGGTCCTATATCGATAATCCGACCCGATTTGTTTTGCAGCCGCAAATACGGCCATGCTTGCAGGTTTCTCAAATTGAAGATATAAATCTTTTCTTACATGTAGTAAAAATGAGGCAAAATCAAAAATTTTTGGATATTATTTTTCTTCACCTGCAAGCCTAGTGTTGTTGAATCTTAGTATTGATTCGTTGATGAACAATTCGTCAATCGGACGCTGATCGGGAAATCTCGGACTGCATCGGGTAACGTCGCCTTCTATTGAATGAAAAAGAGCAAGTGGCAAGGATCCAGAGAAAGCGAAGAACCTACGAAACAGATTGCTACATTTGTTTTTCCATTTTGCTTGCATAATCGAACCTTGGCCCGTAGGAGTCGTGGTTTAGCCCATACACCATGCCCAGTGGCGTACAGCCAGCCACAAACTTTGGAGAGGAGGGGGGGACAAAAAGTCTATCTCTAGGCTAAGGTCTTAGGTTAAGGTCAATCTCAATAAGAGATCTCTAATAGTTGATCTCCAAAATTTGGTCTGTAATGGCTAAAAGAGTAAAACTGTCCCTATAGCTTCCCTCTCAGGTAAAATTACATGTAAATCTCTTTGTGAACACTGGTATTTAAAACAGTTCGAGGGGGGTAAGCAATTGCTCCCTTTTGCCTCACCCTGGCTGCGACCCTGATTACACCGTTGGTGCCAGTTTTGAGCAAAATTTATTTGTTTAACATGTCGAACTGCGAAGTCTGTGGCACATTTTTAATTTTCAACGAAAAACTTTTTTTTTTAAAGCGCATGTAAAAAAATTACACATTCTTAAATAACAATTAGCCTGAGATTGGTAGGTAATAAAATATAGGTGAAAGAATACACACTGCAAAATACTGTAAAATGGAAAAAATCCGATGTACAGTAGACCAAATGTGCATTGACAGAGTAAAGTGATAAGGCCTACATGCCAAAACCTTAAATTGAAATTTATTACAAATATTTTTTTAAATTGTTTTATGTTCAATCGACCCTTTGTTGCAAAGGATCGAGATGCTTAGAGGCTCCAGCTCGAGCAGCTTCCCCCGCGACCCCCCAAGGATAATCAGGTCTAGAAAAGTAGGCTAAGTAAGAAATGTTTTAAGCGTTACGGATCAAAATTATGCTTTTTCTATTTTGATGAATTATTATTCAGCATTTTATTTAGAGTGTGTTTACGATATTTTTCGTTTAATCTATCAAGTGATGCTGCTCTCCAGTAGTTTTTTTTCATTTATCATATCGTAAGATTCGTAACAAACAAACCACAGGTGAAATTTTAAAATATAGGGCAAAGTATCAATAACAAGTCAGTTTTTCTTTGTGACGTTTCAAGCATTTTTCGTATCCAAATAAATTAAATTATTATATTGGAAATTTGAGAGTTCAAAAGTTTGGCTCAAGATGGTTTGAAAGCGCATTAATCTACTTTTTCATAATGCATTAAAAGCTTTTATTAAATTTCCGTTTATATAAAAGATATTTAAGCCATTGAATATTTATGCCTTGTTTTTTCGTTCAATCAAACATGAAAGCATTCTCTTTTAGCTGACATTTAATTCAAAAATGCCTCGGTTAAAAGTAAGCGCAGGAAAACAAAGATAAACTGAAAGCACCTGCAACATATACCTTTTTAAACCATTTTGCTAACTTTCAGATATTCTGATAAGACCCCGTGCAAAAACGATAATCTTACAGCTAATCAATGCAGTAAAATAACGGGTTCGCGGTGCATAAATAACAAACTCTTCGGGTAAACTCATTTGTGTCCCAATGTCGAAGTATATAGGGCTACAAACAATAAAATAGTTAATATAGAACAATTTCATACTATAGGTTGAAAATAGTGGCCACTTGCCAACAGTATTGATCAAATACCTGTTGTGAATGACTCACATTGATAGCGGACATTATATCGAAAACAACAATTTGTCAGTGAATCAATTATCGACAATCGAAAGTGCGTCTATCGCAAGCGACAACGGCGAAAACCGCAAGCGACATGTAATTTTGTTGAATGCAGCCGCATCGCAAGAATTCGCGTATAGGCTAGTCTATAAAAAGCATGGCGAAGAAAAAAACGTCTGCTGTAGTGACAACAGTGCTTTGTGCTAGCAAAATCTATGCGAGATTGACCATTTTGTATAGATAGCGATGCAGCGGCTCGCCACCGTTGTCGCGTTTCTTCAGTGCTGTGTTGACTTGCCGATAAGTCACGAAGTCGGATCCCTCCACTCGTTCCACGCTTTGGTGTAATACCGCGAGTAAAATGAAGATCTGACTTTTTGATTTTATACGTGCAATTAAACACTAAGGAGAGCTAGAAACCTCTTAATTTCCCTTAGATTTGTCAATTGTTATAAAAATAGACAGAAAAAGCAAACTTGCTTATATACAAATAAGCCTGTATACTGTACTTACCAAACAATGGAACAAATAATTGTTGAAGCTCGTTTAGACCTGAAATGACTTGCAGAGAGAGCTTTATTTACTGCTAAATATCGGTCTATACTCATCATCATTAAAAAGAAAGCCACCACCTAAAAGAAATTGATTGAATTACAATTTAACAACGTAGGGGAGCAGGCGCCAAGACGATCTCCCTTTCTCCCCTTTCGTACGCCACTTAACATCGACACCACAGTTTGCACAGTTCTACTTTGACTAAAACCCTAGAATTACAACCGAGACACATTTATCTTATCCACACACCCAGTTGTAGTGGCTTCACTGGCTTTCTGCATCATAATCAATTTTACGATGTCATAATTGACACATGCAACTATGACATTAAATATTTGATTGTGATGTAGATAGCGCTCGGGCCTTGGAACCACTAAGGCACAATTAAGTTTTACAGGAAGGATAAAAACAGGAATAACAGTCAAGCCTAGTTTTAAAGATCTATATCAAGCAACATACATCGACAACTCACAGAAAAGTTTAAAAATTTGATGAAAGTAATGATCTGACATAATGCTTGTCCGAGCATCCACTGCAAATGTACGTCCTCGACCAGTTTGAATGGTACAGCAACGAGAAACACAAAGTTTGAGATGGAAAGATTCGTTACATACGTAATAGAAGAAGATTCCTGAAAGAGATACTCATAAGATCGATTAACGCAGTACCCGCGCATACCTTTAACGACACATTTGTACGTAGCCTACGGTACACAAACTGCAGCCATGATGTTCAACGCAAAAACAGCCGAAAGATTTTTTAAGTATCACTGACAGAATTGTGCCCACAAGCGTTAGACCGGTTCCAAGTAAAAGAGTGTCACGGTTTGGTGTTGCGTACGCACAAATACGCAGAATTACGCAAGTGCGGTCCCTGCCTAAATCAGGCTTGAAACAGCGACCCATAACTTGTTTTCACTAAAGACTCGTAAAGAGCTTAGTCTCTATGAGTTGTTTACAGAATTAAAGACGTTAAGGTGCTGTCGTATGAGCTTAATTAATTCATCTTTTCTACAATTTCCAAAAAAAATAGACTTGCAAATACAGTTGTGCGCACAGAATTTTACTAAAACCTGAGTTGACGTTTTGGCTTATCACCAAATTGATACAAAAACAACCAAATGAGGTTTCCCTAAATTTTTTTAGACTTCATTACAGGTTTTGCAATGCAATACAAAACCTGAAAATGAAGCCTACGAGTTTGCAATGAGAACTCTACAATTAAGTGCTCAGGAACTCAGCCCATTTCATCATCATCATCATCAGTTTTAATCCGGTGTGTTCCTCGCTGCCGATGGTGGCTGGATGCACCTCATTCCCTGACCTATCACTCCCTCTCTCCATCTTAGCGGATTTCCTGCCTCCTCCATCTCCAACCCAATTCTCTTAGCACTCTTTTAAACTTCTCTCCTCTGCCTGCTTAGGTCTTCCTCGCTTTCGCTGCCCATTTAATTCGCAGCCTATTTGGGGGATAAATACTGCTAGTAAGACGAGTTCAAGAACATATAGCCTAGGTTTACATCCTTTTCATCCTATTCGTTAACGACAGCTTTCCGGGAGAGAAGGAAATAAGGGGACACAAACCCACCTCCACAAAAATTTTTGGATCCGCTCCTGCTTTGTCCGGTCACAAACGACTTACTTGTTTTTGGCTGCCCACAGTGGTGACAAGAATGACGGCAAAATTGGCAAATATTCCAACTGTGGCAATTATGGCTTGTATGCACATCGTCACTAACACCACGGTTGGAATCGAATTCCCTAATTTTTCTAATAGCTTTGTTCGGTTGTGTTGTTCGTAAAAAGTATTCCAGTTATAGTGCATAAAAGTTTCATAATAGTTTTCGAAAAGAGGCGGATAGCTTTGCTCTGAACCCATAGTCACATTTTTCCCAAGAAATAATAAACTATTAATGTTTTGAACAGAAACGACCAAACTAGCGTCTGAAATTGCAGTCAAAAAGTCAAATTTTCATTATACTCGAGTGGCGGGGCCCATTTCAGCCGCTTAGCGACTCTACAAACAACACAGCTCCAAAGAAATGTCGCAACAGTTGCGAGCCGTTGGCGACACTGTGTCCAATTTGACCGGCCCAGGGATCGAACCCTACACCTTCCGCACCTATAGTGGTGCGCTTAACAGCTGAGCTAACCGGCCCTGAAATTACAATCAAAACAAAACTTCCTACTAAATATCATATTCGATGAACGGATGGGTAATTACTAATTAGGCTATGTTTGAATAATTTTGAGTGAGATCCTTCACGTACTGTAGAACATTATTCAAGTAAAACAGTTTCATCCATATATTAACAAAACATTACGCAAAATTAGCCCTGAAGTAGGCCTAACTCTAAAACAGTGTCACAGCGAGAAATTTTTAAAGGTTGAAAGAGTGGAAGAAGGGTAGGCCATGGCACAATGCCCCCTCCCCCCTATACACGTTCTTGCTTTAATGAAAATTAACGCAAATATATTGCAAAAAAATTGATACCTTCAAATTAGCCCCAGTAAATTTTATGCAATTTCAAAACAAACAAAAATATTGCGTATTTTATAGCATTCCCTATAACCTAATTTACAAATAACACATTGATTATCTGTCATTAGCATTTTTGCGTGTGAAAAAGTCCATTATCGAGCTGTCGATTCTGCTGCAAATGTTATTATGGCTTTTACTATAATGCTAAACTTGGACAAAAGCCAATGAATAGAGGAAATCAAGAGCAGATTCAGAAAAGTTTGAGGGGGATCTAAAATCAATAAATGCTTTTCTTACATATTTTTGCGTTCAGAAATGTCAAAGCACTGAAGTATTAGTATGCACAAATAAAATTTTAGGGTACTTGAGCCCAGGAGCGTATTTGGGGGAGGGGTATTTTGCCATGGCCCGCTCCCCTTTTTGATTTTGCTTTTTAGCAGGTAAAGATCAAACGTTGCTATGTGACTGAAATAAACCAAATATCTTTTGATGGTTTTGCGGTTATGCTCCCCCCCCTTTTAAAGTTTCTCGCTCCGCCAAACGCCACTGCTTGACCTCCATTAGACCCTGGATGTTGAAATGAAATGTTGTGTGGTTTCATGGCACTTTATAACTACTAAGGTCCTTTAGCGCCAGGACTAAATTTTGTCAAGATATCACAGACATATTTTTATTCTCTGTTTATTTCATCCTCCGCGCTACACTTCATTGCTGAGCGTTAAGCAAGTGTAACAGCAGATACCAGTTTTAAAGTCTTTGATTTTACCTGACTGAGAATAGAACCCAGCCTACCAGCTTCCATGGCGAACGCTCTTAACCACTAGGCCATGGCGCTAGTTCCTTCAATGCTAACACTGAGGTCTGCAAGTTTCTACTCTGGTTCGCAGGGTGGCTACTGCTAGTATGTAGCAATTTTGCAACATCGATGAGTCAAAAGAGTCTTTCAATGTAACAAACAAAACTTTATAACGATTGTTTGCGATACCGAGCAATGCAAGCATGACATGGGCCGGGTGTACACTAACGAGAGCCAAAACTAGCTCTAACTAAACCAACAAAAATCGAAGCTTATATACAGTTTGCTGATCAGAACGGCGCGGCAAGACAGAAAACTTTAGATAATTTTTTAACTTCTCAATTTCTAAAAAAAAACTTTGCTCGACTCGGGCATATAGGTCAAAAACCGTCATGCATGCGGACAAAAAAATATAGAAACTCTGTTGCTTTTTCGTGAACAAACTTTGGAATCTCAATCGAAATAAATAAATGCAAAGTAATAATAGTTTTACGATCTCTACACTGAAGGCTTCTTTGAAATACTATGGTACATTCTTAAGTTTGACAGCTTGGACCTTGCTGCGCTAGCAAGTTGTTTAACTCGACCAATAATTCTTATCTATCCATTCCATTTTCCACTGAGCGACAACACTGTTTCGGGCTGTTAGCGTTTCAGTCTTGGGGTGGAAGAATATTGCTTTTTAGTATTTGCATTTCTGTGCTATTTTTTATCCTGAGGGCTTACCTGGCTAGTTATAAGTATCATTTTTGGCGCCTTTCACGGCTGAGGGCTATTAGCGTCAGGAGAAATTTGTTTTTAATTTGACTGAGATGTATTTACCCTTCTACTTCTGGAATTCGAATTTATCTCGCGCAATTCACGCAGTTATGTAACCTATTTTTTTTTCATGTAATTAGCAAGTATTGTAGGCGGCACAAGTTATATCTACTTCACCACAAGACAAAGGAAGGCATTAATGGAATAAGACAGCTTCAGTTTCGTGCAATCACTTGTCCCAATGCTTAAGAGATGGGATTAAGAATGTTTTTTTCGATCGATTCGGATTACAAAAGTACGCGTAAATATTTAATGAGGAAGGAGCGATGCAAAATTTATTCAGACAGCGAAATTATTTTTCGATTAGATAAAGTCATAACACATAGCGTCTCATTTGATTTCGACGCTTTTTGTAAAAGTGAAGGCATTGATGGCTCTACTAACGCAGCAAATAAATCTTCGCAGAAACAATAACGTAACAGCACGTGCAAATGCTGCTGAAAACCACAGAGTTTGTCAAAGTTAACAGACATAATCTCTCACACGTAGTACAAATGTGCTGGTGTGCCCACGTAGCTCTAAAATTAATAGAGATATGTCCTCCAAATTTTCTCGTCTCGCTTTGCTCAATCTGACAAAAGGTTTGCTCACAAAGCACGCATAACAAAATAAAAATCGTACAAAAAAAGATTTTTCATCTTATTTTTTTCTCACGGAATGCAATTATTTTTAACATCATGCAATTAAAAAAAACTTGTGGTTAGCTCAGTTGTTAACCATACGTTATCGGCGCGGGAGGTCTGGGTATCGATTCCCGGGCAGGTAAAATCGGCTTAATGTTGCCAACGGCTCGTCACTGCTGCGACGTTCTTCGGAGTTCCGGTGCCCAAGCGCTAAGCCGCAGAGATGAGCCTCGCCACTCGTTACACGCTTCGGCGTAATACCGAGGGTATAATTAAGACTTGATCTTTGCCTTGATTATACAATACAACTCGCTTCTCTGACTAAATTTTTCAAGATTTATCCTACTCTTCACGGCACTTGTTTCGATGCTTTCTTCTAGCAAATTGTATCATTGGAGTACGTAAAATCAGCCTCTTGTAGCTTCGCGATAAATTTGACGACCTGCGTGTAGACTAGCTACTAAAATCAGGTTAAAACTAGAATCACTTCTAGACAATGTCAACTGAAATTTAGTAGACCCTGTCTAGAAGGGATTCTAGTTTTAAACCTTCTTCTGTAGCTAAACCAATACTGCTTTTTTCTCGACCAAATTGCTAGTTCTGACTATCACTGCGATCTTACACTATTTTTTTAAGTTTTAATAATTAGAGAGCATAGACAACTTTTTCTTCTATTTAATGTGAAAAAATTTTAACTGAAGCAAAATAAAATCTATTGCCTGTTTGCTCATCAGTCGATGGAAATGGTTATGTCAACTTCACAGCCCGGCAAATTGCAGTGTAAATGCAAAATCAACTAAATTTTCAGCAACTTGTCTTACCAGGCATACATGAACTCGGCAGAGCGGTTAGTGCATCTGGCTCTGAAGCTGGTTTCGCGAGTTCGATGCTCAGCTGGGTCATCGTACATGATGCATATATCTTACAAATACAAAAAATCTGAGCTGCAAATACGTGGCTTAAAAAAAATAAAAAAATAAAAAATCTGTTTCATCAGAATAAACTTCTACAAATCGGTCAAATTCATCAATTTCTGTGTTTCAAAACAGTTTTGTTAATCTCCGCAAAGTAAACTTAGCAAGTAACGAATAAATCACTTTCGAATCTTCGCTTCGCAAAGCAACACTAAATTAAAAAACAAAAACTACGGATTTAACAAAAAAATTTGCAAAACAATAAATAAAAATATAATAAAAATACTGCTGTTACAGTCACTATAAACCTGAACACCATCGTTGAAGTCGAAATCACGTTTCTTTAAAATTTACAGCATATTGTAACTTTTTAGCAAGGGGAAAATTGTTTGAATTGACGTAGCAATCTTCATAGTTATAAGGAAACCAATAAAAAATTAAGTCTCAGAGCTTCAAAGTCACAAATAAAACTGCAAACACGTCATAAGTTTAGCTAGCACGTCATAAATCTATATAAGAAAGTAACGGTGATATAGTCTATTTGTTCGGACATTGCAACTATGCTCTGCAGTGCATGCATAAAACTTGCAACTTTTAAGCAAACTTGCAATTCATTTATCTTTGTGTGATTTTTACTCCATTGACAAATAAATGGGGTGAGCATCTTTGCTTTGTAGTTTCTTGCGACAGTTGGGACACTTTTTGTTTCTTTTAAGCGCTGTGGTGATGCAATTGCGACAGAATACATGACCGCATATTGTTGAGTAAAGTTCGCTTTTGTTTTTCATCAGCTGAAACAAAAAAAACATGAAAAAATCGAGTAAAATCGCGCACATACAAAACCAATATGATAAAAATACGGAACGGCGTGCGCACGACACACAGGATCGGATGAGAAAGGGAGTGGGGAAAGTTACGCTTTTTAAAAAAGTTTGCTGTTAACGTTACAATAAAATCTGCCAAAAGGATGGGGCCCCCGAAAAATCACTCCCCTCCAAATCTTGATACGGCCCTTCCGGAACACAACCACGCTTGGTACAGGTCATTTTTATCCCCATTACAACGTTAAAAGGATTTATTGAAGGATTTTACGCTTGAAACAAGTAAACTCAACCTTGACACTTTCTGTTAGTACGGTACGCTTGAAAGATAACTCTTCAATACTGTTTTAAGTTCTTAGTATGAGGCGATCCACGGTGTAGCAATCGTGAGACACTAAGACATCGCCCCCTTCCTGCTTTGACAATGCCTACAATGAAGTATGCTTGAAATACTCTTATAAAATACGTCATCTTTGGCCTATTATAGTTTTCCCCCTAAATTTTGGGATGGTTATGCCCAGGGTTAGGAATCGATATCCAAAAAAGTAAGGAAATAATCGATATTCGATAGTTCACCAAAAAGTAAAGAAATAATCGAGTTCGATGGCAGGTTAAAAAAGTAAAGAATAGAGAATATTGCAATTGATATTCGATGTTCACTGAGCATTTAGCGGTGTACGCCGAGCATTTTTTGTGATGTCCTCACATTCATGTCGTAACTTACAGACAAACGACGAACATAGTATATGTGAAGCAACTTTGCTACTAAAAATTTTTTTTTTGTTTTTTTTGGCATAAAAAAAATTTATCAGCAAAAACAAGGTAACAACATATCGACGATTATTTTAAATTTACTAAAGTGAGATAAAGTAACCTGGACAAAAAGAATCGAATATGGAATATCGAAGTAGGGTAAACTTGGGTGATATGGACCACCAGGGTGATACGGACCAGTTCATAACTTCCGTTACAAGAATTAAATAAAATCGTTCATTGCGTTGGAAAGGCATAGGTTGCCTGATGGCTGTTTTTCAACAGGGCGTACAGTGAAAGCACGTGCGAGTTGCACTCACAGCAGTTCTTTTTGTTTTTCAGCTCTTTCTTATAAAAATAGCATTGTTTACCAAACTGTTTGGACCAGAGCAATCGACTAAACGTTAAGTTGTCATTATTAGTTTGGTTTACATTTTTTATCAGCAAAAACAAGGTAACAACATATCGACGATTATTTTAAATTTACTAAAGTGAGATAAAGTAACCTGGACAAAAAGAATCGAATATGTAATATCGAAGTAGGGTAAACTTGGGTGATATGGACCACCAGGGTGATACGGACCAGTTCATAACTTCCATTACAAGAATTAAATAAAATCGTTCATTGCGTAGGAAAGTCATAGGTTGCCTGATGGCTGTTTTTCAACAGGGCGTACAGTGAAAGCACGTGCGAGTTGCACTCACAGCAGTTCTTTTTGTTTTTCAGCTCTTTCTTATAAAAATAGCATTGTTTACCAAACTGTTTGGACCAGAGCAATCGACTAAACGTTAAGTTGTCATTATTAGTTTGGTTTACATTTTGTAGGCATACTTTTGTTGTAGGTTCAGGTTTCTTCAGCTTTTCATATAAAAAATTACTGAAAAATCTTGAAGGCCATGTGCGTAGAGTGATATGGACCACCTATGCTTGAATGACATAGACCGGCGGTCCATATCACCCGATCGAATTATTACATTGCGTGGGTACTTTGTAGCGGGATTATACCACTTTGCAGATGCCCAGGTAAACATCGAAGAACATTCGGAGCAATTGGAGTGAAGAGTCCCTATTCAAGGCAATTGATAATGTCCAAAACGGAAATTCATTGAGAAAAGCAGCCGAACAATTTAAAGTACCACGGACAACTCTAAGTCGCCGCTTATCAACTCTTTAAGTTGGAAAGCTGCCACTGGGTGGCAAAGCAACATTTAATATACCCATATCATAGCACCCATATGGGTGGTCCTTATCACCCGTATCAGCAAAAATTTATCGGGGGATATGGGCCGCACAAAAACTTTTCTTGTGACTAAAGTACTGAAGTTGGGATCGTTGCTTTTATTATGTATAATGTGGCTGGTAGGGCGCATCATAGCAGCAAATAGTTGAGCTTAACAACTAACCAATTTTCCTGAGAGCTTAAGCGTCCCGTATAACCTGACTTTTCCCTAAGCCGAAAAAAAAGTAAAGATAAGGCCATATTCGATACTCATTCAAAAAAGTAAAGGCTCCATTGTATTCGATGTACAAAACGTAAAGAATATCGCAATCGAATATCGATTGCAATCGATTTTTTCCAACTCTGGTTTTGCCCCATGACGCGATTGGAAACAAAATTCTTGCTATCCACTACAAAGCTTATAAAAATTCATCGCCTAGCGATAAAACAATGAACTCCGTTAAAAAGATGAACCTCTAGCTCCCTCTGCTGATCATGAACATCTACGTAAAGCTTGTGGTTTGCTTGAACTAGCAGAAATGATGAAGTGCAATGCAGGATTTAACAATGAATTGATTATTCCACTGACGAAGGCCAGCCCGTCATTAAATAAATAAATAAACCATGTTATTTTCAAATTTTATTGAACTGAAAATTCAACAGTAATTAAGGGAGACTGAGAAGTGAGCTTGCGCTCTTCGAGTCAGCAGCCACGCGATAAATATAACAAATGCGACCGGTTTCAGCCGCGAATCGAACCCGTAACTAAGAATCTATCACCTGCGCACGGTCACACTAGGCCATGTCGCTGTTAAAGCAATGCAATCAATGCTAAATAGTACAGTTTAATATTTGCGATTTACTGTAATTCATACCTCACTGAATTCTTCTAAACAAACTGGGCATGATTGCCCTGATGGTGGCGATGAATTCTCTTTAGCCTGTCCGGGGTGCTTTAGTTTCTCGTGCTGTAAAGTAACTGGTGATTTCATGTACTAAATCAACTAATTTAACGGAAAGCATGCAGCCTAATTATTTGAGTAGGCTAATTTGCTAACTTTGAATTATTGAAATTACGCGGGCTAATTTGCAATTCTGTTTCATTTGTTGTACTTTTATTAACCTCTTGCGATAAAGGTTGGATAGGCTATGAGTTAGTGGTTCTCGGTCACTCGTCTACCACTCATAGGCGGGAAAATTTTGCTAAGTGTCTTTTGCAAAGCAAAACAAATGACCATGCCGGCTTGTTTTCTACACTGCCCTTTTAATGCTAAGCGTCAAGCAGGGAGGCCAGGAACAACAATTTTTAGCCAAACTTTGACCCAACTCGGAATCAATACAAAACTGTTCACTCCAAAGGCTAGCAATTATCAACTCAACCGTAAACTATTGTGATATTTTGAACTCATGTTTGTTAAAACTTTTTTTTCGCTGTTACCTAAACCCACGGTTCCGTATGATGGTCAAGCACTACTTTTCTTACCTGTGGATGAACAAAACGTTTATTTTTCTGTGTCGTTGCAGAGTTTCCGTATAAAGTAAGAAAATTTGTTTGTTCAATTTCATTGAAGGTCAAAGCTAAAGAATTTAAAGCTTAGATGACGACACTTTCAGAGCATAAGTGACACTTCTCGAAACTACAAACAAAACTTTAATTGTTGCTCAAACACTGCAACTTTTTTGAGTTAAATTTAAATTGATTTGATATAGTATATCATAACTTTAAAAGTTAAACTATTTTAACGTTCTTAAATCACAGATTTTGCGCAAGTTTTTTCGTGATTTTCTAACTAGTTTGTCGATAGCTAAACTTTTAAAATTTCAAGCTTATTTTTTACGCTATCTTGCCATTACTGTTCTCATTTTCTCTTTCAAAGTCCGTTTCTGTATTATTTCCATATTCTTCAGCATATTCTTGCTCCCAAATTTCTATCAGCGCCTCATGGGCCGATTTTCCTCTTCGAAGAGCTGAAAGCATTGCTTCTTGTGCTAATATTTTTGTTTTAATCAAATTTGACCTCTTGGTTCAATTGCATCTTTTTCCAAAGCTCTTCAAGTGAGTTTTATATTATTTTAAACTCGTCGTATTCAGCAACGTATTTCAAAGACAAGCGTAGACTCGTTTTTGTTTGTGTTTCGACGCACAATTTAAATCACTGTAAAGCGATATTACGTTTAGTTAACACCCAGCTGATCGTTAAATGCCCACGTGAATGAAGCGCATAAACTGAACGCTGATTGGTCGAGACGTTAACGGTTGAATCGACGCAATAAAAAAACGTTGAGCGACAAAATCAATAGCATCGAGAGTTCGAAAAAGTATGACAAAAGGTAGGAAAATCGTTTCATAAATAATTACTTGAGTTTTTTTCTCGAAGAATAAATATACAACTAATAGCATTTTGATGAATAGCGGGCTGGTGGTACATGAAGTAAAAAATGAAGACATTTTGATTAAACTTTACTTTTAAACGTTAAATTTAAACCTCTACTTGAAAGAAAGATGAATCTTGATGGTGATTCAATAGGCACATCTCCGGTCTTTCACCACAGTGTATAGCGCATATTTTCCACAATTAAAACAAGTCAGTGTTTAATTTCCGTCTAAGCTACATACAAACAGCTCCGACGGTCAAGTGGCAAGAGCGTCCTTCTCTAGAGCTGTAGACTCGGGTTTGATTCCGGGTCGGGTCAAACCAATCACTTTAAACTTGGTATTCACAGCTTTCCTGCTTGACGCTCAGCATTAATAGGACAACGTGTGGAGAACAAGCCGGCAAGTTTATCAGTTGCATCGTTGCATCGTTGGAAAAGGCACTTGGCGGGATTGCCCCATGTTGGTGTGGTAGACATATGACCGACATCTCCTAAGCGAGCTCATTACAGCGATTTCATCGCATTTTCGTGATAAGAAGATAAATACGCAACTAAGTACAAATAAAAACATACATACAAATGCTAAAAATACGGTAGGCCTGCCTGAATTATTACAGTCTTCGCTTTGGTTTTACACTTTTACCTTGCATTTCCGTGAATGTCTGTAGTAACACTTTTTCTTACGTAAATCTCTCAAAAGTTATTTGGAAAAACTTTATTAATTTCCTGTAAGACTATCAATTAATAACTATCCAGCAAGTGGCAAATATATTCATCATGTGGTTTAGGAATTTACCGCAATCGGTTTGCAAGCATACCAACCATCGCTGTCCGTGTAGAGCAGCGGTTCCCAACCAGACGTCCGTGAAAAGCTTGCTGGAGGTCCGCGAGTGCGTTGGCATTTGACAAAATTGATCTAAAACATTCAAGAAATTTTTTGGTAATGTAGACACAAGGCAGCAAGTTTCACGTACGAAAATAATGTAGGACAGTAGGCTGAATTGTTTCCGTATTTGGCTAAATGTTGTGTGGTCACTAACTACCCAACCAAAGTTCAGTGTGTTGGTGCAAATAAGACAACAACAGACTTCTCATTAAACTGCACCAGGGTACCTGTATTCTTTGAAGTTACTTTTCTGATGGTTTTTGAATGTAACATATTATGATTTGAGCAACTTGTAATTTAATTCCGTCTGCAACATTAAGTCTACATTTCCACAATTAAAACAAGTCAGTGTAAACAGCTCAGATGGCCGAGTGGTATAGAGCGTCTGTCTCTTGAGCTGTAGACTCGGGTTTGATGCCGAGTCGGGTCAAACCAATGACTTTAAACTTGGTATTCACAGCTTTCCTGCTTGACGCTCAGCATTAAAGGGACAGTGTGAAGAACAAGCAGGCAAGTATACTTGTTGTGCCGTTGGGAAAGGCACTTAACGGGATTCCCCCCATCTTGGTGTAGTAGACAGATGGCTGGCAACTCCTAAGCGAGCTCGTATAGCGCATTGATCGCTTTCTTGTGATAGGAGGATAAATATGCAACTAGCTAACTATTTAAAGTTCGCTGGCATTCGTAAAAGTGAGCGCAGATTACCAAATTATTTGTTTATAGTTGGTCATAAAAATGTAGGGGTCCGTAAATTTGAGAATAATTGGAAGGGGTCCGTGACTAAAGAAAGGTTGGGAACCACTGGTGCAGAGGGTTTTAAGTTTAATTAGGCCTAGCAGGCTTGGTCAAAGCTTAGTCAGGACGTGGAAGCTCTAAAAAGGGTAGAACCTCAAAAAAATTTAGATAAACCAGTTTTTTGATATATGTTTGCTAATTGTATGTGCATTCACCAAAAAAAGTCTCACGCATAATGTCTATGGGTTACGTCACCATGACGTGATCTTTGCGTGAGCACTGCAATTTTTTTCATCGTGATTAGTTTCATGTACTTGCCTATAACTTTTGTTCTACAAACAGTAGTTGCTTCAAGCCAAGTTCAATAAAACAAGTGAAAAAGCAGATTTCTACACATAATTTTATGACGTCATACGTTGATGACGTCACAATCTTGAACTAACTACGTCCAAAAAATGCATTTTTTTGTATTTCGAATCGCTGTCAACTTTTATAACTTTCGTTTTACTTCACATAAATGTAACAAATTACTTTTCTCAGCAATTTTATGCAATACTGCGTATTTGGTAAAACACTGAATTCATTTTATGAAAGTTTTCGCACAAAAAATTATGTTTATATATGCATGGATAA
Source organism: Trididemnum miniatum (assembly GCA_964006365.1). Lineage (NCBI taxonomy): Eukaryota > Metazoa > Chordata > Ascidiacea > Aplousobranchia > Didemnidae > Trididemnum > Trididemnum miniatum. The sequence goes on from OZ023240.1 coordinate 20,246,456, forward strand.
AAAGCTAAAACTAAATGATATCTGCACTATTTCGACGCTACCCACGCTTTGATTGGTTGAAACCAAATGAATTTTGGAGTGCGAGTAGTTTTTGATGAAAAACGAAAATCACAAATAATTTTGTTGTCAATTACGTCATCCATTGATGACGTCATCATGTACAAAAAATCTCAAACCTGATAATTTGGTGCATCCAACACGCTTCTAAACCATTGGTTTATCACTCTCTTTATCTTTTCGCATTCCAACTCACAAATTATCAATTTCACAAAAACTTTAAGTTTACGTTCCTTAGCTAGTGAGTGTTGTTTGAACAAAAAGAAACGATTACGATCAAACAAACTTATTTCTCAGGTGCGAGAACTTTTTGTCACGAAAATGCCACAAGTTGTAGTAAAAGCCAAGCAGCATAGCCTGCTGACTTTAGCTGGTTTAATTCAGCAAAATTAATTTATTTTAAAAGCGGCAAACATAAGCGCAAATGAAAAGCCTTAACAGTAGATTCAGCTAAATGAATGCTTAACTCTTGAAGAGAATTCTTCTATCTCTGACGTAGGACTCCCCACCCCGCAATATTCGCAGTAGCGGAGAGGGGCGCGTTAACGAATCCTGTGCTGTGTGCTACTGCTGTAACGCTCTGACATATGGATATCTTTCTAAAAATATATCCTGTCGCTTCTATTATAGTTGAATCTGGTGAAGCGTTCTTTGTCATATAGGTGAACCTGTGAAGTCAGTTTCGTCTAGCCCAGTTAAATTGCGTCTATGGCCGGTTGCCGAGCTGCACACTTTTTACGAACTAATATTCTTTGGAGCTGTAGTACTTACGTCAGAAGCTACACAGCGATGAGTTGATTTATGTTTCATTTTAATTTGATTTTAACCAATGTTTTGAACTAATCTAAAGGCCGAGTGGATAGAATGACTCGTTCTGTGGCGATGGACTCGGGTTCAATCCGAAGTTTAATTAAATCAATACCTTAATAAAAAATGGTGTTCACAGTTTAGCATTAAAAAGACAGCGTGGAACAAGCCGCACTTTACTTGTTGTACCATTGGGGAAGGCACTTAACAAGATTCTCCTATCTTAGCGTGGAAGACAAATGGCCTTCAAATCCTCACCAATCACGTTGCAGCGTTTTGGTCGCTTTCTCGTGATAAGAGAAACAAAATTTTAATAAAAACTTATGTCTTTTTAAGCTATAACCACGAATCAGAGGTGGGCACAATTTCGTTAATCGTTATTTTGTTAATAACGAAGCTAACTTTTTCACTAACTAATTAGTTCGTTAAATTTCTTTATGAAATTAACGGACTAAATTAACTTCCGTTAAATTTTTGTAAACGCTTCTTTCTCTGATTGTTGGTTAAGTTTGACAACGATAAACTAGCACAATGCGACCAATGAGGTCAAAAAGCGAGATAAAAACAACAAGACATACTGCTTGTGAGCAGAAAAATTGCTTAAATACTTACGCAAACATTGATATTAAAAATTTTTTAGCGTTTTTTTTAAAGAAATGCCGTTTTAAGTCAAAATTAACGATTTAACGAATTTAATTAACTTCCGTTAATTGGAGCTGAATTTAACGAATTAACGTTAACGGAGGTACATAACTGTGTTATCGAAGTAGAGGTTAACGAAGCTCACGTTTTGCATTAACTTGCCCATCTATGCCATTAATGGTCAGTTGTTTCAAGTTATTGCGTCATTTTAAGATCAATCGTTAGTGATGCTTCATATAGCGTCATAACTTGTTCTCCTGATGGTATAAAGCACCTTATAGCGTGAATCATCTTATTAAAGAATGCAACAATGTGGTTTTGGAGAATTGAACCGTGGTACGACAATCGGAGTTACATAAAACGGCATTTTCTGATCATTTGGCATTAATGCACTCTACTGGAGACCCGAAGACATTGAAGAGAAAATTGAGCCAAATATGACCATCTCATTGGCATATCTCTAAACTTGGAAGCTAAAGCTCAGCTTGACTGAAAAGGTGACCTCAACCCTTCACTTAAACAAATCAGAAAGATCAAACGTGAGCACAAGGTTAAGACCAACGGCAAGCTTTTGTCGTTCTGTACTGACCCAACGTATCTACGTACAAACTTGGACAGTACGCTAACGTCCTGTCACCACCTGAGACACTGCGCAAGAAACTTCCTGCACATGTGACATTATTGAGATGACTTGCATTCTTTGGCTGAGTACTGCATGGTGCTAAACATTGCATTCAGATGTCCTCTCCTGAGTTTACTCAACTACTAAGCACTGCACACTAGTTTGGTGTTGTAGCACGCATGTCGCGCACTCGTTTCATCTATAATGCTCTAGACCAGGGGTGTGCAACCCACGGCCCGCGGGCCACAATCCGGCCCTCCAGGCCAGTCAATGTGGCCCTCGACGATGGCAGGACAAAAAATTTTTTTTTTAAATCGATTTATTTAGCTATTTGTACCGTCTATAATACACGGGTTGTGTTTAGCATTTTATAATTTTATACATATTTGACGGTGACTGGCCCTCGACGTTGTTAAAATTTTCGAAAGTGGCCCCCCAGTGAAAAAGGTTGCACACCCCTGCTCTAGACGATGCTCTGCGCATTGTTTAAGGATGTTTACGTCCATTCGTCCAACGGACAAGTTACTTATTCTTGTGGGTACCCAGCCAGCTGAGCTTCACCGCTAAGGAGCTGCACTCTCCTTGGCCGATCGTGGCATCTCGAACCCGGGCCATATTCTTTATGGTCAAGTGGTCAGACCTCCGGATCCCTGTGAGGAAAGATTGAAATCCAGACGCCTATAGCTTGCCCAGTTTCGCCTAGGTAAGGCTGAATTTTCTACCAACTGGCGTAAGTTAATTTTGCTTGTCCATTCACGAGTGGGTTCTCGCTCCTTCACCGGATTGCGATTTGCGATTGTAGCGCAGATTATGTTATTTATTTTCATGTGCCCAATTTATCGTGCACCAAGAGGAATATGTGTTCCGTTGCTCTTGGATGACGATACTTCAAGCTCGCCAAGCTATATCATTGCTATAGCTTGGAATCCAGGCTTGCACAACAATCTAGGGTTATAAAAGAAGAGACCCACGGTTTTAGAGTTGCTATAATCCTTGATGTGCAGCAGACATGCGCAAACTACGGCCTGAGGGCCAAATCCAGCCCGCCGGCACTTGGAGAAACTTAATCTCTCACCGTGAATCAAGCGGAAGACCTTTTTCTCTTTTAGAAATCACGGTGGCAGTGATTTTCAAAAAAATAAGCCTCAACGGTGCAAAATTGGAATGGAAATCAAAGTGGAAACTATTTTTAGAGATCACGAGATCACATTCGCATGCGGACGGTGATCTTCAAAAAAAGAACTTCACCTGGTTTTCCAATCAGCGTGCGGCCAGTGGCTTCAACATTGTTTCAAATGTGGTCCTTGGAGTGAAAAGTTTGCCCTCCCCTGATCTAGAGTATGGATGCTCGGCCAAACTCCAACAACTTGAATAGCGCTTAAACCAGTTATGTAATGATGTCTGCGTTATTGAGGTTGCTGATTGCTTAGCGTGATACGCACTTACCAATCTGATGCTCTAAATTAATTGATCATGCCTGCCGCTTCGGAACATGTTTGATGGTTGTCCACACATAACTTCTCCGCAACTATTCCTGATCGCATTATTTGCAACTCTACAATTGCTTACAAATATTGTAAATTACTGCAGTATTTTTTATAGTGAATGAGTTAATGCTGTTAATACAATTATGCTTTGCTAAGCTGCCAAGGAGTTGAATTGTGCGGTTTTCTACAACTACGAGAGCATTTCATCATTGTCATTTTTAACAAAAAATATTTTTTTAGAAGATGTGTAGGCGTTCTGTGAGTTTATGACATGATTTTCTTGCAATGTATAGTCTTTTTATTTAATGTCGTTAGAAAAAAGCTTTAAACTGCAAGTAAAAATTATCTGGAGCATTATAATTTGATATTTGGCTCCAGCCAGATAGCTCAGTTGTAACGACATCGCTATCCGTACGACAGGTCTGGGATTTGTTCGCTAGGGCGTTCATATCGGACATAAAATCGTAAAAAGGTTAATAGCTGTATTGCTCGGGCAATTAAATGCGAACATGGACCTCGCCACTCGTTAAATGCTTCAAGGTAATACCGCAAGTACAATGAGATTTGATTTTTTTATATTGCTGCACGCAACACCACAATAATTCGTTCTGTTTACATATTATTTTATTGCGCAAATGGCAGCAATACTGGGTCAATCACTGCTTAACAAATTAAGCTCAGTATAGATACTAAATTGCTGACACGTTTTCTCTGATAAAGATTTCGGGAACCCCATTCAAACTTGCGTAAGGGCCCCCGCATGTTCTAGATACGCCGCTACATCCATGCATGAGGTGATTGCAGAGGTGGTGCAAGCAATATTACTAAGTCAGTTAATTTAAAATCGAAAATAAACGTGAGCTACACAAGATTTTAAGAGATTTTTGATGTTTAGATTTCTGTTAACGTGTTTTAAAAATGGTTTTGATTCAACGCAACCGTTTCGATATTTTCTAGTATTATGACGTCATCAATAATGACGTTATTAAAACTTATATTTTATTTTTCACGTTACATTGCAAAGTGCTTGTGCGTAGTTTATCATCTTTTTTTAACCGATTGAGCACGGCCTGGCTGTGATGAATTTGTGTTTTTTAGATTCACTCATATAAGTATACAACCAGAATTTTTTGCATGAATACTCGTACAAAATGTGTTCAGTTTTGTACTAAAGACTAATTATAGCGTAGAATTGCTCATAAAAGTAACTTGTTGCATTTATGGAGAGCAAGACGAAAGTTAGTGCAATTAACTTCCACTCAAAACTTTAAAAAATCAACTTTTTATAGCTTTTTTTTTCGTGGGTGTGATGACGTCATTGAAGCATGACGTCATGAGGTCATACGAAGACCTCCCAATCCTTACTTGTTTGAATGGAGTAGGTTTGAAGCATTTGCATCTTTTAGAACAAAAGTTATCAAGAATTATATTTAAGCTTATCAATTTTCGCATTTACAAACAATGATGACGTCATATTGACGTAACCCAAAGAGATTAGGCGTGAGACTTTTTTTGGTAAATGTACATACAAACATCTAACAAAGATCAAAAAAATGGCTTATCTATATTTTTTTCAAGGTCAAAACTTTCCACGCCCTGACTTGCTGTATTGACCGAATGCTTAGCAGAAAAGATAGGTCCGCCACTCGTTACACGTTTCGGTGTAATACTGCGAGTACAACGATGGTTTCATTTGTGTTGGCAAGCTAAAATCCATTTTAACCGGTTAGATGGCCGAGTGGATAAAGTGACTACCGATGAAGCGGCGGACCAAGGCGCTATTTCGATTCGGTTCAGACCAATAACTCCAAATGCTTGACGTTTAGTATTGAACATGTGGAGAACAAGCTAGCAAGATTGGCGATGCTTTTTTTGTCTGTTATTTGTTTGTTTTTTTGTCGACAAATTTTCAAGCACTCAACCCAAACAAACGCAGCAGAAGGTCACTGAAGTGTAAAGAGGTTAAAATGCTGTAAAGCTCTGAATATCTTCTTCGAGTACATGGTATACTGTCGTTTAGTTATACCCTCAGATAAATTTTTCAATGTTGTGTTTGGGTCTGGCAAGTAAAAACCAAACTTTTGTTCCGATGGATTTGGGAGATGAAAATACCAGTACAAGTGACCCTCACGGTAAGTAACCTTATTCAACAGTTGCAATTCACTTGCAGGGAGAACAATGGAAGATTGCAGAATTTAATTTGGTTGTTTGCGAACAGTCTTATAATTTTTACATACACTAGGCGAAAACTGACCTGTCGGTTAGCCCAGGTGTTGAGTTCTGGTGTTCGATTCCTGGGGCGGTAAAATCGGACTCAGTTTTTTGCAATAGTTTTTTGCGATACAATAGTTGCTCATCACTTGGCTCTCTTACAATAGCTGCTCATCACCACAATTTTATAAGCCAGAATGACATTGACATACAAGTAATGCATTGGCTTTCAGAAATATTTTGGAGCTGCAAAATGCGCTAAAGTCGATGAGCTCTTGTTTCAAAAGTATTTTTCAGCCATGTATCATGCAAAGCGTTAACCTTGTGTTTTCGCATTAACTAAACTTGTTAAATTAGATTTTTACCTACAAAAAATAACCAGTTCATTGAGTTCCCTGATTAAGTTCGCTTCGTTTCGGAAAACTTAAAATATTGCAAAATTGCAACATATTATACTGTGGAATTATTGCATCTTTGCTTTCCGTTTTTTTAACTTTTCGCGTCTTCACGAAGCTTTGATCACGAAAAAATTACAAAATTTGTTGAGCAATATAACTTGCAGGTTTATAAACAAATGCTATAGTTCAGTCCAATGACTGAAAAAATAAATAAAAAAATAGCGTTGTTACACACAAATTTATGCCTAATTAGAACCTGCAATTACGATTCATGCATACTATAATTGAAAAGCAGAGTCACTTTCGTCGGTTTGGTGTTGACAATGTTTTTTTAATGCTTAATATCAAGCAGGAAAGCTACAACCGTACTAGCTTTATGCTTTTAGTGCATTACCAAGTGTTTTTAGTGCACTACGAAGCCACTAATATAGGGATCAGTGTCGTCATGGTATTGTTTCTGGTCGTCGGGACAGCTGGGAGTCTCATCACTGCCATCGTGATTGGCAAAACAAAAAGTTGTCACACTAAAGCCAACATCTTCATCTTCAGTCTCTGTGTGTCGGATCTCATTTCTGGATTGATTTGTTCGCCATTGTGGCTTTATAGAAGAACATGGGGATTTGAATACTGGAATTGGCCTGAGTTTATGTGTAAGTGTATTTCGATCGAGTGTATTGCTGTGATGAAAATAGAGAAATGTTCATTATGCTCACGGTATTACGCCAAAGTGAGTAACGAGAGGCGCTGCTCATTTCCGCGGCTAAGCGCCTAGGCGACACCGTTCCGAGGAAACATCGCAGTGGTGACGAGCCGTTGGCGATACTGTGCCCGATTTGAACAGCTCGAAAATCGAACCCAAGCCGTCCCGCCGCGATAGCGATGTCTTTGACTACTACCCCAACTATACTGTAGTTAAAAAATAATAAGTTAATTACACTCAAAAAATAATGTTATTTTACGGTCACCATTCATCGCTGCATTTTCGATTATTTTGAACAGACAATAGTAAAAATCAAATATTGAACAGACAACAAAAAAAATTAAAATGCCCATGAATTGATATCAGGTGGCTGAATTTTGGCCGTCTGCAAGCTGCACCCCATTTTAAGACATAAAAATTGTTGCGTAACGTTTAGGCTATAGCTAAGATTTGCGCCATGTAGCCGAACGTTTTCACAAAATCTGATAATTTAACATCATCACCAGCTATTTTATTACCGGTAATTGCATACGTGATAAATTCTGTCTCACAAAAAATATTGAAAAGCTATGGTCCAGCTCGCACAAAATAAACATGTTCAATGACTTTATTACCAAGATATATAATTAATTGGAATGTAATATGTTGTTGCTAGTACATATTTTGTTTATTTTGGCGCATAAATTATGTATTAACATACACTTGAGGAGAGCTGTGACGACTTTCATAACTAAACATTAAATTAATATCGATTTTCAAATAATTTTGATAGTGGTCAACGCTGGAGCACATCTGTCATATTATAATAGTAAAGCTGAAACCATTTAGCTTTATCTTAGCCTTGAACGTTTGTTACTGCTGTAACAGTTTCATGAAATTGATCATCATCAAAAGTGGCTAAAAACGTAAAAAATGTTTGTTTCTCCCTCAATAAGTTTATCACATGAAATGCTAATTTGAAAGTTACAATCAATTGCAGTCATATGTACCCTGTTCACATGTCTAATTTTCGTGGACTTGAGGCCCGCGTTTCTCAGTTCTAATTTCTGCATCATCATTAACTTTTAACGTCATAATCCCTTTTTTAATTATGACATCAGAAATTGTAAAACCAAGGCCGCGCGCCTAAAACTCACAAAAATTGGGCATCTGGACCAGCAAGGTCATTTTTGCCGATATCAGATTGGTATTTTTGCAAATGTAAAATAATTAGTGACATAACGCTTTATTTACGGCGGCTATTTGATTCGAAAGCCCTCAATCGCCCCCTTTGCAGTCTGTGTTGTGAAGTTTTACTTACTGTATGTGTTTATTTGTTCAAAACTTGAAAAAAACACTACTGTTACCAGTCCTACTTACGTCTTTTTCAGGTCAATTTTATTGGGTTCTTGATTTGGCGACCAACTACGTGACATCTCTGCACATTGCCTCGTTCTCAATTCTTCGCTTTGTTGCCATCAAGTGGCCGTTTTTCAGCATGAAAATAACGGAAGAGGGTGTTGTTGGTTATGTAATCATGCTTTGGGTTCTTTCAATTCTTTTGGCTCTTCCTGCTGGCCACTGGATAGACGTTGGCTCGAAAAGAGGTGAAATTTGTTAGTAATGCCGCTGGCCTAGGTCGTATAGTTGAGGTGTGAAAAGCCCTACAACCTTACGGTTTAACTTATGCTCAGAGCAGGGCCTGCGATTTTGAAGCATACGTAATCCAGTTCCAATTCACTAAAAATTTATTACTGCAAGTCTCAGTTCAGTTTTTCATTTAGATTTTCCGGAGTTCAGCAGTTTTTACGAGTTCATGTTAATAGGTTTAACAATTTCGGTCAAGTTTCGGCCAAGTTTTGGTAGATTCTCTCCAGTGTATGCACTACCGTATGCCGAGTTCAAAACTCAACAAACTGTTTTCGAGATATACAGCAGTTCACGTTCGAGTTTAGGGCTCGAGTTTTCAGGTTCAAGTTCCGAGTTCTGCAAAAATACCAGTAGTTCAAGTTTGCAGCCCTAGCGATGGCTCAATGAAAGGTTATGACATTGGCCGATTTTTCTGTGTTATTTTCCAACGCTACGTCGCAGTTATACCACGGGGCCATATATCTCATATTTCGCTTCCTTTGAAAAAAGTGTGTGCAAAAAGCCAAGTCAGCTTTTAATGACTTTAAGTTTTAATGCTTATACTTGTATCTCCGGTCCGTTTTTAAGCAAGAGGTTGAAACAGAACACTGCTAAATCACCAACGTGAAGCAGTTTCATTTCCGACATTCTTTCAAAGCGGTGTCTAGGGGACGGAGGCTTTAAATCAAAATCAAGCATTTGTTATACTCGCGTTACTACGCCAAAGCGTGTAAATAGCTCTTGAGCAACTCAGCTCAGAAGGCAAGTCGTTTGCGACACTGTGTTCGATTTGACCGACCCGGGATTTTAACCCCAGATCTCTCGCACCAATAGAAACGTCATAATAACTGAACTAACTGCCGCTACGGTCAGACTTTTCTTTCAAAATTGCTTTTTGTACACCTCCTAGTTTAAATCTATAACCCATAACCGCAATTCTTTCCGCCTTAATTGTTATCTATTAATCTCTCCAAGTCTTGCATTTCAACTGCTGCTCATGACTGCTTTAACTGCTGCACACCAATGTCATGTAACAAAACAGTTAGCGATTTGGTGGAGCAGCGTTTTCATTATGGAAGTTCGGTTCTCTAGACCAGTGGTTTTCAACCTTTCTGAAGGAGCGGAACCCTAATGAATCATTCCAGAGACTCGAGGAATCTCTGCGCATTAATTTAATTCTCATATAGGCCTACTAGAACCCAGCTGTAAACTGTAGTCTTGCGGAACTTGGATTGAAAATCACTGCTCTAAACCAGGAGTTCCCAAACTGGGGGTCGCTACCCCTCGAGAGGTCGCGCAACAAGCTTCAGGGGTCGCAGGAAATAATCAAATTTTAAGCAAAGCATTGTGATTTCGCATTTACTGTATACTGTTGTACTTTTTAGATTTAAAGTTGGTGCAATTTTGCCCAAACACCATTCTTAACCTAGCTGTCAATCGCTAGGTCAGTACAAAAGAGTGAGGCAGCGGATGGCTGTTTCCGCGTCCTTATCAAGTAACACAGCTGTAGGTCTATGCTAAACTGTTTTGTTTAGTCACTTTTGCATCACGTACGTGGCACAAATGGATGCATCTTTTTGTTTTTACCGGCATACAGTGCCGAAACTAGCGCCCCCCGAACCCCCCAACCGGGAGGGGGGGCGAACAAAATGGGGGCTCCGTAAATAGCCAGTACGTAGAACTATTTACTCAACGTATGATAAAGGTGCCTTAAATAGGTCTATTCTAAGATTCAATATATTTTTTGTCTTAACTCGCGCGATGTGGGGCCCCCATACCATGTTTATGCTTTTGGCCAAGGGGGGCCCCTGCAAATTTTTCGAAAAATAACAGTCGCAAAACTAGCAAACAAACATTTAGTAGCATATCAAGGGCCCCTTATCCTCAAGTGAAAGGCGAAAAAATAAGCCATAAAAACGTTTTTTCTTCGCATAGGTAACAAAATGTTAGAGCAGGGTTTGCTTGCAGCATTGTTTTAGTGGGTTTGGAAGGGACCTAGTAAAATAGATTACTAAACCTTATTAAAACTGAGGAATTTTAAAGGCTCAAAACGCACAAAAAGCCTCCAAAATAAGGTGAAATTCCGCAAAATTTTCTGGTGGGGCATGCCCCCAGACCCCCCTAGCTTGGCATTGCCCCTTCGGGCCTCATTCTTTTGCATCACCATCCAAGAAAAATATTTTAAGGGGCCCCTAAAGATGATTTTGGGGGGGGGCGCATTGCCTAGTTTCGGTCCTGCCGGCATAAACAAATATTGAGCCACGGCTGGATTCGGTTTGTGGAAGAAAGCAATAGCATCTGTTTCAGCTTCGAACTCGCGTCTCTTAGATTAATCCTATTTTGTTTCACAATTCACATCAGCATTGTCTTTTCTCGCGCTGCGGCATTGTAACCGCTAACATCGTGCAAACTGCACCGCGCTTACATTGCACTTCTCCGTTTAGTTTCTTGTTTTTATGACGTAAGCGACTGGTCTATGTGGATTTTAAGTTCTAAACCTTGCTGGTCATTTTGCAAAGAATTCATGAGAGTAACTGCAGTTATTTTATTGGTTTTGATTTTATATTGTGTTCAAGTCTGAGCCGGGATTACGCTTAGTCAATTGCCCTGTTCTTTGTTATCATCAGTTTTATGAATTGAATACAATTTTTCCTTTTGAGTTGGTTTTGAAGAAGTGAGGGCAAGTCCTAAGCAAAGAAGATTTCTTAGGAAGAAAATTATTCTTGGTTCATATTTCATTCTTCAACAGCATTCATCATATTAATATAGATGAGCGTGCTCTTTTGCTTCTGTTGTTGATAGTCAACTCAACTCAATTCCGGTTTGAAAAAGAAATAAGTTAGAAAAAAGAAACAAGTTTGAAAAAGAAAAAAGTTTGAAAAAGAAAAAAGTTTGAAAAAGAAAAAGTTTGAGTTGAGTTGAGTTGTTTTTAATAGGCTACTTAAGTGTAAACAAGTAGGCATCAGAATCAGAAATTATTTATTTGTCGCCAAGACGAAAACGAGCATGTAACACGCACACATAAAAAAATCACAACATTGGAGAACTTTTTGCGACAGGGAAACTGCGAAAGACCTCTCGGTCATCGAGCCAAGCAGCCACCCTAGATCTAGAAAGATTCGTAGATATTAAAAACTGAACTTAAAAATGAATAAATCATAAGTTTATTGCTGTGTGAGTTACACAGTTTGACAATCTGAAATAGAAACCAACGATAGTCGATAGGATGTAGCAAAGTGTTGCTTGTATTTAGTTTTGAATGCTTCAAAAGAAGAGGATTTAATTTCATGTGCAATAGAGTTCCAAATTTAATTGCATTGATACACGGTAGCATGTTTTCAGTTTACGCCTTTCAATAATTACCGGTATCGAAACGCATATTTTGCTCTGTTGTCATTTAATTTAACCTTGAAGGGTCGCCAAAAATTTAGCAAATTATAGGGGGCGCGAGCGAAAAAGATTGGGAAGCCCTGCTTTAGACAATATTTTCCTTCAACGCTTATTTTATGTTACAGTGTTTCAGAGATGCTGGCCATCCTGCTCAGTGTCAACTCACGAAGACTGTTGCTTGAATCAGTTTCGAATCTACATTACGACTATAAACGCTCTTATATTTTACTTGCCGCAGTTCATCATTATTACATGCTCTGTGCTTATCGGTTACGAAATTAAAAAGAACAGAAGGTATAGCAAAAAATTCGTTAAACAAGGAATAACTTAAGGGGGAATGTCGATTGAAAAATTAATTTACAGAAAGTTTACAGTGAAACTTACTTGCCCTTGTACTTTCAGAGTTTAGAGTATGGATTAACTTCAAATACCACTTGGGGTAGGCTAATCTTTAATTCCGTTACCGGTAACCAAAAGCAGCTTTACATAAGATAACAAATAGTCCATGGGTTATTTTCATCTTCATTGAACTGAAAATTCAACAGCTTGAGGGAGACTGCGAAGTGAGCTGCGCCCTTCGAGTCAGCAGCCACCCGGTTCATTATGTCAAATTGTATTTAGTTGCATATTTATCCTTCTACCACAAGAAAGCGATCAATTCGCTATACGAGCTCGCTTAGGAGTTGCCAGCCATCTGTCTACCACACCAAAATGGGGGAATCCCAATAAGTGTCTTTTTCAACGGCACAACAAGTAAACTTGCCGACTTGTTCTTCACACTGTCCCTTCAATGATGAGCGTCAAGCTGGGAAGCTATGAACGCCAATTTTAAGTCATTGGTTTGACCCGACTCGGAATCAAACCCCAGTCAACGGTTCCCGAGCCAGACGCTCTTACCACTCGGCCATCTGAGTTGTTAAATGCCATTCGCTTTAGCCGTGCCCGTGAATCAAATCTGTCATCTCCCGGTAGCCTACTCTATAATCCGTGACTCGCGCGTGCAAAACCGTCTCTGCATGCCCTGTCGCTTACAACTGCTGTGTCGTCTAAAACGAAATGCTGCTTTTTCATGATGACGTACCACAAAAAGATTTCATTACTACGCAGATGGAGAGAAAAACATATGCCGAATGTCTCCAGCAGTACTTCTTTATCCAACAGCGCATCACAAGATAAACGCTCAGTACCAACAACTAAGAATAATGACAACATCTTAACAGTTATGGAAACTCCGAAAAACAGTGTCAACAAGAAAAATAAAGACCAAACAACGCTTGAGATGCAAAGCAAAAGAGACAATGCTACTAAAGAATACGGACCGTATCTGCAGCTGTTTCTAATTATTGTGACTTACTGTTTTGGTTATATGCCAACCACAGTCTATCTGCAATGGACTACAACCACACCAAACGCAGAGTCGAATGATAAAGTTGATTACTGGTTTGGAATGACCTCCTACTTGTTGCTTCGATTTAGTGAATGTATGAATCCATTCATGTACAATATTGGCTCGTCCGGGTTACAAAAAGAAACAAAAAAACTTTTCAAAAAACTGAAATGCTGCTGCCGCTAAAAATATTAGACAATCTATTAACCCAAACTTTTTTGAATGCACAGCATTAAGAATTTCAGACCTGCAAATTTTTAGTAATGTTACTATCAGTTTATTAACCTTGACATTTTCGATGATTGAGTTTTTACTTCGTCTGCAACGCAAGCTGTTATGTAATTCTGTAGCTTAAAGGTGCATTGACCGAAGTGGGGCAAGCAGCAACGCGGCGCACCCGGCATGCGACATTTTTTTTACGCATCTTGTTTTTTCCTGCTGTTCACTGACCTCGCGAAGATCTGCTACATCTGCTTGCACTATGACGTTGTCATGTTGCCACGCGTCGTGTATCGGTAAACCTACGTTAACACGCATAGACGCCAAAAAAAAGGGCAAGGTTGTGAAAGTTAACATACTTTAACGAGCAGAACCATAGCATATTTGCAATACAGAGTAAAACTGGGTTTTAACAAGTTATGGAAACCACCTGAAAAAATTTCTAATTTCTTCCTTTCCTAAACGTTTTATACCGACGCCTTTGCCTGGTAATGTTAGCTTATAAACCTTAAACGTAAAATCTTGATTTCTCACTGATAGGCCAGTTGGAGTTGTGGTAATAACATCACTATCGGTGCACGTCTGAGGTTCGATTCCTAGCCCAGTCAAAATGACCATAGTGTCGCCACGGCTACGACGTTTCGTCAGAGCTGTGTAGCCAGGCGCTGAGCAAGGGGGGATGGGCCCCGCTATTGGTTGCACGCTTCGACGTAATACCGTGAGAAAATGAAGAAGTGATTTCTTAATGGATTAAAAATTCACTTGAGAATTAAATAGAACCTTGAAATGGAAATACAAAATGAGTTGCTTGTGAAGATTTCATGTGCAAAAGCTTACTTGTTCTCAAATTTTGACAAGGTTTTTGTTTGTTATAATGATGTGCAGCTTTATCGTTATCTACAAATCAAGGTGAAATATTTTATGAAAAATAACCAATGACATCATAGTCATTAAATATGTAAATAAAACCCACGCTCATGTATTTTTAATAAGTCGCATATTTATCCTCCTATCACGAGAAAACGATCAATGCGCTATTGCGAGTTCGCTTAAGGGTTACCGGCCATCTGTTTACCACGCCAAAATGAGGGAATCCCGTTGAGTGCTTTTCCCCAATGGCACAACAAATAAACTTGCCGGCTTGTTCTCCACACTGTCCCTCTAACGCTGAGCGTCAAGAAGGGAAGCTATGTATACCAATTTTAAAGTCATTGGTTTGACCCGACTCGGAATTAAACCCGAGTATACAGCTCCCGAGGCAGATGCTGTTACCACTCAGCCATCTGAGCTGCTGAACTCGTTTAGTTTTTAGTCTGGTGTATTTGGATTTAATTGTCAAAAAATAAGGTAAGAAAAGAAATGAATATTTTATGAGCTAGTTTTGTGTTTCAGAGCTTGTAATGAGTTGATTAGTTCAGGGTCGAACCCAAAAACATGATTCTAAATCCAAACTGAAATGAAGTCTTAATACAGTAGATTCAAAAAGGACCGCCAATTCAGATTTGTATGTGTGAGTCTACGACCCAAAATAGCTGAATTTGTACCCGACCTGAAAATTCTGGCTCAATTTACAAATCTGTCCACTTTCCCGTTTCAATATTCTTTTGGGAAATATCGAGCCCTGCACCCAGTGATGGGCACCATAAACCTTTCTGTAGTAAAGCGATAATCGATAATTTCAAAAAAGCCCGGGGCGATACCGATAAATCTCCATTTCCTAAAGCAATATCGGTAATCGATAAATTATTGCCGATAAACTTTTCCGATAAATGCTGCGGTAAATTTTCAACGCACTTGACAAAGTTTTTTTGTAAGTCGATATTATTGCAAAAACGTTTTTCTACGATAGATTTTTCAAGAAAAGTGCGGAGTTCACGGACTCTGTCTCATCTTTACCTTCTATGCAACTGCAATTGAGTCTCATTTTAAATAATAGCCACAAGCTCAGATTCTTGAATTTTTTTGCAACTGCATCCAGCATAAGATCTGTAAAGCTTTCATTAAATTATTTAAACTGATAGAAGTTTCTATGAACGTTGTAGCTGCCTGAAGATGAGCATTTAAAACTGTATCATATTTTTTTGTGTACCGGTATTCAAGAAGCTCAATATAATTAATTCGATCGAAGAATGATGGTGATTTATCATGCCTTTTAAAAGGCAACTCTCGTGCTGCCTAAAAAACAAGTCGCATGGATTAAAGTTGTAAAAACTTTTATATTTTCTCATTACATTCTCATTGCAACTACAAATCTCTTTCCAACCTTTGACTGTGTAGAACTGTATTCACTCTCACAGAACACATCCAAAATATAAAAAGCATCAATATATATAGGCCTACTGTAAATAAATAAAATTTATTCTTGGCTACAAATGCACTACACGGTGTTTCATGCCACGTATGCCACTGCACGGTGTTTCATGCCACGGTGTTTCACGCACATCTTCAGGTGCAAGCTACAAAATAAAAGAAAACATTAAGGTTATACGCTTAACAAACGGTACTTACAGTTTCTTCCAAATAAAGAGAGGTGAGGTGGAGTTATCTTTACAAGTAGAGAAGATTATGCGAATTTTGTCTGTATCTGACTGACTATACTAACTAAAAAGATGAAATACTTTTAGTGAAAAATTAAAGGAAGGTTTTATGACGCAACAATCGTGGTAAACATAAAACATTTAAGAAAATGAAAGGGGCTAGCGAAAGAGGAATAGTTAAAAATCAATCAATCAAATTTACCAAAAACGAAAATAATAATTAGGCCTACTAGTACAGATAAAAATTATAGATTGCACTGTTTCAATTTAAATTTGTTTTCATGGCGACGTTTAGTCAGCAATTCGTCTCTTGAATTTAACAAATCTTCGTTCATGCACTTGTTGATGAGTAGTTTCTCTGTTAGGCACAGATTGCAGCGTTTTCTTTAGCAAAAATTTGGGGATACTTGGGCTATGACGGACCAGAAAATTTTGAATTCTGAGTTATTTTCCTTTAAATTCCAAATATGCTTTGAGAGTGCTGTTCTTGTGGAGTAGGTTTTCTTGCTAAATGAAAGTTTGTGGTTGCTGTATCTAGTTTTGAAGGCCTACTGTATATATACATGCTTCTTAGACTTCTTCTGCCATTGCATACCATCAGTCAAATGAGCATGATCCAAGAAACTTTTATTCCAAATGGCATAGAACAAAATCTGTAGGCCAAAGTATCTCATCAAACTTAAGAGCAAGAAAATTTGCGTGTAGCTGCTTTCGCTCCACTATGTGCGAACATTATCAAGGTTTCTCATAGCACTTTCCACTTTTGACAATTTCTTGTTTTTCATCAATTGAACGATTTTAAAAAGTATTTTTTAACATTGAGAAAATGAAAGTTTCCATTTTCCGAATTAAGAACACACACGTGTAAAATACCGTACTTTATTAAAATAGTATTCTGCAATTAACAACAAATCGAGTTAGTAGTAGCAGTGCCTAGTACAGTTATTCCACACCGTCAGAAGCATCAATGCAACAAGAAATACAGTAAGATATTAAATACAGGAAGACATTAAAAATGGTACAAGAGAAGTGTCGCGAAATAGGAAATTGTACTACTTTGCTGACAGGACGATTGGTAAGAATTGTATGACAAACCGTAGGAATTTATTCGTTCTTAGATCTGACCTCACAAAAAAACCAAGACCTTCTTCACCAAACAAATATAATAATTGACCCAACTTGACTCACTTAGCTACGGTACTCACCGTACTACTTTTCAATAAACAAAAGCACCACTGCTCACTTCAGTAACACCATACAAGGGCTATATCCTTCAGCATACAACAATATTGCTTACTCTACGCACACTAAATCTGCACTCGAATAATTACGCTGGGAAATTCACGCCTATTTATACCCTAAATTCAGTTTCGAGAACGTTCTACGGCATTCTCAAAAAAAACAAAAGAGATATCACATGACATGCAAAAATTCACGTGAAACCACAGTAAACACAATTGTGACGTCACAAGCACAAATTTTGATCCAGTGAAATTACGTAACGAAGAGATCTGTCCAGAATATTCACGAGAGAAATTTAAGTCAGTAGAAATTATGACTTCATAATGCAACCTTACGGAACAATCCCACGAATAAAACTTCGTAAAACAACGCATCGGTCTAGAACCTACTGCAGTAGACAAAGCATTTAAAACAAAACGTATTAAACAGTTATATCGTTACAAGAATCGAAATAGCGACAAACTTTGTAACAAGCAGATACAAAAAATTTGAAAATGATAAAAAGCAAGACTAAGCATCGTTGCAACTCAGACTTACATGCAATGGTGGGATTCAACTAGTTCTATATAATCGTCCCACAAAATTTTACTAGATCAGCGAACCGGCCAGCACTACTGTTTATACTTATGCCATTAGTTAAAACAGAACCGGCTGAAAATATAACCTTGGTTTTGGAACCGCCTGAGAAAAAAATTTAATCCCACCACTGCTTACATATGTGTTTGAATATTGCTGTACATTTGTTTCAATTTTATTATCAGGTTTTAAATCTTGGGTTGCATAAATATTGCTGTAAAAAAATTTACCGGGCACTGTGGCAAATAACATTGAACAAAACATTCAACGCATGCCAAAACCAACTACTTTGACAATAGCAATTCTAAACTAAAACTATATAAAATTCAAAATGTCACTGTCATTGAAAACCCTATGCTTGAGAACGAAGAAGATTTTGCTGAAGATATAGCTAAGGCCATTGAAGAAGCTTATTTATTCAGTTGTTATTTTGGTATATAAGGTTTATTCTTTTTTTTTGATTTTTTTGCTAGTAATTTTTTGGCGAGGCCTATTTCTATGGACCCGTAAAAATAAGCTCTTTGTTTCTTTTATAATCCCTCGCGCTCTTTCCAATTGTACAAGAGCGTGACGAAGTAATAAAATAAACCAAATAAACAAATGTTACGGCTCGTAAACCATTTCCAATTCTTTAGGCTATTTGGGTTTGGAATTGGGGTTTCTGGATTTGCATTTGGAATTCAGGCTTTGGATACAGAAAGTTTTTACAATTTTGTTTCATCGTCTGATCATAGGCCTACATGGCGTAACAGGGCAAAATGATATTTAGGTCTATCTTGCCACAGGGTAACGTCCAGTATCAGCCTCTGGCAGTGTTCCCTTTAGAGTGAGAAATTTGAGAAAAATGCGAAGTTTTTGGGCAAATTTTACTGATTTTGAACCAAAAATTAATATTATAAAATGCAAAACTAAAAAACTTAAACAAAAAACTTGAATATTTTAACGCAAGACTGTAGCTTGTATCTTGGAAAAGCAGATTTAATGCAAAAAATTTGTAAAAGGGGTCCTCAAAGTAGTGAAATCTTTGGGAAAAAATTTCAATAAGTTTATTATTTGGGCAAATTCGCACTAGTCAAAACCCTGGAAAGAACACTGGCCCCTGAGTTTGGTTAGGGTTAGGTTTGGTTAGGATTAGGCTTAGCTGGGGGGTTAGGGTTGCGATTGTAACTGAACCGAACTTGAACTAAATTTAACCCTAACCAAACCTAATCCTAACCAAACCTACCCGAACCTACAAAAGTTGGTTAACTAGGTATAGATTCTGTGTGTATGTGTGTGTGATAATATTTCATATTGATATTGACATAATCGGTATTTACCGGCACTAAAAATAATCATAAACTGAATGATGACACCTTTTGCTATTGTTGTAGATTAGGAACATTTAGGAATTAGGAATTGTTTTTTTCTAAAATTTAAGAACGGATCGGAATAGAAACAAAAACTTTAGGTTCGGAATGGAATTAGGAACAAAATTCTTCGTTCCGGACAACTCTGCCTCTTACTGCAGAAATTTTACATTGATGTCCAAATTGATGACTATGATGGTTTGAATAAATCAACCATTGAGAATTCACTTCAGTTCTTGATATTGTTAACGCGGTTTTTAATCTTCACCAGTTCATTTATAAATACTGTATCCCGTTGAGGCATTTTCTCCTAGAAGTAAAAATGCGAGTATTTGGGGTTTTGGTATGCTCGAGAAAAGTGTAAATTTTTTTTTCAAGCAAAGGAAGCGTATTGCGTATAGTAATTTGTTTCGCGCTTCGCCTCGACAAACAAACTTAACCGAGAGAAAAAACAAACGGAAATGAAAGGGAAAAAATAAATCATTTCCAAACCGAATGCGAAATTCTCTGTCATTTGACAGCAGATTCGAAGCATAAAGCAGCAATTTAAAACAGACCTTTTTTTCATTCTGATTTTGTAAGTGCTTTTGAAATTTGAAATTCAGGGCTTTTAAAATTTAGTGGATTTGTTAATTAGATTTAAGTGAGAAACTACATTAAAGCATCAGAAAAACATCGATATTGCTCAAATGAAAGAAGAGTTCACGACGAAAGCTCCTCATGGTAAGTTTTGAATGAGAAAGTCGACAGGTTCTTTATTTTAAGTTTATTTTCAAGTAAGCTTCACTGGGGCAAATTTAGAATTTTTTTAGAGAGGGGGCTATAAAATTTAAAAATCTTATCTTGCTATTTTGTACTCCCTGAAGTACCGATAGTTCAAATCAATGTTTTTTATGGTTTGGCTTGAGAAACCATTAAGCTATTTTGAAAAACCGCCAACTTTTAAACTTGTAAGTGAAACTGCGGTCAACAACTGTTTTCAGGCGAGGTAACTATTTTAAAGCCATTGGTACGTTTACAAGTCAAGCCTATAAGGCCCTATATCCAAAGTGTGCATTGCTTCTTATATTTTTATAAGAGACATCGATACAATTTTCTCTAAAAGACATTGAAAGCAATTCCTGAGAAAAAGTTTGCGGGTGGAAAACATTAAGACAGAATGTGTTCGAAAAAAGAAGTCAGTAGAGCAATTGCTTAACGCTT
This sequence comes from Trididemnum miniatum, assembly GCA_964006365.1. Lineage (NCBI taxonomy): Eukaryota > Metazoa > Chordata > Ascidiacea > Aplousobranchia > Didemnidae > Trididemnum > Trididemnum miniatum. Next base: position 20,266,891 of record OZ023240.1, read on the forward strand.
AATGTGGCTGCACTGTTAAATTATACGGTTGAGAAATATGAAAACGAAAAACATCAGGTGCTGTGGCTCACCGTCGCTGAAGTGCTCTACTTTCTTAGCTGTGTGACCTGTGTTGCCTAGGTGTTAAATTGAGACGATGGACACCGTTAACTCGTGACATGCTTCAGCGTATCGCGCGAGTATAATGAAAATAAATGAATAAAATAAACATGGAAGATGAAATAGCATTAGCAATGCGTATCAACTATTGTGGCGATTACAATTTAAGACGTAAATTAGCTTCTGTTTATTGTACTTGAAAACTGGTAGAATCAATGCACTCATTAACGAAAGTCGGTTGAACCATAACTAGCAATATGACGTCACAATGCATACTATTATGATATTTCTACACTGTCCCCCTCCAAAACAAACAACAATAATAATGAGGTGTCACAGTCGTTTGTAACTCCTAACACGCATAAAACTCCATCCTCTAACTAAAGGACTATGTTTTAATTGTGGCCAGGCTGGTCATTTCGTTAGATCATGCCCGCATCAGAACAACTGGAAGTCTACTCCAGGGGCGTCGCACGATTTGAACACTCGCCGGGGAGAACAGCCACTGGCCACGGAGGAGAACGGTCGCCGATTTGGGAGAACTCTGTTCAGGCATTTTTTCTGGCCCTGGCGTGCTCGCCAATAATGTAGCGATTACAATTTTAGATGTAAATTAGCTTCTGTTTATTGTACTTGAAAACTGGTAGAATCAATGCACTCAATAACGAAAGTCGGTTGAACCATAACTAGCAATATGACGTCACAAATAACTATCAACTATATTATGCTATTGGTGCAGGAGGTCAGGGGTTCAAATCCCGGGTTGGTCATATCGGACAGAGTAGCCAACGCTGCGGCGTAATTCCTCGAGTGTAATGAATATTTGATTATTTTGATCAAGACATGCAGTTTTTTCGCAAGCAACAGCGATCAGGAAATGCGTGGACATAAATGTAGTCTGTTTTAGAAATCTTGACAATAATAGCCCACTTTTGGGATTTTACTCTACGTGATACGTAGTGAGAGTTCTTACTGTGGATAACGAATGCTTTTTGCATGGTTGAATGTGAATCTGATTGCATCAGAGATTACAAACTTAAAGAAATAAATATTTCAAATCTGTTTTACCTTTGGGAAAAACAGCGTCGTAAAATCGCCACAAGGCGAACATTGCAAATTAATGATGGACAAAATAAATATATGAATTATGTACGCAAGTCGCGTAATGATGGCCGTATCTCTGCTTTACGATGTTGGTTTAGTGACAGCAAAATCTCTTTCCGAAAGAATTTTGTGTAACTTTACGTCGCTTTCTTTCGTGGAGTTTACAACACTTTCCTACGGCTGAGCGACCGCTTCATGGCGTTAGCGCGAATTCTTGTCAACAATTTTTATACTGTAAAGCGGTGATTACAAACTTAATCTCCACGGTTTTTGTGAAGTAGCTTTGGATTACATCGCAACTGTGGCGCACGGCTGCAAATAATTACAGACTTCACTTTAAGAGTACTTGTTTTTTCGTTAGGAAACTGGGTTCAAAACCCACTGTAGTCACAGCAAAAGTTTTAAAAAGTAAGTCCAATAATGACCGCTAAGGTATGCGACATATTGGGTGCTTGTGTACGCATCAAAAAAATCATGGATCTTAATGTAATAAAGGTTATTGGCAAAATGTTTAACCGGCCGTTAGCTCAGTTGTTACGCGCACACGCTATCGGTGCGGAAGGTCTGGGATTCGAATCCCGGGCAGCACAGCGTCGCCAATGGCTCGTCACCGTTGCGACGTTTCTTTGGAGCTGTGTAGCCCAGGCGCTAAGCCGCGGAGATGAACACCGCCACTAGAGATGTAAAAAACGTTGTTTTTTCGCTTGTTTTTTCCGTTGTTTTTCTTGTTTTTTTTTGTTTTTTGTCTTTGCAGTTGACAAAACCAAAAAAAGTTTGTTTTTAAAATAAAACAAGGCAATCAGCGTCAAATCGCACGACTAACATGACAGAGTATCGCACATGTCATTGTAGTACAGGGTGTCCATAAATTATTGCTACAATTTCAAAAATTTGCTACAGTGTAACTTTTTAAGATATTTTTAATTGGTTTGTTGTATAGTAAAGGGAAATGCTTCAAGTTTACGTAGATGCTTCAGTATACTTCTACATGTGCATCATCAGTCGCACGTAGGATATCCAATCGATATTCGATTTTTAGCCATGTTCTTGCTAACATAACGACAGTAACGTATCAAGTGCTTCAATTATTCGTTGTTGCAAATCACCAACGTATCTGACTTTGGTTCAGTAAACGATATCCTTTACATAGCCCCACAGGAAAAACTCCAATGGGGTGATATCAGGGAAACGAGGCGGCCATAAAATGGGACCATCACGTCCAATCCATCTATCTGGAAATGTGTCATTCAAAAATTGTCGAACTGCAAGACCCCACAATGAGGGGGTGCACCGTCCTGCTGGAAAATAACTAGTGGTTGATGCTGTTTAAGCTGTGGTGACACATGTTCTGTCAAAAGGTCGAGATAAATTTGAGCTGTAATTGATTTCTCAGCGAAGAAAAACGTACCAATAATTTTATTATGCATGATTCCACACCACACAATTAGTTTAGGAGAGTCTCGTTCAAGCTCGTAGGTTTCATGCGGATTCTGCAAGCCCTATATTCTTGAGTTATGTCTGTTTATTAATCCAGAAACGTGAAACGTTGACTCGTCACTGAAACAAACACGTTTCAAAAATCCTGGATCTGAATCTAATCTGTGTAGTATCGTCACTGCAAATTCTTTTCTTCGTGGCTTATCTTTTGGCGGGCTTGCAGTAACTGCACTTATTACTGTATATGCATAAAGTCGCAAAGTTCTATGCAAAACTTTGTGAATAGTGGAGCGTGGGATCTGCAATTGGGTAGAAGCCTGCGAATAGACTTTCTAGGGCTTCTGGTATATGCCACTCGCACAGATTCAATTTCTTCTTCTGATATTTGAGGTCGGCCAGCTCCCTGTCTCTGCAACAAACTACCAGTCTTTATGAACTTTTCATGCCATGCTCGAATTGGAGATCGTGCAAGTGGCTTGCACCGGTACGATGAAGCCGATAAGGCAGTGGTCGGCAACCTGTGAGCCACGGCTCAACTGTGGACCTTTTAGCAATTTTTCGTGGGCCGCGAGCTATTTGGTTTTACAAAGTCCTTGTGGGCCGCATGCTAGCTGCAAATAAAAAGTAAGCCCATAGGCTACAACGAATAATAAAAACCTTCCCTTTGATGCTTTGCGCGTAAAACAATCCCGATTCTTTTTCTCCCGGCGGTGCATGGCTACACCGGCCGGTTAGCTCAGTCGTTAAGCGCACGCCATTGGTACGGGAGGTCTTGGCTTCGATTCTCGGGCCGGTCAAATCGGCACAGTGTCGCCAACGGCTCGTCACCGTTGTGAAATTTCTTCGGAGCTGTGTTGCCCAGGGCCCCGCCATTCGTTAGACGCTTCGGCGTAATACCGTGAGTATAATGAAGATTTGATATTGGTACATGGCTACAAAAGCAAAACCCGTAGTACCATGCACAAAGACGGATGCCGTGTGTTTGTATGTCTTTCATGCAATGCTCGCTTTGTTTCTTCAGTTCTATCGATGCGAGCGTGTGAGTAGAAAAAAGCACGCGCTTTGCATTTTCTTTGCTTTTAAAAGAACGCATCGTTTTTTCATTTTTTAGTTAATAGCGGTGTCGTATAATTTATCGTTTTGTAGTCGTGGTTTTAAATGCAGTGGGCCTTCAATATTCTATTGCACCTTATTGATCAGCATGCTTCCCATTGTATGGGCAAAATGTCGGAATCTGACTTCGGGTTCGATCGGGTTCGAAAATTTGGATTCGAAAATTCGGAATCTGAGCCCATAGAAAGGAACTGCAGATTCGACCATTAGTCAGCTAAACACTTCAGGTTCGAAGATTCCGCACCTGAGCCCATACAAAGGAGCGGAAAGAATCTGATCAATAGGGTGTCTATTGAAAGGGTGATCTGGGCCGCATTAAAAAAAGGTCGCCGACCACTGCGATCAGGTATTGTGATCTAAAATTTTGTTGATTGTCACTACACAGTACATGAATAATGACTAGGGCGATTCACGGTCAATAAAGTCAATTTTTTTTGGAAGTAGGAAATAACTCTAACAATGTGGAAACAAAATTTCACGGTCGTAGGATCAGTATTGATGAAGTTATAAAGTCAATAAATGTCAATTTTTTGTTTTTTAGAACAATTTATTTTCATTAGGTCAATTTTTGCTTTCTTGCTTTTTTTGCGCGATTCTACTTAACTCAAAAAGAGATTACTCAAATAATTTAGAGATGAAAGTCCGTAACTGTTGGTGGTACCAGGGAGGTGTATGCTGTCGCCAGACTGTTATCGGTATTACAGTTTTACACATGCTTAATTTATTAAAATAGTGTTTGATGTAATTTCATTGATTCGATTGTGAAGATCCGTTCAGACAGCTTTGCAAGAATGCAATTTTGGCGAAATTCGCGTATGATAAAATAAGCTTTTCGTCGTGTTTTCATTTGTTACATATTTTTGTCGTAACGTATCGGTAGTCAAAAACATTAGTATTGAAAAGACAATGCATTAGTTATTCGAACATACTTTGATGTTATAAAGATTGCAATAAACAGCGAATAGCAAAACACTTGAATACGACTCTGGATTCTGCACAATTACGCAGAGCAGTTATACTTTCTGCCAGAAAACGTGCGGCATTATATGTGCGTACATTATAATCTAAGCACTAACTGAAGTGACTTTGTTGTGTTTTTTCTTATAGACTGGTTCTTTCATTTCATTGTTTCGTTAGGTCAATAAAGTCAATTTTTTGATAAAATAAAGTCAATTTATTGAGATTTTTAGGTCAATAAAAAATCGCCCTAATTATGACGTCCGACAATTTCATTATCTGGTAATAATTAGGTTATTACATTTCCATTGATTTTCTTTTTGTGAGGTAAAGTTTCGTCACAATTTGTGACCATTTTAATTAATCAATATTATTTGATTCATCACTTTCCGTAGCAGCTGTCATCATATTAGCTTTATCTTTGCTATCAGCTCGCAGCCTAATATAAGTTTAGGAGAGAGGAGATCTTTAATAGATGGCCGAGTGGTATAGAGCGTCTGTCTCGTGAGCTGTAGACTCGGGTTTGATTCCGAGTCGGGTCAAATTAATGACTTTAAAATTGGTATTTACATCTTTCCTGCTTGACGCTCAGCATTAAAGGGACAGTGTGGAGAACAAGCCGGCAGGTTTACTTGTTGTGCCGTTGGGAAAGGTACTTAACGGAATTCCCCATCTTGGTGTGGTATACAAATGGCTGGCGACTCCTAAGCGAGCTCGTATAGCGCTTTGATCGCTTTCTCGTGATAGGAGGATAAATATGCAACTAACTAACTGACTTAATATCCATATTGTAGCAACAGATAATAAGTTCAGAACACAAAACGTTTGACGTTTTTAAATAGAAACTAACATGCAGAAAATATGCTAAGCGTTTTCAAACAACTCCACCGTCCTTGATGATGATGATTTCTTTATTTTTATCCTCCTATCACGAGAAAGCGACGAAGAGCTATGAATAGGACAAATCCAAAGTTCCAGACTCGCTTAGGAGTTGCCCTTGTTTCTGATTTTTTCCGCATGAATTTTGCTTCTGACTTCTTCAATTCGCGTCTTGTTAAATTCCTCCTAGCAGAGATAATTGCCATGAAGCATCTTATTCAAGAATGCAACAACGAGGCTTAGGTGGGAGTTAAACCGTCAACCTTGCGATTATGGCCGTCGTAAAAACGACGCTCGGAACCACTCGGCCACGCTGCCGTCCTTCATCAGAACATGATCGAAAACGGAAAGCTAACGCGCCCAGGGCAAACTAATTCAAGTAAAAAGCAAAACCGCAAGGGTACGACACAACTCGTACGCTTGCTGTTTTACTTTTCGCTTATTAGTTTGCCGAGCGTTAACTTTTTATTTCTGATCATGCTGTAATGAAGGACTGACGATTTGTCCGAAAACGTTCAGCTTATTTTCTGTACCGGCATGTTATTTTGTAAATATTGTTCGAGTCCATAATAGTTGAAGAAGTTCATATTGATAGTCTCAAAACTTTTGAAACGAGATAACGTGCAAAGGAAAACAGAGGTGTGGGTCTGGGGGGCTCCGCGCCCCAGAAGTTGACACAGTCTTAATGTTTTAGTAGATGGTGCAATGATTCATCACCCCCAATAATTTCCACAAATGTAACCACTGAGCATGACCCTCCGCGGAACCCTTAAAACTGCTTCAATAAGCACTTAGATTTTGAAGATATAAGAACCATTGGATGTTGGATTATTGTCAGAAGCCAGGAAATAGCAAAGCACAATCAGTATTCCCGCTTGCAACAAAATTTGCAAAAAAAAACACGTTTTTTTTAAAAAAAACAAAGGCAAAAAAAACATTTACATCTCTAACCGCCACTCGTTTCACGCTTCGGCGTAATACCGTAAGTATAATGAAGATTTCGACCAAATTTTTATGTTTAGTGCATCCTGTTTACGCTACAAACGTAGCAATCAGTGTCGTTATTGCGTTGTTTCTGGTCGTCGGGACAGCTGGGAGTCTCATCACTGCCATTGTGATTGGGAAAACGAAAAATTGTCACACCAAAGCCAACATCTTCATCTTCAGTCTCTGTGTGTCGGATCTCATTTCTGCGTTGATTTGTTCACCATTGTGGCTTTATAGAAGAACATGGGGATTCGAGTATTGGAAAATGGAAGAGTTTCTATGTAAGTGCAACTTGAGTGTTATTTTACGAAAATTTGAATGCTAAACAAGGAACAACAGCTAAAAGCAAAACACCACCAGCGACTAATCATCGCTAGAGTTGTACGTTCACAGTTGTGTTGCCCGAGTGTTAAGTGGCGGAGATGGGCACCATTAACTCGTAACACGAATATTGTGAAACAATGGCTGCGTTCACACATGAAAGTTTTCGCAACCAGGCACAAAACTTCATTTTGTTATAGCAGACGCTATTTCAATTATTTTCGAACTTGTTCCAGCAATTCAAAAATTGAAACGGTTACCTTTTCGAATTGCTAAAACAGTTTTCAAAATCTTAAAATATGCGTTCACAATATCAAAATCAAGTTTTGTGCCTAGTTGCGAAAACTACTATATGTGAACGCGGCCAATCACTATGGGCATTGGGCAAGAAATAGAACGAAACGGTTAAATTGTTTTACGATTTGCGATGAAATTCTATTGCCTTGCATTAAAAAGAAAATTGATCTTGAGCAATTTGGGTGAGTGTAACATTGTCAATAAAAAATCGTGAAATTTTATTCTGTTTTTGCCATTTTATGACTCTGTAGAAACCAACCGGTCAGACAAAGCATCGTCATGTTCTTATTGAGTGAAAAAATTCCGTATTGATTTTGATTTCCATCAATTATAGCAGGTGTAATATTTTAGAACTGATTGCCCTCAACACTGACACCAGTATCGTCGTCTAGTGAGCAGTATGTTGAACCAACTCATAAGGTTTGAGATTCGACTCCCTGTCGCGATGTGACTGTTGTGGCTAAATCTACAAATAACAACACGAATTAACAATACTGTAAAAATAAACAAGATGTATGAACGGCAACGCAGTACAATATGTTGCAATAGTGTTATAACTGTAGCCAACATAATGAATTGCTTTTGGATGATTAGCCAGAGTGCCGCTGCGTATCGTAAATTCAAGCAGTTTAAAGCATCAAGTTTTTGTAAATACTAATACGTATTCTTTTCCGATAATGAGTTTGAATGTGTTTAACGTAGTTGTTGATCAGCTTAATTCTGGTAAAAACAGCGGCTACGTTGGTTCAGCATATTTGCCGAAATTGGTCTGTAAAAGCAAAATTTAATTATCACGGATAGGCTCTCGACCCATCTGTTAATGTTTACATGATCTGTCCATAAAATTTAAATTTTCTTTATCTTATTTCATATTAGCCTTGAGCAATTTAAATTGTTAGCATATCAACATACAAGAATAGACTTTTATAACATAATCCGTTATTATCTACCGTATATTTTCCTGTTTATTTGTAAATTTCGTCGTCTTTACATGTTTTTATTTTTCAAGTTGTACTTTTACGTAAGTGGATAAGGCTTATAGCTGCTGTTTTAAAGGCATCAAATGGTTAAATGGTTGAAAGATCGTTTAGAATTTGAAATCAAAAGTAATCCGGGAATTTCCACTGTGCCGGCGTCTCCAGCTTTGTAGTCTTGAACTCAGCGTAAGACGAGTTTGCGGTTTTGTTGTGGAACGGACCGCGCCAACGACTAGGAAAATAACTTGAACCTATAGGAAAATATTCACCCCAAGACACAAAGGCAAAGTTACAGTGTGGATATTGAGTAAGAAGGTCGAAAATTAGCAGTTAGCGTACCACATGGCCACCTCTAAATTGGCACTGCCACAATTAAGCAGTAGTTTGAGTGAATCGTAATTACCAACATTTTAACCAGCGTGCTTTCTAACTCAATCTGCATCCGACGGACAAGTTCGTAGAAACTGATGTTTGTTGGTTTTAAGAGATTGCTTATGTACGGGGCCGTGTTATGACTTGAAGGGCTCCATGCTTTTTTCTGCTGACTTGATTTTAGCGCTAACAGCAGCCCTGTTTTAACAGAGAATGTAATTTGTCGTGAAAAGCCCGGAGCTATGGCTCCCTTTAATAATTGGCCCTGTTTACGTGAAATAAATTCTTCTTCAGTCATTCCTAACGGTTCTGGAAGTTTAGACCATATTAATATTTGTGAGCTTAATGAGAAAGACCAGCTCCCTGTCCTTGCGTATCATTTCTTATACTTACTAAAATAATCAGAATGACGAAACAACTATTTTTTATTCAATTGACGTCATTTAGGACTGGGTTATAGTCAGAGTCAATGCCAACGTTGCAAGCTTGAAAAACGGAACTCTGAATTATTTGCCGTATGATTTGTAAACCACGTAGGCTAATAGTGACGTAAGCATGATTGCTCAGTAAATAGTTTTAGTGAAAAACGGTTATGATTCGACTTTGTCTACGCAATTCATTTATTAGTAATTAAATATTTTTGTGAATATTCTGTAAGTCATTTCTCACACATGTTTGTGAAAACTGAAAACTCCAACGTATTTTTTCAATAACCAATAATAGCAAATTATGTCACGTCAAGCAAACAATTTCATGCCGGCATGTGCCGCCAGCAGTATAAGACATACTGTAAAAGGCGCAATTGATTTCTGTTTCTTTTAAATCGTAACTGCAGTTTACGTTGTTAAATTAGTGAAGTACATGCATCATGCAAGATGACTTACTTGAGCAACGAACCCGTAAAACCAGTTTCGTAGCCCAACGCATCAACCACCCGGCCCCAACTCCAGGTACTAAAACTTAAAAATGGTTTTCTAATGTTTTTTTTTTTTTCAACAATTTGCATTTCCTTGCAGCCCAGCGTTCAACCAACGCAAGTTACGTCAAACGACGCTAACAGAAATTTATAAAACCATTAACTAAAGGTTTACTCAGGCGCGAAGCCTCCATCGTAAACGGAGGATTACGTTTTAAAATCACCGAAATATATTACAATAAACGCTGCTAAGCTACCGTTTTACGAAATCTACGTCAAAACAAAAGTCATAGCTTAGCATTACAAAGAAAAAGGTAGAAATAGCCAAGAAAATTTTTGAAAGACCAAAAGCACGATTTCGTTGTTTAGTTGAGATCTGTAATTTTAGATTTTCTTTCGAAAACTACCTCCTCAAGTTTGGTTGATTGAACAGTCATTTGATTACCTGAACAAGGTATTATAATCGTGAAAAACTGGCTCAAAACATAAAACTCACTCAATTTTTTTAAACAGTATGTAGTATTGGCCCACTGGAATTGTTCGATCGCTATTTCAAAAAAGTGCAAACAAGTTACAAACCCTTTGTGACGGGTTCGATTCACGTCTGGAGCCGATCGCGTTTGACTTATATATCTGGTGTCTCCTCACTCGAACAGCGCAAACTCACTTCGCAGCCTGCCTCAAAAACATATTGATACCTGCGGTATTTAGAATTTCAGTTAATGAATTGAACTTGAATCTAACTCACCAAGATCTAAGGCCAAATCAAGCGTAATCAGAAAAATCTGATTACGAGTGGGATTCAAATCCACGCCCACACCGACTGTGACGTATCACCAGCCCAATGATTGCGGCGAGTCTTAACCGGAGACACAGCCTTAACCGCTCGGCCATCGTAATCTGAATTCATCACTATAGGAAGCCAGTACCACTATAGGAAGCCAGCCCATTATTAAGCTATTATGACTGTGACAACTGGTAATTATTCCATATTAATGAAGGTTAAGCAATGAAGGCTTGTATACCGAAGTTTATCCAGTCTAGCTATTATAGGCTAAGAGAGTGATTCAAGCTTATAAATCAATATATAGAATTTCAATTAATGAATTGAACTTGAATCTAACTCACCAAGATCTAAGGCCAAATCAAACGTAATCAGAAAAATCTGATTACGAGTGGGATTCGAACCCACTCCGGCGGTATTAACTCCTGGGGTAATACCTGCGGTATTACGCCGAAGCGAGTGACAAGTGACGGGGCTCATCTTCGCGGCTTATCGCCTGGGTTACACAACCAGTGGTGCCGATCCAGGGAGGGATGGGGGGATGCATCCCCCCCAACATTTCAGCTGCATCCCCCCAACATTTGGCGTCGGCCGTAGTGCTCATTAAAGTGTTATTACATCAGTAGTCTAATGCCGTCGAGTGCTGGTGAAGATTGGAGTTGGCAAGTGGCAGTCTGACATAACTTACAAAACTCGCAAATGTACTTCGAGCAGCATCCCTCCCAATGTTCAAAATTGACAAAAAATAGGTAAAATAAGCAAATCATCCCCCCCAATGCTCAACATGGATCGGCACCACTGTACACAACTCCAAAGAAACGTCGTAACAGATCATAGTCAGTTTATTCTTCCTTCAAGCAAGCCATTGATGACTCTGCGTCCGACTCGACCGAGACGGATTTCGAACCCCAGACCTCCCGCACCGATAGCAATATCTTGAAAATGTTGTCTTTTTTAGGTCAATTTTATTGGGTGGTTGATTTTTCAACTAACTACCTCACGTCCTTGCACATTGTCTCGTTCTCGGCACTTCGTTATGCTGCTATCAAGTGGCCGTTTTTTGACGTGAAGTTGTCAAAACGAATGGTTATTGGATACATTATAGTACTCTGGATACTTTCAGTGATATTCGCTCTTCCTATGGGTTATTTGATGGGAGTGGATCCGAAAAGAGGTAAATCTGGATTCTCAAATGAGTTAAAAGGCTTGGCTTATAATGTTCGCGTGTGTGTGTGCTTGTAATGTTTTTGAAATATATTCAGAGCAACTCTCGTCATAAAGAGAAGCTCTTGTTCACGACATGCACTGTTTATTATATAAATTAAAGTACAATTTTGATTAAAAGTGATTGCCTCTTTAAAAGAATATGGCCTTATTTCAGATACTGTAGATGTTATTTGAGTAATAATTTTACTGTTTTTGCCACTTTTTCATTATGTTTGTTGACAGACTCGGCAGATATTGGAAGTTGTTGGCCATCCTGTTCAATCGCAAGCAGAGAAGATTGCTGCGTGGATCAGTTCAACTTTTACATCAACATCATCAACGCTGTCTTGTTTTATCTGCCACAATTTTTAATTATCATTCTTTCTTTACTTATTGGCCACGAGATTAAAAAGAGTATGAGGTAGATGGTAATATTAGCCTATTATTGCTAGTGTTGCCTAATATCTGTTGAAATAGACTCTTTATGAAATAATGTAGTGTTTTAGAGCTTCACTAGCCCCCCAAAAAGTAAGGAAAAATTGTCTGCTGAGTTGTGTAAACAAGTATTTTGATTTACAACTAGTAGCCACAATCACATGAAAAATTTACGTGGCGGGCTTTTCTTCTAAGTGAGAGATATAAAGTCGTTCTGTATCTGTTTACTTTGGTTTAACCACTTTGACGCGTCTACTGGCTGCCATAAACAACTTTAACCCACGCAGACTTTGATCTTTGCATGTCTTAGGTTTATGCAGCGTTATTTTACTTATACTTACAGTAACTTATTTTCAGATGGAGACGGAGATATTTTGCTAACGCATCCAGCAATTACTCTTCACCTAGCAGTATCGCAAAATACAAAAAATCACCACTCAATATCAAAAAAATTGACCACAACATCTACTGCAACACAGTCGCCGAAACCGTTTCAAACGGCGCGGGAAGCCTTCCCAGAAAAAGAACGAGAACCTTGTCAGACCAGACTAACCATGACAGTCTGGTCAGGAGAGATTCTAGCTGTAAAGAAAATGGTGCGTTTCTTCAACTTCTTCTGATCGTTATAGCTTATGGAGTTGGTTATATTCCAACAACAGTGTATCTCCAATGGACCTCTTCCACCCCTTCTTCTCATGCGAAAGCTGAAGTTGATTACTGGTTCGGAATGTTCTCTTACTTATCGCTTCGTTTTAGCGAATGTATGAACCCCTTTATGTACAACATCGGCTCGTCAAAATTAAGAAAAGAAACCAAGAAATTTCTCAGGGGGCTCGTAAATTATTGTTGAGAACGATTCTATCAAGGTTAAAAAGCTTTTGACCCGCTTATGCTGAGCCCCATAAGCGTCATAAAGTAAACGAGCAGTCACAATACTTTGCAAAAGAAGTCATCACTAGCTAACATGCGGCCTCAATGCACTTACCGTGGTATTATCATACGTCAAACATTACAATTTTTTGTTATCTTTAGGTGCTATTATAGCATCTTGTTGAAGACTGTGTTGTTAATGCGATTTATGACCTCATTTAAGATGTTTTTGTGTGCTTTAGATCTGTGATTTAATTTTGAATCCTTTTTTACGAGCTTACTTCTTGCATAAAAGACCTAAGCACTTTGATCAAAGAAACTTTGATGTTTTAGTAAAGATGGTATAACTTTTTCATAAAAAATCTTTTCTGTTTACTAGCCGTACCGATACATGCATTGCCCTTTACCTCAACCATTTTAACTTAATCTTCATTGGGTATTACGCCGAAGCGTGGGTGGTCTTCCTCTTTGGAGTAAGGAAAAGGCATAAATATTTTTAATTGATTTGCAATATTATTTTATTAAAATGTTTTTTTTATAGTGATGTTCAACTGTTACAAAGCCAAATTTTGAAATCATATTTAAATAAAATCAGTAAGCTTGCGTACATATGATCAATAAAAAAGATACAAACCAACCAACCAGTGAATTTTCTGTTTATCCACATCATATTTAACTAACACAATAACTGTATCACCTTGCAATTCACTAAGCTATCATAACATTTTTGCTCTCATCCTCCAGTTGAACATTATGCGAATATGCGTAGTGACTGAGAAATGAGAATAGTTCACAGCGACAAGCGACGACAAAACGCTGAAAAAAGCAAAAGTTGATTCATCCTGATACCGTGAGAGGGCGTTAGAGATTTCGTACTTCACAAAAATTGTTTAAACTAAGTGACAAAAAGGTACCTATCTCGTAAATCCATTAAGGCGATCAGCTCCTGACTTCTACTCGTGTGACGAGTGGCGGGGCATAGCGCCTTGGCTTAGCGTCTTGGCAACACAGCTCTTTTGAAAATCTTAAAACTATACTGTAACATTGCCTAACGAATGTGAGTTTTCGAAATAGCTAGTCAGAGAATTCGAACTCCGAATAGTTCTTAAAGCTATTTTATACTCTCGAATTTTAGAGCTCTGTGCTTGCTACATTGCGATAAAAATTTTGTGTTGTGCTATAACCTAGTATATGTAGCAGCATTTGCTCAAGTACAGTAATGAATCTTTACATTGTATATTACATTATGTTGCGTTGCGATGTTTATTTTGCCTCGATTTTTATGAAATAAATTATTACATGGTTTTGCGACCCAACGTAACAAAGCAGATTGAATCAAAAAAGCAAATCTTCAATATACTTGCGCTATTACGCCAAAATATGTAGAGTGGCGTGGCTGATCTCCGCTGCTTAATTAGCGCCATGGGTAACATTGCCTCGAATAAATGTTGCTGCAGTAGCGAGCCGTTGGCGACTTCAAGTTCGATTTGACCGGCCCGGGAATCGAACCATAGACTCCCGCACCGATAGCGATGTCATCAACCACCACACCATCCGACGGTTTTGGCAGCGCCTAATGCTGAATCAAATTCTGTTCAATTTTTTTAATTTCAATCTCCGACTACTTTTATGATAAACGGTAAAGTTAGACTGCTTTGACTCCATTCTTAAGATCCTCAGTTCAACTCTACTGAGCATCTAACGCAATTTTTATCGCAAAATATTGTTTTAATTTTTTTTTCCAGGAGCGGATCCAGTAAGTTTTGGTGGGGGGGATGTATGTAATTTTGAATTAGGTTGCATGTTAACTACATAAAAACGTTTAGACCCGGAAACGGGCGTAAATAAGCCTTTAGAAAATGTTTCATGTCTGGGGCGTATTCAGAATTTTTTTCAGGGAGGGGCATCAAATTTCGTCACTTTTTCAAACGAATTTTTTTTGGCAGAGTTAATTTTTAGCAACTGAAGTAACAAAAACGACCCTAGGGGGGTCCGAGGGCATGCTTCCCCGAAAATTTCTAAAAAATTTACATACTGTAACGAACATTTTAGTGCTTTTTGAAAAATTTTCAGGCAAATTTTGTTTACATTTTTGGCCCCTAATTGTGAGTGCTTCACCAAATATAATGCCATTTGTTCGCACAGATTCGATTATGCGTGCTTAAGGCGACTGTTATGAAGAGATTCGAAATTATGGAAAAATTTTATTCATCCCAAGCATTGTTGAAAATGGTTGGTGGGGGGGGTGCATCCCCCCTGGATCCGTCCCAGGTTTTACCTACGGGCTGGGGCTATGCATGACACGCGATCGGTGCCGTTGAATCATGTTGCAAGCGAAGTAAGCAGCAAAGATGCTTGTTAAAAGATTACAAACTATTTTTCAAGGCTAGTGAAACAGTTCGCTTAGTATCTTAATCACTGAAAGTGGGCTACCTGCTACACAGGAAACACCAATAGGCTTCCCAAGTCAACACGGTAATCAATTACCGTGCTAGAAACAAAAAACATGATAACGTTGGTACGAATCACGCCGCATTTCGAGTCAAGAACGTTGAGTCTCAGCTGGAGTTGCTGCGTTACAAATCAAATTTCAAGTTTAGTCATAACGATATCATGGACATGCTTAAAGACTCACTGACTTCGATTGCTTTACCAATGCCACCTGGTTGGTTTAGGATAAAGCTTTTCTATGTTGCTAAAACAAATATACGTTAAAACCAACGTTTAACATTTCAGAAAGGCAGTCAATTTTTATCATGATACAAATTGCTTTGATTTGGCCTTTTTTTTCAACGAGTTATTTTTTTCTAACAAACAACGATCTTCAAGTTTCAAGTTTTATAATTAATTTTACCCACGCGCAAAAAGCACAGGAGGGAAGCAGTGAAAGACAATGAGGTCACTTAAATCTGATACTGCTCCCAATTGCAGCAACCTAAAACATCGATTTAACAAAAAACAAAACAAAAACAGTACGAAAAGACATCAGATGGACGGCATAGCTTAAAGGTTTTAACTTCCGTACACTTAACTGAAACTGCCCGCTAAAACAAGCTCTGAAAAATGCCGGACTAACCCAACAGTTTTATGTTCAAAACAAAAGCAAGATTAAAAAAACAGAAATCAGTGGGTCAATGACGTTGGTTATAATGTAACAACAAAAAATAATAATAATAATTGCCACAGCTTAATGAACATTATCATATTTTATTAAAATGGTTGATTTATAATACTTTTTAAACCTATAAAAAGTACAGCGTCTGAATTCAAGGGGAATCTCCTTCCATACTTTTGAACAAAGATGATGAAGTGCTTTTCTCCCCGACTCTGTTCTAGAATAAATTTGAAAGTACTCATTACGGATTTTTTGCCTAGTGTTGTATTTGTGTGCTTTTTCTAATTTGAGCAAATAATTATCGAAAGAAATTGGCAGCATTTTGTCGTATTTGAACACAAATTTAGCTTTTTCCATTTTTATCATATCCTCTAGTTTTAACACACGACACTTGGAGTATAAATAATTTGTTGGGGAGTGCAAAGGACGGAAGAGACAAGCTCTGAGTATTTTGTTTTGAAGAGTTGAAAGTTTGTCAATATGGCTTTCGGCGGCCCTAGCCCAATTAAGTAACGACTATTGTATAGATGCCAAGGAAACATGGCGTAATAGACTAATCTGAGAGTAGAAAGTGCAACAAAATGTCTTAGTTAAAAAATTATACCACTTACTTTTGGAAGTTTAAAACATAAATTGTTTATGTGAGTATTCCAAGATAATTTATCGTCCAGATGTACACCAAGATACTTCACGTTTTCAGTTATGATAATTAAGTTTTGGTTTCAACAAATATTGCTACAAAGATACGATTTCGGCCTGGAAATTGATCGCTTGTAATACCAAAAATTAAGTTCACCACAATGAGTAAGACCTAGATAGTGCAACAAGTGAGTGAAGCATCAGGATAACGCACTGGGCTTGAATCGAATTGCTGCACAAACACTAGCACCAGTGCTGAACATTTCTACCTGCTTTTTTACGCAGCGTCATTCGGGTTCAATGAGTCAGCTACAAACAACAACTGACTGTGCATACTGGTTTCTAAACAACGACAGAGCCAGAGGAAAATTCTGGGGAGGGGGAATTAGTAAATTACGATAGGCCTAAGATTACAAAAAATGCTAAGGTATTTAGAGTGTTTTACTCATACCTTAGAATAGGATCTGTTAAAAAGCGAGGCAGTACACCGGTGCCTCCCCTCCCCCTAAATACGTCACTGCTTCCATGATGGAATAATCAAGACGAGGACGTTTCACTATTGCAGATACGAATTTTGTGTAAAAGTTTCAAAGTTTCTTTTCTCAAAATTGATGAGCCGAGGTTGTACATCAGCGGGTTCATACATTCGCTTAAACGAAGAGTTAAATACGAAAAAACTCCAAACCAGTAATCAATCTTCGCTTTTTCCTCTGAACTCGCAACGGATGTTGTCCACTGTTGATAAACAGTTGTCGGTATGTATCCGATACTATAAGCAACAATGATAAGAATCAGTTGAAAAAAAGCTCTTTTGTCTTTAATAGCAGCTTCTTGCTTCATCATGATGTCATGAGGAGTTAGTCTGTTGTTATTCCCGAAATTCCCAATTTCCTCATTTTTTAATGTTTCGGATACAGTCTCATAATGGTTCATTCCGGCATCGCTTTTTCGAGTTGCGGATGTTTTTTTGTGATTGTCGCTTTGTGTTGAATTCTTCTTCCTTTGAATTCCGCTAATATGAATTTGTCGCCATCTAAAAAACATGTGAAGTACCCTGGATTGCCGAGTGGTACAGAGCGTCTGCTTCTGGATCGGTAGACTTGGGGTTCCATTCCGAGTCGGGTCAAACCAATGACTTTAAACTTGGTATTCACAGCTTCCCTGTTTGACGTTCAGCATTAAAGGGACAGTGTGGAGAACAAGCCGGCAAGTTTACTTGTTGTGCCGTTGGAAAAGGCACTTAACGGGATTCCCCCATCTTAGTGTGGTATACAGATGGCCGGCAACTCCTAAGCGAGCACGTATAGCGCATTGATCGCTTTCTCGTGATAGGAGGATAAATATGCCAATAATAATAAAAAAAAAAAGATTCGTCAAGCTGCATTTAGCAGCAGCACAATAAGCGGTAACAGAGGGCCACCACGCGTCATTTTGTGCCTGTTGTGCTTTTAATCCGCAGTTACCCAGTCCACATGTCCAATTGATGCGGGCTTTAAGCCCACATTGATGTGGGCTTGTTACTGTGGACTTTTTGCATCACGATTAAATTCTTGATGTCATAATTTAAAAAAGTGATTATGACATCAAGCCCACAGCAACAAGCCCACATCAATGTGGGCTTAAAGCCCATATAAATTGGGCATGTGGACTGGGTAAGTATACATTTGGTTTTGTAGTCTGTTAGCTGTAAAAAGCGCCGTTAAGGTATTTTAAATTTTAAATATCCCCGCGATTCCCCAAGGATAAGCGGGTCCAGAAAAGTAAGTAAGAAAGTAAGATTTCTAATATAATTTTATTCAACTATGCTATAACCTAAATGATATTTTGAAAACGTCTTCAGCAATATACTGACTTAACCATATTGCTTTAGCGACATGGCCTGGCCCTAGGGGTACAGTCATTGACGAGGCCCAGCGATACAGCACGAAGGTGACAGTGTCTACATGATGGATTCACTTTGCAGCTGGAGCCGATCGCATTTGAAATCTTTACCGCGTGGCTGCTGACTTGATGAGCGTAAGCTCACTTCGCAATCTCCCTCAATTACAGTACTATTGTACTTTCAGTTCAATACAATTTGAAATAACCTCAATACCGGTATATTGATATTTATGTGAAGCCGATGCATTTACGGTGAAAACCGAACCAAACATCAATAACTAAAAAGAGCAAAGACTGAGTTTTTACAAAAAAATAACTTACTTTGACGCCTTTTTCATTTCATAAGCAATCAAAAATGAGAAAATCACTATAAATAATTGAGGTACATAAAACATTAGAGTATTAACAATACTGATGTAAATTCGATATTGCTCTAAGCAACAGTTATCTCTTCTTCCAAGAGAACATGATGGCCAAGCAGTACCATATTGTGCTCCAGCTAAAAAAGCATAAAAAATACTTGATTTCTACGCATGCACTGATACCATTACCAAATATTGTTGTGGTAATTTTTACTATACGGGCAAACTTATTCTAGCCAAACAAGAACGCATGTTTATAATATTCCTCTCAATCCTGGTAAGAGTTTTATCGAATATACCCAGCTGCTGATTTTTACTGCAACTAGCCATCTTTATACTGCAATACCGTAGCCATCAATAATATCGCTGTGCCAGCTGACCCAATAGACACTGTACAATATTTCAAAACCGAGCATCTGCTGTTTCAGACTACAAAAACCTCCTTCTTTCAGGCTAGCTCTCTTGATCGAAAATGGTTGAAATTATGCTTGAGCTGATAAAGAAAAATTAAAAATCAAATTTTCATTATACTCGCTTACGCCGAAGCGTGTAACGAGTGGCGGGGCTTATGTGGCTTAGGGCCAGGGCAGCACGGCTCCGAAGAAACGTCACAGCGTTGGCAAGCCGTTGGTGGCACTGTGTCCGATTTGACCGGCCCCGGAAACGAACCCAGAACCTCGAGCGACGAGAACAATGCATTTAACTACTGCGCCGAACGGCCGGTAAAAGAAAAAACGAATGTAAAACCAATCCAATCACTTACAAAACTTGATTAAAAGGATACTTACTTCGATCTAAATCAACACCCATCAAAAAAATAAGAGGAAGAGCTAGAAGAGTTGCAAGGAGCCATGACGCCAATATATACCAAATTACTGATCGATGTTTCAATTTCAGGTTTAAAAATGGCCACTTGATGACAGCATAACGAAGTGCTGACAATGAAAGGATGTGCAAAGATGTCAAATGACTAGTTGAAAAATCAGCTACCCAATACAATTTGCCTAAAAATCATGTAGAATCAAACAGTAAAGCTTGTTTGAGTCCCAATGTTATAATAATCTTAACAGATGGTAAACGTGATGATCTTGAAAAAAACCCTGTTTGGTTAAAAGGCATTCAATTAAACAAACTTGATTATCTTGAGTGGGCCTATGCCTAATTGACAGTTTCGGACTTCTTTGTTAATATTTACCAAAGTAGACAGACTGAAAATAAACTTCAAGAAATTTAACCAGCAACGCTGCAGTTTAGCAACGCAAGCAAGCTCTGCGCTCGATACTATATCGGTGCGCGCGAGTTGCTTTGCCTTACTTTGCATCCTCAATAAATACATCGCTTATATCCATACCAATTTCAGTATTCCAGAGAGGACTGGCAAGCAGTGACACAGAAAAGAAAAGGGTACATACCTTTACTTTGTAAATAATTTATAGCGTACTCGAGCTATTTTTAACGTGATTTCAACAACTGCATATTAAGATGTGCTCCTCCTTATGCTCGGGTTGACACAATAATGGTTGTTTATGCCGATCGAGATGAAGTCATTCTGGCCAGATACCAGTAATTTGTGCATGTTTGTTCAGTTCAGTTTATTTATTAAATGAAAGCATCATCAGCAAAGTGAAGAAACAATCAATGGTAGTGCTGAAATTCACTTGGTCAGGAGACAGCGAAAAGACCACACGGTCATCGAGTCTGCTGCCACCTGCCAAACAAAATAGCACCATATCAGACATATAATGTTAGGACATAATTTACTTTAAAAATTCGAGGAAACAAATAAAAAAACGGCCCAAGTAAAAAAAAAGTAACGATCAAGCAGTTTAATAGCATCTGTACCACGCGACTATAGTCGCCAGATCGATTTTCAACATCAAAAACAAACAAACTCACATGGAAATTGTCCAATCCACCAATAATGGTATCCCCAAGTTCTTCTGTAGAGCCATAACGGGGAGGAAATTATAGCAGAAATAAGATCAGAAATACAAAGACTAAATATGAAAAAATTTGCCGCGTTATGACAAACTTTAGTTTTAGCAATCACAATTGCTGTTATGAGACTTCCAGTTGTTCCAAGAACCCAAAAAATTGCAATGACAACGCTGATTGCAATATTGGATTGAAGTGTAATGTACGCTAAAAAATAGCAAAGAAAAAACTTACAAAATAACGCAATAAAAAAATCACTAAAAAGAAAAAATAACGAAATGAATTAGCAATATTTAAAGCTAAAAAATAAAGTGTATCGAAATTGTGCCTTTAAAAGTGGGCATACTTCCGCAGCTGTATCATCAGAACTAGGGAAATGTTATTGCTTCTGACGACTGGTGTATTTCATCAAAAAAAGAGCTATAATCTGCAAATTTAAGTTTCATGTCGGATCGATTCGGAAGTGC
This sequence comes from Trididemnum miniatum, assembly GCA_964006365.1. NCBI lineage: Eukaryota > Metazoa > Chordata > Ascidiacea > Aplousobranchia > Didemnidae > Trididemnum > Trididemnum miniatum. The sequence goes on from OZ023240.1 coordinate 20,288,044, forward strand.
GACAGAAGTGATCATTTTATATCTGGGCCAGGTGCATATTTTTGAACGGTTGCACAGAAAACTAATTAGCTTTCGACCTCAAATGTTGGGTCAGGCTACTGCATCAAGAACAGCATTTTTAGCTTTAGCGAAGTTATGCTTCCAAACTTACTTACAATTTGCTGACTCGCTTTGATTTTGGGGCATCCAAGTTGTCATCAAAACAAGACTCGTCATTCTTTATCACAAATCCACAGCAGCCAAATTCTGATGTGTCCTATTCTGCTGCTTTACATGTTGCAAAGCATTGGTTGCCCAATGTTATTCTTTCCTTCAATCGATATCCTTTTTGATCCGTTTACAAAACAGATTGGGATTTATTTTGCACCAGACGGGATACGTTTCGACTATTAAATAAAGTCTCTTCAGTGGTGCTTAAAACTTCAAATCCATGAAGTAAATCCATCAACATACAATGCATTCTACCTAGCACCTTTAAAGGTTGCTTCTATATCAAACTCAAGTTTTTGGCCCCAAACAACGATACCCAATGAAAGAAAATATAACCACTAATCCACAACTAAGTTCCCGGTAGCCTAACTAGCCCACATCACTATAAGCCCCTATGGCAACCCACTAATTTGCAGCTGCAGACGCGTTTCGACCTTATTATGGTCTCATCAGTGCAGCATAGCAACCTCCCACCTTCCTAAAAAAAAAAAAAAAAAAAATTCTAACCTTCAAAAGAACTACACACTCCTAATCTAAGCCTCTCCTCGTTCTGCTCAAGGTAGAACATTTGAAATAAAACCTCCAAGAAAATAATACAGGCTGGATTATGATGTCACAGATTCACTGTAAACAATCGATAAGAATAGAAAAGTCCGGTTGGTTTAAACATTATTTTCCCGGTAATCTGAGAAGGAATATTTTGTTTAAGGTTTGTAACTGCATGCGCTTTGTAATATTTTGTTTAAATTTAAGGTTTGTAACTGGGCTGCATGCGCAGACACAGTGCCTGCCTTGTCCCCCGCTTTTTCACGGGCGAACGGGTTGGGCAGAGAGGTTTTTTGTAGGTTTTGGTAACTGGTATAGTTACAAACCTTAAACAAAATATTCCTTCTCAGATTACCGGGAAAATAATGTTTAAACCAACCGGACTTTTCTATTCTTATCGATTGTTTACAGTGAATCTGTGACATCATAATCCAGCCTGTATTATTTTCTTGAAGGTTTTATTTCAAATGTTCTACCTTGAGCAGAACGAGGAGAGGCTTAGATTAGGAGTGTGTAGTTCTTTTGAAGGTTAGAATTTTTTTTTTTTTTTTTTTTAGGAAGGTGGGAGGTTGCTATGCTGCACTGATGAGACCATAATAAGGTCGAAACGCGTCTGCAGCTGCAAATTAGTGGGTTGCCATAGGGGCTTATAGTGATGTGGGCTAGTTAGGCTACCGGGAACTTAGTTGTGGATTAGTGGTTATATTTTCTTTCATTGGGTATCGTTGTTTGGGGCCAAAAACTTGAGTTTGATATAGAAGCAACCTTTAAAGGTGCTAGGTAGAATGCATTGTATGTTGATGGATTTACTTCATGGATTTGAAGTTTTAAGCACCACTGAAGAGACTAGATTGGGATTTGGTTGCCTTGATTGAAATTGTTGACTCACGCTTATCAAGAGCTAATTAGACTTATTATTTCTGTTGTGATATATCAACCTGATATTTATTTAACTGGTTTGCTTTTCTGTAAGACGTTGAGACCTTGCTTTTCTCGTCCATTTATTGTCTGTGATTCCAAGCCAGCGGGTTCACCTGAGCTTTCAAACCGGTCTTTGTTTCTTTTTTATATTTATCTGCAGCTTGACTACTAATTGTTGAACAAAATGGAAAATGGGTCCTGCAAAATCATGAAAAAATTGTTTTATATTTATTTACGTGGAATTTTTATCTTTTAATTGGAACAAGGCGACGAATGCGCTACATTGAGTTTGTTTTTAGTCTGCCAGGGGAAATTTTTTAGTTTGCTATAGACCAGGAATTCCCAACCTGTGGTACGCGTACCACTGGTGGTTCGGGGAAGTTTTTCAAGTGGTACGCGAGATATTTTCCAAAAATGCAAAAAGAATTTGTTTTCACGGAACTCTCACGAAAACTTTTTTTACTTTGCAACTGAAACAAGTTATACATGAGAGCAGGTTAGCTAGAGATATAAGTGTAATCATGTGCAGAGATTATGGTATGACGTAGCACACTCCCACATGGGCATTGCCAATAGCTCGCTTGCAGCTCTTTTTTTCCTTTCTGCAGCAGCAAGCTACAACACCATCGAATATTGTAGCTGGCGTAATTGAAATGGTGAGGTGAATCTATGGATCAACCTAACCGGTAAAAAACTTAAACAGAAACGACTTTACGCTCGAAATAGTGAAACTCAGAGTTCAAAATTACTCCTTGCTGGAGTTTCACAGTTCTAGCTAACATCTCTGGGTGTAGTGAAGTAGGAACGCATACAAACTGCGTTTCGCACTAGCTTTGAAAAACGTTCTATATTTCAAACAAAAGTAGCCATAAACGTAGACTGGGTGTCAAAAATTTTTCGTAAACTTGTACATTTATGCATCTATTGATTCAACATTCAGGCTACAGCCAAAATCTCCCCAAAATTTTGCAAATTAAAAGCTCCCATTTTGGGGAGGTTTTCGCATTAAAATTGTGCGCTGCCAGTTACCACCCTACTTTTTTAAACTTTATACCCTTGCACAAAAGTAAGCACGGTACTTTTTTTAAAATACTGGCGGTACCGGTACTCGGCAGGGTTGGCGAGTCGTGGGAGTCGAGGTTTTTCTTGAGAATCGGAGTCAGAGTCGGAGTCGAAAAATCATGCTTGCCAGAGTCGAGAGTCGGAGTCAAAAAATATGCTCAACTCTGACTCCCAATTTTTCGCAGAAATAGAAGGCTTTTTATGCCATGAACAAATTACCAAAGTATACTGTTGGCCTAAATAAAAGTAGGCCCGCTATTGTTTTACAAATCAGTTGAGGTGAGCTAGCTTTTCTAACCAGCAAATGTTGTAAACAGTCGTCTTCTTTTTAGCATAACTAAATCGAAATTTTACTTTTTGTCGAAATCAAAAATTGAAGGAGTCGGAGCCAGAGTCGAAATTTCACGTTTTATTGGAGCCGAGAGTCGGAGTCGAACAGAAAAAAAAAAAACGTAGTCAGAGTTGGAGTCGAACTAAAAAAAGTACCTGAGAGTCGGAGTCGGAATCAGAGTCGTATCGATTTTACTACGACTCGCCAACCCTGGTACTCGGTACTTAAAAATCAAAAGTACCGCGGTACTTTTGTCGTTACTTTTTAAAAAAAGTTTCAAAAAGAAAGTACAGCATTATATTTTGCTGATTTTTGATTAAAACTGTGCAGTATCATAATAATCAGGCACAACTACTAGTTAGCTAAAAATTAGGTTACTCAATGTTGTGGTATTACCGATAATACCTGGTACGGCACAATTCACTAATTACTTGACTATGCAGCACCAACCATCAAAAAACGGTACAAAACAAGCTGTAGTTAGTCGTTGGCGAAACAAAAATCAGAAGAAATTCCCCTCGCCTCGCCCATAGAAATGGGCCGCAACGCATAAAGAGAAAATTTTTTTAATAGGACCCACTAGCGTAGCCAGGATTTTGCAATGGAGGGGGGTTGAGAATGACGTCGCATTTGACGATACGTTGTATACAGAAGCAGATCCAAAAAGTTTTGGCGCGGGGAAGTAATTTTGAATTATGTTGAATGTTAACTAACTGCAAAGACGTTTAAACCCGAAAACGGGTGTAAATAAGCCTTTTGAAATTGTTTCATGTCAGAAGCGTATTCAGAGGTTTTTTCAGGGAGGGGGCACCAATTTTCGTCACTTTTTCAAGCGTAGTTTTTTTCGGCAGAGTTAATTCTAAGCAACGTATGTACCAAAAACGATTCTATAGGGGTCGGAGGGCATGCTCCCCCGGAAATTTTTTGAAAATTTACATAGTGATAAGAGCCATTTTAGTTTTTTTTTTAACATCTTTTAGGGAAAGTTTGTCATATTTTTGGCCTCTAACTTTGAGTGCTTCACCAATGATGCATTTTGTTCGCACAGTTTATGCGTGCTTAAGACGACTAAGGCATATTGTTATGAAGAGATTCAAAATTATGAAAAAATTTTATTCATCCAAAACATTGTTGAAAGTGGGGGGATGCTTACGCAGCATACCCCACATCCCCCCTGAATCCGCCCCTGGTTGTATAATAACAAAAGATGGCCTCAAACTTAAGAGATATTGTTATGGGAAGCTACTTAATGTAATTATGTTTGTGAGACAGCTTCCTTTACGCAGCAGGGTTGACCCGCCTGACCTGTTGCTTAATGATCACCAACTGCGTTCATTATTATATGTGATTATGGTGCTTCGTCTTTCTCGCTCGGTTGTTGGCATTCTAATAAACGGATGGCTAGAGTTAGCTGCGTTCTGCTGGAACTAGGAAATACAGAAGCCAAGTAGAGCAAGGCATAAAGAAACAGATATGTTTTAAACCAAAAATACCGAAGGCAGTTAAGAAACTAAATACACCGATTGTTTTAAGGAAGTCAAAGCTTTCTGATGGAACTGGTAAAACGATAATCAAATGTTAGCGATTTAAATCTTTTTGGAGGTACCGTCAAGGGTGGAAACCGAAACATAAACCTAAACCTGAAAACTCGGTTTTAAAGGAAATTTTTGAAACCCAAACTGAAACTAACACCTACTTCGCCAAACTTTTGAAAACCTAAACTTGAACCAAAACTGTATTTTCTTGAAACGTCAAAACCGAAACTGAAACTAAAACCTGTTGAAAATTTTCTAAGGATTTGGACAAAACTGCTCTACTTCGCAAGCAGTGCGACAACTTTATCATGATTTTTTGGAAAGTCTAGATAAAAAAATGATTATTTGTTCAGTGCTTTTAGACCTGAGTAAGGAATTTGACACTGTAGACCAGGGATTTGCAAACTGCGGCCCGCGGGCCAAATGCGGCCCGCATTCAGAAATTATGCGGCCCGCGAAGGGTTACGGTTCTTGAATAGAATGCGGCCCTCGGCCCGTGAATGTTTCTCATGTTTTCTTGAGGTGCTTGATAAAATCAATGTAACAAATAGAGCGTTTTATTTGAACAAAATAAATATGTTAAGAGAATAACGTAAGAGGGAAAATTAAAGCCAAAGTAGGCTAGTTTTCTTCATAGTGAGTGGACGTTCGACTACAAAGATTCAGCTGCCACCATCAGAAGCACATTCAGCTATTATCATCGCTTTGGAGTTTTGTACTGCCTAAAATACACTGCTGGTGATGACAGCTGAATCTATGTCGTCGAAACGTCCGGTCATAATGAAAAAATTCTTTACTTTTTCGTCCTAAACCTAAAGCGTTTGGATTAGAATGAATAAATAACTATTTTTATAAGTAAATGTTAGGTCTATTAATACAGCGATCTTGATTTTCAATACATTATATACTGGTATGATATTTTTCGTTATTGCAATAAATATAACGCTTATGATTTGACGAGTAAAAGTTAAGTGCTTTGCAAGAATGGATGCTTCTCTCTGCGTTGTTACGATAATAAAGAAACAAGTTTTTAAGTCATATATTGTGCGCTTGTGACGTAGTGGACATGCAATAGCGTGTGTTGTACTGGAACATTCCTTGTATTTAAGTTAGAGCAATGAGAGAATGGAATTCAAATTTTATATAAATTTGGAAGTTAACGACTTTTGAGTGTCCAAAAGGGTCACTGCAGAATAACTACCTAGCATCAGATAGCAATTATTGAAGCCGATTACTCAGTTGCTTAACGCACGCTATCGGTGCGGGAGGTGTGGGGTTCGATTTCCAGACCGGTTAAATTGGCGCAGTGTCGCCAGCGACTCGCCACCGTTGCGACGTTTTTTCGGAGCTGTGTTGCCCAGGCGCTAAGCCGCGGAGATGGGCCCCGCCATTCGTTACACGCTTCGGCTTAATACCGCGAATATAATGAAGATTTGATTTTTTTAATGAAGTTAGGATTGCATCAATTGAAGATCATGTCAGCGTTGAATGAATATCTATGCTGGGACAATCCACTCTCGTGGCTTCACAATGGATATCTCTAGAAAAGAAAAACAGTCAGTCCAATTTGGTTCGGTACACTGATTAAAGTTTGATACATTTTCTTAAAAAAAACAACTAGTTACCTGCAAAAATACGGGACAATTTATAGGCAAATTATGTGTTTCTCAATTAGGCTACTTTTTCGGGTTTCTGATCTACCTCACTGGATATAAGCGTGGAGTGATAGGCGGAAAAAACGTACTAAACACGCTATACCAATAATTGCGGTTAATTACAATTAAACCATCACTACAGCCTAGTTTAGCAAAGATATCCTTTATTCATTCTTTGTCCTCTCTGTTACGAACATTTTTTATCTTCATGAATTTTCCTTTCAGCATATTTGTTGATTTTGTCTAATTCGATCAATCTACATGCAAGAGTTTAGCAAATTTAAACCTTAGTTTCAATTAATTCATCGCTCCACAAAGGCAGATTCCGAAAAGTCCAAAGAGACAAGAAATAGAAAAGCAGAAGAAAGAGATGCAAAAATTTAATGAAAGTTGACCTATTTAAACGTGCGGCCCGCACAATGTTGTGCTTATTGCTATTTGGCCGCTATTAAAAAAGCTTGCACACCACTGCTGTAGACCATGACATCTTATTAAAGAAACTACAAATGTAGCCTATGGCTTTCGAGGACTCCCGTTGCAGCATATCCGAAGCTACCTGACTAATAGAATAGACTTCAATATACCTTAATTTGTAAATGGTACAAAGTCCAATTTAAGTAAAGTTAAATCCGGTACTACACTATTTGCTGACGATACGGTACTGACAATGACTAACTCTTGCATAACGACCTTGCAACATAATGTGAATAAGGAACTGATGAAGATTGATGAATGGATGAGATTAAACAAAATGTCACTAAACTACAGCAAAACCAAGTATATGTCGATAACTAATAAAACAGTTTCAAATCCAAATATTTGTAAAATTGCTGTTAGTAAGCATAAAACTGGACGAGTGACACAAATCAAGTATTTAGAAATACCTTTCAATGACAAACTAACCTGGAAATCTCATATTAACGATGTTTATTCTAACCTTTCCTCTAGGTCATGGGTTATACTGAAATTATAAGGCCATATGTTGACCTGCAGACGCTCAAATCTATTCATTTTTCCTTGATATATTCACACTTGCAATACTGCATTTCCTCATGGGGACTAGCACATGCAAATACACTTAATCCTCTCGAAAAAATGCACAAACGCATCATCGGAAATATGACTGACAGCCCTTACCTTGAACCATAGGCGTAGCCAGAAGAGAGGGCAACGGGGGCCATCCCCCCCCCTAATCCATCCTGGACAAATACAAGGATCTGGATAATTATGATAAATACTTGCCATTGCGTGATTGTTTTCTTGCTGGGCTTTAAATAAGTGGGCTTACAAAGGGGAAATACTGTACAACTTTGCTTTTTGCGTTGGCCAGAGTTATGATGGCGCAGCCGCAATGGCCAGCGAACGGTCAGGCGTAACTTCAATATTGTTCAAAACGAACCTCCGTTGGCATATTATTTTCACTGTGCTATGCTGCATTGCTTAAATTTGAGCGCTTCTGCAGCTGTAAAAGTTTCAGCAATACAAAATGCTGAAAACGTTGCACGAAAAGTGGTTAAAATGCTTAAGACCAGTGCGAAGAAAACTGCGCTGTTGAAGTCCTGCGTCAAAGAAGATGCCTCTAGCATAGGTAGCGGAAGCGGGGGGGGCCGGGGAGGGGGCCTGGCCCCCCCACTTTTTTTCAGGGGGGGCCCTGGGGGGGCCCTAATTTACGAGTTTATTTCTACAATATTGCCTCTGCATGAATGTATTTGAAACTCAATAGACCTACCATCGAAATTAAAACCCGGAAAAGAGCTTAAATCCAGCGATGTTTCCTTTGAAAATTTGTTTGTGGGGTGGGGGAACAGAAACTAGAAGCGAAAACTGCGGGTCTGAAGCCCACATAAATTAAACATGTGACATGTGGACAGGCTAAATATGGATTGTAGGCATAGGGCCCGATTTACACATAAGCTAAGCAGGCTGAAACCTAGGGCTTCGGAGAAAATGGGGGCCTCATCACAAACAATGAAGACCTTGTTTTTTTTCTCTTCGCCGATGCTTTCAGTGGAAAACAGAACATCTGGGGACGTGTATACTTTTTTTTTTTGCTCTTCACAATACTGATATTTTCAGTGAAAACAGGACATTTGAAGATGTGAAGACCTTTTTTTGCTCTTCCAATCAGTGTGATCAAATAGCCTAGGGCCTCTCATTGTCTAAATCCGGCCCTAAGGAGCGTATTTAGGGGCGTGGCTATTGTGCCATGCCCCCTACCCTTTTGACTCTGCCTTTTAGTAAACAAGAACAATATACTAATGGTGTCAAGTGACTGAAATATGCCACACCCTTTTGATGGTTTCTCTAGCTTATGGTTAGGAGTGAATCCAAAGCAGTAGGATGAGGGATATGCATTCTTCCAGCAGCCATTTTCAAAAATGTTTTTGATGCATACAATTCTTTTATAATTTCGAACCTCTTCGATAGCTATAAGCCTTACGTCTTAAGAACGCATAACTAAAAATGTGCGAACAAAATGTATCATATTTGGCGAAGCACTTAAAATTAGGGCCAAAAAATTTAAACACAATTTGCGTGAAAATTATTTAAAAAGCTCTAAAATAGCCATTACAGCATGTAAATTTTCAAAATTTTCCCGGGGAGCATGCCCCCGGATCCCCCGAGAGCTTTTCTTGTTTCTTAATCAGCTTCAAATTAGTTTTGTTGAAAAAAAGACGCTGGAAAAAAGTGTAAATTATGCCCTCCTCCTTGTTACAATTTCTCGCTACCCCACGGCCGGCCCTGGTTGTAAGTGAAGAAAATCTGGTCATTGGTTTTGGGTCCGCCCACTTTAGAAATGCTTCCGCCATCGCTGGCCTCTAGTCAAGGAGAAACAAAACGTTATCTTGTTGGCTTATGTGAAACCCGGTTTGTAGAACGCCATGTATCGATGCCGGTGAAGCTACTCAAAATTTGGGGCAAAAAAATTCTATAAAGTTTGCCCGAAAACTGTTCAAAACAGGGCGTCGAACCGAACCGGAACGTAAACCGAAAACCCGTATTAACCGCTTCCTTTCATTGAACCTAAACCAAACCGTAACCTTTAAAATTTATTTATTAGACGTGAACCTAACCCGAACCTGAATTCAAGGTGATAAAAATTCCTAAACCTTAACCGGATTTGAACTGTTAAAATGATTTTTTTCTAACCTAACCACACCAGAGCGCCTTTTTTGGACAGCGCATTGCGCAATCAATTTTGGACTAAAAAAGGATTAATTACGCTGAATCACGTGTGTTCATATATGAAGATTTTTCTAAAAACGATTGTTGCGGTGGCTATGACATAATAGCGGTTAAGGACATCTGAAGTTAATCTGAGGTTGTTTCCGCCGTTGAGGACATCGATTATGAGCTGCAGTAGCATCTTAAAAAGTACAATCAGCCTAATTACCACAAGCATTTTTGAAAAAAATGCGCCTGTAGCTGTGTGCCAGAACATAAGTCGAATTGACGGTTTCAAATTCTTGAACCCAAACCGAATTTGAACCTTTAAATTTTTGCTTCTGCGAACCTGAACCTGATAATTTATACTATTTTTAATTTTAACCGGAACAAAACGTGCGAAATCAAATGACGAAAAACCTGAACCAAAACTAAACCGCTAAAAATAAATTTTACGGAACCTGAACCTAAACCGGAGCAATATTTCAAGCGGTTAGATGCCCTGGTTCAAAATGCACTAAAATGATCATAACAGTTCGTGAATTTTCAAAAAGTTTTCGGTGGGAGCATGCCCCCGGACCCTCTGGAGTCTTTTTGTTCCTCAACTTGCTTTCAATTAATTCTGCCGCAAAGAAAACTACGCTTGGAAAAATGTCGAAATTTGGTGCCCCTTCCTCAAAAAATTTTCTGATTTCGCTTCAGACATGAAACATTTTCAAAATCTTATTTACGCTTTTTTCCACGTCTAGACCTCTACCGTTTTTGTATTTACAGTGGTAAACATTCAACCTAATTCAAAATTGCTTACCCCCACCAAAATTTTCTGAATCCACTCCTGGTTTGAAGTTAGCACGCATAAATCGAAAATGTACGAACAAAATGCATCATATTTGGTGAAGGACTAGGAATGAGGGGCAAAACGTTTGATCAAAACTTGTTCAAAAAGCAGCAAAAAGGCCAATACACCAGGTAAAATTTCAAATTTTTTCCGGTAAAGCATGCCCCCGGACCCCCTAGAGGCGTTTTTTCCTCAATTTGCTTTAAATTTACTCTGCCGGAAAAACATACGCTAATAAAAGATGTCACAATTTGGTGCCCTGGCTAAAAAAACTTTGAATACGCCTTTGACATGAAACGTTGACGCCCTTTTCCTGGTCTAAACGTCTGGCGTCTTTGTATTTTAGTTAACACTCAACCTAATTCAAATCTGCAATTCCCCACCAAAATTTTCTGGATTCGTTCCTGCTGTTGGGTAAGATTTTTTAAACTTTAGCCCCTCCAATTGAAAATCCTGGTTACGCCTATGCCTTGAACATACCATCAGGGGTGTAAAAAGTAGTTCAGAAATCTAGTTAAGAAAAAGTATTGTTATTGATGGCGAAAACTACTTGAAGTAGAGTAGAAAGTAAGGGATGTAAAAAGTAACCTAGTAAAAGTAAAAAGTACCAGCCATTTGAAACTACTTGAGTAAAAAGTAGCGTTTGTAAAACCAAGGCCATAAAGTAGAGTTTTGACAAAAGGTAATTTGCTCACTTCCAAACTTGATGTATATTTTGCCGATGCTTAAGTATATTTAGAATAATTAGCACATTTATTAGACGAAAATAAAAAAGTGAAGTGCGTCATAATCTGGAAAATGCAACCTCATTGTCGACGCCAAACACAAACAACAAAAGACCACTTAATATCACGAAATTATAAAACTTGAAATCAAATCTTCATTATACTCGGGGCAGTGCGCCGGAGCGTGTGTAACGACTAACGAGTGGCGCGGCTCATCTTCGCGGCTTAGCGCCAGGGCAACATAGCTCCGAAGAGGCGTCGCAGCGGAGGCGAGCCGCTGGCGACACTGTGCCAATTTGTCCCGCTCTGATAGCGTGAGCTTAGCAACTGAGCTAACCGGCCCGTTATTATAAAACCTCAAATTATTGACTTTGAATCAGTTAAAAAAAAAAAAACTGAAACTCCCGTTTATCAGCAACTATTCTTGATTAGGCCGTAATGAAGCCTAAAACTATCATATCTCTACTCGACAAGTACCGGTAACAGTAAGGACGCACGGGGGGAGGGGGGTTGGGGGTCAAAATTCCCCATCGACGATTTAAAAAAAATAAAAACCTCTCTTTTTGAAATGATCCGCCTTTTTCATACAGAGTTTGCCAAAATTGCTGTCATGTTTTTCTGAGCAGAAATCTAGTCTGCCCAACTCTTTGCAAGTAAATAATAAAAATTTAAATGATCCCTTCACCATATGTCATGAATTAAATGAACACTTTTGCAACATTGGACATAAATTGGCAGCAGACACTCAAACTACTAGACAACTCAACTCAACAATGTTTTTTGGTCAAACAATATCAAAGTCACTCTGTTTAAATCCTACTGATGAATACGAAATCATGGGCATAATCAACAATCTTAATGCTAACAAATCACCAGGTCATGATGAACTTCCAATACTTTTGATTAAAGAGTCAAAATATGCTATTTGCAGCCATTTAACTAAAACTATAAATAAATGTTTACTGATTGGCCATTATCCTGACATACTAAAAGTTGCGAAAGTAACGCCTATTTTTAAAAGAGGACAAAGAAATGACCTTTACTGATTGGCCATTATCCTGACATACTAAAAATTGCGAAAGTAACGCCTATTTTTAAAAGAGGACAAAGAAATGACCCAAACAACTACAGGCCAATCTCCGTGTTATCACCTTTCAACAAAATTTTTGAACTAGTAATTAAAAATCGCTTGTTAAAATTTTGGGAAAAGTGTAACATATTTTCTCCAACCCAGTTTGGATTTAGAAAGGGGTATTCCACTACTTTAGCAATCACCCGGTTATATGATCATTTACTTCACGAACAAGACTCTGGAAAAACACTATGCGCAATATTTCTTGACCTGGCTAAGGCCTTTGATACGGTTGCTCATGATATTTTACTTTCTAAATTAGAACATTACGGTATTAGAGGATTGCCACTACAATTATTTCAATCATATCTTACGAACAGAATGCAGTTTGTGCGAGGGGAAAATTGCTGTTCCAGCAAGTTATGCATCGATATAGGTGTACCACAGGGCAGTGTCTTAGGACCAATCTTATGTTTAGCCTATATTAATGATATTAATATGTGCTCAAACTTCCACAGTACTCTATATGCAGACGATAGTGTGTTAACGACGGGCCGATGGCCAATCATGATATCAAAAAGCTTGAACATTCTGTTAATGCAGAATTCCTCAGAATTAGTGACTGGTTAAAAAACAACAGATTATCATTAAACAGTTGCAAAAACAGTTACATTTTATTCAATAAAAAAGCTCACAAAAAACCCTTTACTATTTACCTTTGATGGTAAAACATTAGCGCAAGTTGACAGCGTGAGATATTTAGGTGTAATCCTAGACAATAAGTTAGATTGGAACAAACATATATCTTATTTAACAGGCAAATTGTCTTCCTCTGCTGGGATACTAAGCAAATTAAAACACTTCATTCCTCTGAAATCACTTGTGATGGTTTACTATAGTATAGTTCAGAGCTATCTGCAATATGCAGTGACCAGCTGGGGTAACGCAGCTTGGAAATGCTTAAAGAAATTGCAGGTAAAGCAAAACGACGTAAGAAGAATTATAACTGACAAACCACGTCTCAAAACTAAATTAATTCCACTGTATGATCAACTAAACTTGCTTCAAATCAAAAATATTTATAAACTTGAAGTTAGTATATTTATGTATAAATTTCACTGTGAAAAACTTCCATACTACTTTCAAAACTACTTTTGTAAATCTCTTATTGTACATTCTCACTATACTCGCTCTTCTAGTAACTCATATTTCTAGCCAAAATCAAATCTCCAAATGACAGAATCATCTTTAAAAATAACTGGACCCAAAGTATGGAACTCATTACCGCCGACAATACAAAATAATCTTAAGAAAAGTCTAAATTTATTAAGAAACTCCCTTAAAGCATTTCTATTAGATCAACAGAATAAATAACTAAATCTTTAGCAAAACAACAAATGTGAGAGATCTTTCTGCACAAATGATCGAAAATTATACTAGTGTGTACCAGCTCATCAGCTGACATATGCTACTTTATTAACAAAACTTTTTTCCAAGTTAAACACATAAACATCAAAGTTAGAAATACAATGAGATTGATTACTATAACACCACTGTCACGAATTTTATTACTAATGAACATGTCCGTGTATTATGCATTACAGTATGAACAAGTGTCTATCATGATGTTAATATTTGTGTACTGTACAATGACTTCTAAGCTTTTACACAACGTACTATATAGACATATATTACTACTAGTAGGCAATGTTTTACGTAATTTGTTTATTGTCAATTGCAAAATATGATCAGTAAGGCTGCTGACTCGAATGTTCAGTGGCACATTATTAACATTCTATGGTTTAGCAACCAAAATAAACACGAGCGGACGTAACCACGATGACCGCTGATGGGTTTATACCAGCACATGGTCCTTCATACCGCTCGTTGGACTGCTTGTGATGGCTGCTGATGTGTTGCGATTTTTGCATTGTTACGTTGAACTTTTTTTGTTTAGAACTTTGCATGTATTGACAACAAATACGCCGCATTATTTGCATGTCCAGTGAACAATAAATGAATGAATGAATGAGCCATCCAACTTGCTTATTAATCTCGAGAAACTTTCATTGTGATGCAATAATTTCGGTAACCAAACTTTTCTGGTGGGTTGCGCTTGAACCAACTATTTGCCAAATCCTGAATGCGTCACTATCCTGAATGCGTCACTAACACAAAATGCAAGCCAGAACAAACTCAATGGGTATTGTTAAAGCTGGAGTCGTGTTGTGACGTCATGAAGCGATTGCTTTCAACTGCTTTCACGACTGGACAACTCAACGTTCTAGCGCAGGAGGTATTCTTGGAAGAGAATGGTTGCAACGTAGGCGGATGTTCCGCTTGCTATGTTATAACTTTGAGTTAAGCAAAGCAGCCAGTTGGGGTTAACCAAAGACATCGCTATCAGCTCGGGAGGTTTTGGATTCCATTTCTGGGCCGGTACCGGTCGTTAGCTTAGTGGCCAAGCGCACAGACTATCGGTGCCGAAGGTCTGGGGCTTGATTCGCGGGCAAATCAAATCGGCACGGTGTCGCCAACAGCTCGCCAATGCTGCGACGTTTCTGTGTTCCTCAGTTGCTATGTCGCGGAGATGACCCCTACTGGCGTATGCAAGGGAGGGGGCCGGGAGTCAGTGTCGTAACAAGGGGGGGGGCAGCCGCCCCGCGCGCAGACCCGGGGGGGCGCCCATGGCTTCTTTTCCATTTTTTTTTACTAAAATATATGGATGGACCATACAGGCGCACGCAGGGGGAGTCACGGTGTTGTAGATACCGATACGTGTTGTTAAAATTTCAGACACCGGTGAGTCCTTTTTCAACAAAAAAACTTCGCTAAAATGAGTGTTTTTCTTGTAAAAACTCTAAAAATCCGTTGAAGGCTGGGGGCACAGCCCCCAGACCCCCTTAACCTCCGGCGGCTGGGGGCTTCGCCCCCAGACCCTCGCTCGCTTGTGGCCTCCCTTTGCCAAATCCTGAATGCGTCACTGATCTCTCCACTCTTCTTGGTTTCTTGCTATGTTAATCTTTCTCCTTCGTTGTTCTTTTCCACACCGCGATTCATTAGCAACTCGAATGAAACACCAAATTTAACTGTCATTTTTATAATTTGCGCAAAATTTGGAGTGAAAGCAGGGGCGCAGAATTCCTTTTTGCTCCCGGGCGCAGGGTACCCTAGTTACGCCACCAAGGCCGTTGAGAGCCAAGCCCGGGCCCGGTACCAAAATTAAATGCGGACCCCCTTCAAAGTGACATGAAGAATGGTCCCCCAAAATGATAAAAGAGATGATTTGCAAGAAGAGGCACATTGCTATATCGAAATCGATTAACAATCAAAAAATGGCCAGTAAAACTCTTGACCAGGTGGTGCTTACTGTTTATAGCTACCCTAGTTAAAATATAGGCCTACCATTTAGCTACTGGTAACTCTCAGCACAGCAATATATTATACCCTTTAGTGACCACTGTTGATCTGCAAAAACATCGGACTGTGACTAGAAGCGTCGTGTAACCAAAAAATTTGGAGGGGCTCGACTAACACCTCAAACAGATATACTGATCGGCATCGCAACCTTTGTAAAAGCCGTATTAAGCCTTGAATAACATCACGAAAAAAAGACAAGCCAGGAAAAGATACCAAAATGTGCCGTGATACCCAAAATTTTTGGATAAGAAATCAAAATTTGTTTTGATGCCCCTGCTCGCTTCTTAATTATAGACATTATACTTAATCAGTAGGGCCCCCACGATTTAGCAAAGGGAGCATAGTTTGGGTTTTGGGGGCGAAGGCCGAATTTTTACGGTTTTCACATAGAAAACACTCGTTTTAGCACACTTTCTTATCGAAAAAGGACATGCCGGTCCCTGCAGTGAGTGCAGTCATTATTATAGTGTTATACTATCCTATGTTTAAAAGCAGAAGCTTAGCAAAAATAAATGAAAGGAGGCTGCAACCATTATTAGTTTTGGCGCATTTGATGAAATATGACGTGTAGCTGTGTTCTATAATCTTCAACGAACCATGCAAATTGTTTTCTAAATTCTAACTACATATCAAGAAACTAACTTTACTCCTGAATTGGAGCGATTGATTGAAGTAAAAATTAATAACCAAAAAATGGAATTTGTAACATGAGAAAAGGGGGGCAGTTAGAATGAAAATAAAATGGCTAGGGTTAAATTTTTCATTTTTTTAATTTTCAATTTTTTAAACTATAAAAAAAAACAAATCTCAGAAAATTTGGGGCCCTGTGCCGCAATGGCACGTCGCCTCTGACTATAACTGATCAAATCATAATGGTACCGGTATTGAGTTAATTATTCTAATTAAGAGTAAATAAGCGTTTTGCATAATTTCATAAAAATTGTTTCCTCTCCGAGGCCTTTTTTTTGAACCCCATTCTGATATCGATATGACCAGTAGCGTACGCAGGGGGGGCTCCTATGCGTGTGCCCCCCTCAGGCCTTCTTCGATGATTAAAACAAGTTAGAACGTGTAGTTAATGATTAGGCCTATGTTAAGATAGCAGTAACACATCTAAAAACAATAGCAGCGATACTCCAGTATGCCATTCCGCATTATAGAGTCGGAACACGTATAAGATTTTTTTTGGTAGGTAGGCTTTTTTAGCTGTGGCGCTGACTGGGGAAAGGGGTAGCCTAGTACCCTAGCTGTGAGTGAGTGGTATTACCGGTAAGTGGTGGCGAGGGGTGACTTTGCCTGCGCTTCAACCAGTCAAGAATTGTCCTTTCAAACTTCTTACGAATTTTTTTACGCGCGACATTTTCAAAATTTCGGGCCCCTCAAAAATTCCGGGCCCGGTACCAAAGGTATCCCGTGGACTCCCCTCTCAACGGCCCTGTACACCACTGCCGGGAGTCGCCCCCCCTTGACAATTGCAGAAAAAATTAATTCTTACGTAATTTTGAAACCAACCGACTTTTCTTCGTGCAGAGCTTGCCGAAATTGCTCTCATGTTTTTTCTGTTCGGTTCAACTCTCTAATTCAATCTCGCGAAACTTTTATTACGATGCGATATGCAACAATACTGGTAGTCCCACTTTTCTGATGTGTTTTGCTTGAACTGCATGTTTGTCATAGATGCTGCTGCTGTGAAGCAGTTGGTAAGTAGGAGTTTCCTTAAATACGGTGTCTCTGCAGTAGCTATGGCTGCACACAATTTTTTTTCTTAAATCAAATCAAATCTTCACTGTACTCCTTTCATTAAACTCGCTGCAGTACCGAAGCATGGAAGCGAGTGGCGGGGTCCGACCCCGCGTCTTGGCGCTTGGGCAACACAGGTCCAAAAAAACGTCGCAGCGGTGGCGAGCCGTTGGCTACACTGTGTCTGATTTGACCGGCCTGGGAATTGAACCCCAAATCTTCCGCATCGATAGCGACATCTGCAACACTACGCTAAAACCGTCCAGTTTGATTAAAAATTATTATAAACGTTAAAAATCTAAATTGACATTGCCAGTGACGTCACATCGTGATGACGTAGTATTTTACGTCATCACAATGTGACGTCACTGACCCCCCTCATTGAAAAGTCCTGCGTACGCCACTGACCAGTAACGTATTGATTACTAGTTGACCTATTTTAACGCAGTCATCCACTGTAACTGTTTTGCTTTTGTTTAATTGTGTTAAAGTATCTTTCAGAATGTATGACAACGCTTCCACATTATGTAACAGGTGGTGGTAGACTTAAGATCGCATAGTCATTTTCGCCATCTCCTGATGCTGTATTTTTGGTGTCATTTTAAATATCGTGATTGCTTCTTTTCAGCATGAATAAACGTATTGATTGATTGATTGACAGCAAAACTCTCTCCAGAGCTCAAGTGGTAAAAACACTTATGGGGCAATGGTGCAACTTTTCACGCAGACGTATGGAGGGATGGTCAGTATACTTGTAAGGGAATGGTTTACGCTAGAATGTTTTATGTAGGAATGGTGTTGCTTTCCGGGGGGATGCCATCCCCCTCAACTCCAGTACGGACTATCTCCGACAAGGTCCACTTGTTGCTCTGTAGCGACAACGAACGGCGACGTAAATTGACGTTGCACACGGGCAAACTGTTCAAGTTCGGAGCGACGTTAGCAATGATCTTGGCATTATTAACGGGTGTAATCCAAATCCGATTGCTGATAGTGATGATCATAAATCCCAGAGCATAGGTACATGCTCTTTACACGAACTAATGTCCCGATACTCTGGAGGAAATGAATCACCAGAAGATTGATCAGTAGTCAAACATGTCAACGCACCACGCAAGAAACCGTAAACATTTTTCAATAAAGCTTTACGATAAAACCAGTCAGCGACTTGGTTGGAACAGTTGTCGCTAAAACTTAACGTTTGGGGATTCCACTACCGAAAAACGATGCTTTGACCTACAGGGAAAGTAGACACTTTACCCAAACCTATTTACCTTTTGAAGTTTATTGCTTTCTGTAACTAAATAATTCTATAAAATGTAGCCGCCACATTTTCTAAATTTTAAAAGATTTAAGTGTATTACTTCAAAAGTTAAAGTTCTTTCCACTTGAATTATTTAAATGACTGACTAGCATTTTTTTCTCATTTTTGCATCTCCTCAAATTCTTTCAATGCTACCAGATCCTGAATGTGTTCCATCCCAAACGCATACCGACAAAACGCCGCGCGATGAATCTGACCAAGCACCTAATAAGTTTGGTGCTATTATAACATCGAAAATATTCACAAACATCATTCACAGATAAATTGCATTAACATTGCTTCACTTTTGATAACAATAGCTTGACAAAAACATTTAAAAACGATAAACTTAAAAATTCTAAAAAATTTCAAATCACCAAAATCAAAAGTTTTTGCCGCAGCATGGATATATTTTCCAGGCTTTCTGAACTGGAACCACGCTAAAGCTCTTTGAGAATGAGCGGCTTGTTTTTGCAAAATTTTGTAGTTTGACACCAGTACGAAGAAGTTAATGATACGTCATACTTAACTTTTACGTAACTTGCCGTTCTTACGTAATTTGAACTGGGAGGCCACAAGGTGGTGCAAAAGTACGGATACAGCGCTGTTTTATGTCACCCTTTGGTTGTCTAAAGAAGGGGCAAATTTGGGGTAAAGGTAGATTTAGCAACTCACGTTTGTAATTCAAGTTTGAAGCATGGGACTCAGCTTAAAATTAAGCTGATTACGGTGACAGAGTCCCATCATTGCTCCAACAAAGCAGAAGCAGCAACAGTTATTTAATATAAAATTTGCAGTCTTCAAAAAAAGAAGTTAAATTACAAAAATAACATCCAGTAGATTGATTATACGTGCAATAAATCAAAAGTACTTTCAAATTCACTAAATTTAAACCCTTACAAATTAATTATCTGCGCTTAGTGCGTTCTCCGGAATAAACTCACCTTCTAAAAATCCCTCTTGTGATTTTAGATCAAACGGATTCTATTGTTTATTAGGAAGCTAAGAGAGCACATTAGGTAAGCAAAGAAAGAGGACTATAGTCATAAATTCTTAATAAGAGTGCTTTTTGTCTTATGATTATACGATCAAGGATTAAGCAGTGTTTTCAGTTCAGTAGCTAGTTTTCAAGACCAAATATTCAAGCTTAACAGCACCAACACCAGGAACGAATGCAGGTGGGGGGAGGAGCATTGTGCCATGCTCCTCTCTTTTTGACTTTGTTTTCACGTAAAAAAGAACTAATTAGCCTAATGTTGTTAAGTGACTGATATATGCCGGATTCTTTTCATGGCTTTTACAACCAATTTTTTCACATGCAGGATTCACTACTGCATTGCCGATAAAATACACAGTGAATTATAAATACGGTTATGTTGGCTGATTCAAAAATTATGTAATTGTAACCTACTGCTTGGTTAACAATCTGACACCGAAGCAGGTGCTATAAGCAAATACAAAGCAAAGCTTACTCCAGATGAGGAAACAATAGCAGTCTTTTAAAATTAATAACAGTGAAAGTTCTTCGAGTAAAAACCCAATTTTTTTTATACGATTTTTGGTGCCATCTGTTCAAAGGGTTTTGAACTGAATTGCTTTAAACATTTCATCGATCCAATTTGATCTGCTCGTGATCTACCATGCATCTGTTTTACTATATCAAAGTTTGTAGTTTTCATTAGACGTTGATTGACCGAAATTTGTAAATATTGCCGTGAATAAGCGATTTGAAAGCTTACGTATTAAAAATCAATTTTGGGTCAATTTGAAAATCATTTCAAGCCCGAGACATTACTTGTACAATAAGTGACTCTTCAACACCAAATTTGCAAAAACTCAATAAAAAACAAATTTAAAAATAAATCAAACAGTTGTAACATAGAACACAATAAGTAAAAAAAAACATGACCATATTTTTAGTCGTACCGGTACCGCAACCTACTGCATTCTCATCTTCCTGTATTTTGGGGGGTTTTTCTGTTAGGCCGAAGCTGTCGAAGGCTGTCTTAACTCAAAACAGAGAAAAAAAATTAAATAAATTTAATCAGCATTTTTTTACATATACACAGCTCGCTGAAAAATTGAAGCTTTTGCCCAACTTCATAAAACATAAAATCAGAGGATA
This sequence comes from Trididemnum miniatum, assembly GCA_964006365.1. Taxonomy (NCBI): domain Eukaryota; kingdom Metazoa; phylum Chordata; class Ascidiacea; order Aplousobranchia; family Didemnidae; genus Trididemnum; species Trididemnum miniatum. Next base: position 20,308,692 of record OZ023240.1, read on the forward strand.
GTCTAATTAGAAATTGATTAGTTGCGTCATGTTACGCTTGGTTAAGTTCATTCTTACATAACTAAAGAAATTAAAGGCAAACGCCCGATAATCAAAATATAATCACGCGTGAAAATAATTAGACTGACGACTCAATTTCAAAATATATGTTTGATAAAGCAAGTAACTTTTAATTTCTTCCAAACAACTATAAAAAGCGTTATTGCTTTTTCAATAACTTATTTAGTCCATTTTCCTTTAATATTATTTATCACTAGAGGTCAGCAGAGCTAACTCGTATTCACGTTGGCACCGGCGTGGTATTCCAATATCTTGCTAAGAATAAGCCTTTAGAATTATTTTATTACTCGAACTCTCTTTCGTACCATGCACTTGGTCAAATACTGCTCGCTATCCGTATTCTGCCGTTAAGTTACTTTCTTTTTGGAATGTGTTTGTACTTTTTAAGCAGTCATTTCGACCAGTGACGTCATCGTAAACATTACATAACTTTGTTACACAACTCCAAAATTGTTTTTCGTGACGAGCAGCAGGTTACTTAACCGAATTATCGCTAGACGTCTAACAAATCGCTTTCTCATGATAGGACGATAACTACGCAACTAAACACAAATATAATTAATGCGTAGAATATTCCAGTAACAGTTTTTGAAAATTTTGCGAATTGACTGTAAAAAGAAATTATTAAGCTATCTTTAAGCAAAAACAAAAATAGGTTGGCTTCATGATAACTCAAATACTCAACCATTTTCTGCTGCGGTATGATAAGGCCTATACCACAAGAGGATGAAAGTTCTTAATGAAAACTTTCAGCGACCTTTTGACCAAATTTTTAAATAACGAGGGAATAATCTGATGGATATGGCTTAGGTTTAAGGTCATTCAACAAAGTTTGATACCAATTTAGGGTTTTAAATTCAACTCCAATAAGTTTTCTTGCAGTAGGCTTATCCTTCAATTATTTTTAGGGAGGGTTGGCATGCTGTAGCCTGTAGGCCAGGGGTGGGCAATTATTTCACACGAAGGACCAAATTTGGAAAAACTGTTAAAGCCGTGGGCCCCTCACTGATTGGAAAACAAGGTGAAGACCTTTTTTTTGGAGATCACGGTCCACGTACAAATGTGATCTCCAAAATAAGAGGTTTTCACCTCGTTTTTTATTCCAATTTTGCACCGTTGAGGCTTATTTTTTGAAAATCACTGCCATCCATGATCTTTAAAGGAAAAAAAAGGTCTTCCGCTAAATTCACGGTGAGAATTTAAGTTTGTGTAAGTGCCAGCGGGCCAGAATAAAAGGACCGGCGGGCCGGACTTGGCCCGCGGGCCGTAGTGTGCCCATGTCTGCTGTAGACTGTAGTTAAAACCTAACCAAACGTAAAAAATTGCTCTCGGCCTATTGTCGCCCTGAACAAATGTCATTACTCCCAACAGCACTGATAAAACCGAGAAGATCGAAAAAGTGTTCACAGTCAGTAATACTATGGACTATGCAGTGGCGTCATTCAAATGCAAGAAAGGCTCTCTCAGAATTGTTACAAAAACATGTCGATTCTATATGTAAAAACAGTAAAGCAAAGGTCTTTTCTGTGGGGTGAAGACCGGTGCGGGCGAGCGTTGATGCAAACCGCCTGAATATGGCACCACTGGTCTCATATTTTCGATTCATCTTACAGTATGTGGCAAATGGCAATCACGAATCAGGTGCCAATCTATAGTCAGAGATGGACATTTATCGCGATAATTCATCGGCAATAGTTATCGGCGATAATTTATTACCGATTATCGTTATCGCTCAAAATAATTTTGATTTATCGATTACCGATATCGCTTTTGTTATGTATTTTGCTATTGCCGATAAATTATCGTGATAAACGAGTTTTTATGCACGCAGTGTTTAAACTACAAAGTTAGTGAGTTGGCGCTATCGAAAAAACACACGGTGTCCATTAAGACTTGTTGTAATTTTAAAAAATGTCTCTTTGTTTTGTTTAATTGCACGGCAGAGTTCGTGAACTGCTTTCTTTTCTTGAAAAATCTAGAAAAAACATTTTTGCAATTCGACTTACAAAAAAAACTTTGTCAAACACATTGAAAATTTACCGCAACATTTATCGGAAAAATTTGTCGGCGATAATTTATCGATTACCGATATCAACAAAATTTGATACCAATTTAGGGTTTTAAATTCGACTCCAATAAGTTTTCTTGCAATCGGCTTATACTTCGATGATTTTCGATTATTTTCCGCGGGAGCATGCCCGCAGACCCCCCTAGAGTCGTTTTTGGGACTTCAGTTGCTTAAAATTAACTCTTCCAGAAAAAACTTGCGCTTAAAAAAGTGACAAAAATTGGTGCCCGCTCCTTGAAAAAATTCTGAATACGCCCCTGACATGAACACATTTTCAAAGGGCTTATTTACGCCCGTTTCCGGGTCTAAACGTCTTTATATTTAGTTAACATGCAACCTAATTCAAAATTACACCTCCCACCAAAACTTTCTGGATCCGATCCTGTATAAAACGCATGGTCAAATGCAGGAGCGTATGTAGGGGGGGGGGAGCATTGGGCCATGCCCCCTCCCTGCTTTTGAATCTACCTTTTAGTAAACAAGAACAAAATTAATGGTGCCAAGTGACCGAAATATGCCAGACTCTTTTGATGGTTTTTGTCTAGGACTAGCTTATGGCCAGGGGCGGATCCAGGGGAGTAGGTTGAGGGGTATGCATCCTCCTCCAGCCATTTTCAAAAATGTCTTTGATGTATAGGCCTACAATTTTTCCATGATTTTGAACCACTTGGATAGCGATAATCCTTACGCCTTAAGCACGCATAATCGAAAATGTGCGAAGAGCATGCATCACATTTGGTGAAACACTTTGAATTAAGGTCAAAAATTTTAAACAAAGTTTACTGAAAAATTATTCAAAAAGCACTAAAATAGCCATTACAGCATGTAAATTTTCAAAAATTTTCCGGGGGAGCATGCCCCCGAACCCCCCTAGAGCCTTTCAGGTTTCTCAATCAGCTTCAAATTAGTTCTGCCGAAGAAAAAATACGCTTAAAATTTGTGGAAATCATGCCCCTACCCTTTTAAATTTCTCGCTACGCCACTGGTCAAATGTGACGTCATTCTCAAAAACCCTCCCATTGCAAAATCCTGGCTACGCTAGTGGTTAAATCTGATAAGTCATGTACGGTATACTGCGTATTTGAAATTGCAGTGAATCATCCATTGTGATTTTGTATTTTAATGCTGTTCAAGCTGACTAATAAAACAATATTGTATTGTATTGTTTTGAAGCTTTGAAATGCCAAACTTTTGTTTTGCGTAAAAAAATGCTTGGCATGTCAAACAGATAGCTAGAAAGTTTACATCTTAACTTTATTATTGGATTGGGATTGAAATTTCCACATTAGGATCCTATGAATCGTATTTAGCATGCGAATCTATAGTTTTTGTATGCAGTTCTATTATGATAAGCTGAAATCTCAAGCTAGGCTTCCGTTGTAGGCCTATAGGCTCTGATTGACCCTTGAGCCTTGTCGTAGTCTGACTCCTAAAGGTGTAGATTTGTAACATCACAAAAACTTAGCTGCTGTGTGAACAGTGTGACACATTATAAACATGGGCGTCCGCTGGCGGGGGCAAGGGGGGGCACTGGCACTTGCCCCCTCCCTCCTAAGAAATGAAAAATCAATAGCCTAGCGGTAAAAAATAAGAAGTTCAATATGAATGATTAAGCGAATGATTAGGATTAGAAAAACAATTTTTGGGCGTTCGCAAGGAAGGGGCAAGGGGGGGGGCTTTTGCCTTGAAAAATCAAAAAATCAGTATAGCGATAAATAATTAAAGAAAATTAAGACAAAACGATGAAACCAATGATAGTAGATTGGTTTCTTCATTTTTTTCCTGTCACGAGAAAGCGACGGAGGCGCTATGCATAGGACGAATCCAGACTCGCTTCGGAGTTGCCCTTGTGTTCGAATTTTCCGCTTGAGCTTTTGCTTCTGACTTCTTCAATTTATTGCAAGTTAGATTCCACCAAGTAGAGATGATTGCCGTGAATCATCTTATCCAAGGACGCAACAACGAGGCTTTGGTGAGAGTTAAACCATCAACCTTGCGATCATGGCCGTCGTAAAAACGACGCTCCGAACCACTCGGCCACGCTGTCGACGATGATAGTAGAAAAACTAGATACCGGTAGGCTGCTAGAAACCTACACACACTGGCTTTCTCGCGCTACAGCAGAAACGTATACCGGTACCGGTACTGACGTACAGTATCCAATAAAAAATACTGTTCATTGCGTTCAAGCATTTAGAAACATGCTCAATAGACTTAAGCTCAGAGACAGCGGCAGAGTTGTCGACTTGGGGCCAAGCGTTTATCAGGGAGGGCCAAAGTTTGAAATTAAGCACAAAAGCCGCTGTCTTCAAAGGAGTAAGCTTGTTAATAGGGGGAGCAAGCATGTCGATTGGGAAGGAGGCAGGTTCCCCTAGCTCCCCTTGGCGCCGACCCTGCTTAGGCTACTCCTATTTTTTCGTCAAAGCCTGTTTGGTCTCTTGATAAGTCATATTTATTTTATCTCCTTTCGAGAGAAGTCGAGAAACTGACTGACGCGCTCAGGGGTGCCGTAACGTCATAAAGGCAAGGGGAGCAGCTTTTTTAAAAAGCACTTTTAATACCAACGCAGTGGAGTAGCGAAAAATTTCAGGGGGGGGCATAATTTCTACATTTTTTCAAGCGTATTTTTTTCCGCAGAACTAATTAATTTAAAGCTGATTTAGAAACACGAAAGGCTTAATAGGGGCTGCGGGGGCATGCTATCCCGGAAAAATTTTTGAAAATTTACATGCTGTAATGTAATGGCTACCGGTATTTCAGCGCTTTTTGTATAAATTTCAGGCAAATTTTGTTTAAATTTTTTGACCTTAATTCTGAGTGCTTCGCCAAATGTGTTGCATTATTTTGTTCGTACATTTTCGATTAGCCTATGCGTGCTTGAGGCGTAAGGCTTATTTGTGCGCTTGATAGCCTTGAGGCGTAAGGCATTGTCTCGAGCCATTTTGCTGATGTACAATTACAATTAAGTAAGCTACAATTAACGGACAAATTAGCCTATAGCCTATCAGACGAGAATGTGGATTCTTTGATTTCGCTGTTCTTTACTTTTACGTTACAGACTTTACAGTTACACCATGGTAACACCTTCACAGGACACAGCTGCTGCTCGCCGCTGGAAACAGCGGGTGGGAAGCGACGATAACATGACGTAATAAAAACTTGGTATCGTTAAAAGCACAAAAAGTTACATACGTTTCTATAATATAAGCCTACTAAATTTGACGTAGGCAACATCACAAAACTAAAAACCCACCCATCGGGTTTACTTGCGTTATTTTTTTCACAACTCAAAGTACAAGTTACCAAAAAAATGACGCGAGTCCTAGTACAAATCCAAGGTAAACATTACGAGTCCTCAAAACTGAAATCGAGTTCCAGTAGCCTACCAAAGCTGGAATAACTGCAGAAAATGGAAGCGAAACTACTGATACCTTCGCTATACTTCAGAGCAGACGTTTCACTTCGTTACTATCCCCATGGAATTTAAGGGTAGTACCGGTATACTTCCCCCTAGTCAAAAGGGCAAGAGGACAGCTCTCCCCCCTCCGTTTCCGGCACCCCTGGATGCGTATGCGATGATATTATAGCATTACTATTGGCATACAAATGCTTTGCTATCATTTGTGGTAGATGATGCCATTGAACCTTGTCAGCGACATGGCCTAGCGGTACCGGGCGCAGGTGACAGATCCTACGTGACGGGTTCGATTCGCGGCTGGAGCCGATCGCATTTGACATATTTAACGGGTGGCTGCTGACTCGAAGAGCGCAAGCTCACTTCGCAGTCTCCCTCAATTACAGTTGAATTTTCAGTTCAATATAATTTGAACTACATATGGCTCATCTAAGAAATATATGTAGTATTTTGCCTTCCTCCCCCTGGAATTTTTTGTGCGGACGCCCATGATTATGAAAAGAACTCAACGCAAGCGATAGAAATAAATCCAACATTTTTTGTCTTTGTCATTTTATTAAACAATATTTTTCATGTTTCATGAGAATTTTGGCCTGGTAATACAGTATAAAGATAATGGCCTTGGCGACTGGAGCAAAACAAACCTCTACAATATCTGGCAACACTGATTCGTAAAACATCAAACAAAAAACTCTGTAATTCTGTTTGCCAACTGTCATTGACAATATGTCAATCAAGCGGCCAATTGACGAGTTGAAGTAGATCTGTAATGATAGACGTTCGAATCGATTTGTTTTGGTCGTCCACATGGCCAACAACGATTCAGCAGGTGTATTAAAAAGTTAGGATTGAAGTTTAGTTAGAACCAAAAAGTTAGGATCGAAGTTACGCCTAAGTGCAAATTGAAAATTGCTTCCAGTTTGACAGGAATTATTCTCAGTTCTGCTTCTCCAGGTTCTCTTTTCTTGCAACCACAGTCTGATAACGCTACTCTACTGGTCTGTGAAACAATGGACTACTGGTACTGTGGTAAGAGTGATACTCATAATCTGTAATAGAATAGGTGTAGCTCATCACTGCTCTGCGATCAGCACTGTCTGACTGTGGTCAGGTGGGATCGGTAGTCTAGCCAGGTATTGCCAGTGCATGTAAAGTATGTCTATTCATAGATAGTCAACAAACTGTGCAGGTAAAAAAGCATTGCTCAAACACTCTAATGCAGTTGCCGGTACTGCTAGTCTAGTAGACTACCGGCATGGTACCGGTATATATTGAAAACTCCAACCTCTCAACTTGTAATGTCTAGTATCAGCCTCCACGCTTTTGGTGTATGCCAACTGGCCAACCTTAATCTAACTTATGACCTTAATCTAATTCATATCCTGACCCTAACCAAAGCTAACCCTGACTAAATTTAACCCTAGTTTAACCGAACCTAATATTAACCAAACCTAACCCCAACTGCACCAGTGATTTATAATTGGTAGCATCTGCTGTCTATTTTGCTGTTACCAGTATTATTTTACTGGCAGTAGATCCTGATTGGCTAATTTACTCAAAACCAGTCCTGCATATAGAGGCAAGCTAATCAGGATCTTGCCGTTATTGGCAAAATAGACACTGCCTTTATAATTTACACATAATAATCGTTTTGCAGTTAGATATACTGTATGTATCGCTACATACATTGCATTAGGGGTTTGGTTGCTTAATAAATTGTTTTGTGACTTCAAAAATAGTGAAATGTTGCCAGCAATTTGGAAATGTAGCAGGTCTCTACATGGCAAAAGTTTTACATCCACTGTTATATTGAGGCAATGGAATAGTGTTGACTCACATTCTCCGAAGACGGGCATTTTATTGTTAAATATGGGTGGCCCAGAAAAAGTTGAAGGTGTTTATGACTTTCTTTTGAATTTGTTTTCTGATCCTGATTTGATTCCCTTACCAGCTCGCTCCAGATTAGCTCCATTTATTGCAAAAAGAAGAACACCGAAAATTGAAAAGCAGTATTCAGAAATAGGTGGGGGTTCTCCTATAAAAAAATGGACTGATCTGCAAGGTCAAGAAATGTCAAAAATACTGGATGAAATCAGCCCTGAAACTGCTCCTCACAAGCATTATATTGGCTTTCGCTATGTTCCTACTTTAACAGAAGATGCATTAGATTTGATGAAAGCTGATGGAGTCCAAAGAGCTGTTGCATTTACCCAATATCCACAGTACAGTTGTTCAACCACTGGTAGCAGCTTGAATGCTATTCTTCGTCACTACAAGAAGAATCCTAATGATGCTAACTTGATGAATTGGAGTGTAATAGACAGATGGCCCACGCATCCTGGATTAATTGATGCTTTTGCCGATAGAATTTTAGATGGTTTAAAAAAATTTCCAGAAGAAAAACAAAAAGAAGTAGTTATATTATTTTCAGCTCATTCATTACCCATGTCTGTGGTCAATCGAGGAGATACATACCCTGCAGAAGTTGGAGCTACTGTCAATAGAGTGATGGAAAAACTTGGATACTGTAATCCATATCGTTTGGTGTGGCAATCAAAAGTTGGTCCAATGCCCTGGTTGGGGGCCCAGACAGATGATTCAATAACTGGTTTAAGCAAAAAAGGTTTTCGAAATATTTTGTTAGTTCCAATTGCGTTTACTAGTGACCACATAGAGACGCTTTATGAACTGGATATCGAGTACATTGATGAGCTTGGTAAGGAAGCTGGTGTTGAAAACATTCATAGGGCTGAATCTTTGAATGATAGTCCTATATTCATCCGAGCAATGGCAGACGTGGTAAAATCACATCTAAGCAGCGGAGATGTTTCAACCAAGCAACTCACTTTACGTTGCCCAATGTGCACGAATCAGGTCTGTGGCCACATGAGAAACTTCTTCATAAACAAAGTTGTGTAATGTTAAAATGAACTTATTACCAAATGTTGTGTACTCAGATTCAAAATGGTTTATTGATATGTAGCAATAGATTAATTATCTGCGTTACCTTGAATATGTTGCATCTGGTTAAAGTTGCTAAGAAATTGCTATTATTTAACTGGAAGCACTGCCTTGCAAATGATGTTAGCCTGAAATGTTATTATAGCCTGTAAATAGAGATGTCCATTTCAGAATAATTATGTATTCTAGAATAATTCCGAATATTTTTTTTCGAATCCATAACCGAATCCTGAATGTATAAAATGGCTGTTAGTACGGTACTATTTCGGTATCAGTTCAGCACTCAACCGCTCGACTACTGCAAAAAAATCAACGATTTGTTTCATTTTTAATGAATTTATAGCCAGCAAAACGATTACAGCACTGGAAATCATAAGCATATATACACGCAGTGACGTCGTCATGGAGCTAACAGGGGGATTATCACGTGCAATTTTTCTTCGCAATTAAACCGAATCCCCAAAACGGAACCGATTCCGCGGGATTCGATATTCTGAGATGGACATCCGTCCCATCGGCAGAGATGGCCATATATTGAGATAATTTATCGGCGATAATTTATTTCCGATTGTCGTTATCCTTCAAAACAATTTTGGTTTATCGATTTCCGATATCGCTTTTGTAATATATTTTGTTATGGCCGATAAATTGTTTATGGACACAGTGTTCAAAGTTACTGAGTTGGCGCAATGGAAAAAATACAGTGTCCATAAAGTCTTGTTGCAATTTAAAAAAATCTTTCTTAGTTTTGTTTGATGCCACGGCAGAGTTCTCTTGAAAAAATCTTTTGAAAAATCTAGAAAAACATTTTTGCAATTTGACCTACAAAAAAAACTTCAAGCACATTAAAAATTTACCGCAACATTTATCGGCGATAATTCATCGATTACTGATATCACTTTGAGAAATTGAAATTTATCGATTACCGGTATCGCCCAGGGCTTTTTTAACATTATAGGTTATCGTTATCGCTTCGGTACAGAAGTTTATTGTGCCCATCACTGTTTACGTGTAATCAATTTTGTATATTGTGATTGCGCACATGGTATCGGTGATTACGTATTTTTTATGCAGAAGTGAGTTTTGTTGACGTTTCTTGTGTTGCTATATGCTGGAAGTCGGGTTACTGTAGTCGCGTTGCAGCAGATTGGTTTGCAGCTTGGATGCAGACGGATTTTACATTGATGCTACGTGTTGATTGCGCTACTTGTCTTCCAACAAAAAACTTGCGATTGCGAAACCGGCGACACGCACAAGCATGTGGAGAAGTGTTGCACCAAAATATATTTTGCTCACTAAAAATTATATATGCAAATCTGAAACAGCTATTGGGTGCCTGTGTTTTGTTTATCGGTGCCGGTACCTGTAACTCTGCAATGTTGCAATTCTTGCATTGCGTGATGTTCCGCAGTCAAACTACTTGAAAGTTTCCTGCAGTTCTTTCGCAGATATACCGTATTTGCACAAAGATTACAAGTCTCTCGTCTTCATTCCTCACGCCCAATTATACTTTATTTTGATGGCCAATGCAGTCTTTAACTCAACTAGGAATCGTGTATTACTGTAAATCATACGAAAGCATAACCCAACTAATCCAGAAAAACTTGTGCAATTAAGCCAAATATTCATGTAATTTCTCTCGAGCCTGTGAAGTATTGGTTGAATTATGTCTCGGTGATGGTTTTATTAGTCAGAAAGCCGTACCAACGCCTCACTTGCCCATTTGTTGATCTAGTCAGGAATACCGCTACGCTTCGCGGCTGTTTTATTTGTTAATGGCCAATTCGTGCGATGTTGGAGTTAAACTACTATTTGTTTTTTGAAAGATTTTATTAAATAGAAACGCATGATTATTGCTCGAAGCTTCATCTACTAAAGCATTTTTGTGAACTTTTGGCGCAGTTGGAGCACCTCTGAGGGGAAGTGCGGAATTCTTGTTAATTTTTCTGAAAATCAAGGTAAACATTCACAAAAAATCTTTCGATGAGTGATGATCCTGCTGTGCTTGTTACTAATCAATTAGGTTAAAATTGCAAATGAAAGCAACTTGACCTGCACTGCGTAAAAATTTAAGCAGACCAATTAGGAACCCAGGTAAATGCACAATTGCATCGCCAAATAGGTGCTGATGCAAGCAGTATAATAGGCCTATATTGCAAATCTTGTTTTTATGATTATGACTGCGCAGAAATTTTTTCCAACAAAAAATTAATTGTATTCCTTAGGTGCAATCATACCGAATGTCATTTTTTAATGTCTTAAAAAGTTCTTGCTTTGATAAATTTACGTTACTCCTGCACAATGTTGTTTCATTAAGATGTAACAAGAAAACAAAAAATGTTCCATTGACATTGAGTGCTATTTCAGTCGCAACTTAAATGAAAGTCTTTGTAGAATTATAACCTACCACAATAACGTCTTCGCAGTTACGAAAGTAGAACGACCACTAACTAACAGAAAGCTCATTATACGCAAGAATACTCACAGCGTAATTACGCTTTTATATTGAAAAACAATGACGCTCCAAAAAAATTAACGCTTTTTTCGATCAGTGGTTTCTGTTTTAGGGCTGCGGAATCTTAATGCGTTCTCAAGAAACATATGGACCACTTTACAAATAGCAACCAACATTAACCGGTCGTAACGTAGATATTTTTGCGTATACTGTATTTGGGTTTAGGAGCCCCATGGTAAGGAACCGTGCAATAGACAGCATAACAAAACGGTGTTACAGACGAAGTTTGACTAACACCAATAAATATTCTAGATGGGGCTTCTTAAATGAAATAATTGATGATAAAAACACAACGCATTGCAAGTTGCCAAAATGATGTGAGGAAATGAAAACCAATGGCATACAGAAAAACATATTGCATTGAAAGTGCACAGTTTGAAAAAAAACGAAGTAATTGCATATCAAAATCCTTGTTTAGGCAGTCAACAAGATCAATAAGAATGAACGAAACGCGTTATTAGAAGAACATAGCAGTGCAACGAACAAAATTCTCTTCTGTTAACGTTAACAAAATGAAGCAAGAATTAAATGCATATACGTCAAAAACTCAATGAGTTGAGTTAAATAAGTGTGCAGCATCCAAGTCGGCAATAATATTAGAAGATAATTCAAAATTTGTCACTTCATCAAATGTAAGCTTCTTCCACTCCTCAATCGACAATTCATCATCTTCATACGACTTATCATAAGGAGGCGCAGAGAACTCAAATTCCTGATCATGAAGGTTTTCAAAATACGGGTGCTCCAGAGCTTGCTCCGCACTGAATCTGCGATCCATGTCTAAGACCAGCATACTTTCCAACAGACTGACAGTTCTTACGTCAGCATTAACAAAAACACTCGCAAAATTTTTTGGGGGAAAAACTTGAAGCTGTTCGATGTAGCTTTGAGTCAAGGAAGATGTTCTCGATAATAACTCCTCACTTGGATTTCCACAAAGAGCCAATATTCTTTTAAACTGATCAATATGATCAGTTCCAGGAAATAAAGTTTGTCCGGTTACGAGTTCAGCCAAGATGCAGCCAACAGACCACACATCAACCGTGTTGTTGTAAGATGCCCACTCATACAGAATTTCAGGAGCACAATACCATCTAGCAGCCACATAACTTGTAACTTCATCGTGAGTAAGACCACAGTTAAGAATTCTTAACCTCCAGTCTTCATTTACACCAATGTTACTAGGCTTCAAGTCACGATGAATAATTCCAGCGGAATGCATGTACTTTAATCCACAAAGCAGCTGGTAAATTAAAAGCCGGATATGATCATCAGTCAACTTGTGAGACTTGACAATTTTATTCAAATTCTTATCCATCAGGTGCGTGACAAGATAGACATCATTGAAATTTTCAATTGTAGATGAAGGTGAAAAAACATCAAGTAATCCAACGACATTTTCGTGGTGCATGTGCTTTAGTAACCGCAGCTCTCTGTACGTACGTTTGGCATGAGTAACGGATAGAAATGGCCTGGCAAGCTTTTTCACAGCCATTGTAACTTTTAAGTCTTTGTTATAAGCTGAGCACACACTACCATATGCATCAAACTTTATTGATATCACGTGAATGTATTTAACAGGAACATCCCAATAAGTTTTGTTGAATTCATAACGTGTAAACCCAGGAGGTGCAGCTTTGCTTTTACTAGTAGTCATGGCACAAGTAATTCACATGGAAAACAACGGACTGAAAAAAAACAAACAGAAATGCGGTATTATCAAACATGAACTATCAACAAAACATAAGCAATGCTTCAACAAAGACATCAATGAAAAATTCATGACATGTCTGCTGCAGTCAAGTGATGAAGATCTTTATTATAATGACAATTGCCTTATCTGTTAAAGCAACAAAAAGGAACTTTATTCTGCTATTATTCCAAGGAAATCCCTTTGCCTACGGTTTTAAAAATAACTTGTTAGTTCAATCGTTTCCTGTTTCTAAAGATACATAGCCTACAGTTTTTCGGCTACGATCTGAAAAATCTTTACGAAACTTGCAATATATATATTGAAAGACCAGTAGAATAATCAGTGATGGGCACGATAAACCTTTTTGTACTAAAGCGATAACGATAATCGATAACTTCAAAAAAGTTCTAAGCGATACCGATAAATCTCAATTTCTTAAAGCGATATCGTTAAATTATCGCCGATTAATTTTTTCGATAAATGTAGCGGTAAATTTTCAATTAGCTTGACGAAGTTTTGTAAGTCGAATCGCAAATACATTTTTGTTTTTTTAAGAAGAGAGCAGTTTACGGTCTCTGCCGTGGCATTAAGCAATTAAACAAAGAGAGTTTTTTTTAAATTGCACCAACACTTAATGGACACCGCGTATTTTTTCCATAGCGCCAACTCACTAACGTACGTTTGAACATTAAGTGCATAAAAAGTCGTTTATCGCGATACTTATCGGCCAAAACAAAATGCATTACAAAAGCGATATCGGTAATCGATAAATTACAACTATTTTGAGCGATAACGATAATCGGTAATAAATTATCGCCGATGAATTATCTCGATAAACGCCCATCTCTGAGTATAATAACCGGCCGGTTAGCTTAGTTGTTAAAGACATCGATGTCGGTGCGAGAAATCTGGGGTTCGATTCCCGAGGCGGTCAATTCGCACAAAGTGTCGCCAACGGCTCGCCATCGCTGTGTTGCCTAGGTGCGAAGTTTCGGAAATCCCCCCCCCCACACACACACTCGGTACACGCTTCGGCGTAATACCGCGAGTGGGCCACTATGAAGATGTTGGAGTAGTGTTTTTTTATTACAGACCAGTGAAAAGCAACAACGGCGCTGAGCTCGGGGAAACAAGCTTTCTAAAAACCCACTTTGAATCGATAGGAGACACATAGACTTTTGTTATTAGCATCCGAAATGCTACAACAAAACACAATGAGCTACTGCTGTTGCACAGAACTCAAAATTATAAGACTGATTAAAACATTCAACTTCGTTTATTTTGCCAATTTGTACGATCTTTTAACTGAACAGTGATCAATACGAGTTTTTAGACGAAAATTTATCAATGTAATACGCACAATTCAGCTAATTCAACGTGTATGCTACTGAACTAAAGATCGCAAAAGTACTGCAAACAATCAGCAGCACAAAGGTTTTAGACTAAAATACTCACCTTTGTCAAAGGTATCACTTGAATTGTTCGTTCTGAATCATGCTTCTTCCTGGATTTCTCACCACACTTTCACACATTTCTACGTTCAGTTAGTTGTAATATCATTTACTGTAACTTGCACTTAGCTTTAAAAACATCAACCATTATGAGAAAACGCAGCAAAACAAAACACGGAAAATCACTAAGGCACAATGATTTCACAGAATATAAATACAACTATTTGTCACTTACATTAAAAAAAACACGAAATATCCGTTAGCAAAATAATCATCAGCTCAAATTCAGTTCAGGAAAGCAATTTACATTTTGACAGGCCCATTGCTATATCCTGTAATCAGAAATAATAAGGCCATTGGTTACAACAGTGCGCGACTATTTGGCTAAGCATGAAACAACTCGGCTTATCGATCACGTCGAATAGTAGCGCATTGTGGTCTTGTTCCATGAGTTGCGCACGGAAAATGCGATGGTTACTTAATCATTTCTGCTCAGAACTTGCACCTATCACTTCCAAGATTAGCCTTCCCTACCTTGAGTTGTATCAACGCCGAACTGTCCCATGCAAAGTCATTAAAGCGATTACTCTAGTCCCGAAGAACAAATATCGATACGATAAATATATAAAGACTCAATTACAAGCGAGAAAAACTAAGAATAGTATTACAATTATATATAGTTACTGTTGCCGTGATAGTATTATGTATAATTATACTGTAACACAAACTAAAATAAATTTTTGAACATAATATACTAGGCGAATTACACAAGCTCAGGGGCGGATCCAGAGGGGGGGGAAATGGGGGATACATCCCCCCCAGCAGCCATTTTCAAACATGTTTTTGATGAATACAACTTTTCCATAATTTCGAACCTTTTTGATAAAAATAAGCCTTGCGCCCTAAGCAAGCACAATCGAAAATGTCGGAACAAAATGCATCACATTTGGTGAGGCACTCAGAATTAGGGGCAAAAAATGTAAACAAAATTTGCCTGAAAATTGTTCACAAAATACTAAAATAGCCGCTACAGTTCGTAAATTTTCAAAAAATTTTCGGAGGAGCATGCCCCCGAACCCCCTAGAGCTTTTTTATTCTCAATATGCTTCAAAATAACTCAGCCGGAAAAAAACTAAGCTTAAAAATATGTCGAAATTTGGTGCCCTCACCCTGAAAACAATTCTGAATACGCCGCAGACATGAAAACATTTTTCATAGGGCTTATTTATCGATACGCCTTTTTGGGTCTAACGCCTTTGTATTCAGTACCAAAATTTTGAGGATCCGCTCCTGCACAAGCTCGCATGAAAAATCATACGTTTTCACGAAAAGTAGACGAGCATGAATAACAAAGTGAAAGCGATGCAAAATACAACACAATTAAACTTTTACCCCGACAATGCAAATATGCCAAATTTGAATTTCGTCTTCTCAAAAAATATAGCGCATTTGACATATTTGAGTCTTAAAGCTATGAAACGACAACGTCGCTTCAATACGATAAGCTTTGGTATTGAAAATGCTTGGGTAGTTTTGCTACAACGATGAAAAACCAGTTAAACAACATCTGTAAATTTACAAAACTGAGAAAACTCAATAACTACTTAATTCTAAACCTGGAACTTGTGAAGCACTTGATTGGTAGTACACCGTAAAATTGATAAAAGCTGTGCTACGTAGTTTGTCACTTGATCAGTATGATCGTAAACATGCAAACCGATAGAAAAATCATAGATTTCACATCTACTCTAGCTATTGCTTTGGAAAAGACCGAACAAGCTAGAAACACCGAAGACAGACTTGTATGCTAATCTTATCCAGTAAACTGAAGAAGAAAGTTGTCGTCTGTCTGTGCTACCAATAGAGCGTATACAAATTTATAAAAGTATCCTATAATCACATGCAGCCCATTAATGTCCCACTTTTTCATTTTTAACTGAGCGAATGATTTTCAATTTCAAGATGCGCAAAAATACTATGATATATATAAAGTTTTCCATAATCAAAGTATTCAAAAAAAAGGAAACGGACTTTTTGAAGTTATTAACAGTGTCAAATACAAGTAGTGCTTGTAACTCGATGCATTTAAGGATTTATAACGTTCATTGCGACGCTCAGCGAAAAATTGAGTGCAGATTATCAAATAGAACTTCGCGTTAAAGAAACATTTTGCGCAGGATTTTAGGCAATTCAGCAATGAATCAAAACGCCCAATATGCATAATGACTTAACGTTGTTGTCGACTTGTATGAGATCAACAGCCTAATGATTAAACTAGGGTACAAAGTAATATCACCATAACACACCATGACCTCCTACTGTATCTTTCGCGGAGACTGTTTTAAATAAATTAAGCTTTTGATATGTGTCAAAATCAAAATAATCCGGCATTATCTAATGTCTACAAATTAACAAATTCAATGCTCGACACCAAGCAGCCAGTATTTTATCGGGATGAAGTTAAATAGAAGTGATTTGATCATCAAACAAACAACTTAAAAACGATTAACCAAGCAACATTCTTTTGCAAATACCATTCTCACCATTGTTTCTTCAAAAAGGTTTCTCAAAAATAACAAGTCAATCGAAACCAAAAATTAGATAAAAAACGTAATGAAATCAGCTTTTAGTTTGAGTTTTTTTTTTAATTCTTATTGGTAAAAAATTTATGTTCAAACAGCCCATTGAGCGGTCTACAACATTTGGGCGCATGACAATTGGGCGCAAAATGCTTTGTAGCGCACTTTCCACAATTATTTTTCCACTATTTTCAAAAAATTTTATAAACACGATTTTTACAAAAAATTTATCTTTGCAACCGTGTTAGTGTTTCAATTTTTTCTAGTTTCTTAATTACGGCAAGTAATAAACGAACGAACCAATTGATGCATACTTACGAAAACGTTGTCATAATTATTTTGTGCAATAAAGAACAAACAAATGTTTTGGATTTATGCAAGATAATTTTTGTTTGCGCCGATGTTTTTTTAGAAACTTAACCTAAGCTACTTAATTGCTGCAGGAAACAAGTGAACTAAATAAAAGATATATAGGCCTACTTACGGAAACGTTGTAAGAAAAACTAATGCGTAGTCAAGATGAAGTTACCGTTAAGCAAAGACGTATTTCTATGTTGAGCTAATTGTCTAATTCAAAGGACTTTGCGATAATTATTTTGCGTAATAAAGAACAAACGATAGTGTTGCATTTATACAAGATATTTTTTGTTTGCACCGATGTTTTCACTCAACGTAAGCTACTTAATTGCTGCAGGAAACAAACGAACCAAATAAGAGATGTATGTTTACGGAAACATACCGAAATGCGTTGCAGCGCACTTTTTACAAACATCTTTCTACTTTTTTACAAAAATTTTATAAACAACATTTTTACAAAAATTGTATATTTGCAACCGTGCTGGTAAGTGTTTTAATTTTTTCTAATTTCTTAATTTCGACAAGTAATAAGCGAACGAGCCAATTGATGTATATTTACGGAAGCTTAAGCAATTGGTTCGTTCGCTTATTACTTGTCGTAATTAAGAAATTAGAAAAAATTCATACACTTACCAGCACGGTAGCAAATATAAAATTTTTATAAAAATGTTGTTAATAAAATTTTTGTAAAAAAGTAGAAAGATGTTTGTAAAAAGTGCGCTGCAACGCATTTCGCGCCCAGATGTCTCGCGCCCAAATGTCGGGTTTCGCTGTTGAGAGTGCAATAGTGTAACATTACAGCGGTAATGTTTTGATTGTAACACTACAAGATAAATTACAATACATAGAACTTTTCACTTCAAAAACATAGTCATTCAACGAGTATCAAAACTTACCACCAAAAATGTCGTCTCAACATCATCGCAAACACTTCAAAAAACATCGTTAGCTGCTTGACGTAGAAATTAATGCAGAGTATATAATGAAACAAAATTCAGTGTAAACACTTTAACTTCTCAGCAAAATTATCACTAAAAACTACCTTACTTACCTAACCGGAAAGTTTTACTGACACAACGAAACCTCAACAAGTTCGTAAAGCCTGTTGCCAACAACGCCGCCAAAAATCTACATAATGGAGTTAAATAGTGACCTGATTGAAGATGTTTCAGAATGAAATGTACAAAAAACGCACATTATAACAGTGATTATGACAGCATTGGGATACGCCAACATAAAAATACAGCACAAGAGTCAACCAATAATCAGTAACGGGGCAAAAAATTCATTATCGGGTTAACCAAAGCGAAAAAACATTACATATATAAACAATTTCTACAAGCCCTTGATTTAAATACAACCTTTCACATAACATCATAGGTGCCGATCCGGCGGGGGCTGAGAGGGGCGCCCCCTCGGGTCTAACACCGAAGGGGGCAGCATACGTCTGGCCCACGCAGGTGTTTTGATACCTATGTTAAAAATTAAATGCATGCGTAATAGCTAAATCAGTTCCAAAGTACAACAACACAGAATCGTAGTAATGTTTTGTCGCAATGTTACGCTTACGCTATTTAAATGGCGAAAAGAAAACTATCTGCGTGTGTTCAGCGACGATGCAACTGGTACCTTGAAAAGTCGTCTTAAACCCTATTCCGCCTAAGCTTTTCTAAGAGCGCCAGAAGACTGGGGGTAGAGCCGTTGTATCCGCTCATTTTGAACACAAATGACTTCGCACATACTCACTTAAGTACGACGGTGAAAGTTTAGGAAAGCAAATAATCTTATTGTTATTTTGCCTGTATATGTTTTATGACACGAATAATTTATTCACGTGCTAACTACGCCTTATGATATCGGGTGTCCGAAAAAAATGAACCACTCTTTGTTAAGTATTTTCTCGGTGATAATGAACTCAAAATTATTGAAATTCTATACACACTCATCCTATACATAATATCTAAAAACTATACCTAATATCTAAATAAAATTATTGAAATTCTATACATAATATCTAAAAACTTGGTTGCAAGTTACGCAAGTATTGCCAAATTAAAAAGTGATGTTTCAAAAAATTTAGTATCGGAAGAAATTTATGAGAACAAAGGTCTAATAAGCGCTTTGTGACGTCATAAGTCTGTAGATATTCGAAATAAGCATAATATCTGCAGAAGAAAGATGCAAGAGCAATTCTTTTTGGAAAAAACACCTTTGTTCAGTTGTGGGAGTACATGGAGGTCACATTGAGCATAGACTGAAATAAACCACTCTTTGCTCATGATACTGAATTTTTTGCATTATCATTTTTAATTGGCAATACTAGCATAATTTGCAACCAATTTTTTAGATGTGTAAAAGTGTAAATAATATACCAGTACTTCGATTACCGTGTATAGCAGGGGTGGGCAAAGTGCAGCCGGCGCGACCATTTTATGTGGCCCGTGGGCACTTACAGAAATATGAACTCTTATCGTGAATCAAGCCGAAGACCTTTTTTTGTTTAGCTCCGCGCTGAATGTCAATGAAAAAAAGAACATCTGCAGTCGCGTAGATTTTTTTTGCTCTTCACCAGTCTTCAGTGGTGAAAACAGGACGTCTGCAGACGTGTAGACCTTTTTTTCTGCTATTCCAATCAGTGCGGCCCTCGGCTTCAAAATTTTTTTCAAATGCGGCCCTTTGTATGGACAGTATTGCCCACTCCTGGTGTACAGAATTTCAATAAATTTGAGTTTATAATCACCGAGAAAATACTTTACCAAAAGTGTTATATTTTTTCTGGTACACCTTATACATAGAAAACAAAGTTTGAATAAAAATTCTCGCCCCCTGCTATTTGCCTTTTGCAAGAAAAAATCGACGTTTATGCTAACATCATACATCAAAATTCTAAACGATAATGTTATTCACTAAAAATTTAATCAACAAAACTCAACGAATCAACCGTATTTCCATTCCTACCAATGCAAATCGACTTATACTGTAACATCAAAAAGCAAAAAAGCTTGCACAACGACTCATTTTAAAACTAAATCATATATTGTACGTGCGTACCAGCTAAAGGTAATTGAGAGCTGCAACAGCGCTTGTTTTATAACATTGAATTAAAATTTTCAGGAATTTTGAACAACAGCGTCACATTCTGCATGAATAATGAAACCATCGACACTGTTCGCATCGACGGAGCACCAATTAATTATTAATCGTGCCTGCTTGAAGTAATTTGAACTTATACCCGATTTCGTGGACAAGATGGTTAAAATTCATCAAAATACGGAAATTCATATTAGGTAACGTGATTTTGGTATAAGGCTTTACAACGACAGGTGCATTTTCATTTTATATTTTGACGCATTCAATAAAATACTGTCTGGACTGCTGTTGACAGTAAAACAACTTAATCACAATAATTAGAGCTGAGTATGACATCTATCAAAAATGAAGCAAATATAAAAACCTGTAAGTCCATTTTTCCCTTAACACTTAAAGGTGTCATAAAAGTTCTATTTTAGATCCAAAACTAATATGTGTTGCAACTTTACAATAACAAAATTGTTCAAGATTAAGACTAAAACATTTGCACTGACGATATTTTTTGAGCAAGACACAAACTGGGGTCACACATCAAACCTCCAAATTAGCTACGTTTAGAAAGCTTATTTAAACTGAACGAAAAAAGCAAATTGCAACAAACATCAATCAATTATCGATATATACAAAGTATGGCTAAACATTTCATCCACAATAATCTTTTAGTACAAAAAAGAAAATCGAATAATCAACCTTTCACATTTTGAGCTCATTCCTCATAGTCAGCAATAAGATCAGGAGAAAACACAAAACTTGTTATTTCATCAAAAGCAAGTTTCTTCCACTCCTCAATTGACAGCTCGGCATCTTCATATGATTTATCATAAAGCGGAGCAGATGGCTCATCTTCAGGGTCATGAAATTTCTCCAAATAGGGATGCTGAAGAGCTTGCTCAGCTGTAAGTCTACAATCTGTATCCAAGACTAGCATTTTCTCCAGTAAATCAACAGCTTTTGGATTAGCTCCCACAAAAACGTTGATAAATTCTTTTTTGGGAAGAATCTGAAGCTGCTTGATGAAGTTTCGAGCAGACTGGGAAGTAATTTTTTCCAGCAAATCATCTCTAGGAGTTCCACAGAGATTCATGATTGCTTTTAATTGGTCAATATGATCGGTTCCTGGAAACAAAGTTTGTCCAGTTAAAAGTTCAGCCATGATGCAGCCAACTGACCACACATCAACTGTTTGGTTGTAGTGCATCCAGTTGAGCATAATCTCTGGAGCACGATACCACCTCGTTGCAACGTAGCCTGTCATTTGGTCATCTGTTAAACGTGCAAGACCAAAATCAAGAATTTTCAATTCACAATCTTCATTCACTGCAATATTACTCGGCTTCAAGTCACGATGAATAATTCCGGCAGAGTGAATGTACTTCAAACCTCGAAGTATTTGATATATTAAAAACTGGACATGATCATCAGTCAACTTTTGAGACTTAATGATTTGATTCAAATCAGCTCCCATTAGATGAGTTACAAGATACATATCATGAAAATCTTCAATCGTTGATGATGGTGAAAAAACATCAAGTAATCCAATGACGTTTTCATGGTGCATGTGCTTTAGTAACCGCAGCTCTCTGTATGTACGTTTGGCATGAGTCACAGACTGAAATGGCCTGGCAAGCTTTTTCACAGCCATTCTAAGTTTTAGTTCCGTGTTATACGCTGAGCATACAGATCCATAAGCACCACATCCAATGGGAACCAGGTCTGTGTACTTTGAAGGAACATCCCAATCAGTTTTGTTCAGTTCATAACGAATAAATCCAGGAGGTGCAACATTGCTTGCATTAGTAGTCATAGTGCAAATTTGAAAGTAAACCTTAAAAAAAATTGGCAAACTCTAAAACAACATTATACTATCAATGAAAATACTTACGGTAGTAAATTCTGAATTTGGGTTTAGCTTGGGTTTACAGTACTAACTTGCTTGTCAGAGCACTTTGATTGCTTTCTTCCAAGAGGAGAATATGCTACTAAACAGCTAAATACAAAATATATAATTCATACCAACACAGTGCCATATATATATATACATATATATATATATAAATTCAATGATACGTGCCTAATAACGTTTACAGTTAAAAGCCCCTAGATCAGGGATGTCGAACCTTTTTACGTGGTGGGTCAAATATACAGTCGTAGACCAAAAAAATAGTGGGTCACGGATGTAATGATATTGATGAGGGGCTTGAACTAGAAAAGCAAAAAAAAATTATAAAAAGGTCTTCGTGCCTTCTGATGTTTCGAATTCCGCCAAAATCTATGCGAAGAGCAAAAAAAAAGGTCTTCACCTTATAAATTCCCAGCTTTCCACAAATAGGCTATTGGGTGTGAACAGCAAATAAAAGGTCTTCAATGCCACAGCATGGGCAGATAAACTTTTCTTCATTATGCAAATGTTCGTTACGTTTTTTTCCCACAGTTTTCGAAACTACAAATGGGTCACTGAAATCTGCAAGTGGGTCATTTAGTGACCCGCGGGTCAGTGGTTCGCCATCCTTGCCCTAGATGAAATCTCACAGTTACGAAAATATCAACCTCCAATTTAGTTAAATTGCTCCAAATATTGCAAGAGAACACTTAATGAACAGATATAAGAAAGAAAAACACTTTAGCTGAGGGTCCAAATACATAATAAGAGCTGTACGTGTCACACATACTGACAAAATAAGGTACAAATATTACATATGCACAAATACTGACAAAATAAGGTGCAAATATTACATATGCACAAATACTGATAAAATAAGGTACAAATATTATAGAACATCATAAATACTATATGCAAAACTGAGGTATGATAACTGAGTGAAATTACAAACAAAGCATAGACTTCTTAATGTGATAATACGATTACAGTACACCTTAGGCTAGGAACGCAAAATGATGAACAATAGGCAGTTGTTTCAAAATATTATGCTAATACTGTGTTTCACATAAGGTAAACATTCAGTTACACGACTTACTAACAGTGGAAAGAAATTTGTAGATCGGCTAAGATTCAGTAGAATTACACTTTTGTCTTCTGTCAACATATTGCGATCGATAACATTTTCACAAGCAACTGTTAATTGGTCGATGGTATTTTGACTGTTTTCAGAGCAGTTACAATCAAATACAACACAGAACAACGATTGCACACCACCACCACACAGCCACACAATGGTGTTTCACAGCAGCTAGGAAAGTGAGTGAATAGACAGCAATTTAGCAAATTGTTTGAATAGAATATGGTAAGCTAAGGGCAAGAGTTTTCACTTTACAAGCGGTATATTTAAAATTTAAAACATCACATGAGACTGTAGGTATAGCACTACGACCATCTATCAAATATTCGTTTGTTGCAACGTCTTGGATGCATGGTGCATGCTTTGGCAACAGACTTCGCATATGAGCAGCATTTGCTACACAATTTAGTGAAGTTAGCGGTACCATAGTCATTAATTTGTGCAACAAGCTTGTCATGATCAGAAAAGTCACTTGAGTAATGACGTTGTTTCCACTGCAAAAACTTAAACACATTATGGATTTTCACACATAGTGCACTGTCCATGTTGGTTGAACAAGAAACTGCTGTTAAATGCCAATAACAGTGCAATCTGGCAATGCTAACACAGCCAATTTAGAATTATATACAGTACCGGTATACTAGTAGCAGTAAAAACCCAACAAATTGCTGTGAAAAGATGGATGCATATTTTATGGTTGCCAGTAACTTCGCCACATGGTAACTTCGCCACAGTAACTTCGCCACATGGAAACTTCACCACACTTTCATACATCAAAAATTTACATTGCCTACACCGAAACAAGACTAAATTCCCGGTTGCCGTAAAAAATTTTATCGGGCTTTTCGAGTTACTTGGTAACTTCGCCACATAAGCGAAACTGTGGGGTAAGATGTGGGGAGAGAGGTGTGGGAGAGTGCATGGGGTGAATAAGGAAGTGTGTTGGGGTGTAGGGGGAGGTCAGGGAAGCTGTGGGAAGAGATATGGAGGGTGTGGGGGGAGATGTAGGGAAATGTGTTGGGGTGTGGGGGGAGGTAAGGAAAGATGTGTGGGGAGTGGAGAAATGTGGGGAGGGTGTGGGAAAGGATGTAGGGAGGGTAGTGAGGAAGATGTAGGGAAAATGTGTTGAGGTGTGGGGCCCCAACACACTTTTAATTCCCCACATCTCCTTACCCTCACGGCCTCACCTTTCCCTACATCTCCCCTTACCTCCCCCACACCCCATCACACTTTCCTACACCTCCTTTTATACCTCTTCCCACATCCCTCCCCCCACACCCCAACACATTTTCCTACTATCCCCACATCTCCCTTCACCTTCTCAAAGTGTGGCAAAGTTACCATGTGACGAAGTTTCTGTGGCGAAGTTACTGTGGCGAAGTTACTGGCAACCTAATTTATGAGTACTATAGCAGTGTAGACTGGTAGACAACACAATAAATTTTTATGTATAGCATGCTACTGCTACAAAAAAGCAATCAAGGATCAGAGGATGGAACAAGTGTTCTTTTAACTGTTCATGTTAATGCTTAAAATCTCGCTGAGTGCCTTTTTAATGGCACAATACTCTAAGCAGATATAATATGTGAACTTGCCACATTTTTCCACACAGTTCTTTTAGCACCAAAAGTCACACACAACACAGGAAACAGGGAAACTGGCATGTACACTATTGGTATCAAATTCAATCTTTTGCAGCTCAGAGTTTAACCAGATTCAACCAGTCAATTGTTATCTGGTTATACCGTATAACATCTAACCAAAGTCCTGCAGTCTAATCTAAGCTACCAAGACTAGTCTAACCAGTGCCATAGCCTAGTCTAGCATAACCTCTCTCTCTCAGCTGAAAAGTCATAGCAGCATAGTTTAGAGTATCGGTACCGCTATTCTTTGCAAAATTCTGAATAGTGTATATACATTTAAACTTACCATATCCACACTGTTTCTAAACAGTGAAACACCCTACTGTAGATCATCAAATGCAAACCTCACAGCTCAACAAATAACAGCAGCTACGGTACAGCGGTAGTCCACCGATAACCCGTAGCCTACTCAGGTACTCTGGTACAAGCAGCCTTGGTAGGCCTAGTTCCTATTTATTCGACTCAGATAGTTAGTAGACTACTGGTGCCAGTACCCAAACTAGTCCACAAGCAAATTAGTCGAGGCTCAACCCCATCAGCCTATTGTAGAGATTGTTGCTCAACTGACTCAGTGACTACGACTAGCCTAATCACTAATCAGCAGCAACTCACTCTCACTAGAGATGGCATGGGTCGCTAAGCAGTAAGAGACCGGTTTCTCTAATTATGGAATAGTATGGCATAGTATGGAATAGTATGGCATAGTATGGAATAGTATGGCATAGTATGGAATAGTATGGCATAGTATGGAATAGTATGGCATAGTATGGAATAGTATGGAATAGTATGGCGGTTTCTCTAATTATGGAATAGTATGGCATAGTATGGCTAAGTTTATGCATAAATATTATCTAAAATGTCTCCCTTCGTCCTTCAATAACTATTTCACTTTAGTCTCTTCCATCCACTCTTGCCATACCAGAAATGCTGCTAAATCCAACCAATACTTTCTTCCACAGTTTTCTACCTCCTTGCTGTTACGCACTATTAAATTTAAAGAAGCCAAACTTTGGAACGATATTCCTGAAAATCTTAGAAAACTTAGTCATAAACAACTCCTTTTAAAATATAAAGCTATGTTGCTAAACTCAAGTTCATAAATTTCCTTCAGCAATTCATAATTGGCCTTTGTAATAATTAAATATTTATATTACACAGTGGCGGCTCGTGCAAATTTTTAATGAGAGGGCTGCAATTTTCCTGTAGAATAGTAGCCTACTATTATTTTTCTTGACAACCTATAATTACAACACTTTAGCGATTTATTTTGGATTGAAGGTATCAGAAGTGGCATGGCATTAGCTTAAACGTAGGCCTATTAATACTTAAACTAAAAAAACGACCATCTTTTTTGCAGCCTAATCGTGTTATGGTAAGAGTCACAGGAATGAAATTAATGCTTATAAAGAAAAATATATTACGCAATTTTACAGTACGACTTTGAAAATTCCACCAAGTATGCTGGGCGATGACGGTATCCTACGTCTTGCAATTTGCTCCAAAGCAGCCATTTTTTGCAGAGATTTAGAAAAAAATGGAAGAATACCGGCCAAACTATAGAAAAATATTCTCACTTTGGAATTTGCAGATGTAGCTTTTTGGAGAATTTAATTTAATTGATGAGCATCTCAGTGAATAAAATGAGCTTTTGGATACAAAGCTTTGCTTACCGCCGGTTTATTTTTTTTTTATTTTTTATTTTATTTCAAGCCACTTAATTGCAGCTTAGGATTTTTGTGGTAATAAAGTACATGCATCATGGAGATGACCTAGTTGAGCATCGAACCCGCGAAGCCAGCTTCGGAGCCCAATGCACCAACCACTCGGCCAACTCCATGCGCTTAACGCCTGTTCATACCTTATTTCGAATACCGCTCAATGCGGCAGCGCCATCATACGTCTGAGCAATAAGCTTATCTGGATCACGCCCAACCAAACCCTAAAGTTCTTCCAATAAGACACAGGCCAACGATGGTGCTGTCAGACGAGTGGGCTGAAAAAAGCCCAAAAACCTTTCAACCGGCTCACCACTTTTCTCGTACCTAAATACAACTACCATTTGGCTTTTGTCAAAAACATCAGTTGTTTCATCACACAAAACTGCAAGGCATTTAAATTTACTCATTTCATCTGTAATTTCTAGTTCATCAATTTCCATAATTGGTTGCAAAAGTTCGTTCCGTACCAGCGTGAACGAACCTTTAAAAACTGCCCCTATGGGGCGCCGTTTGGAAAAAAACTATTCGTTTTGTGAACCATGTTTTTTGAGCTTATTTAGACCATAGTTTGTCCGATATGTATATTGGAAATGTCCTGCTTATATATCGGACAAAATGTACCCTAAGTCGGACCAAAATACACGCGCAAAATAAGTCGGACAAAATCGTTTTTTACCAAACGGCGCGCCACACGCTTTTTGGAAAAAAACGATTTTGTGGCCCCTGTTTTTCGTTGACGTGAAGCCTAGCAATCCTCGAAAAATCCCGGGGTTAAGTGAATCTTTACGCTCGTCATGTCCCCTTAATGGCAGTTCAGAGTTACTACAAAATTTTAAACAATTGATAATTTTCGATAAAACGTCACGGTTTTTCGTAACACTCCCATTGTGACGTGCTACAGACAAGGCATGCCCAGTGTTCAAAGCTACTGCAATAATGGCATGACCAAGATGAGATAAATTGATGGCACAGTTAATGTGCCAAGAAGATTCCTCGTGCTTTCTAATTTTTTTCTGGAAGTTTTTTTAGTTGGTAGGCTATGTCCTATTTTGGTCCAGGCAGTGTCGCCATTATCAAATCCAAATAAGAGGCAGGAAAAACAAAACACCCCATTCGTGTATTCGCATTCACATATCCACTCACACCGTTGATAACTATTAGCGTTAAACTGCCTGGTATACGTCTTACCTACTGTAGACTTTTGACAGTTTCGGTAATTTTCAAAATTGTAGTAGACCTTCCCGCCAGCTTGATGTATAATTTTTTTTTTGTGAAGTTAGAGTACCGGTACAGAATTTTATATCCTGAAGACGCTTTACAGAATAGGAAATGGACATGCTACATTAAGTCTACTCACAGATTAGCGCAAAGCGACTGGCTTCTTCTATGGGGCGCCGTGTGTAAAGCTACGCAATATAAAATTTTGCATCATTTTTTGGTTAAATTACGTGCAGTATCATATATTGTTGCAATTTATCTATATTGCTGCAATATGTGTTAAATTGTTGCAATTTATGTATATTGCTGTAATTTGTGTAAATTGTTGCAATTTGTGTATATTGCAAAAAAAACTTTAAATCGGCTTTTAATTGCCATGGTGATATGCTAACTAAAACAGTCAGTGTTGCCCTTTCCCTTTTTCCATGAACTCATGTAGTGTACTGGCCTGAGGCGCTGTTGTACTGACTGTGCAGTGTGCGCTTATTGGTTTGGCTGAAACATTTAAGCTACTGGTTAAATGAATCATTTAAGCTACTACTGTTAAGCTACTGGTACCGGTATCCTTTGGAATACCAGCAGCTAGACTAGACTAGACTACCGGTATAGGGGTAACAACTAGTATCAGCTCCCAGGTCCAGTTGGGTTAGATTAGAATTAGGTTCAGTTAGGGTTAAATTTAGTAAGGGTTCGTTCAGTTACAAAATATCGGTATCTGAAAAATCTTGTTTTAAAGTGCAGTACCAGTAACCCGACATTAGGCCAAGTCTAGCTACCTCAACCTATGTTTTTGTGACATACTACTATCTCGTTGCTAGTGCAGAATGGCTTATGCTGTATGGCTGAAACATGTCAGATTACAGTGACTTTTGTGATCTGTCCACAGAAAGCAGGTAGGCTACATCCTGACATCAGCAGATCAGCACACCGATACACCAGTTACACACGGTAAACTGTAAAATTAAAAATGTCAAACTAGTCTACCGATATTTTGTAACTGAACGAACCCTAACTAAATTTAACCCTAACTGAACCTAATTCTAATCTAACCCAACTGGACCTGGGAGCTGATACTAGTTGTTACCCCCATACCGGTAGTCTAGTCTAGTCTAGCTGCTGGTATTCCAAAGGATACCGGTACCAGTAGCTTAACAGTAGTAGCTTAAATGATTCATTTAACCAGTAGCTTAAATGTTTCCGCCAAACCAATAAGCGCACACTGCACAGTCAGTACAACAGCGCCTCAGGCCAGTACACTACATGAGTTTATGGAAAAAGGGAAAGGGCAACACTGACTGTTTTAGTTAGCATATCACCATGGCAATTAAAAGCCGATTTAAAGTTTTTTTTGCAACATACATAAATTGCAACAATTTACACAAATTACAGCAATATACATAAATTGCAACAATTTAACACATATTGCAGCAATATAGATAAATTGCAACAATATATGACACGGCGCCCCTTATTCTTCATATAAAATTTCGCACATGTGATGTAACTGAGTTTCGCGCGAGGGACTGCAGAAATTTCGGCCTAGATGACGTTTTGCTCTTGAAAAAAGAAACCAAAGTAAGTGAAGCGAAAAACTACCTTTTTTCTATTCTCACGTGTGATGTCACAAAAATATTATTGTATCGTGTGAACATAGACTGCTTGGGTTGAAGACTGCAAACTGGCAGTCCCGCTCGAAGTGTTAAGTTTACGGACTTTGCACTCGCTGCGTTTGCAGTGTTGCCCAATTCCTTCGAAGTTTCAGTTCAAAACT
The DNA here is from genome assembly GCA_964006365.1 of Trididemnum miniatum. Lineage (NCBI taxonomy): Eukaryota > Metazoa > Chordata > Ascidiacea > Aplousobranchia > Didemnidae > Trididemnum > Trididemnum miniatum. The sequence continues at coordinate 20,338,248 of OZ023240.1, forward strand.
TTTGTGATCAATAACAATTATTATTCTTGTACAAAAGTAAGTTACAGCTGGAATATTTGGGGGGGCTGCAGTCTCACAGTCCCCTTAGGCGAGCCGCCCCTGATATTACACACAATATTCTGATTTAGTCTTTTGATCATCTATCGCTCTTTGGTAATTATTATGTCAAACTGAGTAACACTGCACATTTGCTGACATCTTAATTTATATTTACATGTATACAGTACTACTGTAATTTTCCTGTTCATTTAACTCTAATTTTTGTCATCTCTTTTTTTCCTCCTTTTGATTAAAGCTAATCAGCTCTTCTGATTTACATAAAATCATACTGTATTATCAATAGGTGGTCGCTTGACTCGAAGACCTAACCGGTCCCTTCGCGACTCTCCTTCGCGTATTTGCCAACTATGTAGGTCTATTAATACTTCTGGTTAATAAACGAAATTTTTTAATTATTATGTTAAAATATGCTTTGTTTATGCTGTTTTTTTTTTGTTTGTTTTACCTGTTGGCACCTTTCGTGTTCGCATAAAATAAACTTGTTTGATTTGATTGATATGGCATAGTATGGAATAGTAAGTATGCCATACTACCATAAATAGTATGCCATACTTTTCCATAAACAGAGAACATTCTAATTATGGAATAGTATTGCATAGTACGGAATAGTATGGAATAGTATGGCATAGTATGGAATAGTATGGAATAGTATGGAATGGTATGGAATAGTATGGCATAGTATGGAATAGTATGGAATAATATGGCATAGTATGGAATAGTATGGAATAGTATGGTATAGTATGGAATAGTAAGTAAGGCACTGTGGTATAGTATAGCAGAAATCGGTGATAGGACGTTTGGGGCACTAGAGTAAAGGGGCCCATATAAAGAGTCAAATTGAGGGTGAATGGCCCTCAGGGTTAAATGTGCCCCAAGCCTAATTTAGGACAAAAGGAGTCAAAGGTCCTCAGGACAGGGTGGTTGAAGCAATGAATGAGCCCTAGGAATAAGATGTTAATTTAGAGCACTGGGGCATATCCTATGCGTAACTGGGGCTCTAGGACCAATGGACCTCAGTGCGTTTGGGGCAATAGGGGATATGGATCTCAGAATGTTTTGATTCCTGGCATAGCCGTAGGAGACAGGGGTGCATACTATTCCATACTATTCGATACTATGCCATACTATTCCTTACTATTCCATACTATACCATACTATTCCATACTATTCCATACTATGCCATACTATGCCATACTATTCCATACTATTCCATAAATAGAGACACCCATAGTATGGAATAGTATGGAATGGTATGGAATAGCATGGAATAGTATGGAATAGTATGGCATAGTATGGAATAGTATGGAATAGTATGGAATAGTATGGTATAGTGTGGAATAGTAAGTAAGGCACTGTGGTATAGTATAGCAGAAATCGGTGATAGGACGTTTGGGGCACTAGAGTAAAGGGGCCCATATAAAGAGTCAAATTGAGGGTGAATGGCCCTCAAGGTTAAATGTGCCCCAGGCCTAATTTAGGGCAAAAGGAGTCAAAGGTCCTCAGGACAGGATGGTTGAAGCAATGAATGAGCCCTAGGAATAAGATGTTAATTTAGAGCACTGGGGCATATCCTATGCATAACTGGGGCTCTAGGACCAATGGGCCTCAGGGCATTTGGGGCAATAGGGGATATGGGTCTCAGCATGTTTTGATCCCTGGCATAACCGTAGGAGACAGGGGTGCATACTATTCCATACTATTCGATACTATGCCATACTATGCCATACTATTCCATACTATGCCATACTATTCCATACTATGCCATACTATTCCATACTATTCCCTACTATTCCATACTATGCCATACTATGCCATACTATTCCATACTATGCCATACTATTCCATACTATGCCATACTATTCCATAAATAGAGACACCCGCGCGCTAACGAGTCTTTACTCCGTTAACCGCTTTTTTACTGCTCTGCTAACGGCCCAGTTGTATGTCTATCTGCTGTTTCTTACTGGGTCGTTACAGGTTAACAACCTGCTAACAATTTTTGAAAGGTAGTGTCTATTTTGCCGTTAGCTTTTAGGTCTATTTTGCCGTAAGTGACGTCGTGGGTTTTTAACCGCCATTTTGTGCTAGATTGCCACGACTTCTCGATAGCTAGGTGTTTAGAGCGCAGCGTGTAAAGGGAACCGCTGCACTAGTTTTCGGTTCAATTCTCGTGGCGGCTTCGGTTCGTTTCGCTTCGGTGACTTCGATTCAGATCGCTTCGGATTTGTGTGACCTGGGTTGACAATCGGGTTTGTGAAGACAGTAGAATAAAATAAGATGTAATATTCGTGTGGCATGGGGTTATGTAGCTGCGGCAAAATAGACCTAAACGCTATTATGCCGTTAATGGCAAAATAGACACTGCCTTTTTGAAATTCCTTTAAGTTTGATTAATGTGAATAAAGGTTCATAATAAAGAATGGGCTTTAGGCGGGCTGGGCTTATTTTCGGTATGAGTCACCAGGTCGGTTACGATTACTGGGCTAGAGGTTCCGGGTCGTGGGCGGTCTGGGCCTCAAAAGAGTCAGCGGAGCCATTCCATCTCCTGATCTCGGCATGCACTAGAATAGACGAAGTTTTCTGGTCTGTAGGATAAGCTTTGTCACGTGGTTTGCCAAATTCCTGAAAACGTAATATTTGTTTTTCGGAAATTCTATCAATATGGATGTAAATCCACGGGGTAATGTACCCCTACCCAATATATTTCATGGAAGTGAAAAATTCCCCATACGAGCCAATTTCATCCCCCCAATATCAAAAAATCATCAATTTTGCCAAACCATTTCTCCCAGGGTGAATGGCCCTGGGAGAAATGGTCAATTTTGCTAAATTGTCCCCTCAATATCCAAAAATGGTCAATTTTGCTAAATCATTCCCCCAATGCTCAACATAGATTTGCATCCCTTTTAATCAAGCGTGATTTTGGTTACTTTTTTTCAAATCTTATTCTACCGACCAAAAAACTTCGTCTATTCTAGTGCCTACCTCGAATAGCGTTTTACATATAATTTCTCCCACTTCAAGGCAGAGATGTTCAGGAGCCGGAGTCGGATCCGGAGCAGGAGCCGGAGTCAAGCAAATTTTTCCGGAGCCGGATTGGACTCGGAGTTAAGTTTTACGTCAAAACTGGAGTAGGAGTTGGAGCCGGAGTAACCATTTCTTTAAGTTATTATTGTAATGTACGCTGAACATTGTCAAAAGTTATGCTCGCTGTGAGGCATCGGTTCGCGCACAGTCTCTAAACACTAGTAATCTCACTCGCATGAAATTTAACATAGGCCTAAAGTTTAGATAACATTGTGATTGCAAAGTTTGCAAAAATTCTTCGAGTAACAGGAGTGAAAACAGGAGTTGGAGTTTTGATTTTTGACGTAAACCGGAGCAGGATTAGAGTAGGATTCTGTAATTTTGGAGCAGGATTGGAGTCGGAGTCTCAAAAAAGCGACTCCGGACATCTCTGCTTCAGGGTCGTTCTTATAAACGACGTACTTAGCTGCGATAGTAAAAGTACCGATCCCACTAAACACCGCAAAGAACGACAGAGAACTGAAAACACTGCAAAGGACGACAGAGAACGACAACAGACTTTAAATTAGTTACTAAACACCGCAAAGAACGACAAAGAACTTGGAATCATAATCTTGAACATAACTAGGAACGACAACGGACTTTAAATTAATTACTAGACACCGCAAAGAACGACAAAGGACTTTAAATAACACTAATTACAACACACCTCAAAGAACTTTTAAATCATTTATACGCTACTGATTGGGGTCGGGAGGTCGGAGTCATGGGGTGTTGAGGTTCATGGGGAAGTTGGGTTCGGGTTGGGTCGGGGGGGTTGGGTTGGAGGGGATGGAGTTGGGTTCGGAGGGGTTCAAGTCAGGGTGTTGGGGAGGTCAGAGGAGTTTGGGTATTAATTGGGGTCAAAGGGGTTGGAATTGTTTGATAGTTTGTTTGTTTGATTGGAAGATTGTTTGATTGGCCTCGGATACCATAATGGTCTAATTTGTGGAGGAGTACTTGGTGATTAACAGTGTCAAATGCTTTTGTGAGGTCAAGGAAGATTAAACCAGTATACACGTTATTATTAATGTTTTCAAATGATTGAGTAACTACATCTACAAGAGCGTGATTGGTCGATACATTACGTTGGAAGCCATCCTGAGTGTGTTGAATAATGCCATGCTTATCAAAAAAGCTAATCAAACGATTATGCATTATTTGTTCAAGGATCTTCGAGAAACATGTTAGAATAGAAATGGGGCTGTAGTTAGAAGGGTTCTCACGTTCACCTTTTTTGAATATTGGTACAATTTTAGCAATTGTGCATGTTTCAGGAAAGACGCCGTTGGTAAAACAGAAATCGATAAAAATCTGAAGGTAGGGGGCTAGGATGGATGAGGCAATACGAAGATAGTAAGGTGGGATATTGTCATGTCCTACAGATTTGATGAGACTAAGTGCTTGTATTGCGTTAATGATTTCAGAAACATTGGGGACATCTAAATAAATTGATGGAGAGACACACGTTGTTCAAGATATTGGGATAATGAATTTGGTGCAGATTGGTTAAACTTGTCGGCTAGGTTAGCACCAATGGAACAAAAAAAAATCATTGAAATGCTCAGATATTGCTTGATCATTAGTAATAGTATGCCCATTTATTTTCAAAGAAAGCGGAATGGCAGAAGCACAGTCTTGGGAGGCAGGAAGTACAGAACGAATGACGTTCCATAATTTACGGGGGTCTTTTTGAGTATCATTTATTGCTGAAGAAAAGTAACCTTTTTTTGGGATAGCGCTTTGAGCTTAGTCAGCTTATTAACATATTTTTTATAAAAGATTATTTTATCATCATCATCGCTCAAAAAATGAGTTTTAAACGTTGATCTTTTATTCTTGATAGAAGTTAATAGTCTTTTAGTTAGCCAGGGCTTACTCAAAACTTTTTTTTTGTTTTCTTGACAAAGGTTTTAAAGGGGCATGTGTATTGATGGTACTAAGGACCGTGGTAGAAAAAAGTTCAAACATTTCGTTGAAGTTGTCGTTATTTAATGAACTTAATTCAGGCTGTTGTGAAAAAACATTGATTAATTTAACTTCAAGATTTTCACAGAAGAAATCTACGCGAAAAGAAGATTTGTCTCTATATAACATTTTTTTCGATTCGTAGGTTTGATGTGGTAGGGGTTTAGTAATTATACAAAGGAAAGGGAAATGGTCCGATATATCTGCTTCAATCACCGCGGGATTTAGATCAAGCTCGGTGTTATTAGTGATGATGTGATCAATTACAGTGGACGAATTTGAAGTTACTTTTGTCGGAATGGTTATTACTGGCGCGGCGCCATGACTTACAATAAGGTTGATGTATCAACTGGCAGAGTTTGACCGGATATCTTGCAGAATGTTAATATTAAAGTCACCTAAAATATAATAAACATTTTTTGAGTTGGAGAGATTTGAGAAGCAGGTGGAAAAACTAGCTAAAAAGTCGTCAACTTTGGTTTGGTCGGAATGACGATAAACCACGCCAACTATAAATATCGATTTACTGTTGTTACTGTTGTTTTCGGAGAGTTCGAGCCACAAGCATTCGGACGAATTTAATACATGTTGATTTGGACAAACCTCGAATTGAAGCTTGCGTGAAACGTATATCGCCACACCACCAGCCGCAGTTGTACTATCAAAGTGAATAAACTTGTAAAGGGGGAGATCGATATTAATTAATGCTTCGCCTTTAAGTCGAGTTTCGGTTAGACAGATTATGTCTGGACTAAAAGACAAAGTGACTAAAAACTTGTACAGTGAATCAAAATTTTTATGAAGTGAGCGAATGTTAACATGCAAAAGGATCAAGGAGCGATTATCGTCAAAATTTAAAGAGCTAGCGGTTGGGTCGGTATATTTGCAAATTTTAATGTTTGTTGTGATTGAATTAAGGAAGTTGTCACACAGTTCTCTGGGACAGTAATCATTCGATTGCTGGGCGGCAGCTTGACTACTAGAACTAAGGAATTCATTTAACTCCTTGCCAGAGACAGGCGCCATATTCTGCGTGCACGCTGAATTACAGTCCAACGAAGGACAGAAGAAAAATACAACAAATCAGTTATTAGAATCTGCTTTGAAGACGATGATCAGTCTGTGCATAGTGAATCACAAAATACATGCAAACGTAGCGTAGTTAAGATCAATTAGAAGGTATGCGGATGTAATCGAGCAAAGACAGAAAACGTTACGTGAAGCGTCTAAGAGAACAAAAAATTAAGCGCAGAAGCGGTGGGTATTACATCAGGTTCACAGCTTTTTGCAGAGTTCCATAAGCCCGAATGCATATAGAACTTAGGAACGTATTGAGTCAAGGCCAGAATTAGCAGTGAGCACATCACAAACCAGTAAAAATACGAAACAAGTGCATGAACAAAAAAAAAAAAAAAAAAAAAGAACCTGGCCAGATCATGCCTTCACGTAAACAAGGTAAATAAATAAAAGTAAAACAACAGGCAGTTATACAGTAATGAATGACATTGGCAATGTGCTAGCATTGTTGTACGAAGAGGAAGTTTAAGAAGAATCGAATTTGAAAGGTGGCTCATGTTTGTGTCAGCACCTTAGAATCGAACCTGCTGTATCACTAGGAAGGAATGAGAAGTAAATAAACCGAGTTGATCTCATAAAATTGCAAACTTGGCATCAAACTCATAAAATTGCAATCTTCATAAAAGTTAAAATGAGTAGAAATTAACAAAAACGGCGGAAAAATCAGAAGTTTCGGCCAAAAGGTCTGTTTACACTAAATGCAATTTTCATCCGATTTGTTGTCGAACGAAATTTTATTTTCTTTTTGAAGTAAGTAGTTGACGGAAATATCTTCCACACGATTCGAATTTAACGATTTTGCTTTTTATCGGTTATTTTGCAAAGTACCTTACGATTGTTTTCTAAAATGCCGCGCAATGTGACGTAGTTTTAGGTCATAACTTCATAACTTTTCTTAGCCTTCGTCACTTAACGTACGAAAAATCGCATCGTATTCTGTGTAAACACACCTACTGTATAACCGACATTTCTACCTTTCCGACATATTTAGTATTTTTCTAGTTTTCTGTGTTCAGTGAGATTTCCATCTTATCAGTCTTATCCTATTTTCATGTTTTAGTATTGCGATATTGTCAGTAATTTCATAAAAGGTCATAACAAGTAACAAGAAATCAGGTCGATATTAATTTACCGGAATTTAGTAGGGGAAGGGTGGTACCTATCAGCCGGATTTTTTAAAGATGCTGCCTAACACAAAGTCGTTTAGTCAGCTTCCTAAAAATTAACCATTAAGTACCTATTGGCCTACATTATCTTTACGCCAAGTTTAAGCGCATTCATCAAAACGAGATGCCAGAAAATGCACTTTTTTATGGACATGGGTCAAAGGTCCCCTACAATATTTTTGGGGACCTATGAACCAGGGTAAATTTTAGGGATGTGCCGATTAATCGAAATCGGCATCGGTGAGTATCGGCAATTTTTTGAGAATCGGCATCGGTAAAAAATGGCCTTTGCCTGATCGATTCTTCAGAAAAAATCTTTTGTATATTTTGATTGTGTTTTCGAAAATTTTTTCATATTCCATTTCCTCAGCCGTCTAATTTCATTTCCTCTAATACCAGCAATTCTCATCACCCACTTCATTTGCTATTTTATTGGTAGTCTGTACCACATTTGGTTTCTTGTCTGAACTCTTGTGGACCGGTTCGGACTGGAGATGTGCCGATCAATCGGAATCGGCATCGGTGAGTATCGGCAATTTTTTGGAGAATCGGAATAGGTATTTTTTTGAGTACCGGCATCGGCAAAAAATTTGGAATCAGTGGATCCCTAGTAGGCCTAGTCGTATAATGCCTACTTTCATCATAACCTATATCATGCTACTCAACTGACGGCCCGCGGGCCAAATCCGCACCTTCTGAATGCTGAAGCTGAACCCCAATAAAGTTTTAGCATATCGAATATTTTCCAAATGAAAACAAAACTTTATCAGGCAACACACCTTTTAGCTCTGAAGAAGCGTCGCAGCGGTGGCAAGTCCCTGACGACATTTCACTAAGCTAAGTACTGTAGTTCCAAAGGCCCACGGGCTTTCTGCATCACAATTAATTTTTTGTTGTCATAATGAAATAGAATTCTAATAGAATTCTATTTGAATAAGATACCTCCTGATGATCCGCTGAGGTGAAACAGTCTGTAGAGGTTTTTATTTTTTTACTTTGTGTTTTTAAATAAATATTTCTATAACTATCCAGTTTGTTTATTGTTTTATCCCTTCGCGGAAGAATGCCAAAAATTATCGCTTTAATTTTGTGAGCCGTTCTTCCGAGTGTTCAGCTCAGTACCGGTAGATTTTAATGGCCTAAATTTTGCTTTTAATGGCCTAAATTTTACACTGAACTGAGTGAGCAACACAATAACCGGATTAACTGCGGTACAAAATGCACAAGTTAGTTTTTCTGGTGTGCATAAAATACAATCATATATTGAAATCCTGCGAGTAGCCTACCGGTAGTTCAGTTATTATGTTTATAAGCTAAGTTAATCTTAACAATTTTTTGAGGGTTATGTTCTAAAAAGATGATAAAGTGAAGAGAGCATTTGCTAATTCTACGAAGTTCAGAACTTCTGTTACAAACTATTAAGTGTTTTAGGCTTCGCCTCTTCACATCACACATTCGTCTTGTAGACTTTTGGAATATTGTGGTGTTTTGTTGAAAAACTTTGATTGAGCACATGAGCAGTTAACTTTGTAGATTGTTTTGTGTAAAGTAGCAGTGGAATAAGCCTACAGTGTTGAAAAGGATAGTGTGGTGTGTACAAGATTCACAGATGCTTATGCTAATATATATAGCCTACACTGTTAGTGTGTAAGTTTACCAGGAAGTTCATGAAACTGCTGAATTCAAAGTAAACAACTAAAAAGCAATGTCCTTCCTGGCCTACCGGACGGGAAGTCATGACGACTTCCTCTTGTTGGGTCAGAGGCTATATCATCACTCCATCACCAACAGTGCAAAGCACTCCAGTAAAACGTACCGTAGAGCGAGACAGTATGGCGAACAGCGCTATTTCTTACCTGAGGGCGGCTGATGAAGGCTTATAGCCTGAAACAGCACTGTCTCGCTCTACGGTATGAATTCAAAGTTCAGTCCATTTAAAAACAATTATAGAGCCAATTGCTGAAAGCTGATGATATGACTTGACTAGCAGATCCATGATATTTTTCTGTTTAAAGGTGTTTCGATGTCACTGCGACTAAAATGTGTCTTCATTAGGCAGAATGTTTCTCGAAAAACTGAATGTGTGCTATCATTAAATGCTGTATATAAGTTACATCATGTCAGACTCCATAGTATCGCTTGTTTTTTGTCTTATTAACGCACTTTTTGTAGCTAGATACTAATCTAGATACTTTTGTTGTTTAGATGTGGTTTAATCAAAAATCTAGCTACTTTCTAAATACTTTTGGTAAACAATCTAGATACTTGAGTAAATTGAGATCTGGCAACACTGTCTTTAGTTCGTTATTTTTTCAGTGCAAGAACTGCCTATGTCCATTAGGATATATGCAGCTCTTGCACTAAAAAAAATGTGAGTTAAAGGACATAGCCAGTTTTAATTAAAAACGGATACCCAGTTTAACAGGTTTACAGTGCACTTAGGACTTTACCCATTGGGGAGGAGATGCCCACCCCCTAGGAGAGTAATTTTTCGGACTTAACTCATTTTTGCCAAAAATGGTTATAGACAGTTCTTGCTCCGAGCCCTCGATATGTTTCACTAAATTTGGTTTGTTTGCAGGGTAGACTGTTCGTTTTTTAATAGCTTACTTTGAAGTAGAGCACTGTACTACAGAACCGGGCTGCTAGGCACGAAAACCGAAGGCAATGTCAATTTCTGAATAATTATGCTTACTACTGTAGTATCCTATTTTTACTTCATAATTAAGTCCCCATTTCGACGAAAATTACTCCCGGATATACGCCAGAATGCACTAAATTAATTCTAAAATTTCAAAATTTTCTGGGGGAGGCCCCCCCAGACCTTCTTGAAAGAGTCTAAACTATTACAAGTTTTCGTCGCTTGGTTTGTCCCCCCCAATTATTTCGGGATGGCGCCACCCCAGGATGCAGATACCGATAATTTTTGTAACGGCCACAAAACATGAATCCCATCGATATTACTGTAAAGCAGGATTTGAGTTTAATTTGAGCCAATTGACTTCACCGTGTTGTCAGCTGACTGGTCATATTTTAACTATAAACTAGATTTGCAACTGGGCTGATTTGGAGCTACATGAGTTGGTGGGAGATAGCAATGCAAATTCATGTGGTGCACAAACCATTACGTTTAAGCAATACAAACTCATGTGATGCACAAACCATTACGTTTATGACAAGAAAATTCACGATGATGTCATGTATTATACATTTCTTAAAAAATGGAAAAGAAAAAGCAGCGAATAAATATCTACAGTCCTTATTTACAGAAATTATTTCTTCTGATAGATGAAAGAAATATCGATCAAAATTAAGAACTAATAATCTACAAAACCGTATTGTCGAAGCAGTTAACACATCGCTATGGGCACGGTAGGTCTGCCTTCGATTCGCGGACCGGTCAAATCGGATGCAGGGTCCACAACGGTTTCGCTGCGACGTTTCTTCGAAGCTGTGTTGCCCAGTCCCTTATCCAAGGAGATGAGGCCGACCTTTCGCATTACGTTTCTGAGTATAAACGCGAGCTCAGTGAAAATTTTATTCTATTTTATTTTGAATTTTGGCCTACATGTTTTTAAATTAGATATGTAGGCTACGGATAAATACCTGCAAGGAATTTCTGTTTATTTTCTACCTGTATAGTTTCGATGAAATTAACATTTGTGATTATCTCTGCCTTGTATTTAACCACGGCGATGAATCATAGTTTTGCCAGCTACAACATACGCAGTGTGAAAAGTACGTAAAGCTGTGAAATGAAACTACAATGCCCCGAGGACTTTCTAAACTTGCAAAACAGGTTAAAAAAATAAAACAAAGTTTACAGTGCTCAAGGAAAAAACTAAACACGAGAACATTAGCTTGATTTTATGGGAAAAATTTTCCAAGTTTGTGTAAGCACACGGCACAGAGACCGTTTGCGTAGATTGAATTAGAGACTTGAACAGTCCACAAAAACGCAATTAGGCAGAAAAATTTAAGCAAAGTGTGCAGCTTTATGAAAGAGTTTGTAGATTAGATCAAGTAAGGTTCTACTTAAATCAAAACAACGATGCTGTATATTACTCTACTTCAGGGGTGCCTAGGTAAAATTCGAACTAGGGAGGCCTTGTATAATGCAAAAAAATCTATTATTCCATACCCGATATTCTTAAATTTTTTGAGTCACGCCCCCTTTGGCGCTACTGTAGTTATTTTTCCCCACGCCCAGCACCAGTGTGCCGTGAAGACTGTTGTGTTGTCCCTACCCGTTTGATATCTACAAGCATTTTGGCAGTTTCGCGCTTTTTCGACTCATTAGCTGCATTATTTCAAGAGACGTATTCAGAAATTTCCTCATGAGGGGCGCCCCAAACTTTCGTACACGCAGTTTCTTTCAGTGTGTGGCAAAATCAGAACAAATTTGAAGCAGAATATAAATCAATGATGACTTTAGGGAGGTCCGGGGGCGCGCTCCCCCGAAAAAATTTTCAAAATTTAATTGCAATTTACATCATGTAAGTGCAATTACAGTGCTTTTTCAACAACTTTTTGACGAAATTTTCTTTAAATTTTTTTGCCTCTGATTCTGAGTCTAATACAACAATATTGTGCGCCCCTACAAATGCCCCCCTCGACCGGGGAGACCGAACTTCCGAGATGCCTTGATACGGCACTGCCACCACGCAACAAAAAACATGCAGAAAATATATAACAATTTGTTTGCAATGTCTTAATCGTTTTAATGGGAAGGATGCTGCTGTTTTGTGGAAACAAGTTTTAAGTTTTGATGTTTGACGAAAAAAATATTTGAAAATATAGGTTCAATCATTAAGTTACTGCTATGCTCACGCCCCCCTTGCAAACATTTTACGCCTCCCAGTTTAAGAACCTCTGCTTTAAAGTCTAAACGTTCACAAAACAAGGCCAATTTTCAGAGCCCCCCTGGACCCCCCTACAAACAGTTTTTTTAGAACTAGAAAGGCCGAGCCCCCCCGGTTCCCCCACCAAGGCAACTCTGCTCTACTTCCGAGAGGGGGTGGATCCAAGTTTTTTTTACGGAGGAGGCGAAGGTCAAGTTTTTTGGGGGGGAGAGCTAAGATTGAGAAAATGCTTCGACTATCTTACAGTTTTGTCTGTCGATAGAAATTACAGAACTTCAGCAACAGAAGTATACCGAACAGAAGTATCAATCTATCACATCAATGTAATGCGAAAAGCTTAGACAAGATGGTACAAACATGTTTTAAATAAGACAGCTTTACACATTTGAAATGAAAAGCTTACCTCGCTTTGCTTACATAGATGTTGCGTGGATTGATGTGCTTCATTGTTGCCGTGTTGGCTTTAGCTACAGTTTCAGAAGGTAATTCTAAAAAATCCACCAGCATTTACGAAGTGGAAAGATCTTGGGGTGAAGCATTTCACGTAAGAAAACATGTTTTGAAAAATTTTCTGAGAAAAAATTGCTTCTTGCTTTTTTCGCAAGGTGGCCAAAATGAATATTTGAAGAGTAAATAAAATTTAGAATTTGAGGGATTATGACATGATTTTTAAAGAGCTTGAAAAAACACTGCAAAGCTTTATATAGGCTACTCTATATTTGCTAAATAACTCACTGTTTTTATTTTACAAGTCTTTACAATGTGTTTGTAGCTTGTTGTATATGGCAGTGTTCTTCAAACTTTTTTCATCACGACCCACTTTGCAGGGCCAAATTTTTTCCAACTCTCAGGGACTAAAATAACAATAAAGTAAAATTTAATAACACAGAAAATATTGAAAAAATAATAAAATTGCCAATACCTTTAATAAGACTGATGTGCTTGCATATTCTCGCACAAAAGATCGTATCCTGGCTCCATTTCGGTGATGGCGGGTCTCGGTACTGGTTCTGAATCTTTCAAATTTGATCGATATTTTGTTTTTACGTAAGTTAGTGTCGAAAAAGATTTTTCACACCGATAAGTGGAGACGATAACTGCTGCCAATTATAAATACTAACTCGCCTACGTTTCAATTGTCATTAATAGAACAATTACTGCAGCTACACTGTACCTTCTTTCAAACTGAGTCACTACTAACTGCTTAGATTTAACCAGATTTTACTTCCCTCAGCACCGGTAGTCTGAGAAGTCACTGGTCTATCATTCTTTAGCATGCTCTCTGAACACAGAATCTTACACAACTAGAAGCGAGGTTTTGTGACGTAACAATAGTTCTGTCATACACGATGGCTCGTGTACGTTTGGTTTTCTCCTGGCTGGGAGAGGCGTAGGCTTACTTTGTTTTGAATAATAAAATAAATAACTGAGGTTATTTTCAAATTATATTGAACTGAATAAAATTTTTTCAGCTCACTCACCGTGTAACGTTCAGCTTTGTCAAGTCAGGATGTGTTTTTCTCATCTCTTTAAAATGTATTCTTGTTAATACTTTAGTACTGCTCTTGAAACATTGCGCGACCCCCATTGATTCCTTTCGCGACCCCCAGTTTGAAGAACAATTGTATATGGTATAAGCGCAGCATTTTTGAAAGGTTTGGCTTGAGGAACCATTAAGCAGTTTTGAAAGACCGCGAATTTTTAAATTTGTAAATGAAACTGCAGTCAACAACTGTATCAACGAAAATTTGTAGATTTTGACAGGCCGCTGGACAATTTTGAGAGACTATTTCGGTTCTTCAAACCGCCTTACAAAAACACTGTATGGGCGTGTCATAGGTTTATTTAATTATTTCAAGTGAGCGGTTCTTTTTCTGAACCCAACTATCTCTTTTGTTTATTGTGCCACTACTAGTAATGTTTTGGGCACATGATGAGGTCACAATTGAGCGTCGCTATCTTAAGTTTTCTTTTCATATTTCATTTTAAAGCAGCTCCTATTAGACAGTGCAGAATTATATATACTGTAGATAACGAAACCACAACTTTTTGACCGCAAGCAAGCACAAATGTAAAACGTTTAACTTTCGCTTTCAAATCAAAATCAAATCTTCATTATACTCGCGGCATTAAGCCGAAGCGTGTAACGAGTGGCGGGGCCCATCTCCGCATCTTAGCGCCTGGGCTACACGGCTACGAAGGAACACTGCAGCGGTGGCGAGCCGTTGGCGACACTGTGCCGATTTGACCGACTCGGGATTTGTACCCCAGACCTCCCCCACCGATAGCGTGTGCGCTAAGCAACTGAGCTAACAGCCGGTCTAATTCACCCTTTGCAATAGTATTTTCTGTTTTTTTGGTATTCAGTTGCATATTTATCCTCCTATCACGAGAAAGCGATCAAAGCGTTGTAACGAGCTTGCTCAGGAGTTGCCGGCCATCTGTCTATCACATCAAGATGGGGGAATCCCGCTCAGTGCCTTTCCCAACGGCACACTATGTAAACTTACCGGCTTGTTCTCCACACTGCCCCTTTAATGCTGAGCGTCAAGCAGCAGGGAAGCAGTGAATACCAATTTTAAAGTCATGTTGGTTTAAACCGACTCGGAATCAAACCTGAGTCTTCAGCTCCCGAGGCGTACGCTCTTACCACTCGGCCATCTGAGCTCTTAGTCATTTAATCTTTGTCTGTCATTTCCATTTAAGGAGTTTTTGCCTCACTGGACAGAGTTGTAAAGAAAGCATTGGGCAAGTAAATGTGGTTCTCCATTTCAAACTACCACTCTGGGTTTGCTATATTCCACCTCATCTCGAAGTACGTTGATTTACATTGCAATATACAGGGTGACCCAAAAATAACGAGCCCCAATTTTATTTATTCTAAATACATGGCGCCCGTTTTTTTGAGTCACCCTGTATTTCACAGCAGTGCTGATGTTTGAGCTCAACGGTTCGTATATATCAAACCCAATTTGACCACAATTTTGCTGCAAGTCAACTACCGGTACTGGGAAAGCTTTGCCCTTTCCGGTCTTTTTTGTGCTGAAACCTGAAGAGGCTTTGTCGTGCTCAAAAGACAAACTCAGCCATTAAATAAGCTCATTTTGAAAATAAAGTTAAAAAGTATCTTTTCATTCCAGGCCTCCATACAGTTTAAAGTGAAACACAAAATTCGAAGAGGATGGAACTTGCGAATACAATTTTTAGGAGAAATGCAGAGATTAGAGGTAAGATTTTCCAAAGCAACTTATTTGCTATCTTGATCGTAACTTCTCTTTTTTTTTTCGGGGGGAAATGGGCGCTTGCTTTAAAACACTTCAATAACGTTCGCAGGGGGGACTGTTAACTGAAGACTCACAACCTTCTTGAAATTTTGGAAATTTTCATTTCAAATAAAATAACCTGTTGCTGATAACTCGGAATATAATGTGTATTATTTACATTAATTTTGCAGTGTTGGGAAGGAATCATTACAAACGCTGACGTCAGTCCGCGATCAAGTATATTTCGCATTACTAACAAAACTTACAACGGAATATGGAGCGTGGGAAATGTTTTCCAGGTAATGCTTCCTTGTTGTAAAATAGTTATGCATTATTTCCCTGTTGTATTTTTTAACCGCCTAGTCGGCAAAGTTGTAACAACATCGCTATCAGTGCGAGAAGGCTAGGGTTCGATTTCTAGGTCAAATCGGGCTCAGAGTCGCCAACGACGCGCCACCGCTGCGCTGTTTCTTCGGAACTGTGTTGTTTAAACGTTACAGCTAAGCCACCAAGATTGGCCCGCCCTCGATCGTCAATGGCTTCCGAGTAATATCGTCAGCGCTGTAAGAATAATGAAAATTTGACTTGTTTGTTTTACAGTTTAAATTCAATGGCTGGTATCCTGATGGTGCCGTTGATCCAAAACCTCCTCCAGTGACAATATTCTTTCAAAATGTGGTTATTTACAGAAGTCCGAGATTATTAGCTGGTCCAAGCTCCACTCCTCGTCCTAATTTTGGTCCAGTTGTGACTACTGATATTATTTCCGCTCTGACCAAGTAATGAGGTTTTAAACGATTTTTGATTTGTATGCATGGAAGCTCCCGCTGCTCTTGTTGGAATACCGTAGTAGTACATTGTAAGCTTACAGGTGCGACAACCAAAGGGTTACTACGTTACGGTTCCAAAGGGTTACGACAACCAAAGGGTTACTACTGTTACGTTACGGTACGGTTCGATTTTGGCAAAAAGTAAGATACGGAATTACGTACGGAATTTTCAGGAAATGTACGGTACGGTACGGAAATACAGTATTATATTTTCCGTACGTTACCGTGCACTTTCCGTACTTCAATAATGCACGCTTTGCACTTTTGCTTCCAAGTGCTGCACTTTTCTTTTTTTGCACTTTTCCTTTTCGCCTATAACTTTACCACAGCAGTTGCGCTCACCATTCACCTCTCACGATTTCAAATAACAATATTGTGAGCAAGCTAATTGTTATGCTATAATTATAATTCCATTGTTCAATCATAATCTAGCGTAGCGAAGCCTTCATCTAATGGTCTTGCTAATTATAGGCCCATTCGATTTTTCGAAGACTATTACCGGTAGTCTGATAAGTTTCTATCAAACTCGCAGGAGATTGTTCAATTGGTTTTTAAAATGGCTCGCTCGAAGAATTTCACTGGGAACAAATATTTTAGTATTGGAGTTGATTCTCCTGCTTGTAAGATTGAGGGGTGTGACTATAAATATAAGCCTAAAAACAGTTCAGGAGCCCATGATACGCCTTTAATTGGACATCTGATAACTTTTCAGATGAAAACTTTTAAACATTTGAACTACGTCTTTACACTGACTTTTTTGAACTTTTAAATTTTTTCCAATTTTACCGATAGGCTTAGGCCGAAACCGAAACTTTTGCAATAATATTGTTAGTGCTTGCAGTCTTTCGTCCTCAAACAATATTTTGCAAGCCTTTTGATCTCAAAGTTAATGAAAAAAAATAATAAGCATTAACAAAACACTAACGGAAGTTGACTAGTACAAAACGTTAAGGTAATGGACAACTTAACGGAAGTTGATTTAATCCGTTCCTTTTTGAAAATTTGTTTTGACGAATTAACCAGTTCATGATAAAGTTCTAAATACCGGTTGTCGGCAGAGTGGCGTAATGGTTTGGAGCGTCGTTTTTACGACGACCATGATCGCAAGGTCAATTTTCAAATCCTAACCTAGTCTCGTTGTTGCGTCTTTGGATAAGATGCTTTACGATGATTAGGCCTATCTCTGCTTGGTGGAATCTGGCAAGCAGCAAATTAAAGAAGTCAGAAGAAAATTCAACCTGAAAAACTTAAAAACAAAGGCAACTCTTGAGGGAGTCTGGATTCGTATTGCGCATAGCGCCTCGGCCGCTTTCTCGTGATAGTAGGATAAAGATGAAGAAATCAGGTAACGAAATTGTGCCGATCTAAGGAAAGAACAATATTAATTATCGAAAAAGGAGGAAGCAGAAAAACAAAATATGAATCTACAAATACTTATCAGTTAATAGCGTCCGTAGCCTACCTTTTTTGAGAGAACATTTAAGCCTTTTTAGTGGAAGGGTGAGACCTCATATTTTTGCTGCCTGTAGCCTAGGGATTTGCTGCAACTATTGTTTTTTGATTTATTGCTCTGATGTCTGAATACCGATACTATGTTTAATATATTCGTCTAGGTATTAAAACTCTTGATTTCGTCAGGTATGTAACCAAAGGGGGCACTGGGACACCCCCACCTCCTTGCTGGATAAGCAACTTTTCTAGAGGTTGCTACCTAAGAGCAAACGAAACTGGGTCCCCTCGATCATTGCCTTTAAAATCGGCCCTGCCCTCCCCCACAAAGTTTTCGCTTTTTACTCTACTGGTATAGAAGATAACCACAAATGTGTTGTAGCCTATAAAAACAAGGTTTTGTTCAACAGCTAAAATAGAAGGACGATAAATCTGAAGTTTAACGTGGCAATGACAAAAGTTTGCTGTTGAATTTTTCTTGACATACAGTAAATTGGTTGAAAAAATGTGGTACGGAAAGGTACGGTGTTACGGTGCGGAAAAAATTCCGTACCTTACTGTTACGTACGGTATTTTTGCGAAGTGCGAAATTACATTACGGTACGGTATGTTTTCAAAAGAATATAGTACGGAAAATAATTCCGCACCGTACCGTAGTAACCCCTTAGCGATAACGTATAGTGCAATTAAAAGCAAATGGTTTTACTTGGACAGTAAACAGGCAATAAAATTATGAAATTAAAAAATGTACTGTACATAGCAAAGAAACTGTTGCGAACCGGTAGGCCTACCACCCTTGGGTTACCATCTGCCGCGCATAGGTAAACCCACCTTAATATATTCGCTATCCGCTAACATTACAAATTACTACGGTTAAATGCAGTTGGATGAAATATTGTAAAGCACAGTCAGTTCAAATGCTTTTGTGTCACTTATTCTATTATTTATATATTTGTTACAGTTTTCTTGATGCAATGAATTCGTCACCGACTCAAAATCAGAATTCGCCTAATGGTGGCAACCAAGAAAACTTGTTTGATCTCTTGGACAATCAGTTCGTAGAACCCTTGAACGAGAACGATACAATCAATTACCAAGATAGGACAAATCAACTAATAAATGAACAAAATGCGGAGGTAAATCGATTGAACGATTTGAAAAACGAAGACAATTCTACGAAAGAAAGCCCCACTATGGGAAACACAACGGACATTGATTATACAGACAATACAACGGACCCAGAAACAACTACACCGTTTCTAAATCTCTCGTCCACAGCAACGTCCTTTGTTAAAGTAACTTCTATTACACCTGTTATAACCAGCAAATATGACTACAAACTTGTTCTTCATAAATCGTTACTTTTCTACGAAGCCCAAAGATCCGGTAAATTACCCGACAATAAGCGTCTCAACTGGACTATAAGTTCTGCACTGTCTGACCGTGGAACAAATGGGCAAGATTTGTCAGGTAAAGTCCGTTTGGTGTTGTTTACCGAATACCGGTTTTGCATTCATTATGCATTTGTTTTCATATGCTCTTGTGTTGTGCTATAGCAATTCAACTTCTCACGAGTTGGCGATGGCGTCTCCGCAACTTACCGACTGTAGGCAACACAGCTACGAATGAAATGAAATGTTGTGTGGTTTTATGGCGCTTTATAACTACTGAGGTCCTTTAGCGCCAGGACTAAATTTTGTCAAGAATTCACTGACGTTGTTTACTCTCTGTTCATTTCATCCTCCGCGCTACACTTAATTGCTGAGCGTTTAGCAAGTGTAACAGCAGATACCATTTTTAAAGTCTTTGGTTTGACCCGACTGAGAATAAAACCCAGTCTACCAGCTTCCAAGGCGAACGCTCTAATCACTAGGCCATGGCGCTGGTCTGCTACGAATGTTGACTAGTTGCTCCAACGCAGATGGCGAGTCACTGCTAGACCGGTAGCCCAGGCCGATTTGCTCAAACGAAAGTATACCAATTTCTAATCATGCAGCATTAGGCCTATGGGCCGAGATGGTTTAATTAACAATCTGAACGTCTGGCAGGGTCCCAGTGGTGGAATAGGGAGTAATTAGCATATTGGCACCCCCCAAAATTAGCGCTAGCACAAACGAAAGTATACCTCCTGAAAACAATTTGATTATATGCAAAACATGTAATCAAGCGTAAAATCACAAATCCTGACGAACTCTATGGTGGGGGGTCCAGACAGACGCCCCCAAACCTACACCCCCAATATATAAGCTAGCACAAACAAAAGTATACCTCCTGAAAACAATTTGATTTTATGCAAAACATGTGAGCAAGCGTAAAATCACAAATGCCAGACGAATTCTATGGTGGGGGAGGTCCAGACAGACGCCCCCAAACCTACACCCCCAATATATAAGCTAGTACAAACAAAAGTATACCTCGTAGAATCAATAGAATTTTATGCAAACCATGTAAGCAAGCGTAAAAACACAAATGACAGACAAATTTTGAATTGGGACCCCAAAATGACAGCTACAATTTTTCTTTTAGAAAGAACACTCCATATAACTTTGGCGATCGCAATAATGGTTGCAATCTTAATAAATGCACCACAATTTTGGTTACGAGTCGTCCTGAAAAAAATCTTCCGATCAAGCTTCATCGTTAGATTCTTTACATTCAATCCCATTAAATTTTCAAAAAACTTCCCGGTAATTCCGTGAAACTCCCGGGATCCCGAAAATCCTCCGGATTCCCGGGATTCGGGAAATTCCCAAGAAATTTTACCGGGAAATTTTCCCAAGCTTCATTGTTTTGCTTTTCTTCTGGTTTTCAGCATTTCAGACCTCATTTTTAGCATTTTGTTTTGTTGTTTTGACAAACTTGGATTGAATTTTTCAATTTTTTCGAAAAATTGAGAAAAAAATTCGATCTCTCAAGCATTAATTTGTCTTAAAAACTTTTGCGAATTTTGAAAAATATGTTTTAGTAAGCAAAAAAAAAATTTCAATGTGCAGTAACGCACTTTTGATGTCGGAATGACAGATATCAGTACCACTGAAATCCTTGCTAAAGTAAAAAAATTTCCCGGGATCCCGACATAAATTTCCCGGGAAACAGGAAATTCAAAAATGTCAGATTTATCGGGAAATTTCCCGTCCCGAATTTTCGGGAGGAAACACTACTTTGGATGCTATTGCCAAATCATATGTCACCACAGGAAGATCTTGGTTTACTTTGTACGCAATCTTCAAAGCCCTAACCGTGGTTTCGCGAACAACATCATTGTTAGTTGAAGAGCGAGAAATAGGATCGTTGTAGTACAATTCTCTGTCAATGCTGCTCGCGACAAGAGGTGAAGAGGATAGTGCTGTAGAGGTGGGGAGGGGGGTTTATCGGCTTGGGTCAATGGCAGAGAAATAATGGCTGAAGAAAGTGATTTTGTAAATAAATGCAGAGGCATCACCATAACTGTTGTTTCTATGCAAATAAACAGATTATGCTATAGGCTTATTATACGAGTATTTTTAAATGATTGTGGTTAACATTAGCGCCTCTCCTAGGAATAGTTCGCGCCTCCCAGTTTGAAAAACGCTGATATACAGTATAGACCTAAATAGAGATAAGGAGTGGGTCTCGTAGAGGTCTGCAGTAACAACAATAGGCCTAAATAGTAAAATGATTATATCCCTTTGCGTAAGAACAAGTCTAAGTCAAAATAGATCAAAAGTTTTGGTAAGAAACATTTTTAGCACTCATTACTGGCAGGTAGTTTAACAAAGCGTGATGATCGAGTAACCACTTATCTTGATTCCTCTCACTGGTCGTTCCTAACTAATCATTCCACGGAGTAGCAGTCCCTGGCCCTGTTCCTTTAAACTGAAATGCTGCTATGTGCTAGCTTGTATATTGGGGTGTCTGTCTGGACCCCCACAACAAAATTTGTTTGTCATTTGTTGTTTTACGCTTGCTTACACGTTTTCCGTAAAATTTTATTGGTTTTACGAGGTATACTTTCGTTTGTGCCAGCTTATATATTGGGGGTGTAGGTTTGGGGGCGTCTGTCTGGACCTCCCCCACCATAGAATTCGTCTGGCATTTGTGATTTTACCTTTGCTTACATGTTTTGCATAAAATTCATATTGTTTTCAGGAGGTATACTTTTGTTTGTGCTAGCTTATATATTGGGGGTGTAGGTTTGGGGGCGTCTGTCTGGACCCCCCACCATAGAATTCGTCTGGCATTTGTGATTTTACGCTTGATTACATATGTTGCATATAATCAAATTGTTTTCAGGAGGTATACTTTCGTTAGTGCTAGCGCTAATTTTGGGGGTGCCAATATGCTAATTACTCCCTATTCCACCACTGGGACCCTGCCAGACGTTCAGATTGTTAATTAAACCGTCTCGGCCCATAATGCTGCATGATTAGAAATTGGTATACTTTCGTTTGAGCAAATCGGCCTGGGCTCCCCGTCTATGCTGAAAGCACCTTAAATGCTACTGCAGCTTTGTTCAATATTGATTGTATCTTTCACATCACAAAACAAACAAAATTTTTGAAGATACTGTATTTTCTGACACGTTTGAGTTGCACTGGTTAGGGTTTTTGCTTAAATTTTGCTTCTTCAATTCGGTGCTTTTTCTTTCTACAACCCACCCATAGTCAGTAGTAGTTAGTTATGTTGCAGTTGAGTCGAAAAGCAAAACAAGAACACATGGGTGAGAATCGATCTTAAGCCTCGTTACCAGTTTATTGTTATGCAGGAGGTTATTACGATGCGGGAGATTACGTAAAATTTGGATTTCCAATGGCATTCACTATGACGATGTTGGCTTGGGGTGTCATCGAATACTGGGATGTCTACGAAAAACTGGGTGAGCTTCAAAACGCTTTGGATGCTTTGAAATGGGGAACTGATTATTTCATAAAAGCTCATGTCTCTAAGTATGAGCTGTATGGTCAGGTACGTAGTTGGTGCTGGGTCTTAGAACTGTATTATTAGTTGCTTCGTTTCAGTAATTTGACGCTGTGAGTTTTTGCCGCTGATACATTGCTATTTCAAATCAAAAATTAATTGATATTTTTTTTGTTTTTTCGTTTCTGTTTTGTCAAAGAGACATCCAAAACAACTCTGTGTAATGTACAAAAAAAAATTTCATTTGGAAAAGCTGCGCCTAAAATCAGTGATGGAGTAGGCTACTCGAGTACTGTACTCGTACTCAAGTACGGCTTTTCTGAGTACTCGTACTCGAAACTTTGGATCTCAAAAAGTACTCGTACTCGAACTTACAAGTACTCGGACTCGGTCTAAAAATCAGTCGAGTACACGAGTACTTTGATATTTTTCTCCAAGATGTCACGGTCGTGGCTTCATTTAAATAAACGTTGTTGCGATTTTTAGGGTATTCCCCGACCCCTGGACATTTGCTGGCTTGTTCCGGTTCCTGTTTTTTCACCAAAATAAGTGATTTAAAGGAAAGTGACCCAAGACTTCCGCCGTTTTCAGGAAGAGTACAATGTAGCCAAATTTTCGATTTTTTTTATTGCATGTATTTGACGTTTAGCCTTTATTCTTCATTAAACGTAAAAATTAAATTTCTATCGCATGTAGTTTTTGAGATAGTAGCGAAATGAAATGGAAAAACACAACGACGTGTTTTATTATTGATTTTAAAGAGTAAAGTTTAACTGCGAAAAATCAAAATGTTCTCGGTACTCGTACTCGAGCTTGTAATACTCGTACTCGAAGCCAACCACCAGTACTCGTACTCGTACTCGAAGATTTTCAAGGCAAGTACTCGTACTCGAAGGTTGAGTACTCGTACTCGAAGGTTGAGTACTCGACTCCATCACTGCCTAAAATACTTGAAGAAATATTATGGTATAGGCCAAAGTGGACTTACTAAATAAACGCTGTAGAAAGCAATTCTACAACCATATATTTACATGTTCATGCACATAGACTTTCATCGGCTCCACATATTTCAGTACTAAAAATGCTAGTGACGGCAACTTGCGGTTTGCGTTTGATCTCAATTCAAAATATTGGACCTATGTTCTTAGGTAGGAAATGCCGCTGAGGAGCATAAACTTTGGGGAAGACCGGAGATAATCAATCCTGGACGACCAGCTTACAGCATTACCAAGAAGAAGCCAGGATCGGACTTGGCTGGAGAGACAGCTGCTGCTCTTGCAGCGGTTTCTCTTGCAATGAGAAAAGCTGCAAATGGTAACTTTTTAAGCGTTAAACTTTTTGAATTATTCGCAAAGAGCCTAAGTAACAGTTCCGTCCTTAGGGTAAGATTTACCGATGGTGGATTGTGCTGCCCTTTTTGCAAGTTTTTTAAGTCGGTTTTAACAAGGGCGTTGGAAGGTGGGGGCTGAGAGGAGCTGAATCCCCACTCTATATTTTTTCAGCCCCCCCATAGAAATTTTGAGCCCCCCTTCAGCCCCTCTTTTTAAAAATTTATAACTACAATACACCCTAATGCACTGCAACGATTGCTTATGACGACACTTGTTATTAGTTTCATTTCTTCATTGATACCATCAAACCAACGTACTAACTTTTGCAATTTTGTGACGAAAGTGAACAAAATTGCAAAAACTGTTGGATTTCCTGATAACTATGTGTACAAAGCTCGTAGAGTTTTATCATGATGCCACAGTTAAATTTTCTCCAATTTTATGAGAAACTTTTGTGCAAATAATAGCGAAACAACAAAATATCAAATCAGAATCAGCTAGCTTACCCTAGGAGCAGTGGCGTAGCGAGAAATTTTGAAAAAGGGAGAGGGGGTGTAATTTCTACATTTTTTTCAAGCGTATTATTTTTTTGGCAGAACAAATTTGAAGCTGATTGAAAAACAACAAAAGTTCTAGTGGGGTCCGGGGGCATGCTTCCCCGGAAAATTTTTGAAAATTTACATGCTGTAATGGCGGAAAACTTTTGAAAATAATTTACATGTTGTAATGTAATAATTTTAGTGCTTTTTGAATAATGTTCACGCATATTTGTTTTAATTTTTTACCCCAATTTCGAGTGCTTCGCCAAATATGATGCATTTTGTTCGCACATTTTCGATTATGCGTGCTTAAGGCGTAAGGCTTATTGCTGTCGAAGAGGTTCGAAATTATGGAAAAAAATACATCAAAACATTTTTGAAAATGACTGGTGGGAAGATGCATACCCTTGATCCTACCCCCCCCTGGATCCGCCTCTGGCCATAAGCTACTAAAACCATCGAAAGAGTATAGCATATTTCAGTCACTTGGCACCATTAGTTTTGTTCTTTTTTACTAATAGACCGAGTTAAGGGGAGGCATGGCACAATGCCTCCCCCCGCCTAAATACGCTCTTGCCCAGGAACCTTAGGCTAGGAGCTTGTGAACGGAAAATAAGTTCATTTAAAGGAGGTTAACATGTTTACAAACGTCGACCTGGCCTCTGTAGGATATGCTAGCTAGAGGAAAGCTTGAGTTGTCAAGTAGTCTTCAACTGACTTTTACTGAAGTAACGTGCACGATACACATGATGTATGCGATAACAGGAAGAGGATGTGGGGGGCGTAGCCCCCAGACTTTGGTATGGTAGCACAAATTTCAGTTCTCCCTTCCCCCTACGTTAAAGTACTTCCAACGCCTCTAGGTTTTAAGGACATGGACCAATTTTGAGGCGTTTACCCAAGCATACTCAAATAGATCAGTGGTTTTTAACCTTTCCAGTCCGTGGTCGGGACTCCTATTCATTAATCTTTTAAAAATATTGGGCTTTCCTCCTCTCCTCTGCGCAACCTACAAAGAAGGTGTATATTGAAACTTTGAAAGAACTTACAGCATAAAACTGGAGAGGATACCTACATATTTTTTATTGGGGACCCCGTTAAGAACTATCGGTCTAGATGGAGTTATAGGAGGAAAGACTTTCTTTTCTATTTGGAAAGAAAAAGAAGAAGCCATGTTTTTACAGTTTAGCTGGAAAAACTTTGCTCCCAAAAATATTATTTACTGCAAGCGTCGACTTCATTTTTGTTGTGATGTTGCTCAGGTCAAACCACCCCATATGTGGAAGAGTTGTTGCAACACGCTAAAGACTTGTACACTTTTGCCACAAGTTTTCAACGCAGGTATCACTTGTCAATCAAAGAAGCTAAAGACTATTACCCATCAACCAGCTACAAAGACGAACTAGTTTGGGCTGGAGCCTGGTTGTATAGAGCCACAGGCGAGAAAGATTATTTAAAACGGGTGAGCAATATTTAGTTATTATTAAAAAGATCATAAAAATAGGCGCCCAACAGGTATTCCTAAACCTTTCCTTAAGACTTGACTAAAATGAATATAAGTCCAAAGCCACAAAGTGCATGTGCCGGGCCTTTCAAGGAGGCTAAGCTTGAACATGTAGAAGATTTTGTTTGGAAAAAAACATACCTAGACTTTCCTGAGTTTATCCTGTCATCATCGTATAATTCAGTTTACTTGATTTGACTTAACCATAGCAGCAAAATAAACAGTAAACAGTCAATTAGAAACATCTCGCAAATTTTTTAAGTACAGTAGTTAATTTTTCACTCAAATGTATGATGCTAATACAAGCGCATTGTTCCTGCATTGTTACTCGACAATGTTGATGTAATGCAATGGTGTTGTATAACAGTTATTGATGTCACAAAGATAATTTTTAACAGCAAAATTAGTGCAATAATTGATGGTGCTAATTGCTAATTGAAATATGAGAGCAGCAGCAGTCCACTGCAAGCAGGACCGGCGCCATGGGAGGCCAGAGGGACCTGGCCCCCCCCCCAATCGACATGTTTGGCCCCTTCCAATTAACAAGATTATCCTTTTGAAGACAGCGGCTTTTGTGCTTAATTTCAAACTTTGTCCCCCCGCCCCCCTGATAAACGCTTGGTCCCCCTAAGTGGACTGCTCTGGCAAGCTCTGACTGCAAGCCTACCCTAGATTACGCTAAAGCAAGTTTCTTAATATAACGCTTTTTTCTTTCGTTCTTTTTTTTCATGTTGAAAAGAAAATGCGGTTAAGTGAAAAGCATATGCAGACTGCGTCATCCATTTTTGCGTACACATTTTGTATAGAGTAGCCTACTACTTTTTTGCAAATATTAAGCATTGAAGTTGAGTTTTATCGTTTGTTTCTTTGCAGGCGGAAGGTCAATATCAAAATTCAGCTCTTTTTATTCTTCCAAAAAACATGAAGTTTTCTTGGGACGATAAACGAGTTGGGATACAACTTTTACTCGCGCAGGTGATCAATTTTTAAAAAGTTGCTAAACACATGATCAGTTTGACAAAGTTCGTTTGTAATAAGAAATAGTGACAACCAAAGCTATTTTTTAAAGAAAACGTTAGTGGTGAATTGATGACGATAAAATTGATGATACTATTTTATTCATTCATCGTTTTTGCAGGTATCAACTGTTTTTAAAAGACGCTACGACAGCGTTATCACCTCTTATTGCAGGTCAATTCGTTCTGATAAACCCGTGAAGACTCCCAAAGGGTTGGTTTACCTCGGAGATTGGAGTCCATTGAGATATACATGTAAGAATGATTTATAAACGTTAACAGCACATCATTGCATAAAATTTATAATTTTCTTGCAAACTGCTTGAAAACTTGTTCGTGAAAATATTAAGTAAAGATTTACAGCGGGTAGCCAGCGAAAATTTAGGTGGGACATGGCTAAATTTAGACAATGAAAGCGTCGTGTTCATTCACTCTTTAGTGATCGATTTGTTGTGCCCCAGTGCCACCTGCGTTTGGCTACATCACTGAAAATTTAATAGAGTAAGGTTATTTTGTCACGACTACATTTTGTGTAAAGTTCCAAAAAGTTTAGCCAAAGCTTTTCGTAAAATTTCATAAATTGGCCCGACTAAAACGGTAAACAGGATTATTAATTATGGGCTTTTCAACATCGCCTGAAGGAATTTTCAACATCGCCTAGAGGCTTTTCAACATCGCCTAGAGGATGTAAGCTCTGAAGGAAACAAAACATCTCTTGAATAGCAGTTAAAGTCACCGGAAACAAACAAATGACCTAAATTTTACTCTTTTGATCCTCTATTTTTAAGGATGCATGCTGGGTGGTCCTATCAACTCACTAAAATACCTGGTGGATAAAATTTTTGAAAGACATCTCAAACGGTTGGTTTTTTGTTGCAGCAAACGCTGTCTTCGTTTGCTTAATGGCAGCTGACTATGGAATCGACAAGGAAGAAATTCGTCGTTTTGCTCAGTCTCAAATTGATTACATGCTTGGCGACAGCGGAAGGAGTTACCTGGTTGGGTTTGGAGAAAATTATCCGCAGAAAATCCATCACAGAGCATCGTCTTGTCCGCCAAGGCCACAAAAGTAATTCGGCAAAAACTCGTTAATCAAGTTTTTTTATGTTACCGTTTTAGCGCAATGAAGTGGCTAAACCTACACAAAAGTACTTTTGGATCTCGTGTTTTAGCAACAAGCTCGTCAACACTACGTGATATTCTTCACATTAAAAAAGCGTCGCTAGATGGCCGTCTAATTCAGGGTTCCCATTTTAATCAATAATCTAGCAAAAAATAAGAAGCTCATCCAGTTTATCAAAGATTAAGGCATTGGTCTCCGCAACCATATGTTATTAATTCGACGCCTAACTTGGTTTTTGTCAGTAGACTACTTCACCTCCACAAAATCTAAGCCGTGTTCGCGAGTAGTTAGAAAAAACCTTAGAAAAAACGAAACGCTTGTCTCAAACTATTTCTGTATACTTGCGTGTTGCATCATGCATTGACAAAAGAATACTTTTAGCTGTGGATGGCATAACTTTCGGATACCCACTCCCAATCCAATCATATTGGAAGGAGCATTGGTTGGAGGGCCGGACATTCACGATAATTTCACGGATGACCGAAAAAATGTGAAGCAAAGCGAGGTGGCGATTGACTACAATGCTGGATTTCAGGTCAGATTAGGTCCTTACACGAGCGTAGCCAGGATTTGGCAATGGAGGGGGTTGAGAATGACGTCACGTCTGACCATACATTGCATACAGAAGCGGATCCAGAAAGTTTTGGTGGATGGTTGCAATTTTGAATTAGGTTGAATGTTAACTAAATGCAAAGACGTTTTAGATGCGGAAACGGACGTAAAAAAGTCTTTTGAAATTGTTTTTCATGTCAGGGTCGTATTCAGATTTTTTGGGGGAGGGGGCACCAATTTTCGTCACTTTTTCAAGCGTAGTTTTTTTTGGCAAATTTAATTTTAAGCATCTTAAGTACCAAAAACGACTCTAGGGGGTCCGGGGGCATGCTCTACCGGAAAACTTTTTGAAAATTTGCGTACTGCAATGGCCATTTTAGTGCTTTTTGAACAATCTTTAAGGAAAGTTTGTCATATTTTTGGCCTCTAACCTTGAGTGCTTCACCAATGATGCATTTTGTTCGCACAGTTTCGATTATGCGTGCTTAAGGCGACTACGGCATGATTGTTACGAAGAGGTTCAAGATTATGGAAAAATTTTATTCATCCAAAACATTGTTGAAAATGGCTGGTGGGGGGATGCATGCGCAGCATACCCCACATCCCCCCTGGATCCGCCTCTGGTTGTATAATAACAGTAGATGGCCTCAAACTTAAGAGATATGTTTTAGACTAGAAATACCGAAGGCAGTTAAGGCACGATTGTTGTAAGAAAGTCGAAGGAATACTTTCTGGTGAAACTGATAAAACGATATTCAAATGTAAGCGATTTAGTTCTTTTTTGAGCTACAGTACGTACATCAATTTTTCTGGAAATTGTTTAGCCTTTTTTCTACGGAACGTCTGAGGGGCCGAGAACAGTTGCATGTTCACTGCCCTGCTAGTAAAATTGCGTCATTGCTTCATTAAACATAATCATTGCTTCATTAAACATTAAAGAACAAGATTCAGGAAACAACGCTACGTAATTCTTGTTATTATGGCAATTACAAAACCAGATTATCAACGACAAAATATCTAGCACTTCGAAATAACTATCAGAAAAAGGCTTAAGTATGACGTCACTTGAGGCTCTATGGGGGGTTTGTAACCCCCAACCTCCCTCTCCTCGTGGCCACGCCACTGGGTCCTTAAATAAAGCACTTCTAACAAACCAATTTTTTGTTTTCAATGCCAACTTGCTGTGCTGTGTAAGACTTAACCAGAAGCAAAGCAAAAAAAAATTGCACGCATTACCTGTGCTTTCTTGTGCGTTATGGTAAAACAAATAAATAATAATTGCCGCACTATCAAATTATGACATCAACAATATATCTTGAAAATTTTCCTGGTCAGACTTATTTGTGCACTAAAGCGAAGAACCAGCTACGCTTGGCTTGAGCGCTGAAACCTAGTCTAGGCTTTTGGTTTCAGACTGAGCTCAGGCCGGATTTTGCTTAATAAAACACTGTTTTGAGATGTGAGCCTATTACTGATATTTACGACCATAGTTGGTCCAAGCTTTCGTTTTTAAATGGCCCCAAACGCTATGCTCGCTTCCAAGAAACATTGCTTGACAAGTTAGAAAATGAAACCATAAAATTACAAATTGTCACTCCTAGTTTTTTCGTGTTTTTGTGTGTAAATCATGAATAAGCCAACAAGAAGGAGTTGGTTGCTTGAAATTCTTGTATGCAGCCATCTTTGATGTATAACACGAATTTGGTAATACGAGTGTAGCTGGTGTGAATGATTTGTGGCAGATTTGCCACCTAGATTTCAATTTGATAAGCTCATTTTCTACGAAAAACACAGCAAGAAATAATGCAACCGCATGTATTTATTTGCCTTGCTGACTTAAATAATTACGCTTAATGTTTTCCATTTTGTAATGTAGTAACATAACCGCAATAAGATAAGAGATAAACGATAAACTCTTATGCAAAATTCGTATGACGTAAGGCCTAATACTGTAAGTAAAAAAGGTATACAACAAAATGTGAGCATGGACAATGGACATGGACAATGCTTGCTGGCGAAGTCTTACTTCGCCCTCTCGGTGTTCTATCATCTATATTTACTGACTTGGAAGTTATGGTTAGAGTTTAAGTGGGTAAAGTGGGGGTTAATACCATGGTGAGTGGGGTTAGTACCAAAATTGCTCATTTGCTGATCGAAATTTGAAATTAAGTTGTGAAATTCAGTGTCGATGATTTTTAGGTGATAAACGTATTTGCGCTGTCGGCTGTACGTCTGATCGATTTAACAAAAACGTCATTGCGAATATACTGAAGACTGATAAACACAGTGCCCGCCCATGCAATAAATACGTTATGTCACTAGCGGGGCTGCGAACTACATCGATTTTTAACCGAGTTCGAGTTTAAGAGATATTTGCAAGTCCGAGTTCTAAGAATTTTACTTTTTGTGTTCGGCAAAAATGACGGAGTTCAGCGAGTTCGAGTTCAAGTTCGAGTTAGCAGCCCTGGACTTTTCTAGGTTGCAATGGCATGAACAAATAAACGACATGCAGCTTTTCTTTTGGTAAAATCATAACTTCAATTTATACCGATTGTGACTACTTGAACAACAAACTGTATTTCGTAGTGATCTTTTATTTCTTTTCAACAATTTAACTATCTTTTCAATGAACTCGAACAGTTTTATGCGAGTTCGAGTTCAGAAAAAATATTTTTTTCAAAGTTCAAGTTCGAGTTCGGCAAAATGATCGAGTTCTTTCGAGTTCAAGTTCGAGTTCGCAGCCCTGGTCGCTAGCACACTATTAGTTGAATATTCTTACCCTTTGTTTGAGAAAAGAAATCTTTCCACTTGCATAATAAGTTTATGCTTGTCACAAACTCAAACTCAGGAAGCTCTTTTCGCGACTTTTAGCAGATGTTCGACCAATCTGATTGATAAAATCGACCAATCAGTTGTGCGGATAATATTAAGCTTACGTAACCAAGATGGCATATTCGCTGAAGTGAGGAATCGTTAAACATTAACATATGTACCTCTGAACTTGCATTTGTAAGCTTAAACAAAGACATGCTTGCAGACCGAATCGGTGCTTCGTGTGTCGGTTAAGAGTGTACCGCTTGGTACCCAAGAAATTGGGGTTTTACTCCCGGTCGAGTCGCGTTAAATACTTTTAAAACAGCATTTGCAGCTTCCTGGACTTGTTAGCGTCTTAAGCCGGAAGAGCTTAGTGTACGATTATGTGTGTTGTATTGAAGGCTTTTTACCAGCTTTCAGACATTCATGATTGATCTTTGTAATGGGCTGTCGTTTGAGAATGGCCCACACAATTACCCTGTCCACATGTCCAATTTTAGTGTGCTTTAGTCCCACGGTTCTAGGCAGAGGTGGGCACAATTTCGTTAATCGTTAATTCGTCAATAACGAAGCCAACTTTTTCATTAACTAATTAATTCGTTAAATTTCTTTTTGAAATCAACGGACTAAATTAACTTCCGTTAGTGTTTGATAACTTCCGTTGAATTTTTGTAAACGCTTCTTTTTCTTATTGTTGGTTAAGTTTGACATCGATAAACTAGCAAAATGCGACCAATGAGGCTAAAAAGCGAGATAAAATCAAGAAAACATAATGCTTGTGAGCAGAAAAATTGCTTAAATGCTTACGCAAACATTGATTTTAAAAAAATTTTTAGCTTTGTTTTAAAGAAATGCCGTTTTAAGTCAAAATTAACGATTTAACGAATTTAATTAACTTCCGTTAATTGGAGCTGAATTTAACGAATCAACGTTAACGGAGGTACACAACTGTGTTAACGAAGTAGTGATTAACGAAGCTAACGTTTTGCATGAACTTGCCCATCTTATGGTTCTAGTTTCTGCATCATAATCAATTTTTTGATGTCATAGTTAAAAAAGTGATTATGACTCCAACAAATTGATTTTGATGCGGAAACTAGAACCAAGAACCGTGGGCCTAAATCCCACTAAAACTGGACATGTGGACAGAGTAATTGTGTGCTAAAAAGCATCAACTGTCCCGTGTCTTTACCTTGTACTTATTGACTACATTTTCTTTTTCAGGGAGCGATTGCTGCCCTCCAATATCGCATAATGTTTCCCGAGAAAAACATTACACGATTGGATGAGCCTTGGTATAAAACATATCTTGAAGAAACAAAAAACAATACTAAGAGTGATGCTGATGATGATGATAGTGGTGGAGCCGCCATATCTTCCTCGTATATCTTCATATTTGTATTATCTATACTGACAAGCGCATTATTTCTGTGATAACACCTTCAATCAAAATGCAACCGTAAAGAGCTGTTGCTCCAGAGTTTGAGGACAACTGGACTTCTTCTGGAAATTGCAAACACTTTTTCCTGTATTTTTCTACATTTTTGTTGTAATCGAGGCACTCGCAAAAACTCTGCACTAAAATGCGCTTATTTGAAACTTTGTTTCTTTAGATTTCTGATTGTGAAACGCGTTACTTTTAGCTTTGCTTAGCCACTATTAATTGTGTCACTTCCGCTGTTTTGGACATGGCCTTTACTAAATCCAGTTTAGTTTTTAGAGGTAAATGTTGCAAAAAAAAGATCAGCCGCATCCAAACTGTCACAAAAGCTTCAAGTTCGACTCTTATCGGGACCCATCATCCATTGTAAGAGAAAAAATGCCTTCTAACCAAGTGGGATGCTTTTAATTGTTTTTACAACCAAACTTATGATTATGCTCATTGGCGTTGCGAGAAATTTTAAAAAGGGAAGAGCATACACAGGAAAAGTCATCAAAAGAGTCCGGTATATTTCAGTCACTCAGCAACATTTGATCTTTTTTTTACTAAAAGGCAAAATCAGAAAGGGGGGAACATGGCACAATGCTCCTCCCTGAATACGTCACTGCTAATACGTTATGTGCGTAACAATGCTATGGCGTGCCGTCTTGCTTAGCCACAACAAAGTATAAGTTACCGGTATAGACTTATACAGTGGTATAAAATGTTGCACTTTTTTTATGCTTTCTGATTAAGTCCAGCGGAAATGCATCGCAAATTGTGAACAACAATACCTTTGAATAAAGATGATGCTTTTATTTGTGATCGAATCTAATGATGATACAGATTTTTTGACTTTAATTTTTTCGAAATAATAAAATATTACTCAAGTAAAATAAGCTGTGCCTTTGTAAGTCTGTTGTTTTGACGTTGTACTGCGTTCTAGGCTTTTGAAGGTCACTTTGTATTACATCACGATGATAGCCTATTGCAGGGAACACGTACCAGGTCATGCGGTCGCCAGTTACAGATCTTTTTTTACCATTCCGCAATTAAAATTCAATTGTGTTTCATGTGTTTTCTTAAAAAGGCTGGTATTGTATTGATTTATTAACACTTCAAGCGTAACAAAAAATGCAGTGTGCTATTGCAGTGTGTTTTACATACCCAGCTTCTTATCAGCAAGCCTTCAGTAATTTAGTTGCTATACTATTGCACGTCAAAACTCCTCATTTAATAAAAATGTGGTGTAAAGTGCAAAGCTACCTCATTGCATTGGTACATAAAACCTAGTGAAGCTAGAACTGAGTAACTGGAAAATAGCCTACTTCCTAAATCTACTCCCCAAAATTATTTCTTTGGAGTTTCTCGACAATTCTGTGATGCCACAATTATTTATAAAGCATCGGAATTTGCAGATGTTGATTATTTTATTGATTACGCAATGCAATTTTTTCAAAGTGTAGTTGCAGA
The DNA here is from genome assembly GCA_964006365.1 of Trididemnum miniatum. NCBI lineage: Eukaryota > Metazoa > Chordata > Ascidiacea > Aplousobranchia > Didemnidae > Trididemnum > Trididemnum miniatum. The sequence continues at coordinate 20,372,657 of OZ023240.1, forward strand.
AGACTAGTCAAGAAAAAAGTTTCATCTCATCAAACAATTTAACGCTTTGTCTAATTTATGACATGCAGTATATACAGCAAAAACTTCACAATATCAATGTAAGTTAATAAGTTATATGCTGAGCACGAGCAAAACTACAGACATTATAGAGTAATGAGGATACAGGTATTGGAATTATCGTCATTATGGATTCACTTTTATAGCAAAACTCTAGCAGCTCTAGTTTTCCGAAATGATGCTGCCATTGTTTATTGAACTTAACGAAAACATGTAAATTGAAGAAAAGAGATGATTAATGACAACAATTATTAAGTAAAATAAAAAAATGTCAAAAAATGTTCATCTTTTTTAGAATCATACGCATGTGAAATGAATTATTATCCATAATTTACAAGTTAATAAGCATATGACGCTTCATGTTAACGCGCGTGCCCTGCAACTAAGGTTGTAATATTTTAAAGCGTTAACAAATATTTTGCAAGTTGCATTTGGTAAACTTGGACTTTAGCAGGAAGTCACACATTAACAGCGAGCTTGTAAACAGACTTCGATGGCGGTGGACATGGGGAGTCTCGTCCATTTTTCTCCATCGTTTCAAGTTTGCCGTCTAGCCTCGCACTTACTGGTGCTTTGTTTGCTTCATATTAATTGCAATATGCATTATCAAATATGTTTGCCATAGCCAGATAAGAAATATAGGTTATGACAGATTACAATTTAATAGTTTTGTTCATGTATTCGTCTCGATATTCTTGCTAGACGATTTGTTTTTTTGGCTAGTTTGAAAGCTTGCAGTTTTCACTGCTTTCATATCAGACAAATCTTAGTCAGCAAGATCAAAGATTAGCATTGTCAAGCATTTATGGAAAAAAGTTAACTAGTATCTGTATGGTTTTTTACTATATTTAGCCTATAGCTAAATTTGCTGATTATGGAACAAAAAACATAAAAATGAACTCATATTTAGCAACGTAAATCCGGTAGCTCCGGTAGAATCAGAGGTTTAGAAATTTTGCGTACATGGTCAGATTTTTTTTGATTTTTGAATAATTTTGAAATAAAAGACACGACTTCAACAGCGTTAGAATTATTACTGACATGAAACGCAGTATTGATGAGGCAGCTCAAAGCAGTTATTTTAAAGATGCCAAAAACTACATTTACAGTAATTTCAAAAATACGTGCTCTTGATCAGAATATCAAGACAAAGAAAAAATGAAGTGGACAAAATGTCGCAGTAGGAGTTGTATATTTTAATTAAAGCAAATTAAAATTTCTGATATGAATTTGTTTAAAAAAGGAGAAAATGTTTTAATTAGCATCAACTATAAAAAGTGCAAACGCAATATTCTATTTTAAAATTAGTTTTTGATTTTAGAATATGAATTCTCTTGTTTTAACTATAAAATACAAATTTTTTTTGCGTGATCATTAACATTTTTTTAAGAATTAAGAACAGAAGTGTATTGTTGATAGCAAATTATAAATGAGAAAGCTAGCAGTAAGTCATAATAACCAGTAACGCAAAATTGTGATCTATCACCGGTCGGTACAAACAAAAATCGAACTGCAGTTAGCTTGCTCGGCGAATAATCTGGGTCATAATACAGTAGTAGTGAAAATTAATTTACTGTATATTCATCAATATCATTTCTTTTATCATTTCTTTTCGCTCCACTTACGCTAATATTTTATGAGTTAATGTTTAATAAGACGAACTAAATTTCACAAAAAATTTATGTATTTTTTCTCAAACAATAGTTTTAAAAATACACACTAAGAAACCATGCAGTTGCCAGAAACATTGAAAGACGAAGATCTCATCCATTGTTGGAAATATGATAACACAACCAAACAATCAACAACAGAATTTTGCCTCAAGGTAAACTATCCTATAACCTCATAGCTGCTTTTATGCTGACTACTACTATAGTTATCATTTTGAAAATCTCCCGAAAAAGCTGATGCATTTTTGCAAAAATGTTTTTGAGAAACGGTAAATTGTTTGATATTTTTTCAAATGAACTGTACATGCGTCTCAAAGTCCAGCACTTTGTGAATTAACATGCTGACATTTTAAATTGCCAACCAAGGCATTTGTAGCAAAATAAAACAATGTTGATTGCGAATTGGATTAGTACCGTATTTTGAAATGAAGAAATATTTTGCATAAAATAAAAGCTTCTGGATGTTTTTGCATGGCTTGCGGCTGCAATCTCAATTTCAAATGTCGTTTAAATATAGGGCTGCACTGCTTCTTGGAATACCATTGAAGGCAAATTCTCAAACCTGAACACACAAGGTACACATTTCTTAATTTTTTGTATATTATACAATTTGTAAATGCATCGGTTAGTTGACTCAGTTGTTAAGCCCAATGCTATCGGTGCGGAAGATGTGGGGTTCCATTCTCGGGCCGGTGAAATTGAACACAGTGTCCCCAACGGCTCGCCACCGCTTCAATGCTTCTTCGGAATTGTGTTGACCAGGTGCTAAGCCACGGAGATGGGCCCCACCACTCGTTACACACTTCGGCGTATAAACATAGCGGGTATAATGACGATTTGATCTGATTTTTTACAATTTATGGCCTATATATACAAGTTACGATTTACAATTTGCAGTATGCAATTTACGATATACAAATTACGACATACAGTACAATTTGCGATATGCTGTTTACATTTTTATTCATTTTAAGAATGCTACCACGGGCCTTTGGAATTGTGTAAAAGTGAAGACACCTGCATTTCTCCCATAGAAAAAGTATTGTCACCCCGGATGTTAAAAGAAGACGAAGGGTTGATGGATTTTTGCTGTTGTACTTCCAATTTATGCAACCACAAAAGCAACCTGCGGACTTCACACAACTCGGTATTAACATTCTTAGATGATAAAGAAGACACCGTATCCACTATTTCTTCATTGCCTTTAAAGCAATGGCCTGTAACAGGTAAAAAAAAATCATTACAACCAAGAGGTCCTGTTTTACTGTAGGTAAGGCAAATTAGGTAATTTATGAAGCCTTGTTACCCAAAAATTTGGTATCATTGCAATTGTCATACAAGTTATATTACAACGCAAGAAATTTACGCAGGTACGTAGCGGTGAAAGGCTACCTGTAGGTACGCAACGTAATAACCTAGATATTATAAATGTTAGCCTACTTCTAAAGCAATTCCTCCTGTAATTTTACTTCTTTCATTTTAATTTTCAAATGGCAGCAATGGCTTTATTGGTTTAACTGGAGGAAATTAGTTTGATTTTGTTTGATATTTGATATTTTTTGCAGCTGACCATTATCAAAGTGTGTCAACTGCTCTGACCATCTGCAGTGTCTTCGGAGCCCTTGGTATTCTGTTTGGTTTGTTTCTTATCGTAAAAAGAAGTACGTTGCATAACTACCTCATTGTAATTTCATATGTTTCTTAATGATGTTTCTGTTTTTGCTTTACTTCAAAAAAAAACATTATGACAGCTTTAAAACAACCTCAAAAAAGAATCAAATCAAATCTATTTTACACTTGCGGTATTACGCCGAAGCGTGTAACGAGTGGTGGGGCCCATCTCCGCGATTTAGCGCCAGGACAACACAGTTCCGAAGAAACGTCGCAGCGGAAGCAAGCCATGGGTGACTGTGTCCGATTTGACCGGCCCGGAATGGAACTTAAGACCTACGGGGCCGATACGGCGGTGTCTTTAACCACTAAGCTAACAACCTACAGCCGCAAATAAGATCTAGTCTTGTTCTTTTCATCCAACGTCATCTTCCAAAATTTTTAGTAAAAACTTTCGACAATTTTGGATCTGCCACTTGTTTACATCATCAAACAGAGGCTTTGTAAAGGATAGAAAGCAAAGTAACAAAGTTCTAGTGAGCGTCGAACCTAATACCTCTCACCGCTGCTGAAGACATTTCAGTTTTCTTTTTCACAAGAGGAACGAAGTTCTATGGTAAAATTATTGAAAAAGCTGCCTAAATATCACTACTTTTATCACGATTGATGAATAAATAAACTGTACGAAGATTGCTCCAAATATTTTAAAAAATACGTTTTTGTTCTCAGAGCTTTATCCATCTCTTTCTGCCACGTCGTTACATGTCAATATCAAAAGCTGCTTGGCATCAAAGTAAGAGATTGCTTGTAAAGAACTCTTCTGAAACGCGACTCCACTTACTGCTACGCTTTTACTGCAAAAATATAACTTCACATTATCCTAATGAGTAGACTTCTGTGCAGTGCAAGGATGGAAACCCAAACCTAAACCTAAACCTGAAAACTCGGTTTTAAAGGAAATTTTTGAAACCCAAACTGAAACTGACACCTACTCAGCCAAATTTTTGAAAACCTAAATCTAAATCAAAACAGCTTTTTTATTGAAAAGTCAAAACAGAAACTGAAACTAAAACCTGTTCAAAATTTTCTATGGTTTTGGGTTAAAAATTGTCATCACCATCATTACCAGTACAGTTCCTTTAATGCTGAGCATCAAATGGAGAAGCTGTGAACACTAATTTTCAGAGGTGGGCATTTTTGCTGAATAGACTGAAACGCAGCGCAAGAAAGCGCAAAAACTTTCAAAATTATTGAAACGCAACGCAACTAGCGCTATCTGATTTTTTCGAGTGTTAAAGCCCAGCGCAACTTTCGCAATTAATATTTTATGAAGGTAAAAGCGCAACGCAACTTTCGCAATCAAATTTTTTTGAGCGGTGAAGCACAGCGCATCTTTTGCAAATAATTTTTTACGAAAGTAAAAGCCCAACGCCGCTTTTGCAATCGAATTTTTTTGAGCGTCGAAGCGCTGCGCATCTTCCGCCACGAAAGCTTGAATAAAGCGCAATGCATGAATAATTAGCAATTTTTCTTGCAGAGTTATGGATGCTTTTACCCGCACGCTGTAAGCGGCAATGCGAGACCAATTATATATTATGATTTAGTAAATGCAGGGTTCGCTTGGTCGATGGACGAAAAGTAGAAATGGTGCAAAGACATAGTAGGCTAAAGGTGCCATCACACTAACTCAGACGCTGAGACCTTTAAGACATAGTGCAGATTTATCTTATTGTGACATCATATCCGCCCAAGGTCATTGAGAGGTGATGTCATAATAAGATAAATCTGCACAATGTCACAAAGGTATCAGCGTCTCAGTGTGATCGCACCTTAAATGGTAGATTTGGTTGCAATAAAAGCACTTCATTGCAGCTAATTATTTGCAAATACGATGAATTTCAAATCAAACTAATAAAATTTATTTAAAAATTAGGAGCGATCATCTTTTTAAACATTTGCAGTACTATTTTTTCTCGAATCAGTCAATACAAATAATCTTCCAAAAACTTTATAGTGGTCGAAGCTCGGACATTCTATCCTCAAAAAAGCTGTTTCTGTATTGCGCAGCGTTTACTCCGAATACGATACGATTTTTCGCAGGAAAGTGACGGTAAGCGCGAAGGTAAGCGGCGAAACAGTTGGAGGTTATATGACGTAAAGCCACGTCACTTTGCACGGCATTGTAAGAAGCAACTATGCAGAACAGCTAGTAAAAAGAAAACCGTTTGGATTCGAACTTTGCGAAAATATTTTCGTCAACTGCTCACGTCAAAAATCGCACGACATTTCGCAGGGCAACAAATCCGATAGAGTTTGAATTCATTGTCGATTGACCTTTATTTAGTACACGAACCGATATTTTATTAAAACAATCATTGCTTTTTCTGACTATGAGAAGCTTGCGCTTACAAAGCGTAACCAACTTTTTACAATTCGCTACGCAATAAAGCGCGAGCTGTTGTATTTTTTTCAGTTCGCAACGCAATAAAGCGCAAACCCTTCCATTTTTTTTAATTCGCAACGCAATAAAACGCAATCATCATTTACTTTGTTTGAAGTGCAGCGCAAGTTGCGCAACGAGCCAAAATAATACGTTGATGCGCTTCGCAAGTTCTTTGATAAATTGCGCTTTGTGCTTCAAATTTCGGAATGCCCACGTCCGCTTATTTTTGAGTCTTTGGTTTCACCAGACTCGGAATTATACCCAAGTCGACAACTTCTGGAGCACTTGCTCTTCTCACTCGGCCATCTGAGCTGCTATTTATCAACGTAATAAAACAAAAACACCAACAACAAGAGCATTTAAATAATCTGTATTCAAAATAAAATAGCTTTCTTGGATGAAACTTAGACCAAACCTGAAACTCAGAAACCGAAGCTGTGCGTAAGCAAAACTGAAACCGGAACTGGAACCTATTTTTCAACAGCCGTGAAACCAAACCAAAACTGAAACCTGACATCTGGGTTTCAACACACCGAAACTGAAACTGACACCCTAACGCCAAGAAGCCAGGTTTCCATCCTTGGCGCAGTGCTGCACGGGAGACCTTAAGCCTGCGTCTCAAGGACTTCTATGCAGTATGATGTACGGTATTGTACGGTATAGGCCAGGGCTGCTCAACTATAATCAGGACCGGTCCAGTTAGAAAGCTTCATTATTTGCAATGGTCCAGAAAAAGAATTATATCGGGTTTGATTTCGGCAAACAAACTACACCAGCGGGTTGGCTGAGTGAAGGCATTGCTATCGGTGCGGGAGGTTTAGGGTTCAATTCCCGGGCCTATCAAATCGTATATAGTTACCCTGTCCACATGTCCAATTTATGCGGTTCCAAAGGCCGACGGAGTTTCTGCATCATTATCAATTTTTTGATTCATAGTCAATTTGTTGATGTCATAAATAAAACAAGTGATTATGATATCAAAATTCAATTGTGATGTAGAAAACCCATAGGCTCTTGGACAGTGGCGTAGCGACAAATTTTAAAAGGAGAGGGGCATGGCACAATGGCCCCGCTTTTGGAACCACTCAAACTGGACAAGAGGGCAGGTCGCTAACGGCTTGCTAACGCTGCGATGCTTCTTCGGAGTTCAATGGTGTGTTGCCTATAGGCGCTAAGCCTTAGAGATAGCCCCCGTCATATGCTCTGGTTATTCGCTTGGCGTAACATCATGAGGATAACAAGATTGGATTAAAAAAAAAACGATTTTTTGTTTGTTAAGTTTTTATAGATTGAATAATATCACAGTTAGTTGCTTTTCAGAATGTGGTGTTATGATCTGGGTTCAATCCGATCTTTATTGAGAAACATTGCACTTTTTTCTTTCAACAATTTGCCGAAAGCGCCTTATTTTTCTCCTTAGCTTTAACTTTCTCCATTTTCCTCTGGCTCACTTCCATCTCCATCTTAGCATTCCTCATTTCCTTTTACCTGGCACTGAATTCTAAAATTCTCACACTCCCTTAAAACACAACGAACACCGAAGCTCTCCATCGCATTTATTGTTATCTTTTTACTTGCTACCTTCCATTGCGATCCATTATTTTGCTAACATTAAGCGAAAAGTGCCAGCAGTCGCTTTTTCTTGACGCGCGATAAGAGAAGGTTTTAATTAAATCTTCATTTTGCTCGCGGTATTACGCCAAAGCGTGTGACGAGTGGCGGGACCCACCTCGGCGGCTTAGCGCCTGAGCAACACAGAAACGATGCAGCGGTCACCAATTTCTTAGGCTTCGGAAGCAAACCCAAGACTTCCCTCTCCGATTGCGATGTCTTGAGCCGTGACGCCAATCGGTCGGTCTACAGCGCCTTTGCTAAGCAAAATAAGAGTTTTACATTTACAGCTTTATTGTGATTTCGGTGACAATTTGATTTCTTTTATTTTACAATATCAGGATTTTATTGTTTTGATCCAGAAATGCTTCAAACACAAACTCATCATTGGACATTACAAGCGAATGTAAACCATTAACTACATCAAACAACGGAAGGTAAAATGAACTTGTGACAAAATAGTTGGAATAATCAGTTTACGATTTCTAATTAGAGCTCTCATACAAGATAAAACCTGCGCTATCCTGTTTCGGGATGACGTCCCTCATCAGTGGTAACAAACAGGGAAAGCCTTGTCAAAAACCACACTACAAAATTACTCAATCTGGCATTCGAATTCTCAAAATCTTAACAACTCTCACATTTTCGCAATCTTACGATTAGAATTCTCACAATTTTACATAGTTTTCTTGTGTTTTTTTTTTGAAAAAGAAGGCCAGTATCAAAGGTAAATATATGAACCCCTTCAAGACATCACAATTAATTGTTGCTGGGAAGCTGTGCGCACAGACTTTAATCAATTTTAGATGCAAACTGCACTATCTATACAGTACACATGTCATTTTAAGGTTATACCGCTTACCTTTGAATAGGTCTGAGCAACTCGTATACCTTTGAAGCAATGTCTTATCAAAAAAAGGACAAAAATAACAAGAAGAGAGTATAGCTTGTCGGAAGCCAACAGTTACAAACAGAGCAGACCTTCTTAGATGAACTGAGAACAACACAGCAGGGAGAATCCAAAAATTGTATAGAGTTGGAGATAAGATGAAAAAGTGCTTATCTTGCACCTTGTGAATCTAAAAGCATCAAAATGGACTACTAATATTAACAGTACGCACTGCTTTAAATCCAGGGGATCTACCACTGTTAACGGTTGTTATTTTGTTTATATATTGTCAGCGACCAAGTGTCCCAACGTACGATCACTGAAGAACTATCTGACACAAGCCATGTCCAAGTGGACTGGACCCAGTTATTCAACAAAGGAAAGTTTGGGTAAGAAATTAATTTTTCATTTAGTCATGATTGATGATTTATGGAGTTTTTACCTACAGCTTTAATCTTTTTAGACAAATTTATGCAGCCTTTGATCGAAACACCTCGAAGAAGTTTTGTTTCAAAAGTGAGTGTTTACTTTGATTTATCGTCACTACCTGGGCGATCTTACTTGCAATAACTGCTAACTAACAAACCAGGCTGTTTTTTTTTCACAAATTGATTATGGTTTCTTCATGAGTTGATGATTCTCAATATTTAACAAATAAACTTATTGATAATGATTTTTTCTTTATCTTCCTGTCCTGAGAAAACGACGTAGCGCTGTAAACAGGATGATTCCACACGCGCTTAGGAGTTGCCTCTGTTTCCTAGTTTTCCGCTTGAGTTTTGCTTCTGACTTCTTTAATGTGCTGCTTGTCAGATTCCATCAAGCAGAGATAATTATCGTAAGCATCTTGCTCAAGGGCGCAACAACGAGGTTTGAATGGGAGTTGAACCATCAATCTTGGAATCATGGTCGACGTAAACACGACCCTCGAAACCTCTACGCCACGATGCCAATGAAATACAAATCGGAGATGATGTCTATAATGCTGTTCTGACTTACCAAGCCAAGTGTCTCATTTTATCGCAGTTCTTCATTGTATAGTTGTTTATTTGCAGTTTTCTCAGTTTATCCAAGCCTAAAAAGAATTTAAATACAAGATTTTGTTTACTTCGAAAATGATATTGGTTGATTTATGTGCAGTTGTTAAGGGATAATTTGTCGGTACAATCCTGTTTCTGTCACCGCAGTCTCATCAGAGAGTCACGGTCAATCTGCTTTTACAAACGAAGTTCAAATTCTTCGAATGTTGTCGTCTGCAAAGCATCCAAATATGGTCAAGTATTACGGACTTCATACTGAAAATGGAAGAAGTGGAATATTGATGGAATGTTGTTCAATGGTGAGTTACAGGGTAGTTGCTGTAAGGTCAGTTCACACTAAACACGATACGACATTTCGTAACTAAAATGACGAAGGCTACAAAACAGTTGAAGATTTTGATGTAGCCCAACGTCAGCTATAAAAGGTGTTTTATGAAACAGTTATGAAGTTTATCAAAAACAAGCAATTAAACGCAACATCATTGGCGTTTGAATTATGTGAAAAATATTCATGCGTCAAAATTCGGATGAAATGTCGGGCAAAAACAATGTCGGATGAGGATCGCTTTTCGCGCGAACCAGTTCATGTTGTCGTTTTTTCCCTTGTTTTACGATAATCATCGACCCAAAATAATTTTTGCCACATTATTTTTAAGATATCTTGCAGCTAATGATTAGGTTAAGTAGTTGTTTTAATGCAAAAAGTTAGGTAAAAATGGTATTGTGTTAAAAACATTAGTTTTTAGGGTTGTTTGAGAAATTTTTTGAAGAATCACACTGCCAACAACTTGGAGTTGTGTTTGTCTTTTCTCAATGATCTTGCGTCAGGAATTTCGTTTCTGCACACTTACGATATTGCCGGTAGGTCTGCCTTCTATTTAATTCATAAGCCTAATAATAATTACGTTGCATAATCGAAATGGTCAATTTTCCTATGCAATTGCACATCAGTATCTGTATTTGAGAAGCACATGCCACGTGCATCACGCCTAGTTGAGAATTGAACCCGCTAAGCTAGCTCCAGAGCCAACGAGTCGACTATTTGGCCGACCCGAAGTTGCCCAGACTCTCTTTATTCAGCAGTTGGTGACAAACTAGCTTCAACTGCTCAGATAATAGCTCAGATGGCCGAGTGGTAAGAGCGTACGTCTCGGGAGCGACTTGGGTTTGATTCCGAGTCGGGTCAAACCAATAACTTAAAAATGTTATTCACAGCTTCCCTGCTTGATGCTCAGCATTAAATTTAAAAGATAGTGTGGAGAACAAGCCGGCAAGTTTATTTGTTGTGTCGTTGGGAAAGGCATTTAGCGGGATTCTCCCATTTTTGTGTGGTGGACAGATGGCTGGCAACTCCTGAGCGAGTTCGTATAGCGCATTGATCGCTTTCTCGTGATAGGAAGATAAATATGCAACAAAATACCACACCATAACTTCTTTGTTCACAGTTATGGTGTCAAAATGACTTAATTGTTACCAGAACTAATCATCGGCACAAGGTTAAAAATTAACATATTGATCAAGTTTGACCTGCATTTTGCATTATGTAAATGCAATGTCAAGCATAATTTGCGTGAAGTATTGTTTGAGGAACAAATACTCTATGTTTCGACAAACAATCATTCTATCTGCTTTCTGTAGTTTTGCGCATTAAATGTTTGTGATGCATTTAATATTTAAGAGGCTGCAAAATGTTCATCACTGCTCTTCCTAAATCACAACTCAGTGCGTTTTTTACTACGGATGGTATCAGTTACTTGCGTAGACAATTGGTCAAAACTTTTTTACGCCATTATTACAAGTACGCGATTAAACAACTGATTCTGGTTTGAAATATCAGATTGCCATGCAATAAAACGGTTTACGGTTTTACGCAGTAGGCAGTTAACCGAATCGGCCGGTAGCTCAGTTGCTGGCACATCGCTATCCGTGCGGACGGTCGTGGGTTCGATTTCCGAGCCGGTCAAATTGGACACAGTGTCGCCAACGGTTCTTCACCGCTGTGACGTTTCTTTGGATTTGTGTTCGTCACACGCTTCAGCACTACAGTTACACGCTTCGGCGTAATCCCCTGAGTGTGATGAAGATTTGATTTTGACTTTGCAATTAACCGATTTCGTCTTATTATAATACCGGTACCATAAAAAACAATACCAAACTCTAGCGTTTTCAATATGAATGAATGATTAGTTAAAATATAATGTGATTGCGTTACTTCTTCCAGAACCGTACAAGCAGGCTGTTGCACATCGAGATATTTGTTCTGCCAACTTGCTGCTCCGTTCAGATTTTCGACTGGTGATCGCTGATTTTGGGGTTTCTGCCATCCTGGATGAAAATGATGCTAACAACTGCTCACAAGACGCAAAAGTAAACATGTTTGCTGACGATTTATAAGTTAACAACAAAATGAATGTCTGGAAGTGGCAACAAAATATTAACAATTCCTACAATGGCATTTTACCACGTTCAATATCAGGGTGCATTCAGAATTTCTGCTTAGAACAGCGGTTTTTATCGGGGTCCCATTGAAAAGCCCAGAGGTCCCCAGCAGTCTTACGTTGTTTGTTTTTTCAATACGCACCTCGTTTGCAGGCTGCCCAGTTAAGAAGTCCTTAAGAAGAGGGACACCGTGGACTGGCAAAGTTAAGGACTACTCAAGTTTAGAGGGTAGCTTGAGTACTTTGAATAATTACATAGGTATTTGTAGCACCAAGAAATGTCCTGGAAAGCAATGTACTTGCGGATTAAAGCAAAAAAATGAAACCAGCCGGTAGCTCAGTTGTTAACACGCGCTATCGGTGTGGAAGACAAGACTGGCGCTACTGGGGGGCAGGGGGCCTGGCCCCCCAATCGACATGCTTGCCCCCCAACCTACAAACTTACTTTTTTGAAGACAGCGGCTTCTTTTTTGCTTAATTTTAAACTTTGCCCCCCCCCTGATAAACGCTTGACACCCTATATGTTGACTGCTTTGCCGCCAGCTTTCGTGTGATATCTGGGTTCGATTTTTGGGCCGGTTAAATCGGCACAGTATCACCCAACGATTTGTCACCGCCTTGACGTTCCTTCGCAGCTTTGTTGCCCACGCGCTTAGCCGCGGAGATGGGCCCCGCCACTCATTACACGCTTCGGCGTAATACCGCAAGTATAATGAAGATTTGGTTTTGAAAATGTTAATAATGTTTTTTTAGCATCTAAAAGTGGAAGGAACACCCTATTACATTGCACCTGAAATTCTTGATCTCACAATTGATCTGTCCAATACTAGTTCTGCACTGAAGCAGGCAGATGTCTATTCTCTTGGCCTAGTCATGTGGGAAATCGTAAATCACTGCAGTAGTTTTTACGGTAAGTTTACTTCAAAAATTCTTGAGATGAAAAGAATCTAATAACTTTTTATATCAGATGAAAACCCGTCGATTGAGGTACCACCCCACTCCTTACCTTATCAACATGACGTCAAAACCACGTCAGAGCTGGTTAATCATGTGTGTGTAGAAAGAAAGCGACCGAAGTTTCAGTTTCAGATGCAACGGACACAAAATTCAGGTATAACCAGTCTACGTGGATCTCTTTATCCTGAGTTTTTGTTTAAAGCAAGGTTTACGGAGGCGTAACCAGGGGGGAGGAGCGCTGGGGCCGCGGCCCCCCGAAGACAAATGCACAAAACTTTCGTGGTGTAAAGGTGATATACGTATAAAAAACAATCTGAGGGAGTGAAGATCTTTTTTTTTTGCTCTTCACTTGACTTTGGGCGGAAAATTGGACATATCCAGCCCTGCTGGCATGGCTTTAAATGTCGCCTCCCCCTCCTCCCTTTCAAATTTCTGGGCACGCCCCTGCATGTTTTAATAGCCTCCACCATGAAATTATCATCGCAACCAGCTTGTACGGGGTTAACTTTTAAAGGTTTTTGGCAATCTTTGTCTTCAAGCTTCTGCACAAGAAAGCGGCAAATAGCCTTGAGTTGTTTGGTTCTCTTCATTTTTGGCATTGTACAACTTACTGTTAAGTTTTTGGCCAGCCAGACTTTGCAAAGTAGTAATTGCACTCAGGGGCGGATCCACAAAATTTTGGTGGGGGCAAGAGTGCCGGAAAGGGGGGGAACAGTGGGTCAGCTTTTGACTAGGGGGAGCAAGGGAAGAAGTACAGCATTCCATTGGGATAGTAACGAGTAAAACGTCTGCTCTGCAGTATAGCGAAGATATCAGTAGTTTCAGTTTTGCTGCCATTGTCTGCAGTTATTCCAGCTTTAGCAGGACTCGATACCAGTTTTTGAGGACTCGTAATGTTTGCCTTAGACTTGTACTTGGATTCGCCTCATTTTTTTGGTGACTTAGACTTAAGAGTTGCGAAAAAAAATAATGCGAGTAGACCTGATGGTGAGGTTTTTAGGTTTTTGATGTATGACATAAAAGTTATTCCGCACTGTGCTAGATATTGGCATAGAAATGTATCTTTTAGTGCTTTTAACGTTAAATACTAAGTTTTTTTGTCTAATAAGTTTTTATTCGCGATACGTCATTTTCATCGCTTCTTACTCGCTGTTTTCAGCTGGCGAGCAGCAGCTGTGAAGGTGTTATCCTGGTGTAACTGCAAGAGTAAAAGTAAAGAACAGCGGAATCAAAGAATCCACATTCTCGTCTGATATAATTCGTCCGTTATACGTACAGGCCTACACCAGAAAAAAGACACGTCACAATTTCATTGCAGAGCAAATGAAAAGATTTCATATTTTCGCTATCTTAAAATTCTTTACCACTACTCAGGTGTTGAGCCAAGGCTGTGGAGGAGGCATTGAGGCAGCAATATCAAATTTCATTCACCGGGGTTACTGCAGTATCCTTAAGATTTTGGTTATTTTGTGTATGCATGCGAGTAAAAAGTCCTGCGTAACATTCAACATTTCTATAACTTCTACAATTTGCGTTTTTATTACGTCATTTTCAACAATTTGGTTGTCAATCCCTGCAGGTAGCAATAAAAAATTAAGAGCGTATATTCTGTTCATTTTTTTTTGAAGACAAAGTTGCGGTCTTGAATGTTTTTATACAGGGGGGCTTGGACTTGGACTCGTGCTCGACAAAAAGTAAAAACCTAGTCCAGCAGTGTCGAGTGCCCCAAGCTAGCCCAAGTCCGCTGCATTTACCCAATACTCAGGAGCGTATGTAGGGGGGGCATTGTGCCGTGGCCCCCTTTTTTGACTCTGCTTTTTAGTAAGAAAGAACAAAATTAATGGCACCAAATGACTGAAATATGCCAAATTCTTTTGATGGTATCTGTAGCTTTATGGCCAAGGGCGGATCCAGGGGTAGGATGAGGGACATGCTTCCTCCCACCAGCCATTTTCAAAAGTGTTTTTGGAGTAGGCTATACAGTTTTCCACAATTTCCAACCTGTTTAATAACGATAAGCCTTGCGCCTTAAGCACGCGTAATCGAAAATGTGCAAACAAAATGCATCATATTTGGCGAAGCACTCAGAATTAAGGTCAAAAATTTTAAACAAAGTTTGCCTGAAAATTGTTCAAAAAGCACTAAAATAATTTTTACAGCATGTAAATTTTCAAAATTTTTCCGAAAGCATGCTCCCAAACTCTCTTACAGCCTTTCGTGCTTCTCAATCAGCTTCAATTGATTGTGCCAAAAAATACGCTTGAAAAAATGATAAATTATGGCCTCTCCCTCTTTTAAAAATTCTCGCTACGCCACTGCCAACGCTGCTTCAGCAGTTAAACATTATGCTCTTCAGCAGTTACAGATTATACCGTTAACCAGTTTTTTAGCAGGTCTGTGTATGCGACATGCTTATTACGATATCAAAAAAGCAATGTTGATGATAATTGACTGTTTGTTGGTATTAAAATAAGTGCCCTCTGAAAAGGCTGCCCCCCCTCGCCCTCACGACGTTCCGGCACCCTTGGTGGGGGGGATAAATTGTGGAATTAGATTGAATGTTAACGAAGTACAAAGACGTTAGATCCAAAAAAGGCGTAAACAAGCCCTTTGAAAAATGTTTTCATGTCTGGGGCGAATTTAGAAATTTTTTCTGGGAGGGGGGTACCCAATTTTGACATATTTTTAAGCGCACTCTTTCGGCGAAGCATATTGAGAATGAAAAAGGCTCTAGGGGATCCGGGGGCATGCTCCCCGGGAAAATTTTTGAAAACGTACATACTGTAGTGGCCATTTTAGAATGGTTTGAACAAATTTTAGGCAAATTTTGTTTAAATTTTTTGCCCCTAATTCTGAGTATTGCACCAAATATGATGCATTTTGTTCGTAGGCTACATTTTCGATTATGCGTGCTTAGGGCGTAAGGCTTATTGTTATCAAAAAGGTTCGAAATTATGGAAAAGTTGTGTTCACCAAAAATATGTTTGAAAATGGCTGGTGGGGGGTGGGGGGGATGCATCCCTCACATCCCCCCCTGGATCCGCCCCTGATTGCAACTCATTGTGAAATTCTTTCCCAAGAAAGCAATAATTGTATTAAAGATAATGG
This sequence comes from Trididemnum miniatum, assembly GCA_964006365.1. Lineage (NCBI taxonomy): Eukaryota > Metazoa > Chordata > Ascidiacea > Aplousobranchia > Didemnidae > Trididemnum > Trididemnum miniatum. Next base: position 20,388,481 of record OZ023240.1, read on the forward strand.
AAGCTATGTGAGCCAAGATTTTGAAATGATGTATGGCGACATCAGTCCCATTTTACTCAATTTCACGATACCTGTTACAGTAGATGCTTGCTGCAGCCAGCATGAAACAACGGCAGATGGGCTCATTTCGAGATAAAGCAATATAAGTGTTTTGTTTGTGTGATGATTTTAGCTTACATAAGGGTGTTTAGAGGAGAAAACCGAACTAAAATTGGAACTCACTACAAAATTAGTGGACACAATTCAAGCTTGCTGGGACAAAGATGAAGATGGAAGGTTAACTGCGTCGTGTGTTTGCACACGAATGGAAAAGTTGTCGCAAGACTGGCAGGATCATAAATCTCTGAAAGCAAGTTGAAACGGAGATGGAATTTCCTAAAAATGAACTGCCCTGACGTTTTGCCTTCGGAAAAGTGAACTGCGATGCGTTGCTTGATTTCATGCGCTCTAGCACGCAAGCATTTGAGTTATAGCATTAGCAAGTTGTTGTAAATGTTTCTGAGTGATTGAAATCTCACAGACCTTCTTGTTTCTCATAGCGTTTCATTGGTGAATTGCAAGCGTTAGTCTTGCTACGGTGATGCGCGAATTATTACTTGGTGATTAAAATACGTTTTCCTATAATTTTTCTGCATGCCTCATAAGGTAATCAAGCTCTTTCCAAATTTTTATTTATACTATCAACTCATTGGTTAAGAGCGTTCGCCTTGGAAGCTGGTAAACTGAATTCTATTCTCAGTCGGGTCACACCAAAGACTTTAAAACTGGTATCTGCTGTTACATTTGCTAAACGCTCAGCAATTAAGTGTAGTGCGGAGGATGAAATGAACAGAGAATAAAAATACGTCAGTGAATTCTTGACAAAATTTAGTCCTGGCGCTAAAGGACCTTAGCAGTAATAAAGCGCCATAAAACCACACAACATTTCATTTTTTCTGCTCTACAACACACACACAACTGCGAAATAAGCACTTTTCGATTTTAAAAAAAGTTTCGTCAGCTTTGCTACGCACAACTAATTCAAGCTAGACTCATTCCAAACTGTAAAGACTTTTTGCTGCATTGCTCATCCTCAACTTCATTTCTTTCCTAGGTTGTTCCCTTCCTCGCAACTTTTTCATCGGAGCATTTTTAAGTTTATTTATCATTGCTAAACCCAACCCCTACACTTATAAAAACATTTCTGGATCTGCCTGGCTTAAGCGTCATTGTTGATAGAAAAAATCGAAAAAAATTAATAAATTAACTTATTTATTTACACTTACACCATAGTTATAAACCATTACGCACATACGACATTTCAAAAGAATAAATTCAGAACAAGTTCTCTCTTTACGGTTGAGCAACATCAACAGCTGGTCCAATGTGAAATAAAAGAATCAGAGGCGTTTGCAGAAAAAGTTTAGGAGGGAGCAAGGGTATTCATAATTGTTTATGAGGCTAGAAATGCCTAGCAAAAAGTCCATTTTTAACTTCTAAAATAAACAGTAAATGTTGAAGTGCGTCAATTTCCAGGGGACAAAGTCCCTTTAACACTCTATCAACTCCCCTCATAAGAATCCCTTTTTTACTTTTTGACAGCGGTGAAGAAAAAACGACATGATAGGGGAGAGTGAAGCGAGATTTCAATTTGCTTGCGATTTTGAGACGTCGCTCAACCAAATTTAGTCACATTAACTGTTTTCAAATCTTGCAGTAGTGTGAACAATAGTTAGTAAACTGTTTCTAATAATTTAGATTGTAAATTGGAGTTTGTTGCTAAATAATCAAATTGATTTTGCAAGATGGAACAAGCACAAAATTTCTTCTAACTGTACAATTTGAAGCTTTTATCTCTTTAAAGAGCAACATGTAATAAGTTTTAGTGATTCACAAAACACCCGCCTAGCTAAACGTTTCCGCAGCGTCATCTAACGGAAATTTAAATTACAAACACATTGAGGTCAAAATTTTTGTTAAACAAAAATGAAATGCAAAATTGCTACGCAAGACTGCTTTTATTGTCATTTATATACAGCACCTTATTTCAGAGTATCAACATTAAGGTTCAGGCAGCAAGTAAAATAAAGTTAATCTCATAAAATTAGGCATGTTATCACTTTAATCGTTCACCTCTCAAATTTTATTCATTACCCGCAATGTGAAATGCGGGTACGCAGATAGGCTTCTGTACGCGTTCCTCCATCAGGTCTTTTTCGATAAACGTTGAAAGTTTTTAACGCTTTGATTTTACTCGAAAAATCCTACTTTAATCTGGTAAATCTCGCGCCACCCTCTAGAAAACTACGGCGTATGCCACTGATGCAACTGCTCCAGTTTTTCACATGCCTATGTATAGCAGATGCGACAACGATCTTGAATTAAGTCAATTTAAATTGATGATCTCCATAATTACGCGGGAAATGCGATTTTACGAGTTGTCTGCTAATTGTGTTTCTGCCTTTCAGGCCTCAAGTTTTTTGAGTTATTTGACCGATCCTTAAAAGGGTGTGAAAAGAAGACAAACAGCAGGCTACGAAATATTAAGAAGATCAAGAACCGGTCCAGTACTTGTTCAGGCCGATTTTTTGGTTCCGAGTATTTTTTGCGCTCGGTCGAGTCACTTTAACTCTTAACCCGAAAAATTGGCCCTAAAAACCGGCGCCAAAAAGTCAGCGTCAAATTGTCTCATTCCAATCAAGAGCAGCTCATTCCAATCACGAGCAGCTCCTTCCATGAGTGCTTCAATCCAGTGGAGATATGATGGTGATGTTCCCCATCGACTTGCTGTTCTGATCATTTTCTTTCTTAAATCGAATCTAAACATCAACCAATGTAATGCTATGAAAAAACAAATAACTAGTAATCACAGCTTTATAATATTGAGCCAGGGCCGGTTAGCTCAGTTGTTAAGCACGTGCTACAGGTGCGGGAGGTCTATCGGCACAGTGTCGCCTTCAGCTCGCCACGCTGCGACGTCTCTTCGGAGCTGTGTTGCCCAGATGCTAAGCCGCGGAAATAGGTCCCGCCACTCGATCCATACACGCTTCGGGGTAATACCGTGAATAGGCCTATAATGTACATTTCATTTTTTTTTTTTTGAACAATGACCTAAACTAAAACAAAACAGTGAAAAACATCTCAATATCGCTTCGCCTCACTGGGCTGAAATCTACTTTCATCGGAGGTGCTTGTGCCTGTCTGTTTCCATAAGTTCATGCCAATGAAACGAAACATGAGCTTTATTGGTTTTCGATTATACCGGGCAGTTTTGACCTTTGTTACGAACTTTTGTTCTTGGTTTATAATTATTACTAAAGTTGTTGTAAGTAATGTTTCCTTCGGCTTCGTTTCATGGTTTCCCTAGTTATTTTGTGGAACATAATCACGAGTTCTATAGGGGTTCGCAGATAATTCCGAAATCGATTTCTGCACTTGACTTGATCTGCTTTTTCACGCGCGCATGATGCTTCGTTGTTTAGCTAATTGTGTTCTGACTCACGAGCGCTTTCTGCTTTGCCGTGCTTCTGCGGTTTACGTAATCTTAATTTTTGTAATTGAGTTCTGGACCTCCAGCGCTTTTGTCTTAACGAGCCCTTCTGATTAGCAAACTGTATATAAAGCTTCGCTTTTGGTCCACTTAGTTGAGCTAGCTTTAGCCCTCATAGTTGTGCACCTGATGAGTCTGGAAGGGCGAAAAAATGATAACCGGTTATCCTTTTTTGTGCACTAAGCGTTAGTGTACACCCGGCCCATGTCGTGCTTGCATTGCTCGGTGTCGCAAACAATCATTATATTTTAATATTCAATATTTAGATATTTGAGTAAGCAGCTACTTAAAAAGCAAATCAAATATTTTTTGCTCCGTCCGCGAATCAAACCCGCCACGAAACATTACAACCAACGAACGAGAAGGCTTGACCTCCGAGTAATTATTCAACACGAACCTCTTGAAGGTAGCAGCTCGATTTGGATTCAATATTCAATATTTTCCTCAACCATGAGCCAGATTTTCGAAGACGATTCTGAATAAAACATATTTGAATGCTATATAGCTCACATGAAAATTACTTGTGAAAGTGCCTGATCAGTCGTAGCAACTGGCCAAATTTTGCATAGTGAAAAATAAAGTCATGGAAGCGAAACCGTCATTCAAAAGCTTATCAACAATTTTAACGGCAGAGTGGAATGGTTACGGGTTTTGGAACGAAACGACAGATTCGGGTTTAATTACGAGTCGGGACAAACATTGTATGTAACGTCAACTAGTTTTTGTATTTTAAGAATCAACCTCCATCTAATTGCTTATCACCATTTTAAACTGCGCTGATATATTTTTATTGGTTAATTAGTTTGAACTATGACTTTTGTCTGGGTGTTGCTGCAGGTTAAAAGCATTTCGCAGAAACATGCTATCTATGAAAAAAGAATGTTTTTCTGGTAGATTTTCGATTAGGCACGATGTGCAATTAAACCTATTTCAAAGGCCATTTTCGACAACCAGTACCTTCCAGATATAAACATCATACCCATGCACATTCAAAACTCTATTACCGGTTGCCTGCAATGAGCTAATAATAACCGAATAGGCCAATAATTATATTTGTTTCGCCTTAGTTTTACAAGCGTTGAATGTCAATGCTTTACTAATGTCACTTACATCTGGCAATTCGACAAGTTTTTGACAATTTCTCATTACCAGGTGACAAAAAATTATTACTTTCACAGTGCACAGTTGCAGGGCTAATATTCCTACTTTGGTTAAAAACGCTTTAGTAAAATGCGATAAACTTACATCAATAAATGCTGCAAAAAGTAGGCTTACTAGTGAAACGTGAAGTATTTGGAAAAAATTGAAAGGCTTTTATAAAAGCTTGTCTTTATCCTGATTTTAATTTTAATGATTTGAGCAAAGCACTCGAGTTTGATCCTACGCTTTTTAAACGTGACAATAAACTCCATGTGTAGCTTAGTTTTTTCCTCATTTTTGCATTAAAAACCGTGAGCTTAAAAAATAACCAAGATTTAATGTGCTAGTTGTTGTTAGACCATGCAAAAACTACTAAATTTTCAATTTCATAGTTGTTATGTTTAAATATGTAAAACCTTCTAGCCTAAAATCTTTTCAAGAACAAAATTTACCAAAGTAAAAGAAATTTTAAAGAAGCCTACTTACACTTACCTTGAAATTAAATAGAAATAAGGAATTCAGAATCGGGTTGAATGTGCTGTTGGAATAAGCAAGGATAAACGTTACATCTTGGATCCACAAACAAGGATGCCTTGCAACGTTTACTCCGTCAATGCGAGCTAGATGCCACACATGATAGGGAAGCCAGCAAAGCAAAAATGCTAAGATCAGACAAGGAATCTAAACACAGAACAAAAACATTAAAATTTATATAAAAACAAGATGAATTATGACGCTTTGCATATTACGTTACAAATATTGTGTAGTACATGTTACACGTGATTTACTGGCTAAAACAGAGCTTAATTTTGCCTTATATCCTTTTCGTTTTAGCCAACGGCCCAAACTGCTTAACAAATTAAGAAAGTTCTGGACATTCGAGTAACTACTTGGAATCACCAACTCTTGAGTAGAAACACAGCGTTAAGTGACTTTTTCTACGTCAACACTACGCAATGGCTGATTGACAATAGCATCGGTAACAGCCTTCTTCCAAATTGTAGGCTGCTAAGTGCTTGAAGTACCTTAATGGTAACTTTGAAAATTGTGAGTCGCTTATTATAACATGCTTTAACCTATAGCCACATTCTACTCACCAAAATATCTAATATCTTTTTTGCTCGTTTGTTAAAAATAATGACGTTTGTTGGTTTTGGAATTTTTTGCATGCTTGAAAATGGAGGCGTTGACTGAAAAGTATAAAAATAAAAAATACAAAAGAGGCCACAAGACAGGAGTTTCCCTCTTTTGAACAATCTAAGACCTAAACAATTAATTGACCACATTTGCTCCATAACACAGATTAGCTTGTTTTGTTTATTTTGTGCAGATGCTATCAAATTTCATACGATGACAAAGAATTTAATTTAGAACACATTAGCAACAAAGCAGACGACATAATTGCGCGCAAATGAGTTCATTAAATTTGTATTAAATTTGTTGTAATCACATGAAGTCTTTTTAGTGAATTGCACCGCTGAAATTAAGACTTCCGTCAGTAAAATTAATGGCCTAGAACGATAGCGGTACCGAGCGCAGGTTACAAATCCTACGTGACGAGTTCGATTCACGCCCCAAGCCCCAACCAATCGCATGTGGAACGAATACACCGAGTGATTGCTGACTCAAAGAGCGCCAGCTTATTTCTCAGTCTCCTTCAATTACTATTAAATTTTCGGTTCAAAATAATTTAAAATATACTCTTCCAGCAGCATTGCAATCATTGGTGCCCATGCCTGTGCACTTCTGCGTCGGTATGCGTGCAAATCTGTCACAAGGTTTAGCAATTTAGCACGTATGGTGTAGGCTACTTTCAGTGTAACTTAATGTTTTGGCCCAATTTAATTCGTTGATTTACTAGAATTGACAACTGACTAGACATGCAGGTGTGAACAGATGGCATTTAAAAAGCGTAAATTTGCCAAGAATTAATTGTATTTGGCTGGGGATAGAAAATGATTCCACGAAAACAGAAGAGAAAACAAGGTCTGAATTACATTTAACGCGGTAGTTGCAAATCGTTATTTCAATGCACTCTAGGTGATTGATCATTTTTACGTTTTCTTACCAAACTAATGGAAACTTTTGGATTCAAACAAATTCACACAAGTGGCATATTTCAGTAAAAAATTTTTCTACATTTTTTTGTTTATATTTTAGCAGTTTTTTGCAGCTGCAGGTTAATTTCAATTTTCAATCACCGTACAACACAATTTTCAAAAAATTGACCGTAAAATGCTCAGTAGGCTATTGGTAGTAGCTCCCGCTTATTTGAATTTTCATTCGGTCGGCTTTGGAACAGGTTTCTTCTATTTTAATACAGTACATACTTGAAATAGCCGTGTAAGCGTCAAATACTCAAACGTTAATTCAGTTTTAACTAAGGACGCAATGCTATAATTCTGCATCATAAAAATCGGTTCGTTTAAGTTTAGAATTTGGGGTGAAAAGCATTGTAGTGAAAGACTGACAGCCTGCAGGTAATAAAAAACAAGTTTATTTCTTGCATTTCTGAACAATTTTTAAAGTAATTATTGTTGTTAACTGTGCTTCGTACTTGAAACAACTTTTTACAACATTTTAAATTATAGTTTTAACTATAATGGTGGCATGTAACGCTCTGTGTTTCGTATTTAAATAACTTTTTACAACATTTTAAATCATAGTTATAACTATAATGGTGACATGTAACGCCCGAAATTTTCCTCATTTAAAAAAGTTTAATAAATGTTTAAAGTTTTGATACCAATTTTTGTAAACAATTTTAATCTTTTATAATGCAGTTACATATCAACAAACTATAATAAACAGTGAAAACGCATAAATCACAAAAAAAATCACAAAATATTTGAGCTAACTATTGAAAAAAAAATGAACTAGTCTGCTCGATTTTAAACAACTTACAGAAGTAGAAGATTCATCACTGCTGGATTGTTTGCTTGTGTTGCCACTGCCAGCTTGAGAAGAGGAAGAAGACTTTAACCTCAGTATATTGAAATAGCAAATACTAATGATTGCAAACGGAAAGACAAATCTGCAAAATAATAAGTTTCAAAGTCACCGACAGACAAAATTAATCATCTTAACGAGCAAATGGTCGCTTAAGCAAAACTTTTTAAGAAGGGCCGCAACACCAAAACCTTCTAACTTTTTTTGAAATGCATTGATTTTCTAAAAGAAGCTAAAATAGAATCAAAGTGATTCGGCTTGATGTGGCCAGCAATAATCACGCAACTCGTTCATGTTTCGCAATCTAAGCGATAAAGTGCGAGTTGATACATGAACTTATTGAATAACGCAGTGATTTCAAATTAATATTTTGACGAAGAACGCATGATAGAATTGAATTTATGTTCATGTTATTATCTTAATGCAAGAATATAATTAAAAGCAGACAATTTACATGTACTTATATTCATTTTTCAAGTGGTTCAAATACTAGACGACGGCTTTCGCCAAAATTATAAAATTATCTTTGGCTTTTCAAAAGCAAATTTTGATTGAAATATTACGCTTTAAAAATCGTTGTAAAGGGTTAAATTGAAATGAGAAAACGAACGCTGCTCCAAATTGCCTTTAAAAAAAATTCGATAAAATTAACTCAAATGCATTCCAACAAAAATCAAAACTAGATATGCCAATCATTTGCCACACGTTCCAAGATTGAAACTTTTGGGCACTGGTTCCCGGTCTCGGGCGCCTGCACTCGAAGAAGGGACTAACAGATGTGACTGACAGGGGAAGAGGGTAATTCTTTAAAGAATGCCATAGTAACATGAACATCATATACCGGTATACTGTATATAGAGCATAGACTGGAGGCAGAGGTGCAAGATTTCACCAATTCGTATGAACACGATTTTGGATACGATCGTGTTCTTTCTTTAATTCATCCTATTAATGTTTCTTACCCTACTATAAAGTTGCAAGTAAGCCAGGTCTTGACACTCTTAGCTTCAGGGTGGCTGCAGAAATAGAAGCTTTCAAACAAATCCATATCAATCTCGCCCTAAAAATGGAACAAACGTAATGAAAGTTGTAAAATGTTTTTTAAGAAAGAAATGTTTCAATAGAGGGTTAAGAACAAAAACTGTACTTTTTTGTATTTGGTTGCATATTTATCCTTCTATCATGAGAAAGCGATCAAAGCGCTAAGCGAGCTCGCTTAAAAATTGCCGACCACCTGTCCATCACTCCAAAATAGAGAAATCTCGCCAAGTACCTTTCCCAACGGCACAACATGTAAACTTGCCGGCTTGTTCTCCACACTGTCCCTTTAACGTTGAAGCAGAAAAGCTGTGAATACAAATTTTAAAGTCATTGGTTTGACCCTGAGTCGGAATCAAACCCGAGTCTACAGCTCCAGAGGCAGACGATCTCACTACTCGGTCATCCGAGCCAGAGGCACACATATTCATGTTTTGCAAATTATTTCTCGGCTTCTTAGTTAACCAAATGCTTATTTAACCAAATGCTAAAATTTTTTAAGTTGTTTTGGCTAAGCATTTGTTTGGATTTGCACTTGCAGCTGTTAAGCATGATGGCCAAAAATCAAGATACTGAACTGAACTAGACACAGGGTTTGGTTAAAGTTAACTAGACAGCAGGTTGCAATGTTTATTAATGAGGAAATCTTTGCCTGATCAACTTTGGCCTTTGATATATGTTTATAAGATCATGAGATGAAAAATGTAACGTCAGGATTTAGCTAACGCATATTTTCTTCTATTCACGGAAATGTGCAATCAGTAACTTGGAGTTTTTGTGATACCACAACATACAGTATTTTGTATAATCTGATAAGGCTATTTAGCAGATGATGCATAATTACGATCGTAACATGACCAATGATTCATCAACATTATTCAGTGATTTTCGTCTTACTCCCATTAATTTTGAAGCAATAATCATTTCCATCCAAATTTTGAGCAGCCACAAATAACAAATCTTTGAAGATCTTTAATTTGATTTTGACGAGCTGAAACCCAAACCACATTACGCTCCTCTGACGACACTTACGTGTTTTGTCTTGGTGCGTCCACAGAAAAAAACAAAAATTAAAGGTTGAAACGGTGGCGTTCGGAAAAAGCAAGCAAATTAATCAGTAAAAAGTGAGACCAATATTTTAATTGTTGAACCTAAGTTTGAAGAGATTTTGAGCAAGACTGCGAAGTGAGCTGCTTCTTTCTATACACGATCCATTTTATGGAACTCTATTTTTTTGGGTGTCACACTTCTAATGCTACTTCAGCAATATTAGCAATAAGGTTGGGCGGAAATAACGCCATAATCAAAGTAACAAAATTAAGAAAGCAAAAGAAAGCAATACTTCTAAATACAAATTGGTTTACGCAGTTGTAAACAGTCATTATCTCTTAGAGTTCACCGCTAAGTTCCCGAATAATTTTAATTTCTTCACAGAATTCAAATTTCGTGGTGATTCTAATGTTTAAACAGTCTAACACAAAAATTGCCGTAAATAATCTACAAGATCAACAAAAAAATAAGGAGATTAGTTTTAAACAAACAAGTTAATGGGGGCGATTAACTAATTACGTAAACATAGGGGGTTTTAAAATTCCAATCAGAAGTTTACGATTGAAACAATGACGGGTGAAATAAAAATTTAAATTGGACTTGACGCAATGAAATATAAATTGTTTAACAATATTTGGGCAAAATTACTTCTCAATTTTCAGATTTCAGGCGCAAAGCAAAAAGTTACTCTAATGGGCAAAAATGTGTGAGGCTCTGAATCAGCTTAGCTCTGTAATCTGTGCTGATATGGTCATTGCATTTAGTACGGTCTGCATTCTGCAGATGCAAATTATAATTGTGTTGTGCATATAATACCAGATCTATTCAAGCCATTAACAATTATCGAGCACTCAGCTGCCACAGGAAGTTGAGCCTTGCTTAAACTTAAAGCATCATTGCAGATCAGAAGAATTTGTACCATTGTTAAATAAAGTAAGTTCTGTAGCAGCGGCAGATGTCAAAAAAAAATTAGTAGCACTTTTGGAGAGAAAAAATCAAGTAATTTTGCACTATTATAAGCACAGTGATTATGGATGTTCTTGTTTTTATCAATTATTTCCTTGTGAAAGCATTTAATATCCATTTTTCTCTGACCCCGTTGGAACTAAGCTGTTTAGCCTGGAATAAGTGTTGGTAGCAGACACCAGACCACAGTAGCAGCTGGTAGCCACAAAAGCTTTGCGTAGACGACTCGCATGAATAATTGAGCTACCGGGACACTAAGGTCATGCAAGTCTTTCACAAACAAAAGCTATTTAAGTCAAAACCTAGCAGCATACTGCATCTTAACAGAATGGTAAGATAATTTTGCTGCTGGACATTTAAGATATGTCGCTTTCGAGGGCAACTCAAGTTGTGGCGTTTTGTTACGTTGCTATAAAACCAAATGGTCAAAAGAACGACGTTCGTTGTGAGTATACTCGTGGAGCTCTGGAGCCATATCGTTGCATATTCCGATTGATATATAAACCAACTAATCGTGATTATTTTTGTGGTTGTGGTACGTAAGATGCCACAAAGTTATGCGGTCATAGGTAGTTAGAATAACTCTTATCCGCTAACCTTACACTAAGTTTTCAAATTTCGAGTTTTTCCGAGTCATAGGCCAATTACTTATAAAAATCTTAAGAATACTGGGAAGCTTTTTCGTAACTCTTAAGTTTTGCAAAGATTATAATCCGGTGTTTTACACGAAGAATTTTGTCGCATGGCAGTGCCATTTAACGAGAAGATTATTGTTTTGAGTATAGCTAAATCGTGACAATAATATAAAAACAAACCAATCCACAGCAGTGTACACAAAACAAAAATTAAAATGTCTTGTCGTATTACCACCAAGTCACAACAAAAGACATGGCAATGAGACGTCGATGCAAGGCTGTCACTTAGTCATGGCATGATATAAACATGGCAAGCATTCCTCTGCCTTCACTAAAAATACAATGCTAGCTTATTGAACAACCAAATAGAAAATTTACCGCTAAAGTGAAGTGGTAGAAAAAGAGAGTTTCTTATCCTTTTTTGGGCAGCAGCGCACAAATCATTTTTATGAAGCGAATGGGTTCTATTTTAAAGGCATATGATGGCCAATATCAAATGTAGCACCGAATATTATTCACTCATACCCTATTTGTATTTGGGTCTGTGGCTCCTTGGAGCACCCTTTGCAGACTTCGGAGGGATTTATGGAGTTCTGTGATAAAATTTGTGGGATTGGCTGTGGTTTTCTTTTAGAAAAGCTTAGAATTAAGGCAGCTTATCAGAAGTGCGCTACTTACGCTTGAAACGCTTTCGTCTGCCATAGTTGGAAGGTCATCCAAGCACAGAAATGGTAAGAAGTTTTTACCCGATGCTTCCAAGTCACCGCCTTCCCTCAACGATTCCAGATCACCGTAATCGTCAAAGCTCGGTAGCTGAAATTACAAAATTGCTAATAATAAAAAGGAATCACAAAAAACGAGATCGAGAATACAAGGATTAAACGTTCAAATGTGCACAAACTTTTTATTCTTAAAGCGCGTTGAATTGCCTAAAATCTCAGCCAAGATAAGCACAAAATTTAAGGTTTTCGTAAAGACGTTTAAAAATATTCGCCCTGAACGTCATAAAAATGTGAGCAACTTTAAACGTTTTGTATTATTTTGACAAAATCTTGTTTGACCTTAACCACATTTTTTTGGCAACTCGCAAAATCAGATTATGAACAGAGCATGTTTATTAAACTAACAGTCTTGCCAAAACAAGACATTTAAGCTGGTAATTATTTAAAACGAAATGATAGGCCAAGAAATTTCCGTAATATCGCTAAGATTTAGTATAAATTTTGATAATTGTCCAGCTGCTCTTTTTAGTAAAAACGTGCGGTTGGCCATGACTCAAAACAAATTATACAAAAGCCATTTTTTCAAAATTGCAATCTTTAAAGTCCAGCAATTAGCCAGCTCTCTATTCACTAAATAGTAATCGGTTTTTAGACTTTAAATTCGGAACCGGCTCGTTAGCTCGGTTGTTTAGACATCGTATCAGTGCGGGAAGTTTGGGGTTCGATTCTCGGGTCGGTCAAATCGAATATGGTGTCGCCACCGCAGCGACGCTTCTTCGGAGCTGCTGCGTTGCCCAGGCGCTATACCGCGGAGATAGGCCCCGCTACTTGTTACAAGTTTCAAGGTCATGCCTCGAGTATAAGTCTAATGATAATATGATTTTTTGAATTCTGAACTACTACGGTTTGTGAACGATTTTTGGGATTGCCATTCCTAATCAATGCCAAAACAACTAAATGGTATCAAACAATCTAACCTCCGTTCCAGGAAAGATGATGTTACACAGTCCCCTTTCATCGATTGCTGAAAACACCATTATGGGAATGTCCACCAAAATAGCAAGCACCCAAATGAATATTGAAACCAAATTGACCCTCAATCTTGCTCGCGCTCGCTCGTATGTCTTTCCTCGAAAAATCATAAAATATCTGCAAAGAGAATTAAAAATACTGAAGTGTAGGAAGGACTGATGGGAGGTGTTTAAATTTTGGTTTAATTGCACCAGTTATAGTTTTTAGTTCATAGATCTGCTTCCTTTTAGAGTAATGGACTTTTTGTTTGTCTTAGACGATTTTGAAGTAAAACGACAAAAGCAAGTAACTGAAAACGGCGGAAGATAATTTACCAGCTACATGATATTTTTCATTACAGTAACAGGTATTGGACTTCGGTATAATCTTGTAACATTAAACTAAAATAAGTGAGAAGTTTTTCATTACATAAAATTAATACGCGAATCGCAAAAAATAGAAAAATTTTGAATATAGGCTACTGGCATCTGGACCAGCCTTAATCTGGTGGTAAAAAATCGACCCAATCCAAATTAGGCGGTGCATTAAATTTTATTCTCTGCATGCTGGAGTATAATCAGCGAACGAAGACATTAGTGAATTGCAATTACAGTAAACTTAATTATGTCCATGGAGATGAACACATTGCATTCTGCTGGCAGCGGAACATGCCTTCAACTAGATTAATTCACAAGAGTGTGTGTGTTTTCTATTGAGCGTGCCTGCAACAAGTACCAACTCGCGAGCAGGTTTAAATAGTTCATTCAGGTTTACAGCGTATCACCTATGAAACAGCTTAATATTGGCATTTTTGAACTAAACTTGCGTGACAAGCAGCGTGTTGGTGCAATCAGGCATTATGCAGCAAAAATTGAAAGCGTAGTCCAATGATAACATGCCGGTAATTATCGAATTTGACCGTATAATTCACTCCAAAACCAAACCGTCATCCCAGCCTTCCATGCTTAATGGGCTTAAAAACATTAAAACTGTGCGTAAAATTTTTCGGAAGGGGAGAGAGCTTTCAGCAGAATTCTTACCAAAAGCGCCGTTTTTATAAGAGATTTTGAAGGATCAGGGCTTCTAACGTCTGTCGGAGGAAAACCAAAGCGGACGCGAGAATCGGAACCTCCCGGGTACGTCACTGATAAAATACAGAGAATCGTAATCATTTTCTTACCTGTCTGCTGCCATTGCTGTGAGAAAGAAAACAGAACCATAATAGCTGAGAAATTTTAAGGATTCTTCAAATTTGCAAAAAACGTAACCAAATCTCCAGTTATTTTCCCAACGTTGAACAATAGCGAAAGGAAGAGTAAGGAGTAGCAATGTGTCAGCAATAGCTGAAAAAAAAGAAGCAATTATCTAAACAGCTCAGATAACCAAGTGGATAGAGCGTCTGCCTCTGGAGTTTTGGACACGGGTTTAATTTCGAGTGGGGATAAACCAATCTCAATAAAATAGGTGTTCTCAGCTTTCCTGCTAGACGTTTATAATTTAAAGGTACAGTGTGGAGAACAAGCCGACAACTCGTAAGCGAGCTAGCAATAGCGCATTAGCGCTTTAATCGCTTTCTCGAGATGGCAGAATAAATATGCAACTAAATAAGCAATAAACAAATATAAATTGCCATAGTTTACACTCTGAGTGAAAAAATTTTACCCCTTAGAGTTAGACAGAAAGCACATGGACACTTCTTAATTGCCACTTGAGTTAAGACTAGAATTCAAATCCAAGTCTTCTCCCGTACACGTCTTGGCACAGAATTGATGAGTTTTCAAAAAATACTCAAAATAGTGTAGGAAATCCGGTGGAAAAGTACTTGGTTCAATATTCAACTATAGCATTTATGATCGTTTGATTTGAATATAAAATGATAATGCAATTTATTTAAAGCCAAAATTAAAAGCCTGACGTACAGTAGTTGTGCCAATAATGCTATTTCGCTGCAGGGTCAACAACACTACCGGTAATCAAGAGAGCAATATCCATTTTATCCATTTTTGGCGCCTGAAATTTGCGAAACTTGAGAAATTTTGGATTGAGCATTTGGCACTTATGATTATAGCGTTGTCGAAAGGGCCGTCAGCATAAAACATCCCAGCATGTTTTGCCACGCGTAAAACCTAGTTCAGTGGTGACTGGTTCTCAATCTTTTATGGTTTGTGACACTATCCTAGAGACATTCAACATTAGTGGTTCCCTGCTCAGCAATTAAATTTTTTGTCAGCATTTCATTCATGGTAACTACAGCTGTCATCCAGCCTCAAGTATTTAATTAACATTAATCAATCTTGTGATTGTGGGCCCCTGGTTAACGTAAGTAACCGCGACCTACTGTGGGAGCTAGTGGCTTTCCGTTAAAAACCCTGCTCTAGTTACGTTTTAAATTTGGTCTACACTATCTTTATTATAAGCGTTCAAGCTTGTAAGTGAAAAATCTCAGCACCAAACTTCTTTTCATTATGATCTGGATCTCCGTAGGAGCAAACTGAGCAGTCGCTTGAAACACAAAAAGATAAGAAAAAGATGGAGTAACTTTGCAATGTTTTTACATGAGCAGAAACTTACCAAGATTAACGATTAAAATCGTTGAGGGAGCTTTCATCGTCGTACTCTGTTTTCCTCCCACTAATAGTGACGCAATCAGGCCGATGTTGGCCACCAGTCCCACGAAACAAATACACGCATAGAACCCGATCACAACTTTCGTTCGCACAACTGTTTGTGGATCGGATATAAAAGGATCCGTAAAATCGAGTTCGTTAAAGTTCAACGGAGTACTGCAGTTGTTACTTGATGGAGTAAAATCACTTTCATTGCTATCCCCAGAGGATCCAAGTTCAAAGTTAAGCCAGGCTTTAGCAAGCTCATTAAAGTTTTCAAAGCCTTCCATCAGTGCTCAGTTGTATAATTCTAATTTGTTCAATAAATAGTCTTGTAAAGTACTGAAAGTAATCTATAAAAAACGTAAACAACGTCACTGTATGAAGTGTAAAACTTGTTTTTAAACAAAAAAAGAAATTTAAGAGTAGCGTTTAGCTATTTCAATTCGTTTGCGTAGACAGAAATACTGTAAAGGTATGATCTGAAAATTTAAAGTCACGAACATTTAAAAAGAATAAAAGGTTCAAGAAAAAAGTTTTCGGTGGACGCCTCTCGAGTTTATACAATAAACCTGATGTACGATGATGACACCTTCTCCATCTTAAGTCTATAATGCTAGTTATTAGCTCACATCAAAAATATGTTGATGCAATAATAGTGAGCTTTCAAGCATCAACATGACTTTCTTTTAAACAGATAAAACTTTGCACGACTTTAATTATAAACAAAACACACTTGAAAAGATTTCAAGTTAATTTAAAGCCTGCGCGGCGGGTACGGCCGAGCAATCAACAGAGATTATTGCCAAAACAATAATTTTTTGAAAGAAATTGTTTACGGTTGTCACAAATTTCGTGTTACAGCAACAGACCTTCTCTTTTGAAAAATGCGTTTTTAAGAACACATCGCTTTTGATGCATTAATAAACAATGTAAGCAGTAGATTAAGTTTAAGCAAGTGCATCAATATTAGCCTCTTTATGATTGATAAGAAGTAAGAAAAAATTATAGTGAGCTTCTAAAAAAACACTCAACAAATTAAAACTGGACTATCAAAAACTTTTTAAATTCGTCTTTCGAAAGTGATGTGGTTTTTCATAGTAATTTCTACTGGAGGTCGCAAAAAAGCACAATGCTTGTGTCGAGTTGTTCGCTTGTAATGTTAAAGTCGAGTTTACGCATCAGCAACTAGAACTCGAAGAATCTTCTTACTTACTACAAATAGTTCCTTGAAAACTGATTCTTCGGAAAGTCTTAGACTTGAAGAAGCATCTCTGCTGGCTACATAAAACTAGGGAAAAGCCAACTAAAATAAACAAATTTTGAGCTACATTTTTTGGAAATGTTATGCCTTCATTGGCCAACACTCGACTTGAGTTTGAGTGTACTCGATTTCCTTGGGCACATTTACTAGAATCAACGTGAGACTCACTTTGAGCGACTCTTTCTCAATGTTACCATTTTTCTCCTTTACAAAATGACAATTATCTTCGCGGTTAGGAGATAAAATTTTAAACTTCTACAATCTGTGCAGCAAATAGTAATAGATGTGGTGCTGCGTTATACTGATAAATGATTTCTTGAAATAGCTTTAAAGAAGGTACTGCATAACCATTTCAACAAAAATGCTGATTTTTGTCGCAATTTTTTCTGAAAGAAAAATTTTTTCTGAAAGAAAAAATACTAGCTAGAGCCTGCAACGAAAGTGATGAAGCTAAACTAAAACTATGGTACACCAGCAACAACTGCAAGTTTTATTACATTTGTATTTTTAATTGATACAGCCGACATAACCGCCTTGCAAAGGAGACACTGCTACTTGCAATTGCTTGCGCTCAATAAATATCAAAATGTAGACGTTGCTTGCAAGGAAATTTAGGCTACGCAATCTTTTCACAGAATTCTTTATCAATGATTCCAAGATTTTTAACCTCATGTATTTCATGCAGCTTGTCAACACTGCAATAAAACCGTAAGGAGAAAGTAGATATATCAGAACTAATATCAGGCACCACTAGGCCTGGGCCATATTTTCATCGAGTTACACTGATGATTGAATTTTTGTCATTTTTGATTTGTCTTAACTAAATTCAAACAAGTCAATATCTATAAATAACTAAACTAAAACTTGTCTCCATGTGATAATTGATTATGCTCATTTGCTCAGTAAAAAATTAGAACTATAAAGTCAACTGCTCGTTTAAGCAAAAGCCTGCAGTAGAAGCATCCATGCGTCAATATTCTTTTTCGTCATCAACATTTTGAAAACTTGTGACCTAAAATTCGAATTATTGAACTTTGAATTCCAGTTCCATCGAACTTTTAATATGTTATAGTCATTTTATACCAACTGCGAAAAGATTCCTATGCGTTTTGCAGGGAGTTTTAGTTGAAATGACGATCAAAATCGCATCCACCGGTTATGTAGCAGAGGGCGCTTTTTTCTTTCTGGCCTCACCTCGCTTTAGATTGCATTAGAGCAAACAGTGAACTTTTAACCTGAGCCTTGCGTGCATTTCTAACGAAATTGTCATTTGTTTTATTCAAGTATCGTAGCCTAAGAAGAAGTATCTAATTGAATTTCGTTGCATTGACAGCGTTAATCTATAGCTGATGACAGAAGACGAAGGCGCAAAAATTTTTGAGCTTGTAAGGACAAAAATAAAAAATCACATAAGGTTAAAGAAATTACAAAACTTGACCGCAAACGTTTTAAAACAGCAAGAAAATCTAAGCAAATCTGCGTTCGACTCTGGTATAAAGTCTTCCCCTCTAGTGATAAAACGTGCAGAAATAACTGCTGCACATGCTTTTGCGCATTGCTTGTTTTTAGACGTGCTGCGGCTTATTTTATGCTAGACCCGATTTTGACTTGTGATATTAGGCTAATTTGAGATTTCAATCAAAAATTGCATTTTGGAATTGCGATTGCAACCGAATGTCATAAAACATCTTACAAATTACACTAAGACGTTGGGTTAGCATATTGTTTTCATGGGCGTAACCACGTAGGGGCAAGGGGGGTCA
Source organism: Trididemnum miniatum (assembly GCA_964006365.1). Lineage (NCBI taxonomy): Eukaryota > Metazoa > Chordata > Ascidiacea > Aplousobranchia > Didemnidae > Trididemnum > Trididemnum miniatum. The sequence continues at coordinate 20,407,154 of OZ023240.1, forward strand.
GTTGACCCCCCCTGGAAAAATAACACGAACTTTAAAATGCAAAGAAACGTTCAAAAACGAGTAGTATGACATGATGGGTGTGGGAGGGGCGTCAGCTGCGTACAGTAGGCTTACAATCACTACAGTACTAGGCAATCTCACAACTCAATAGCGCGGTACACAAACGAAAGATGTCGAAACAGCAGGTATTAAAGTGGGGTGCAGATACTGTTATAAATTTTTTAGAAATATACAACAGCTATGAGGTTTTGTGGGACACAAGTCATGAAAATTATTTCAAAAAAAAAAATGCAAGGGGACACAAGTTTGGAAAACTGTTCTTTAAACTTCAAAACGCCGGACCCAAGTTTCAAATTCCCAATGAAGAAACTTTAAAAGGAAAAATCAAAAGTATTAAAACTGTTACCGAATTGAACTACAAAATTAAACGATCGAAAAAGCTATCCAATCTCTTACCCACTTCCTTTTCTTTTTAAAATAAAGTTCTCTTATTACCCCTGACTAATTTCGACGCATGCTAGCCCTATCAACGAAAGTCCGTGTATACGGACTTCGATATTAACCTGTTTAAAAACTTTCGCTGTCCTTAGGTTTGCTGGAGGTTTAGGAACAATTACTAGTTACTACCGGTATTAGCTAGCGGCAAATGCATTATTTCGCTTTGTGTGACAAGCATTCGAAGCTAATATGACCCAGCTAATATTAGAATCGAGTAATAGCAGCTAATAAATTAGCCTCGTGTGACTTCGGCTTTAGCTATAAGGCCATCCGCACATTTTGAGTTTTGACACTCCCTGGCCAAAATCCTGGTGACGCCCATGATTGTTTTATATTCGTGTGTAAGTGTGTGTGATTTAAAATCTCCTCTTAATGAGAGAGCTATAATGGTCATGTGGCAGATAGGCTTTAACCAGATATGGTCAAGACAATGGAAGATGACTGGACCCACAAAGTCAGCTTAGATTGTCTTTCTCAAAGACACAACGACGCCATTGTCGGAAATTCTTGAAGTAATTAAAACCCAATTAACTTAACATTTTTTGCTTGTTTAGCCTTAAATAAAAGAAAATTATGATAAAGAGCAATGACTGGTTGTTGTTTGGTTTTGTGAGCTCAGATAACCCTGTTTGGGGGCCTTACTACAATAAAATAATGTGAAAATAATTTTGATATATTGGATACTTAGCTCCTCATTAAATTGTAAATCACGAATTTAATTGAGGTATAGTCTATAATCATCTTTTTAATGAATAAAACAATTATGGCCGTGAAACATTAAAATAAAACAAAAATAAATACGATTTTTCATTCTAATTGGAAACTTAATCGTGAAAATATAGCTTAATCCCTCTTGTGATTTTAATTGATTTTCCTCTATAGTGTCAATAATTCGTCAATTATCGAAATCAAGAGTTTTTAAAGTAAAAAATTACAAAGAGTCGTATGAATTATGTGGGAAATTAATAGGTACATAAGAGGCTTTGAACAGCTTTGTCGGCAACGTGATGCAGAGGTTTGGATTAAATGTTGGCTTTAACTCAACCCAGTGTTGAAATTGTTGAAATACCGCAGAGCGAGACAGCGCTGTTTCTGGCTATTAGCCTTCATCAGCCGCCCTCCGGTAAGAAACATTCATATTCCAGGACGAATGATCATGCCAGGATCACTCATCCCTTCGAATAAATATTTCTTAAAGAATTTAACCTTTGTGGTACGCATATCCACTCGTGTGGCTACGTCACCATTGCAGTCAAACTCTTTACGTGGCCAGGGTGAAGAGCAAACAACAAGAGGAAGTCGTCATGACTTCCCGTCCGGTAGGCCAGGAAGGACGCTGCTCTTTGGTTGTTTCCAATGTTGAAATCTCGCTTATGCAAGTCTTGTTATTGCGACCTTGAATGAGTTTCTTACCAGCATGACTATCTATGCTTGACTGGTTTTACAGCAATCAGCGAATTGAGAAGCCAATCTCGACTACTGTAAAACACTTGTAAACAGCAATATTTTTATGCAAGTTTTGTTGCTATGTGTAAGCACATTGCGGGTTTGTTTGTTCCCAGAGATGAAATAAAAAACGTCACCAAACACCAAGTATTCTGACTCAACTCTGTGACCTCATTCACATCTCATGCAAGATTTCAGCTTCGCACTTTCACAAAAAACAAATTTTTGCTCGCCGGACACATATTTTACCCTTTTGCCCTTAAGAAAACAATGGCGTACTCATGTTTGACTCATGCGCGTGTTTCCTCTTACGCCTTCTACGATACACGTTAAAACTTTTTATCTCTCTGAGTCTACTACAAATTCGTCGGCTACTTTAATGTGGGAAAACTTTTTCAAGCGCCCCCTCAAGCCTTTCTGCGTACGACCCCCGTTATGAAACATACTTTTTTCCAACAGTAGGCAGTATTTTGATCCTTACGATGGGCAATCAACGACAAGCAACTAGAAAGAACATCATTTTAAAATTGCTCCATTCACGTCAAAATTTTTTAAATTTTGCTGCAATAGTCAGTCAGGTGATTTGGAAAATAACTGCTAATTTTGCATTGCAGCAAACTGATGCGTGCTATATGCGGCTCCATTGGCAATTAATATAATCACAATAATCATCGTTGACTTTGAAACACTCCTTGTAATTATGAAAGTAGTAAGGTTGTATCAATTGGGTTCAGCTCTAATGTTCCTGCTAAACTAATTTCAAAATACAAATTTTGTTTAGGGTGGGGTAGACAGTTAAGCGAATGGAAATGTTTATGATAATTACTACTTAAACGAAGAATTAATGACGTTGTCAAACCCTAAATGGAATAAAAATTAATTGAATCAGATTTAAATTCAAATGTTATTCACTAATAAGCTAGCTTAACTACAAAATTCAATACATGTCGTGGTTTTGTCATGAACAGTAGGCTATAAACTTAATAGCCAGGGTTATCGAAGGCGTTTTAGGTTCTTGATTTAGGTCGGCCCTATTACATCAAGAAAAAAATGAGGAAAATGACATTTTGCTTTCTTTTGGGTTTCTCGGTAGCGCCATTTTGGGCCTTACAATTAAATTTTATAGGACCAGCATTTTTTCCTGGACAAAGCCTGGCAATAATTATAGAATTTAGTTTGAAAACGAAGACATGCTGTGTTTTTCAGTTCCTTGATTACATCACAGAAAAAAATACATTGTCATCATTACGCCATAATTTAAACCAGAGTTTCAGTAGCGTCGGAACAGACCACCCTGGCCACCCAAACACAAATAGTTAAAAGTACCTTATTTTTTGTGCGGCACGCCTATAAGTCTTGCGATTTTGGGCAAGACGCTATGATACGAAGCGCATTACACAAAAACGTGTAAAATCAAATTTCGAAATAGTCTTTACGTGATAAATTTCGAAAAATGACGTAATTAATTCACCTAACAAAATTTTTCAGAACGGATTGAAAATTAATCCGTTCTCAGCGTCCTTCCGTAATCGAATTTTAATATTCGATCATGATAAGCAGAGTTTAATCGACACCATGATCTGTTTTTTTTTTAGGCCAAAAAGTTTGTAACCTTGAAAAGCGCAACGAAAAATGTACTTAAATAACAGGAAACAAACTGAAATTATAGCGTATTCGAAAGGACACTGGTATGGAGAAGAATTCGCATGCCATTGCACGACACATACGCAAAATGCTGTTTTGAAAACAGGCAACAGCTAAGCTACAGCTCTATAGAGTTGTATCAGATCGTGAAGTCCACTTCACCGAAGAAACAAAATTGTTTGCAGGCAAGAGTACATATTTTTTGCAAGCGCACTGCAAAAACTCTAACCGAATAAAATAGCAAACAATATAAGGCGCCGTTTGGAAAAAAATGATTTAGGTTTTTTCACATGATTTTTCGGCCAATTTAAGCTACATTTTTCCAATAGGATATTTCCAATATATATATAGGACAAATATGTGGTTTAAAATAGCCGAAAAAACCGACGCAAAATATATAGGAAATTTCTTATATAATATATAAGACAAATTATTGCATAAATCAGCCCAAAAAAGCAGCGCAAAAGATGCAGGAAATTTTCTATATAATATATAAGACAAATTATTGCATAAATTAGCCCTAAAATGCAGCGCAAAACATGCAGTACAAAACAAATTATTGCATAAATTTGCCAAAAAAAGCAGCGCAAAACATATAGGAAATTTCCTATACAATGTATAGGACAACTTATTGCTTAAATTTGCCCAAAAAAGCAGCGTAAAACTCCCTATATGTTTTGCACTGCTTTTTTTGGCTAATTTATACAATATTATTTGTCTTATATGTTATAGAGGAAATTTCCTATATGTTTTGCGCGGCTTTTTTGGCTAATTTATGCAATAAATTTATCTTATAGGAAATTTCCTGTATGTTTTGCGCTGCTTTTTTTGGCAAATTTATGCAATAATTTGTCTAATACACTACATAGTATTATATAAAGCTTGTATTTAGGCTACTGATATCGTAAACTGTTTTCCTTTCGAAAAACATTCTATAACTGGTCTCAACTAAGATAAATATCAAGCAAACAGACGTCAGCTAAATAATTTTGACAATCTAACTGTGAAACTGCGTCAAGAGCAATTAAGACATGATTTGAAATAATCAATACGCAGAAACCTCTTCGAAACTTGCGTTATTTTGATTGATGCAACAAGAACATTTCACGTAGAACTTTTAACAAGTTTCAAGTTATGTAATTTATACGTTATATCGTTACTAAATAATCAAAAATGTAGAGACACGACGACATGCTTTATCTTTTCTTGTAATAACAGGTCTGTGTTTAAAGCTTGCGTGAGTGTAGCATGAATTGCATGATTTTTTATAAAGTTTATTTGTTTTTCATGGAGGTATGAGTTCGCAGAAACGATAACATCTTCACACTGTCTTTTTCGTTCTATTTGAAAATAGTATTAAAATGATGCACAAAAAAATGAGGAAACATGACAGATTGGCTGAGCAAGATATATTATCACTTAAATCCAAAATATTTCATCTTATCTCTGGTCTTTGCAGTACACTTACGTTTGTTGACTGTAGAATTAGCGCGAAAATATTTTAATTTCGAAGTAAAGCAATGGTTGTTTCAGGTCTGCATGGTAGAGAGTAATTGCTTGCGTATGAGGTGTCCTGCAACTATAGCAGAACTAGTGACATACAGCCAGGGAGGCATATTGGGACAAAGGCCTCTCGCTTTTTGAAAAAGTTAATGTGAAATATGCTTACAACATTCTTGTATGCCGTAGCGTAGCTTTTGGTCAATTCTCTATTAATTATTCGCTAGCACTTTGTTTGGTAAGCTACAAGAAGTTCGCTAAATTCTGGGCGCACAGGCGTAGCACCCACTAAAAAACATTTTTGAAGAAACGAAATACTTAGTTTGCCAAGAGTTTTAAGGGGGCTATTTTTTTTATGTTGGAACTCAAACTAGTAATTCAATTATAGCAACGAACCGAAAGGAAAAGGCTGTTATTTCGGAGTCAGGAGTCTATACCAGGACTAACAGCTTTCTCTAAACTTGTGAAGTTTAACTGTGAGTTGTCTTATCACAAAAGTTGCAAAGTAAAATGACCAAAAAACTGACCTCTCTACCAAAGCTAAGTACAAAACTAGAATTTGTAGCTCATATTAGGCTATTTCTGATTGCAGCTTCATTTTTTCGTCTAATGCAGTAAGACATGCAATATCTATCAAATGCTTAAAAGGAAAAAGCCATCTGTTGCTTAAAGCTTTTTTCAATTTAGTTGGGATTAACTTGACTTTCGAAGCACCTGACTTCGGATCAGCAAAAACGCAATCAATAAACTCATTAAAATTGCCGCATTGCTGTAATAATTAATCTTACTTCTCACGAGCATGCCGCTGGATTAAGACTTTCTGCTCGCGAAAGGATATTTGGTCAATAGTCCGTTAATGTCACAAATTTTCCGACTTTTTGCTCAAATAGGTTACCATTTTATGGCGTTACAATCGAATGCTAACTTGCAGAACTAAGATCACATTTAAGCGTGTACGCGAAAGCCGCAATACCTCTTAGGAGTGATGACGTTAACAGAAAACTTCACGTTTTCGAAATATGTCATTTAAAGTTGACATAGAACAAGAGCCAATATGAAAGGCTTACCGGATATTTAAAATTTTGTATGTAAGTATTTTGGCTTTGATTACTTTGTAATTAGTAATTACTAATTAATAAGCTGTTTCACTGACAGTCTTTCCATAAAAGTTAAACAAAATTGAAGCTTTTAATTTTGATTTTACTCTTTAATTAACTAGCAACATTTTGGAAGAAGCAGCGTGACAAAAAACAACTACTGGTACTGAAGTTTTTTTAAAAATAGCAAAACAGGAAAATTAAACACAGCTTCGTTTTGAAACATCTACAGTAGAAGCATGATTGCATAAACTAAAATTTCATAAGGACTAAATTTCCAGTTCCTGACATCAACGTTCTGTTTCTTTTTCGTAAGCTTTTTGCTCATTTTTTTATTGAATGTTAATTTTTGCTAGTTTTAAATGTTAACTTTTGCTAGTTTTATTGTTATCTTTTTACTTTACTTAATGCTAGTGCCAAAAACGTGAAAAAGGCAGTGTCATAAAGCACCGGCGGCCTTTTTCTTTTAAAATTGCTCTTTGCGCACACCTAAGTTACATCAATTTTAGGTCTCTAACCCTATCCCCAATTTCCGCTCCTCCCCTGACTGTACTCCAATATCCCTAATTTTTGCGTTTGGAATTACGGTTGATGACGTCATACCAGTGTGACACCAACGTCATGTAAAGAAACCAACAAGCAGTCCGGTGCAGCAGCGTCTTCATAATGAAATCCGGTGCTAGTGCTCTAGACTCTTTCAAAAAAAAAAAAAAAAAAAAAATGAACGCGATCATAACTTGCTCAATTACTTTCATAATAAAGAAGTTATGGTTTTTGTTTCTTTTTTATAACGTTATGCAGTTTGCTCGTATTTTGCTTCATGAAAAGAAAAAGATTTCCTAAGAAAAAAGTGATAACTGTTTTAAAAAGTTCAATGGGGTGATAAAGGCGTGTTCCGTTTACAAATTTAAGTTTTGTTTTTGAATCAAGTCTCAAACGATATTAATGCTCAGCTTATTTTTCGCCTACAGAACTTTTTTCTGGCCGCGTCCTAATTTCAGTCTCAAATTAAGGCTTTTTTAGGTCTCAAATTAAGGCTTAATCACTTTCTAAGCTACAGTACCTACGTACATATTAATTGATCAACTATCTTTATAGGCTAGCTACCATATTCCAGACCTTATTGTGGAGCCTGGAAACGATGAAATTTTGAAAAAGGCAACCGCCGCAAAGACCCTATACTACGCAGAGGAAACGAGGTTAAGAGCTCTTACACAAAAGGGCATCGTTATGAATATTATAAAAAAAATTATTAAGAACTCAAGCTTGTGCATAACCGCAGTAAACTTTAAAATTGTTTTGTACATCCACCCTTTGAACTTTTAATTTATCCAATCGAAAACGCTTCCGAACTGCACTGCAAATTGCAAAAAAAATGGAATTTCCCTGCGGTATGCAATGCTACAATTTGTATCTCAATAAAAAATTACTTCAAAGGTCATTACACCAATAAAATTTCGATCAACATTTGTTCTAGCTATGCAGACATTGACAAAGCTCTGCTAAGTTTTTCGTTTACCAGCCTTTACAGTCAGCTATTCATTCATAAAATATTTGAACCTTTACCGCAGGAAAATCACTCTTAAAATCACTCATAAATTTTACCCTTAACTTACGAAAAGAGTTAATTATAACAATCCACCGCCCACCATAAAAAATACAAATTTTACCATGGTGCTAAAGTACTTGCAAATGCAAATTTTTATGTGGTGTTATGGCAAAATAATACAAATCTGGAAGTATGGCTGAAATGCTAAAAATACTGGAGCCTATATTCCAATATCTATGACGTTTATCATGGGATTGCAATACAATTTGATGGGTATAATTTTGCTGGAACGTACAGCAGTGCAAGCATGAAATGATATAAATAGTATTAGCACGATAAGATTTTGTAATCTCATGCGTTTCTCTTCAAATTGTTAATGCAATAGAACTATTAGGCAATTATTGATAAATTTTGATGGTTCTTCTATGAACTACCTTTTTCAAGAGCTGCAGCTAAAGAGGTAATGGATTGACAGTAGATCACTCTACTACGTGCTCTGTTTAATTAAACGCGCTAATATGCAGATTTGCAAAATTAGTTTAACAAAATGCAAACTTAGTTTAACAAAACTAAAAGGCAGATTCAAAAGGAGGGGGGTCATGGCACATTAGCCCCCCCCCCCAAAAAAAAAATACGCTCCTGCGCATGCCTATTAATCCTTTCAACTCTATAAACTTTTGTTTATTTTAAAATTTCTGTGAAAGCAACACTAGCTTGAAGCTGAAAGCGTGCTTAGTTGGATTTCAAGTACAACTTTGAAAAGTGATTTACCAAACCAAATCCTTGAAGCTTAATTATTGCACACAACTAAAAATTAAAATTTAAATCCGATCTAAAAATTTTGGCTAGGTTAAAACTTAGGAACCAACACTAACATCTCCTTCATATCACTGAGCTATCATGCTGATTTTCGTGCTTGTTAAAGCTAAGCCATAGGTTCTTAGCATAGGCAATGCTGGCAGTGTCATAGTGAGACTGGACATTTAAAATTTTATGGAAATGCTCTTTTTCCCTTTCAGCTGAATGCCGATCGCAAATGCATATAATAATTATTTCGAGTGGCTGCTGACTCGAAGATTGTGTCAGCTTGCTTCGCGGTTTTTCTCAATCAATGTCACACTCTCTGTTCGATGATTTGCAAAAAAACTCAATTTTTAATCATAGTTTTTTCATAGAAAAATTTGCATTCTTTTTTAAATAAAGCGGCCGAGGCTGGTCTATTTGCTAATGTTTGATTAATTTCGGCGGCTGTTTTTAATTTCGTTATGTTCATTGGTCGTTATAGGTTAAAATTTGTGCATATTTGAAAAAAAAAGAAAATAAATTGGTTAACTTTCTTGGAGTTTGAAAAAAACTTAAATAAACTCATTGCAAGAAGAAATGAGTTTATTTGCTCAACCTATTTAAAAAAAAAATACGCGTCAAATTATGGGTTTATGCTTCGATTGGCCAATAGCTTATCGATACGGTATTTGTGGAACCAAAAAGAGCAAAGAAATCATGAGCATCAATCATGCAACGACTTCACAAAAATTAATCAGTAGACTTGTCGATGATGAAATACGGATGATGTTTTTATCCGCTGATAAAGTTCAACAAAACTATCTAAAGAGTTTGCATTCATTGTTTTCATTAAATTTTTTTCTTTTTTTTCTCATTCTCAAAAAAAAGAAAACAAAGAAACAATCACTTAGACTTTTTATAGTTCAAATGTAAAAATCACAGCAACGACAAAAGTGACTCAAAAAATTGGGAAAATTCTCCGAGAAAATAAAGGTTAGCGAGCAGCGACACAGTTTGAGGTAATGTCGGTAATGTGTTACCTCTTTCTCTTAATGGATAAACTGCATCAAAGATGCTAAGCTTTCAGCAATGTTTTAGAAATGTTTTAGAGTTAGCCTACAATTTTTATGTTCCTAACCCAATGCTGTATTAGGTTTGAATATCTATTCCGAGATAACCTACTACGATAAACGATGGTCACATAGTTGAGCGCTAACCGAAAGCTACATAATTTTTGACTTCCGGCGGCAAATAGGTGAAATTTTAATAAAATACATTTTGTTAAAATAACATTGTTTCCGACGTTATATCCTATTGACTTCACGGCATACGCTGATAATAAATTAATACAGAACACCGCGATATATTTTTGCGTTGTTTAACCTCAAAACTCGCAAAAAATATTCATAAAATTCCGGTAAAACATTTAAAAATTTGACAGTTTATAATGCCAGTTTCTCCGGAAATAAAGGACATATCTGCCGATTTTATTAATGTTTAAGCTGTAAATCGGATCGCTAACAAAGGTGGTTCAAGTCATACGACGGTCATCCTTGTAAGCCTAAGCTAATTTTGGTAAAACTAACGCTTATGCTTGGATTATTTGAACTTACGGTTAATTGTTTTTCACTCTGTCGTTTCCTTTGTTGCGCTGTTCAATTTCATTTCGCAACCATTCATTTTGATAATTTTGCCGAAGCTTTTAACCGAGCAATTAACCTACTTATCAACCTCGATAACACGCAAGCCATCTTGACGTACAACCAAATGGCAAAAGCTATTTATATGCTAGGAGTTTTTACAGACTCCCAATCTCACGCAAACTTTACGTTACCGGAAAGTAATCAAAGCAATTTGGCAAGTCCATGCTGCAAAGCTTCGGGAAATATAAAAGTCAAATAAATAATTTCATACCTAATTAAAGTTATAGGTGAATTTATTGACATTTTCTGTGCTCAAACCGGCGAAAATTGCCTCAATATAGTGCTTTTGAACTGCTTCAATGACGTATTAGTGAAATATTTTGGTTGATATAAATCCAGAACAGATGCAAATAAATATTTATTTGGCGTCAAGTTAATTTTTTGCGCTCGTAACATGGGTTTTGTGCATGCACAACGCGATTTTTGGTGCTCGTTTTTACAATCAGCGTTGGAGGAACGACTCTACATTCGATGCAGCCGAAACAGCGGTTGAATCGCTGGCATCAGGCAATAACATTGTCGGAAGAGTGGCGTAGTGGTTCGTAGCGCCTTTCTTAAGAGGCATTGATCGCAATATTGATGGTTCAACTCTCATCCAAATCTCATTGTTGCGTACTTGAACAAGCTTCTTCACAATAATTATCCCTGGTATCCCTTATCCCTGGAATCTAACTTTTTTAAAAACCTTAAACTTGCGGTTTGTTGGACATTATAGCTTTTTTTTAAAGAAAGGCAAAATTTCATTGATCAAAATGTAAAGACCGTGCTAGTTATAATTTCTGCACACAGATTTACAACATGACCGATTAATTATTTAACTTCAAAAAATTTCCATAATTTTCCTGTCACGCAAGTTTAACTTTCGTGTGTTTTGTGCGTTTCATCATGGTATTTTCCGAGGATATATGCTGGCTAAAAAACCGACGCATAGCAAGCAAGTCTAGACTGCTGCAATTTCAATAAGGTATCTGTGTAAATAAGGTTATGTGCTAGCTAATTTGTCTAAATTTTCGCAAAAAAAATTCTCAACAAAATTAGCAAATATGGATGTAAAACCAACACGAAAATTTCCTAAATCAAATCAAATCAAATCTTCATTGTACTCGTCGTATTACGCCGAAGCGCGTAACGAGTTGCGGGGCCCATCTCCGCGGTTCAGCGCCCGGGCAACACAGCTCCGAAGAAACGTCGCAACGGTGGCGAGTCGTTGGCGACGCTGTGCCGATTTGACCGGCCCGGGAATCGAAGCCCAGACCTCCCGCACCGATAGCGTGCGCTTAGCAACTGACCTAACGGCCAGTAAAATTTCCTAAATCAATTTTTAATAAAAGTTGTATTCTAAAGAGTATTTGTATGAAAAAAGTTAGTCTAGTTTTGTCTCAACTTTTAAAGTAGACAGTAGCCACTCGAGGAGGCCTACCGGTACTTAAAATAATCAATCATCAATCAATTTTTTTTCTGGACCCGCTTATCCTTGGGAGGTTGCGGGGGCAGCAGCTCGAGTTGGAGTCTCCACGCATCTCGATCCTCTGCAACAAAGGATAGATGCTCTGTTGGGATGCCAAGACGAGACCAACTAAGATCTTCTACGTAATCTCGCCATCGAGTTCTGGGACGGCCTCTAGGCCTTCGACCAATCGGTGTTGAACAGAGCAGTTTTTTGGCTGTTCTTTCCTGGGACATTCGTGTCACATGTCCATACCAACGCAGTTGCGATCTTTCTAGTCGGAGAAGCAGCGATTCGATGTTTAGAGATTCACGAATATCTGCACTTTTAACCTTGTCCAACAAGGTCAAACCGCTAATTCTGCGCAAGAATCCCATTTCGGCTGCTTGAACTCGAGACCTCACTTTCTCATTCATGATCCAACACTCATGGCCATAAGTCAGAATAGGAACATAGACCGATCTGAAAATGGATAGCTTTGCCTTGGTGCAAAGCTACCGTTTCAGTACCACAGATCGGTGGAGCTGGCGCATAACTGCACTTGCTTTTCCGATGCGGATATCCAATTAGCTATTTTGTGTGCCATCACTTATGAATGAGACGCCGAGGTACTTGAATTTCTCTGACTGTTTTAGTGGTACTCCATCAATTTGGAGAGAGCACTGCTTTGGTTGTCTGGACAGGCACATGGTTTCTGTTTTTGTTGAACTGATTTTTATTCCGGCAACAGAGCATGCATCCGAAAACCTGTCAAGAGCTTGCTGAAGACCATTTTGAGTAGAGTCGAGTAGCACAAGATTATCTGCAAATAACAGACGTTGTACAGTGCATTCACCGATCTTTACTCCGCCACAAGACTCACTTTTCTTAACTATTCTATCCATATAAATAAGGAACAGAATAGGTGAAAGAGAGCAGCCTTGCCGTAGTTCCACACTTACTCTGAAAGGTTTCGTCGTTGCACTGTTAACACGAACACAGACCTCGGAATGCATGTACAGCGACTCAATGGCATTTAGTAACTGGCCATCAATGCCATACTGCAAGTGCACCGCCCAAAGCTTGTCTCTAGGAATGCGATCATATGCTTTTTCAAGATCAACAAAACATGCATTGACCTCTTTTGCATATTCCCACGACTTCTCTAAGATTTGCTGCAAGGCAAAGATCTGATCCATTGTGCTTCGGCCAGGACGAAAGCCACACTGAGCATCCGTTGGTTTAGGCTCGACTATTTTACGGCATTTCTTTTCAAGGCATTTGGCATAGACCTTACCCGGGACACTGATGAGAGATATGCCCCTATAATTAGTGCATTTTCTCTTGTCTCCTTTCTTGTGGATAGGTATTATCACACTAGTTTGCCATTGCTTTGGTGCTTGCCCAGTACTACATGCCACCTTACAGACACGAGTCAGCCAACGAACACCATATATGTTCATTGCTTTCAACATTTCAGGTCTGGTATCATCCTCACCAGGTGCTTTTCCGGTTTTCAATGATTTGATTGCTGCATTCACATCTGCTTCGGTTATCTGAATATCTTCCCCAACCTGTTCCTCGTGAATTTGTATCGGTGTAGCATCAACTGGGTTTAAAAAATCACTAAAGTACTCTCTCCACCGATTCAAAATAGCATCTTGATCTTTCAAGAGTCACACCATTTGAATTTTCGATAAAGAGAGCGGCTCGAGATCTTTTTCCACGCAAACGGCGAATGGTCTGCCAGAACACTTTGTTTGCCGTTTTAAATTCATCGTCAAACCTTTCTCCGAATTCCTTGCAGGCCCTTTCCTTAGACAGTTTAACTTTTGTGGCTGCCGCCTTACGTGCTTCAGAGTACTGCGAACGAAGTTCAAGTGATGACTTATTTGCAAGCCAGGCCTTATAGGCCACTTTTTTCGCACAAATAACTTCTTTAACTTCTTGGTTCCACCAAGGAGTTCTTTTCTCGCTACTCTTGGTCCCTCCAACACGCTTACGTCCACAACAGTTAGTAGCGGACGTAATGACTGCTGTTCGAAACAAACACCACTCAGTTTCAATGTCTTCAGTAGAGGTCGGAAGTTCTTTGAACTTAGATGCAATGTTGTCTGCAAATGCAGTTCGTACCTCTTTGTCAGCCAATGATTCCCATTTGATTCGATAAGTTTCTCGTGGTCGAAAAGTCTTTCGTTTTTTCAAGGGTTTCAATGCTTTCAAAGTGCAGACAACTAGGTGGTGATCAGTTGACAACTCAGCCCCTCTTTTAACACGAACATCAGACACGGTAGAAAACAAGTCCGCCGAAACGATACAAAAATCAATCAGGGAACGTTGTCCCAGATAGTCTCTGTACCAGGTGTACTTACGAATTCTTTTTTGCTGAAAAAATGTGTTCATTATGCACAGCCCATTGGTGGCACAGAACTGCAATAAACACCTTCCGTTCTTGTTAATGTTAGGGTCACCATGTTGCCCAATAACACCTTTCCAGGTTGCATTGTCGATGCCCACATGTGCATTGAAATCGCCCAAAAGGACAAGGGATTTTGATGAAGTTGCTTTTCCCAATGCAACCTCAACTTCCTCCAAAAAGGCTTCGCACTGTGATTCTATGTTAGGTGCGTACACCTGCAATATACACAGAGATCGCTCCTGCAGCCTTATCTTTAGAAGACAAACCCTTCCTCCCAGTGGTACCCAGTCAACGACACATTCAGCTATGTTGGGGCTCACAAGTAAGCCAACACCAGCTTGAGCAGACATTGCTGCATCAACACCTGAGTAGAAAATTTTCCACCCACCGTTCAACTCGACAGTTCCAGAATACCGGCGCTTTGTTGATGAAATTCCCATAACATCAAGGCGATACTGTTGGGCTTCGCAAACAAGCTCCTGCTCTTTACCTGTCAGTGACGAAACGTTCCAGTTCCCGATAGCTAGATCCCGGCAGTTCGGTCCAACTCGAGTACGTTTTCTGTGCGCTGCCCCCATTTGCCTCCCCAAACGCTTAGCGACTGCGTTGGTGGGTTTCCGGTGACGATCAGCTTGTGGGGGAGACTAGCTTATTTTTCAAACGAGTCCCTCTGCCTAAAATTCGAACGCGGACCTTTTTATCCTGCGAGCCGTCCGATGCAGCATGAATATTGTTACTACAACTTTCCATTTAGGTACAGCATTGGATTGCTGCTTGGTCTGTTTCTCTCCTTCGACCTTACCGCCATGGGTGACCCTGATGGAAGTGATTAAACACTACCGACGGCATTGCTCTAAGGATCATTGAAAACTCAAACCTCCCCACCACGTTAAGGTGGCAATCCATAGGAGAGGCTACTTAAAATAAGCCAAATGCAATTTTTGTTTTTGGCTGATCAGATTTGTCGCTTACAATTTCACGTTCTGCAGCAGACAATGACAACCTGTTACCCCTGTTTATTTAAACACGTAAAGCTAGTAACGGTGATGCATCGGCATACACAACATTATAGATGATATTGTTAGGAAATGAGCACAGTTGGGAATCGATACCTAAAAAACTAAAGCAATGATCGATATTCGATAGTTCACCAGAGAGTAAAGAAATAATCGATTTCGATGGTACTTTAAAAAAGTAAAGAATAAAGAATATTGTAATCGATATTCGATGTTACATTGAGCATAATTAGCGGTGTACGCCTAGCATTTTTTTGTGATGTCTTCACATTCATGGGATAACTTACAGACAAACAACGGACATAGCATATGCAAAGCAACTTTGCTATTAAAATTTTTTTTCGTTTTTTTTGGCACAAAAACAAATTTGCCAGCAGAAACAAGTAAGGTAATGACATACCGAAGATTATTTTAAATTTACTAAAGTGAGATAAAGTAACCTGGAGAAAAAGAATCGAATGTGGAACATCGAATTGCGCCAAAACAAAGTAAAGACAAGGCCATACTCGATACTCATTCAAAAAAGTAAAGACTCCAGTGCATTCGATGAACAAAAAGTAAAGAATATCGCAATCGAATATCGATTACAATCGATTTTTTCCAACCCTGGAAACGAGTATCAGTAAAGTTAACCGTCGGAAAGAAAGCAGAAATAGCCATTTCAGACTCTCTAGTGCAACTCAGTGTTGAAGGTTGCCAAAATATTTAGCCACTAGAGAAAAATCTGATTTCAACGTGGATGAAAAGGCTTGAAGTAGGCTATTTATCGCAGTACAACAGACTACTTCCACGTCGATTTATTTTCTACGGTTTGAGAGTTTATTGAACTAATACGCTGCCTTACTGTCGTATAATAGTTCGAAGCTTCTCATTGGCTTCTGGGTAATTTCTAATCAGGTATCTATACTACTCAGGGAGATATACTAGCCCCGAGCAAAACGGTGTGGAGGCAGCAGATTGTCGTTCTTCACAATAATTTAAACCGTAGGCCTACTTCATTTCTACGCTTCAAAATTTTTACTTTCTTTAGAAATGCAGATGAGATTATTTTAGAGGACAACATGTGGCGTCACTGATCTTGTTTAACTTTCGTTTATTGCGTCACAGTGTGATTTTGTGTGATATTACTTGATGGGCTGATTGTGATTCATTTGTAGTAGTAAACCAGTAAAGTTGCGATCACACTACCTGAGACCAGTGTTGCCAGATATTTTTTCCTAAAGTAGCCAAAAAAGTAGCCAATCACCTAATAAAATAGCCCAATTTTAGTAGCAACCTAAAGTTATGTGAATAAGACGCTGATTAACTTAACTCAAACATGTTTACCGTTTGTGTGGTTGATACCAATGCTTACCTTCTGCAAAACCGATAATGATGAACGTAAAAGTTTCTAGTATTGGTAAGGCTATCTATTTAGACCATAGGTTTTCAAACTTTGTGTAGTCGCGACTCCTTAAGTCAAATGAAATATTTTCGCGACCCACCGGACAGGCTGAAGCAAGAGGTAATAAAAATTAGATTGACATGATATGTCCTCAATTAGCTAATAAATGACGCGGTTTCGCACTCGTATCAGTCGAAAGCACTGACAGCCGAGTGGTAGAGCGTCTGCTTTTGGAGCTGTAGACTCGGAATTCGATTCCGAGTCGGGTCAAACCAATGACTTTAAAATTGGTATTCACAGCTTCCCTGCTTGATGTTCAGCATAAAAGTGCTATTGTGGAGAACAAGCCGGCAAGATTTCTTGTTGTGCCGTTGGGAAAGGCACTTAGCGGGATTCCCCCACCTTTAAGTGGTAGACAGGTCACAGGTGGCTGGTAACTCCTAAACGAGCTAGTATAGCACCTCCGTCGCTTTCTCGCAAAAGAGGATAAATATATGACTAAATAAGAAAAAAACAAAGAAAGAGTTTCTGCTGGTCGAAACGATACGTTGTCGAGGGGCGTGAGAGGAGTGAGTTTGCTTCCGCTTGTAGGCCTATATTCGCTGTCGTTTCAACAACATGGTGACCTGGCAGTGCCTCAGCATATAGTTTGGTTTTAGCATCTGCATCTGCTCCAAACGAAGAAGACTGCTTAAACATCCACGTTATAATGCGAGCAACATTTAAATGAAATGAAACTACTCGCGACCTAATTTCGAAATTTATTTTTGACACGCTTGGCTTTCATCTCCTGGCATTTCGTTATATTTTGAAAAAAAACGAAGGTTCAATGCAAGGGCAATCTTTATCACTTGATATATAAAGGAACGAATCTAAAAAGAGTTTGATGCGTTTACTGCGTTGCCAATGCAATGCATGATCTATTCTATGCTGCATTGCTGCCACTCTCGCCACTCCTACTACAGTACCTTCGTGTTACCGAGCGAGAAAAACTGATAACAACAAGCAACTAAACTCTGGATGCAATGCGTAAAAAAATTTAATGATTTTAAAAATTTTATAATATTCACGCCGCGACCCACCAGCCAGATTTCTGCGACCGCCCGGTGAGTCGCGACCCCCACTTTGAGAAACGCTGGGACACAATCAATCAATCAATCTTTCTTTTATTTCCGACCGCCAACAACTCGGATTGAAGTGAAAAAAATGCCAACACGGAACAGAAAAAGGTTTGTGCAACAAAATGAAAAGCATAGTTAAGCAATAATTAGGATGCTTGGTCGCACAACCTACTACCTAGAGTTTTGAAAAAAAAGTGAGACCACCAAAACATTCACAAAAAAAAAGAAAAAAATAAATAAATAAACAGCATCGCCAAATCCTAACTACCGGTACCGATATAATCAATAGGCCTATTACCGAAAACATGCAACTCTTTTAGGCCCTATATCACACTGGATTTTTACAAAGAAGGCTAACTGCAAAGAAAATACAAACACTGTTACAACATATAAAAGGTATCGGTGTGCTTAAAATTTCAAAGTTGGTGAAATTTTATGCGTATTAAAAATTATGTCACTGAAAAACTTGGTCATTAGACATTACTACCGTACGTCATGACAATTATACTTAAACCACCATTGTTTGAATTGATTTTCCTTTAACCATTTATCATTAAACTCTTTATTATACTTCGCCCATTTACCCATTGTCCGCTGCCTCACGTCAACGGTAGGCCTACGTGCAGTACTGCAGTGACCTAATAGGCCTAATTAAAGAAATTTAGAGCGAAACACCTACAACTTAGCTAAAAAATGCAAAAGTTTTTGACTGCTATGTCGGTAGCGTACTTTGCAACAAAACGCTGACAGTGACAGTGTGGCCTTAGCCCAGGGGTGTAGTGCCAAAATAAGAAGTGGGGAAACGCACCTGCAAAACTTACTGCTTATACTGCCTACCTATTAGGCCTAGCCACCTAATTAACACCAAAATCCTGCGCATCTTTCAAAAAGTGGGCCCCCCCACTACACCCCTGCCTTAGCCCCTTTCCCCCTTACTGTATATCTATCTTATTGGAAACTCATCAGAATAGGCCTAGCCTATCTATTTCGTTGGGCTTCGTGCTCCTTGACTTCACTTCACTAGATATGCGACGGAAATCAAGAAATTGAAGAAACTCATTGTTACTAAAGCTTATTATGACATCATCAAGAAATCCCACAATTGCGATTCATCATATTAGCATAATTATGCGGAGTGCGCTGCACAAACATGATGACTCCGCTTAGTTCCACGCTTCCAGCTAACAACCAAACTTTCAATCCAAAACAATTCGTAAGTGAAAACTACATAGCCCAAAAATAAACTTGTAGCCCAATTTAAGATTAAAAGTAGCCCAAAAAGTCGCAAGTCGCCAACCCACATTTTTTGTAGCCAAGTCGATATGAAAGTAGCCCAATTGGCGAGAAGTAGCCCAATCTGGCAACACTGCCTGAGACGTTGAGACCTTTGAGACATAGTGCAGGTTTATCTTAATATGACATCACATTCGCACAAAGTCATGTCACAATAAGATAAACCTGCACGATGTATCAACGTCTCAGTTAGTGCGATCGCACCTTTAATTGTTAGACGCTAACTGAGTTTCTACATTGGTGCCCCGACTAGTCAGGTACGGTAATATTAATAGAAGTAGGGCTACCATATTTTCACTGCGCAAAAGGAGGACAGGTTTTTTTGAAGGTCTTCACGACCGAGATGTCCAATTTTCCGCTCAAAATCAAGTGTAGAGCAAAAAAAATAAAGGTCATCACGTCAGCAGATGTCCGATTTTCCGCCCAAAATCAAGTGAAGAGCAAAAAAAAAAGTCTTCACGTCCGCAGGCGTTTTTTTGAGTTAAAAATTCCTAAATTTCACATGTTTTCACCGTTCAAAATGCCAAAAAGGAGGACATTTGGGCATTTCTTAGCGTCTTCGGAACAGTGGTGTGGTTAAAGGAGGGACTGGGGGAAACATGTCCCCCACTTCGATTTAGGACCATTTTTTTGAATCGTCTAAATCCGAAGAGATTTTTAGGGGGGTGACGTCATATATAAGCCATTTTTTTCGTACTCGCATATTTCGCTGTAGAATCTAAAAACTTCATTGCCTCTGACACTCCACGTAGCCAATTTCTTCCGAGTGGTTGCAACAAACAGTTCTTCGCTCAAAAATCTACGTGTCGCAACTCTTACTTGTCGGTTGATAGCAAAACTCATTATCACGTAATAAAGACTGTAACAGCATGCGACCGGCGAACTGCAATCGGTCGTTTTTCGTTTTAAATTTATTCGTTTACTCAGTTACTGAATTCGAGCTGTTTGTTTGGTTTGCAAGCGATGGTTTTTCTAAACTTTTACTTGCTTTTTCATATACTTGATTCTTTTGAGAGTTGAAGCAATTTTCCAAAAAAAAAGGATGTCCCAAATCCCAGGCGCTTCTAGTTCTAGAGACCCTTTTTCTGAAATACTTCACAATGATAATCGGGCATTCGTAGTAAAATGTGGACAAATTCAGCCATCTTTAAATTTTCCTCAAACACAGCAAGGGCAAAGAAAATACAGGTTTAAAAAAAATGGTACCAAGAATTCAACTGGGTGAAATATTCGGCGATTCAGGACAATGGCGCACCTAGAGGGGGTTCGAAAACCCCCTACTTTTGAAACCGAATTCTTGTTTTTAAAGTGAAGTGTCCAAACTGTGCAAGCGCAGTAGGCCTACGTGCTATTATTTCAAAACAGCTTTGAAAGATGTATATATATATCCGCCCCACCTGGCTCCGCCTCCCCCCCCCTGGTTGCGGCCCTGACAGTAGAAGAGGTCAAAATATCAGTGTTTTCTTTTCCTTCTGCCGTGCTAAATTTTGAGTTCCCCAAAAATATAGCCCAACCACATCGTTGTGCTATTGAATGTTAAATCAGGTCAAATTACGGTTTAGGCCTTCATTTAGCCTATTCAGCTTGCTTGCGCTTTGGGCTATGGAAGAGTTAGGGTCAAAAAAATAGATGTAAACTAGGCCGAAGCCTCGGCTATTTTTTTTTTGAAACAGCTGAAAAAACTACCGTTACTCATTAAGATGAACTGGGAAATACAATGCATTAATGTGTATCATCGACCTTCGCTTCTGAATTTCAATGTATTGGCCTACTAGTATTCATTTTAACCAAGTTATATCGTAGTCTTTGTTTTAGGCCTAGCACTTATTAAATTTGTTTGGCTGGTACTGCATTGACTCTGAAGTAACTTATGATCTATAATGTAAGCTACAATTATCAGGCTTATTGCCCAATTTTAGACGGTACCGCGTTAATAAGCTATCCCAGTTTCTTTTGTTCACTGCTCAGTGCTCATAGAAAGATAGCAGATAACCTATCCACAATTTTGTACTTTTTTTAATCCATCTATTGCGGTTGCTCCTTTTTATTTCTTTTCTTTGCATAGTGAAATTAAAACTGGCAACACCTTCCTGGTAATCGGTAAGAAGCACGCAATCCATGGTGGATTTAGAGGGTGGAAAGGTCGCTCCTTGCGATCCCTATGAGATCCATCACTACGAGAAGACTCAACAATAAACAGTATGGCGGCCAATACTCATATTTAGGATTGGATTAAAATTAGTTTTCCAAAAAAACAAGTTTTTTTTTGGCTACGTTTTTTTTGCAAAACGTTTTGAAAAAATTTACTTCACTATTCCTTTTACTACCCATTTCACTTGGCTTTGATTAGTTCCAGTGATGGAGTCGAGTACTCAACCTTCGAGTACGAGTACTTGCCTTGAGAATCTTCGAGTACGAGTAGCCTACTAGTGGTTGACTTCGAGTAGGCTAGTGAGTACATTTTTCGCAGTTAAACTTTACACTTTAAAATCAGTTTCAGGCATTTGCTGCATAAATTGGAACCACTTTTCTTGAAGTTGTATATTTAAATGTTTATTACCACTTTGAACACTGGTTTTAAGCTCTTTATAGTCGACAGTAACTTTTACGGAAATTTTGAGCAGGTTTCGACGAAAGTTTCTGTTATATGTATTATTAAGTATGATAAAAATCGAAGTAGGCTACTCGTGTACTCGACTGATTTTTAGACTGAGTCCGAGTACTTATAGATCGAGTACTTCTTGAGATTAAAAGTTTCGGGCACAAGTACTCAGAAAAGCTGTACACGAGTATAGTACTCGATAACTGATTGGTTCAACTGACAATCATTATAACACTCTAAGGTGGTACAAACATTGTGCGAACAGAAATCTCATCTTAACACTGGTGATTCAACTGCGTACACCAGTTTCCCTTAGAAAGATAAAACTCAAGCGTCTCTACATGTTAAAAATCTATTTCAATCTCACTATTTGGACAACAAGAATTTAATACTAAATAAAAACGCAAGTATAGTAGCACATGAAAAAAATCAGCCTTAAAAATTTTTATTTTCATCGTTCAACGTTAAGATATCAATCAGTAGGCCTAATCACGACAAAGTAGAAAAAAGCAGTGAAAAAACAAAAGAATGAAAAACAATATCCACAAACAGAAAAAATAGCCAGCGATACATTAGACCAAAAAAAGTCCATAGAATTATGCTAGTGTGTTGACGTGGACCACATTTAGGAAAATTCTACGTTTGGCATAAAATGTTCTTTCAGTTTTATGCTGGCAAGCAGAAATCATTTACTTTTGCACTGAAATCAACTGAACTCGTCTTGGCCCGCTGCTTGTCTTAGGTGCGGAATCTTGTTTAACGATTAATGGAGTGGAGCCTCCCGGAGCTGGATTCACAACTTCAAGCGCAACACGACGAGGTTTGGAAGAACTGAAAATCAATATCACATTTTCAATGCTTATGAGTTGGCCTGTTTCGCGGCAAATCTAGCAATTCAAAACAACTGCAGCAACAGGAGACTTGACAAAAACACAATCTAATTGAGTTCTATAAAAATCAAACTCACGCGTTGCAATTGTAAGACTAAAATCACGCTCCTAGATAATAAGTCAATCTAAATTACAATCATTGAAACTCTTGGAAAAAATAACCTTAGTTATTTATTTAAATCTGGCATGCACAATGCACATATTGCAACAGTAAAAATAAAATTAGCTCACACTCACATATTACCTGTCTGTTTTGCTCTTTTCTTCAACCTGCAAATATTTTACAGTTACAAACAAAAAAAAGAAACATTTGGGTGAGTAAACAAAACAAGCAAAAATACCAAATGTACAATTAGTTTTACCACAACTTGTACTAAAATTTTTGGGTCTCCGTAGATAGCAACCGACCAGAAAAATCAGCGTCCACTCATACTGTTTTGGTAACATTTGAGATGGTTAGTAACAAAAGATATTGGTTGTAGTAAATAGCAACAACATCATGGTTTAAATACCTTTTCTTCAAGTTTTTCATTACATGGAGATGGAAAAACTGTATTTTCCACATGTTTTTCAGTTTCTGGATTTTCGACGTCCATTTTTTGCTCATCTTTTTTTAATGTTTCGACATTTTCTTTGTCATTTTTCTCATTTTCACCGATTTCAGTATCCATAGATGGCACATTTTTAACAAACTCCGCCTGTTCACTAAGTGTGGTTGGTTTTAGTACTTCTTCTTCACACGTTGTGGAAGTGCACGGCAGGCCTAGTTCACTATCGTCGAAAAAGATCAAGGAACAAAATCCATCTCGGGATGAAATGGCGAGAAACGACGCGTCGTGACTCCTACACGCAAAACAGATAGTAATGTTGACTTTAATGCAAGAGTAAAATACTCTAGGTAGAGATTTTCATGCTTTTCTCAGCAATTTAGCTTCATAAGATAAACATAATCCGATATGACATCTCTTGTAAAAAAGTATAACGTACTAAATTAAATGCTACAAAAACATTGAATATCTAAAGCAGTTCTTAATGTTGTGTCACATTTTTAAATGAGAACCAAGCATATTGTTTAAGTTAAGGCAATGTGATGTATAGACAAAACTTTAAAAAATTAAAATAAACTGGCTCGACTTTCAACATCGATATGAACAAATCAAAAACAAGCTTGCCCAAGGCTTAAACAACCTTAAATTCTTTTTCTCGCGACCAGCCGGAGATAAACGGGCTGAAAAAAATAGAATGCTTGACGCAACTGTGAAAAAGAAGGCACCCACCAGCTTATATCAGTGATAGAAGCATAATGTATATTTGAAACAATAGCAAAAGGAGTCGATTGTTGCGTGTCGAAGAGAAGTACTGTGTCGCTTGAAGCTACGGCAAATATATGACGATACTTCAATTTAAAAGTGGGCTCTGAAATAAAAAGAAATAATTTTATGGCAAATATCAGTGTTGTAGCAAGGCCAAGGACGTTAAGGTCGAGGCTAAGGCCAAGGACTTTAAATTTTGTCGAGGCCAAGGCCAAAGGACACGCAAGCCGAAGTTAAGAGCATGTAAGTCAAGGCTAAGGACAATAGATCAAGGAAGTTTTTGCATTTTGCTCTGAAACGCAAGCGTTGATTACGGCAAAAGTTACAAAATTGCAACAAAACAACGATCGCGCTCTCTTTGCTCATGTCAACTATCTATGTATTGGTCTATTTCAGTTAATGGTTTCCGAAGTGCAACAACAAAAATAAATTGCGTTGCTACTGTTACTGCAGTTTTCATCCTCCACACCAAGTCAATAATGTTGTCACGTCACGCCTGTCCATTACACTGTCTTTTATCCCTCAGTCGCGCGAGCGTAATGATTATAATATTACTGATGTTCATCGTTATTTAGAACATTTTAGATAAACAGCTTCCGTTTTAGTGAAAACAAGTTGCAAAGTTGGATTTTTGAAAAGGTTGAGTTCTTGAGCCGAGGACAGCGTAAAATCCAAGGTACATGAAAGTCAAGGCCAAGAACAATACGGTCGAAGCCAAGGACTTCACAAACCTGTCCTCGAGGCCAAGGACATCCTCGATGACTACATCTCTGGTAGATGTGAATTAAAAGCAGTTCCAAGTCATGATTAAAACATTTCTCAATAAAATAACTCAAATCCAATTTCAAAATCAAAAAACAAATCTTCCCTATACTCGCGGTATTACGCAGAAGTGCGTCACTAGTGGCGAGATCAGTGGCGCACCGCTGGGTTGGGGGTCGAAACCCTTCCTTTTGAAATCGAACTCTTGTTTTTAAAGTGAAGTGTCCACACTATGCAAGTGCAGTACGTGCTGTTAATTCAAAACACCTTTGACAGAATTTGCCCCGCATCATACTGAAACCAAATCGTCTGGTTGGTGTAGTGATAAGAGACATTGTTATCGGTGCGGGCATTGGCGGATCCAGGCGGGATGCACTCCCCCCCCCCCCCCCCCCACCAGCCATTTCCAACCATGTTTTTAGATGAATACAGTTTTTCCATAATTTCAAACTTTTTTGATAACAATAAACCTTACGCCCTAAACACGCATAATCGAAAATGTATGGCATCATATTTGGTGAAACATTCAGATTTAGGGGCAAAAAGTTGAAACAAAATTTGCCTAAAAATTGTTCAAAAAGTGCTAAAACGGCCACTACAGTAAGTAAATTTTCAAAAATTTTCCGGGGAAGCATAACCCCGGACCCCCCTAGAGATTTTTTATCCTTTTTACACTTTAACATGATTCTGCCCGAAAAAAAAAAAAACACACTTGAAATACATGACAAATTCGGGTGCCTGCTCCTTCAAAAAATAACTTGAATACGTTGCAAACATGAAAACATTTTCAAAGGGCTTCTTACGCCTTTTTTAGGTCTAACGTCTTTGCATTTAGTTAACACTCAACCTAATTCAAAATTTTATCTCCGCACCAAAATTTTCTGGATCCGCTCCTGAGTGCGGGATCGAGTTTTTTTAGAAACCCCCCCCCCCTGAGAAATTTTCTGGGTGCGCCCCCAGGCGGGATCCATCTCCGCTGCTTAGCACCTAGGCAACACAATTCCGAAGAAACGTCGCAGCAGTGGCGAGAAGCGTTGGCGACATCGCGCCGCAAAGAAAACTTCGATTTAAACATTGTTTTCACGTTTCATCTTGACAACTATTCAAAGCAGCTTTGCCAGACTAAAAATGGAAACACTAAAAGAGAATTTAAATTTCTTTAGTATTTTGTTCGTTCACATGAAAAAAAAAAGGAAAACACTCCTTGTAGCGCTGACAGCCCCACGTATTTCTAACTGAATAGCAGTTTTTCGAAACACATCTTGCAAAATGCAAAACAAATTCTAGATTGATACAACTGCACTGAAAATCGTAAACCTTCGACCTTTGTGAGTTCACGTTTACCTTACCTGCTTGACAATTTCGAAGTTCAAACAAGACAGGACAACTGGCCACCACACAAGCAGGTTCTTGCAACCCGGGAAGAAATACACATGGTTTAGACAAATTATTTCTACCGAATATCATAACAGTGTTGACCTGAAAACGTAAAATATTACTACGAAGTAAACTCCAGAGTGCGCGACTATTCGGCGAGGACTACTCGATGTGGTAACACCTAGCCTAATCTGTTACTAACCCCAAGCTCTGAACCTAACCAGAGCTATAAATTCGACCCGAACCCTATCTCTAAAACTTTAACTCAGCGCCGAGTCGTGCCAAAATTTTTTGTTTCGAGCATTGAAGTCGGCAGATTTTGAGTGGCTGCTAGATTTTTTTACTTTCATATGTATTCTGCTCTTTCCATTAGATGACGCTGATTTTAGTTGATTATAATTACGATAACTTTTTGAAATGGAAGAATAACTGGCTTTGTACAGCTTTTTATCTTAAACTAGAATAAAAAAAGACGAATATAGTAATTATGTACACTTACAGTTTGCGAAGCACCATTGGTTTGCAAACAGCCCGCGGGAACAATAAGCAGTTTTCCGTCTGTGGTAAAACACAACCTGAAACATCGAGAAAGTTACAACTGAAATCTAGCAATTGTTTAAAACACAGATCTTACCTGCGCCTCACAACGGTTTCGTCATGAAATATTCTCTGTGATTTAGTAGTTTGACTTTTATCTTTGGCATTAGAGTTGCCATAAACCACTTTGTTAACGCAGTGCATCATTTTTTTCGTCTGCAAATTGTATATGCGAAGAGATCTAAAATATACATTCAAAAATCAAACATATACTCCTAAAAAAAGATGAATTAAAACTCACAGAAGCACTAAAAATTAAATAAATATTAGCTGTCAAAGCAAATTTTTTTATTTATTTCACTGCCATTCACACAAACAAAAAATACAGCATAGGCTAAAATTTATCGTAACAAATTAAGCATTTTACCATCTTTGGTTAGCCAGCTGTTAAGCGCATCACTATCGGTATGGTAGGTCTGGGGTTCGAATCCCGGGTCGGACAAATAGGACACAGTGTCGTCAACGGCTCGCCACCGCAGCAACGTTTCTTCGGAGCTGTGTTTCCCACAGCGCTAAGTCGCGGAGATGGGCCCCGCCACTCGTTACACGCTTCGGCGCTGGGTTATTTTTTTCAAAATTTGATTTCGGTCAATTGACCTAACTGTCCACAAAAATTTTGGTCATTTCAATTTTTTTCGGTCATGCTAGATAGAAGTAACAAGACGTTGAACGAAATATACACCTACTCCTTTGTAACCACAAATAAAAACTACTTTGGTCAGTTTGATGTCTGTTAGCCTAAACCTGACGCTGTGACACCGGTAGTCCGTTTGTAATTGTTGCTTGCATATTGGCAAGATATTTACTTCAATGCAACACAATTTTACAAAAAAAAAAAACAGCTTCGGCGTAATACCGCGAGTATATCGACATTGAAAATGTAATTTTGATTTTTTGATAAAACAAAAACAAACTTCACGCAATACCTTATTTTAAATGAAAACATTTACTACCTGTCACAACTCATTGTTGCTACATATGAACCCAATGGATCCCATGCTACACCATTAACAAAATGTTTTGCATCCGAAAACATGGCTAACTTTTGTCCCTTTTCAACATCCCACAGAATGGCTGTCCGATCAACAGAACCACTAACCAGATGCAAGTCATTGCTGGACCAAGAAAGGTCGTTGACGTCTTCAAGATGGCCTCTAAACAATATTTAAAGGCAGTAATCAACCATTTCTGATTGGTTCCTTAAACTAAAAATTGTCAACTTGAATATTGTATTGATGTATTAATGAATTTTAGGATATTCAGTAAACATGTGATTCACTTATTTTATGTGATAACAAGCCAAAGACTTATCACTTACCTAAATCGTTGCAATGGTTTATATTATTGCCAAAACTGTATGCGCTTGATAAAAATTAGTAGGGTAAAAAGTTAATCTTAAAAAGTGAAATCAAATCCAGTTAAAAACTATTTGATTAAGTTTTGGCAACATCAGCAGACCTAAAATAAATATTAAACCTTGCGTTTTGCAGCTAACCTTAAGCTTTTAAATGCATTCCATACTTCAATGTTATCACCCTCTTCTAAAGTAAATATGTTGGGAAGATCATCTTTGTCTGTTAATTTCCACAAAACAATTGAACCATCTGAAAAACAAAATAGTTAATTAAGCTAATCAATGCAACATAATAATTTTTAACATTAGCAAAACAGCAAGCCAAGAGCATAACAACTTCAGGTCAAATCAACTTTATTGTTTGCCACAACACAAGTGATACAAACGAGAAGATAAAAACAATACCAAATCACTTCAACTTTAACAGCTCAGAGGGCCGAGTGGTAAAAGCGTCTGCCTCTGCAGCAGTAGACTTGGGTTTGATTCCGAGTCAAGTCAAACCAATGACTTTAAAACTGGCATTCACAGCTTCCCTGCTTGGCGCTCAGCATTAAAGGGGCAGTGTGGAGAACAAGCCAGCAAGTTAACTAGTTGTACAATTGGGAAAGGCACTTAGTGAGATTCCCCCATCTTGGTGTGGTAGATAAATGAAACTCCATAAGACAAACGAACTCCTAAGCGAGCTCGTTATATTGTTATATCGCTTTCTTGTGATAGGAGGATAAATATGCAACTAAATACAAAAATAGACTGTGCGTATTTGATATGTTTGTTTTTCAACACACTAATTGCTAAAATGAAGTGGCTAGAACCAGAAAACTGAAAAATGATAACATATTTACTGAAAAGTCAAACATTTTTCACCAATTCTGGTAGTTATGCTGTCACACACAGGTTCTGAAAAAGGATCTCTTTATCAAAACTTCAACAACTAGCAAGCCAAATACATCTTTTAACTACTAACATATCAAACACTTGCACTAAGAATATTACCGTCTCCACCAGATGCAAGCAATAAACTTTTTTTTGCAAATCGAACAATATTCACAGCTTTCTCATGTCGACTCAAATTGGACAAAAACTTGATGTCATGGTTTTTTAATTGCCAGATCTAAAAAGATGTAAACAAGAGTAAACCACTAAAAAGACATCTGCAGGTGCATGGTAGATTACACAAAAATATCGGTATATATACTGAAAAATACTATAAATTCTTACTAATCATTGCAGGAAAATTAGGTTCACAGTTTATAACCAGCACTAGATTTTCCAGTCATGAAGAAGTCCAAACGTTTGTTTAATCCAAGCAGGTCTCTGTGTCTATTGTTTTTCCAATGACAATTAAACTTGTAAGATATACACATCGAGAGACAAGGTAACCACTAAAATAGTCGAAGTTTTCTGGTCTGTAGAATGAGATTTGTCACGTGACTTAATAATTTCTTTAAAATGTAATAGCATATTTGTTTTTTGAAAATTCAATCAACATAGGAGAAAATCCAAGGGGGAATGTATCCCCCCCAATATTCTTCATGGAAGTGGAAAATTTCCCATCTAAGTCAATTTCATCCCCCAATATCGAAAAATGATCAATTATGCTAAATCATTCTCCCCAATATTTAAAAATGATCAATTTTGTCAAATCATCCCCCCAACGCTCAACATAAATTTGCACATCTGTCAATCGAGCGTGATTTTGGTTACTTTTTTTTAAATCTTATTCTACAGACCAAAAAACTTTCTACTCTAGTGGTTACCTGAGAGACGATGCCATACAAATTGCTGATACACAATGCATAGTAGTAAATAATTGCTGATTCACGTAACCAACATTTTATGTCGACACTCTATTTATCAGCTCTTGTTATAGGCCTAGGTATCAATATTATCAAATATATACCGGTATACAGCCTACTTGACTTACTCGAACATTGCTGTCTAAACCCGCAGTTGCTAATCTTCTAGGATGACCCTTGATAAGTGGCTGAATATCAATAGAAAATATGGCATCTTTTCCATGCCAAGATATTTCTGGTGTTACAACTTTCATAATTTATTACCAGTAACGTACCCGTATATAATGTACGGGTAATTAGCACATTAGACTATGCTGTACAACACAAAACACTACTTAATGCTGCAGGTTTCGCTTGCTTTTCTGGACTATGGTACTGGCGCCAATATATGTGGTACAGGATCAAATGATTAAGCTCACTATGAGTGCCAGCAATCGCTGAACAGCCATCAGTGCAAGTCTGCTAAGAAAATAGTAGGGTCAATAATCAGAATAGACAACTGCCATTGTGACACAGGACACCATGGCATAGCAAGGGCAACGACTGATATGAACTTTACCCTCCGCCAGTAGACTAGTTGGGTACCAG
The DNA here is from genome assembly GCA_964006365.1 of Trididemnum miniatum. Lineage (NCBI taxonomy): Eukaryota > Metazoa > Chordata > Ascidiacea > Aplousobranchia > Didemnidae > Trididemnum > Trididemnum miniatum. The sequence continues at coordinate 20,437,312 of OZ023240.1, forward strand.
TAGCAGTGTCTTTACAATATCAAACTAGACTCTACATCAGATTAACTACGGGCACCGGTGGCATTTCTCAGGTTTATGTTCTGCTACAGCCAATAAGGTATGAAAATAAGCACTTTCTTAAATCAAAACTGTAAATTATGGCCTCATCAGTTCATCTTTACCACAGGCCTACCTCTACAGTGTACAAGACAGGCACTTAGTGGTGGAGTACAGAATGCCGGTATATTTTATTTTGTGACTCTGGACTTGATTATTATCTTTAAAGCCTATAGACTTGTACCAATAACAGGCCCTTACCAGTACCCTCTACTGTATGTTTTTCTACCACAATCTTGGTTTCTTTGAAGATTTCCAATCAGACTTCAAGCAGAAAATTGAAAACAAGTCTTCCTCCATCGTAATGCCAGTCAACACTAAGCCTAGCTCTGCAGATGATACACATATCTTTTTCACAGGAAGAAATTATGAAACAATACCGGTATATGATTGTGCAAACAAGCAATTTTGTAAAATTGATCGTTGGCTCATTGCCAACAAGCTGTCATTAAACGTTGAAAAGACGAACCATGTAGTATTTAGAACTTCAAATTTTAAGTAGAGTTGAGACCGCTTATAAAGTACGAAAAAAGAGAAAAAGAGAAGTAGTTTCTGATTGCACTAAAAGTGTCAACCAAACAAAAACGGAAGCGCTAGTGAGAGATTTTCAGAGCATAGACAAACTCCTCTGGCCAGCACAGGACTGGTTGAGAAACTTGAACGTAAGTGGCATTTAGCCTCTAGCTGCTTCTAGCCACTAAGATTATACTTTCTTAACCAATCCTGTGCCGGTAAAAGGAGTTTGTCTATGCTCTGAAAATCTCTCACTAGCGCTTCCATTTTTGATTGGGCAGTAGGGTGACACTTTTTGTCCAATCAGAAACTACTTCTCTTTCTTTGCGCTTTATAAGCAGTCTGAGCTCTACTTTCTCTATTCTGACGATTCCATTGACAAATGTCAGACGAAAATCTTCGGAAAATGTGAAACCTACCGTATGCTTCTGGCAATCTTCAAGGTCTGTACCACCAAACAACGTATATCGTTTTGTTGCTATTTTTTTATTTTTAACCCTGCTGTTTTTTTTGTGTTGATGATGACATTATTTTATGGATGGTTAAAAACAAAAAATTCTACTACTGCTATCCTAGTAGAGTACTGGTACCCAAAGTTGCCACACAGATCAATTTCAAAAACATCAAAATTAATTACTAATGATATACATCAAACTTTTGGTCAAAACATCAAGCATCATTAACAGCTGGGTATAATTTATCAGAACGTAGTTCTCACCATGTTATGGAAGGCTTTTCCAAATAAGGGAAAAAAAAGTTTAAAACAAGTAAAAACTTCCCGAATATCAGATAGAAGAATTTAATGATGTATTCGCATTTTTGCCTGTAAAAATGTCATTTCCACTAAGAATTGATGACATGAAAATTTAGTTGAATTGTTTTTCTACAACTTTACCATGGAAATTTAAATTTCATCGTGGTTTATTTTTTTTTATTTAAAAAAATTATTTTCCAATGTATTTACATTGAAACTGCTAGCTTAAGCTATGCCTACTTCTTTTTTTATTTATTTATTGAATTACAACACAATGGTGATAGGTTAACACCCACGCACACTGACATGCGAGGAAAAAACGAAATAAAGCAGCAAATAATTAACAGAAAAATAAACTCAGTAAACAAGTGAAGCAATAGTGTGTAAATCATAACTTTTCAATTTGGTCTTAAAGTGTTAAGTTTGGTCTTTAAGTCTTAAAGTCTTTCTCAGTGAAATTTTGATTACATCATCAATTTAGGAAGCTTTTTCCCTTTTAAAAATTTCCTTTTTTTCCTGATTTGGAGAAGATATCCATAACAGGGCAAAAATTCTGATCTGATAAATTATGCCCAACTGATTAAAACCGGAACATGATTAAGACAACAATCTGTCAAAAAAGAACCAAAAAAACTACAAAATATACTATAGACTATTTAGTCTGTTAGTCACGTCATTGGTTGCAAAAATTTACAATAACTACTTTTCAAATAGTCCAACCACGCTTTACATATCACTGTTGGCTGTTAATACTGGTATGTAATAAGTTTGCAATTCTGTAGCATAATGCATCATTCTGTAGTACAGGTACTGTATATTTTTATCTGCTCTTGAAACTGTAACAGCCTTTAAAATGCATTACAGACTACAGTAGGATATACTGTATCTGCGTATGTAAGCTAGAATGCAAAGACTATTACCAGATCTTCATCCTGCGTTAAAAAAGATTACATGTTACTGCGTTAAGCTTGTGATTAGGGTTTCCCTTTCGAAATTTCGAGACAGGAAATTTCCCGGGAAATTCAAAACTTTTCAATCTTTTACTCATTCATTCTCTCTGCTTTTATAAATATATACCCACTACAAAACAATTTGCATTGCTGTTTGTAAATTTCTCGTTTCCTGGGAAATTTTTTTACATTAATAAGGGTTTCAGTGGTACTGATATTTATCATTCCGACATAAAAAATGCGTTACTGCAAATTCTAAATTTTTTCTTGCGTAATAAAAAGGCAGTGTCAATTGTTGTGTTAATGGTATAATAGCTTTTAGGTCTATTTTGCTGCAGCTACATAACCCCATGTCACACCAATATTACATCTTATTCTATGCTGCTGTCTTCACGAACCCGATTGTTAACCCCAGGTCACACGAATCCAAATCAAATCGATCCAAAGTGAAGCCACCGAAACGAAGCCGAGTTGAGAATCGAACCCAAAACTAGTGCAGCACTTCCCATTGCATGCAGTGCTCTATCCACTGAGCCATTGAGAAGTCATGGCAATCGAGAACAAAACTTTCGAGAACAAAACATGGCAATCGAGAACAAAACTTTTTGCCGTCAACGGCAAAATAGACACTACCGTACTCAATTGTTTTATTAATGTATTGTTTTTTTTAATTCGCAAAATTTTTTTTAAGACAAAATGCTTGTAAGATCAAAATTTTTTCTCAATCTGTCAAAAAAATTGAAAAACTCGAACTAAGTTTCTCAAAACAACATAACAAAATGCGACAACATAACAAAACAACATAACAAAATTAGATCTGAAATGCTGAAAATCATAAAAAATGTCAAAATGATCAAGCTCGGGAAAATTTTCCTGGGAATTACCTGAATCCCGGGAAACCTGAGGAGTTTCGAGATCCTGGGATTCCTGGAAAATTTTTAAAAAATTTTCCGTTTCCGGGAAGTTGAAAATCCGGGAAAAAAGGGAAACCCTACTTGTGATGCAAAAGATCACATCTCCTTGAGTCAAGACACCCAAAAGTGACAAAAAAAATTCCAACCGAAGTATTGCATTGTGAAAATGCTATAAAATTCAGCCTATATAGTCTAGAATTTCAATTAATGAATTGAACTTCAATCTAACTCACCAAGATCTAAGGCCAAATCATACGTAATCAGAAAAATCTGATTACGATTGGGATTCGAACCCACGCCCACACCGACTAGTGAAATATCACCAGCCTAATGGTTGCGAGGAGTCTTAACCGGACATACCTGCATACGGCCTTAACCACTTGGCCATCATAATCTGACACCGCAGCCGAATTTCTTGTATATATGTTGAGATTAATTCATCATCCCACTATACAGCTATAGGAAGCCAGCCCATTATTAAGCTATTATGACTGTGACAACTGATAATTATTCCATATTAATGAAGGTTAAGCAATGAAGGCTTGTATACCGAAGTCTATCCAGTCTAGCTAAAATAGGCTAACTCTTATATAGGCTAACTCTTAAGCTAGCTAATATAGGCTAACTCTTGGCCTATATTAGCTAGACTGGATAGACTTCGGTATACAAGCCTTCATTGCTTAACCTTCAAAACTCAGTCTATTGCAAAAAATCATCCTATTTTTTAAAATAGTTTTGCTTAACGTTAGCTACTGTAGTTAGCAGCCAGACTGCTTAACATCAGATTCATCAGCAAAAACATCAAATGATGGGTTGAAAACATCAAATTTGATGTAATTTCATCAAGTGTTGCCTCACTGCTGGTACCGGTACTGTACTGGTGCACTTGGGCAATTCGTAACAAAATCCAACTTTTCCCGCGAAATCTTTTTACTTGCTAAATGTAACGCTTGAGTAGTTACTTTATTTAAAAATACTTTAAAAGGAGCTTGACTTGATTGAGTGTTAATTAAATTGCGGTGCTTTGCGAGTTATTTCGGCATTTATATCGGTGATAACATCATTAGCTGTATTAACTTTACCATCGTTTTCAAGTGTTAAGGTGTGTTTACCGATACGCGGCACGCGGCAATGTGATTACCCAATTTTTTTGTTTATTTCATATTGACGTTGAACTTTGGTGCGGCAACGTGATAAAAACCACGCGATATTAAGAAATTGTACCTGTACAATTTTTACCGCTTCTTCGCCCGATATCAAAAAAATGTTTGAAATAACCTAGACGACGGAAATGAGACAATACACGTTGGATTGTTACGACATCAGTAAACAATCAGCTTGCTTGTCGCGGGCTAGCAAATTTTATAAGGTTCAATCGCAGGCCAGGATAGTTTGTAACAGTAATCGCATTGCCACAAGCCGAGTATCGGTAAACACATCTAAATTCCTTGTCGTAACTCGTAATCAAGTGGCTGAGGCGCTACGACAAAATTGCTTAGAAGCTGGGGTACCGTTCGCGTCTCTCGTACTGTCGCAGACTTAGAGGCGAAGCGTAGGGGGGCAATGGGTACATATGCCCCCGGGCGCCAAGGTGCAGGGGCGCCAAAATGGGGCTTGCGAAAATTTCACAACAAGGATAAAAAACCGGTCACAAGCAAGATTGCACCGGCGGCAGACATCGTCTGATAGTAGTAGACTGGTACGCACCGTAGGGGAAGGTGAGGCAAAACGGGACACGGGGCAAAAAACGGCAGTGGCGTAGCGAGGGGGGCAAGCGCCCCGGGGTGCACCACCTAGGGGCGCACCAAGAAGTTCTTTTTATACTCTTTTTTCGACGTATTCACACAGATTTTAATATGGATTACTGTATTGTAATGTATGCTGTTCGCAAAGGATTCAAATCACGCCTTACTTCCGACCACAAATCACGCACCAAAGGGAAGCACGAAACAGTGATTTTATACACTCCAGTTTCGACGTAATCTTTTAAACTTTAGAACAATCAATTTATTGCAATGCAGCTACACCTGCATATGCTTTTGGGAGAGGAGTGAAATCACTCTTTACACCCGATCACAAATCGTCCGTTTTCTCCATTACGAGAGCACAAAGAGGTTTGGAACCGCGCGTACATAGTTATTCAATTTTGCTGCAATTAAGCAGAAGGAAATAGAACTCTGCTAGAAGAAAAGAAAAAAAGCGATAGGTATCTATCAGATTTTCATTGTTTTAGCGTAAGATGGATGCTAAAGATTGTTGATAAGTCAATTAAGATACGCGTATAGTCGCTCGCTGTAATACTGTGCTAAACCTACACCACAGTGATCCTAAACTTTTTCAACCAATGAGCCGTTTCTGATAGTACAGTGGACGAGTGCCAATCGAAGCATTTACTAAATTGAACCTTAGCCTCAATTCTCTTTTCTGGGTGTTTTCTTTGGTAGTTTGTATTGTTTTGCTACGGTGATTGGTGTGTACACTGTGATTTCCAATGCGGATATTTTGAATATTTTAATGACAGCAATCACAGAATGAGAAAATAGGGAAAAATCTGGCAATTTAGGGGTTGCGAAGCGCAGCCCCGTTGCTGCTGCTGAGATAATTTGGTGAAAAATGTGAAAGAATTGCGGTATCGTAGGATAAAATTGTAGCTGAGCGCTTGACTGCCCTATATGCAATGCAATTCCGTTTTCTGGATAGCCTTTTTTTCAGATCGAAGGTCAAACTTCTTGTTGAGATTTTAAGCGAAAAAGCTTCGCAGTTTGATGTGGGCAGCTTTCCCCAATGTGGGCCCCTAGCCGAATGTTGGGATGTTGTCGTCTCCAAAAAAGAAAAAAAATCTTCACCCACAATTCTGGGCCCTCAAGTCGAATCTTGGTCCCCTTGACGGCTGAGTGGTCTCCGAAAAAAAAGGTCTTCACCCGAAATTCGGTGACCTCAAATGGAAACCGGGGACCCTTGACAGCTACGTGGTCTCTCCAAAAATAACAAGAAGGTCTTCAACCATAATTCGGGCCCCCAAATGGAATCCGGGGCTCTCCGACGGCTAAGTTGATCTCTCATCACACTACTTTGGGACCTCTATGATGGGCCCCTAAAATTCCCTTTCATGGGCTCCTACACAGCCATGGGCCCGAGGCAGATTGCCCTCTGTAATCCCCATCCCCCTCTCATAAGCCCTGGGTGGGGGGTCCTGTTGTGTGTCTTTTGTATCCTTGACATTCTGTTGGGACGATCTATTTTACAGTATTAGAGCAAAAAATGCAATTTTGGTAAAAAGCTGCCAATTTTGTTCTGCATCTCGCTCCAAAATGTCTTCTGATTGTACTCCAGGGATTGCATGTGATAAGTTTTCACCGGCCCCCCTCTGGCCCAGAAAAATTGCCGCACCGTTAAATAAAATATCTCTAATTTGTAAAAACAGGCAAGCGTTTTTAGAATTTACATAGTTAGTGATTTAACTGGTAGGAAGATTATGCCAAAAAAAGAGAGTGGAGCTCAGGATCGAAAACGGCGAGCCCAATTTGAAGCGTTTTTGAATGAATCTAGAAAATTTATGAAAAAATATTTTACAGTGGCAGTGCATAAAGACAATCAGCCGATGTGCTAAGACAAGACGAATTTGCTGATACAGATAATCAGAGAATTTTAAAACATAGGGGGCGCAAAATTTTTGTATGCCCGGGACGCAGGATATCCTCGCTACGCCACTGCACAGTCAGTCAGTCAGTCAGTAGCAATTTATTTAGTTGATGTCTTAAAAGAAAACAAACACAAGTTAGGGCAACACAAGGGACAAGTAATAAAGTTCAATACAGTATTAACGAGAAAAAAATTTTTTACATCAACAAGGAGACTGCGAAGAACCGATTAAGGTCTACAACTCGAGCAGCCACCCTGGCACAGACCTGATTCGGGAGTCAGCCAACCGGTAAATAAGCCACACACAAGTTTTGGCTGGTTGAGCGTGTTCGCAACCCAAGAAACACGTGGGTAGGCTAGGTTTATTCCTTGTGGTTATAAGTACCGGCATGGCCGGTGCCAAGGGGGGGCCTGGCCCTCCCAATCGAAATAATTTTAGTTCAGCCAAGCGGCGCATCTCTTCCGTACAAGTAGTTTTGGCGCTTAATTTCTTTAATATCGATTCGAAAGCGTTGGGAGACTCATTTTTCAATAAATCGATAGCGGCCCCGAAGCGATTCTGCTGAACATATCTAATAATATCAATAAAGGCCTCGTCCAGTTTTTTAGCATTAAGCACGGGAACAGAGAACGCAAGCTTTTTATGTATCGCCCAAAGATATTGTTTAAAAGCGACAAAATAAGCTACCCGTTTCTTTAAAGTGTATAAGTCACGAGAGGTCTCAATCAGGTTGTCCAAACCGCCCCTAGCGGAAACCAAAAGCGGGTCCACGGTAATCCCTGTCTTCTTCACAACAACTTCAGCTGGCGGACCAGGTACTAATCCCACCAAAAACTTGGGACCCTCTAGCCAAGTTGAAAGACCAGATTTTTTAACGCTCTGCCAGCGTGTCCCAACGTCAGCTGGATTTAACGACGTATTCACATATTTCCAAGCGCTTGCTGGAGCAACCAGATGTATTCTATCAACCCGGCGTTTTACAAACCGTGGCAAATGAAGATCAGGATTTATGATCCATTTCAACACCACTTGGGAATCCGACCAGAAGTGCAGACCACAGGCAAGATGTCGCAGCGAACCAGATACTTGAAGCATCAATTCTGCGCACATCTTCGCAGCCTCCAACTCCTTGCGTGAGATTACCCAATTTACCTGATTAACCAAAATCACTTTTGCCTTGCCTTGGATGAAGGAAACACATACATGTCCGTTTACTATACGTTTTAAGTAAATAACGCAAGACAGCGCACTATGAGAAGCGTCACAGAACCCGTGAAGTTCGTAAACAATTTTGTCGTTAGTTGCATTACCAATATAACCATGTTCATTTGCAAAACAATATCGTGGAATAGAAAACTCGGAATAGTCTCTCATAAATTCAACCCATTTGCACCATTCTTTACACAAGACTTCTGGAATCTTATCTTCCCAGTCTATACTCATTATAGTAAGTTTTTGGAGAATTAGTTTACCTCCCAACAAACAAGGTGCCAGCATTCCCAAAGGGTCAAATTGGCCAGCAAGAGCACTTAACATCTCACGCCTAGTAGATACTTCCACCAAACTCTTTTTTGGACAAAGTCTCAATTCATCATTTTCAACGTCCCATGTGATACCCAGCGCCTTAGAATCGGGCATGGGCTGGGCACCCAAGTCTACCTCACCAAGGCCAGGACCAAGGTCCTCTTTAGGAATGTCCGATAAAACAGATCTAGATTGTCTATTCGCTACCCACTTGCGCAATTTAAAACCTCTGCTTCGAAACAACAAAGCCGATTCTCGAGAAACGGTTTCAAGATCATTAAGCGAATCAGCGGTCAACAATAAATCGTCCATATATCGATTATTTTCGATTGCAGATAAAGTTAACTGACCAGCGTTAGTAGGGTTTTCATTTACCAAACGTTCCATAGCAAAGAGAGCAATATAGGGGCTAGAATTAATTCCCCAGACATGACGAGTAAACTGAAAAAGTTGAAGTTCGCCACTATCCAAATTATTATCCTTAAACCAAATCAAGCGAAACAAATCTCGTTGCTTTTCAGGAATAGCAACTTGAAAAAAGCACTTGCTTAAATCAGCCATGCACGCGTACTTTCCGATTCGAAATCTAGTTAAAACTTCAACCAAACCATTCAGTAAATTACTCCCGGCAAAAACAGCGTCATTAAGAGATAAGCCCTTAAACGTAGCGGCGCCATCGAAGACCACTCTCGCCTTATCTTGTTTGGTCACAAAAAAGGGCAAGTACCAACAATCACTGTCCTCCGGTGTACCATAAACTGGTGTTATCCAACCCTCAGAAATCATTTCGTCAAATTTATCAATAAGCAAGTTTTTCAAGGAAACATCCGATAGAGCCTTACGGCGCAAAGACGACGTTCTATGTAATGCACACGAGTAGTTATTAGGTAAAGACTCCACAACGTTGAACTTAAGCGGAACCAGAATCTCGTACCGGTTATTTACCTCATTAACCGAAGATTCCACCAACTCGCGCACAATTTCATTCTTAGATGGTTGAATGACTTCGTCCTCTAATTCGTAATTTCTCAAAGATTCTTTTAAGTCCAAATTTTCTAATTTAAGTTGTTGACAATTGCACACACCAACACATTCACTCACCTTTAAGCTCCGCGGAGGATGAGAACCGGAGCTCGCATAGCCCCCACTTGCGATAGGACCAAGACGAGTAAGAACATAATTCGGCTCGTCGGGATTCAAACCTTCACGTTCTTCTAGAACGGTGAGCAGTAGTTTATCCGATTGACCGATCAAAACATCAATGCTTTTTCGCTTAGAAATCACTGGAATTTTCTCACCTCTGAAATGCTCCAAACGTGTAACGTTAACACTGTGAGGAAGGGTACTCTCTTCATCCGCAAATTCCTGAACAATCAACGCCCTTTCAATATCAAACTTCTCGTCATTTGTTAAAGATTGAATGGTAAATTGTGTTAAACCCTCACTATTAGTTGTCTGTTCAGCAAGAGTGCGAATAGTTACACCAGAATCGCTGTTTACTTCAAGATTCAACTCATCTTTGAGCCTTTTAGAAATTAAAGTTACTAGCGAAGCGGTGTCATGTTGCGCATAAACAAGAGTAGACTTGCCAGTGCGAGGATTTATAACTCTGACCGCACTGGTACGAAGCAATACATTATTTGTAGACGGAATAAGTTTCCGCACCGTGACTCGATCCCTTTCTGATTGACCATCCCCTTCGGCATCACCTTGCGAGCGATTTTCATTCTCAGGTTCAGCTTCAGCGGCCCCAACGTCAACAGAAATGGTCTTGCCATAGCTTGTCTTGCCATAGCTTTCGTGCAATACAGTGGCATGCTTATTTCCGGCTTTCGGTCCACACTTACGATGCTTTGACGGGAAAGAACAATTACGAGCGACATGACCCAGTGCGAGACAATTAAGACATCTCCCTGCGTCGATTATACTTCGTTTTTTACACTCGTTACTAAAACTTTTAAACAATTCGCAGTCTCCAATAAAATGTCTAGAATTAGAACCACTACAAATGAAACAGAGAGGAAGTGACTTTGTTTGACCCATACCAGAGGTTACGGCCACTTGTCTAACACGAGCAAAACCACGCCTTCTACCATTTTCACTAGACTTGCTAGTATCCTTCTCGTCATGTTTAAAAAACGTTTGAGCGTAATCGGAAGTCATTACACTCAGCTCATGTACAATAAAATTTCGTAAAGAATCAAAACCTGGACGGTTCAAACGTAACCTCATTCGCGCAAGGTAATCAAGGTATCTTCGCTTCAGTACACCAGGAAGTCTACTTGCCACGTCCAACAATAATTGCCCGGACAGTTTTTCTACTTCGTCATGAGCATAGGCGAAAACCTCCAGAGTATTCAGATCTTCATTAAAAGATTTAAGGGAGGAAACATTAAACACCACCTTAGACCCATGACGAATATCAATTATTTCAGGCTCAGTAGTGAGACCTCCGGATACTCCATACCTTTGACGCAGTCGATCGAGCGCCTTCTCAATTCGCTCTGAAGTAGACAAGCTTTTCATAGGCGCAAGAAATAAATTTACCATTTCCCGAGGTTGGCCCGCACAAGATGCTTTAAGTATTTCAAGTCTACGTTCATTACATGGGCTTTCACTCATAAGTTTACGTATTTGGTTCTCATAAAACACGAACGCAATGTTATGGCCGTCATACCCGATTTGAGAGGCTAGATTAATGTATTCGTTACGCCCTTGGCGGTCAAGATATTCTTTAAACACGGACTTTTCCGACGACACAACGGGACGCTCACACAACTGCGCAGTATTAGACGCAACCCGTGGAAGCGCTTCATTAACATTAATCACGTCAAACACCCCTTTAACTCGAGGACTATAATTTACGTGATTGCCATCATTGACATGGTCTCCTATTTGGCGATTTACTCGATTGCAGTATTGATTTTCAGGGTAAAATTTATCAGTACGTTCAACAGACCTACTGGGGCCCGCAGTTTCAATATTCTTTACAGTTTCTCTCCTGTTACCGTTAAATGACGTTTTTAAGTACGATTTAGTAACTGCCCCGCCCGCCAGTTTAAGGCAATTTCCCGAATGGCTTCCTAACCACGAGGCTACGGATGCCCCATGTTCGGACAGTGCTATCAGTTTTTCTTCCGCATCCAGCTTTGCCCCCTGAATACGAAACCTAGCTTCAGCGTCAGCTTTCGCTTTGGCAGCAGCCGCGACAGCAGCGGCAGCAGCAGCAGCAGCTGCTTCAGCTTCAGCTTTAGCATTGGCAAGGTCGCGATCTCGTGCCACCTCAAGTTCAACGCGTTTACGTTCAACCTCTATTTTACGTGCCAGCAATTTGCTAGTAGTGGAGAGCGTGCTTGCAGGTGCCTTAACCTGCGAAACACTGTCCTCCGGCCAAAGATCATCATCGAACTCGTTCTCGTTCGGAATATCAATTGCACGTCGCGTGGCATCATCTAGGGACTTACGGCACTGCTAAAAATAAAAGTTAATTTCCTCTAGAAGATGTGACACATAATTGGGGTCCAAGACGTTATTGTTGGCCCTTTCTTTAAAATCCCCAATAGAGCTTTCAATATCCTCAAATTGCATTACGAGGTCACTTAGCTGAGATGCCGAAGCCGCCTTAAGGCTAGTTATCAGGGTTTTCATGTTAACGATTAGCAACCTTTTCGCGGTCAACAGCTTACGGCTCCAGTTGGTCTCAGTACCGGAATTAGTATGTAAAGCAGATCTAGTCCCACCCTCGTGATCGTTAATTTCAGACATATTATCAAATAAGTACACTAAAACAACACAGTTAATAATAGTAAATAAATAAAAGTAAAACTTGCCGACAGTTCTCTACAGTTCCTTGAATAATCTCGAACACGATCTCCCTTGAAAGACTTCCCGCACAAATGATTCAGCGTTGCTGGAATCTCGAAGTAAAGCAGTAGGTTCAGTAACAGTGCACTGAGCAACAAAATAGTACCGGTAGTAGAAGTCTTCACGGGATTGGAGTCGAGTGACAGTAACCAGTCGGAAGTATGAATCAGTTTTTAATTCCAATCTAAACCAATCTTTGAGCAGTAGTTAGGCTACTAAATTTACTTTTCTTCCTTCTCGGAAGTAATCAACAGTTGAAGTACCAGGAGTTTCTCAGTTTTATTCTTATGTTGCGTAACCGACCGCAAAATAAGAGTCCCGAGGAATTCCAAGGCCTTACTAGCAAAGCATCTAATGTTTCCACCAAACTTAAAATATCTTGAATTTATTCTTAAATCTTTCTGACAAGGCCAAACTTGAATCCAAAACAAAAGCAGTTTCACGAAACAAAAGGTCAATAACATTGAATAAAATTACTTGCCAACTGCAGGCTTTGCCTGTAATAAAACTGATATTTCTTCTCTCGATGAAATGGCGACATAAAATAATAAGTTAAAATTGGTCCGAACCACAACTAAACAATAACGAATCTGAGGATTAAAGGTGCTATGTGCCACAAGAAAACAAATCACGTGAACAGTTGCGCAACACATTTTTAGGGCGTTTCTTAAAATTGCAATAAAATTACAAACTGTGGAAACAAAATAATTATCTGCTAGCCAAAGGCGGTGACTAGCGGCATAACAGTTTCAAACCAATTAATAGGAGACACACACGTCGGATCGAACCCAGCCCAGTTCCAGATGACGAAAATAGCAAAGCGAGTGCGTGAACAGCAGTGCGTTTTGACGAGATCAGACGTTTTTACGGGCTCCCTAAATTTCCAGTTTTCGCTCGTGTTTGATCAAACGCTGTGCGAAAGCATCACAAAAGTGCTCAATCTAATTGGGTGTATGCTATTCAGCGTTTCATTCCGTTTCATAATCATATTTGAACCAGTCCGATATCAAAACGCAAAGCAGTGCTTTTGCCTAGAGTTTGCACAGCGTTTTTACCAAAACGACGTTTTGACGTGATCAAACGATTATTCAAATTTCACTCATTTTCCAACCCGCGTCAAATGATAACAACAAAAAAGTGCTCAATCTCACCATGTGCATACGTTTTGGAATTTAATTAGCTTCATGTTTCATGTTTTTAAAATCGTGATATCGAAACGCAAAACGTTCAAATAGCGCAATGTTTGCTCACCAGTTTTGTTAAAAATCAACTTTAGATCAGACGTTTTTACGGGCCACCCAAATTTCCAGTTTTTGCTCGTGTTTGATCAAACGCTGTGCAAAAACATCACAAAAGTGCTCAATTTAATTGGGTGTTATTCAGCATTGCTTTGTTTTTTGTTTGAAGGAGTCTGATAACAAAACGCAAAATACTCTTTTTCAAATTCTCAATATTTTAATCTGCAAAAAAGTATTTTAATGTTTGATTAGGTGGAAACGTTTTGGATATTATTTGGCTTTGTTTTACCCGTTTTAGAAAAGATTTCGATGTTTTTAAGATATAGTTTTCACGCGCCATTGTTTGAATTTATTTTCCCACGACATTTTAATGGAAATTTGTGGTAGAGTGCAAGAAAATTAGGATTTTTCAAAACTTTTGAAAATGAAACTTTCCTCGATTTTTGCTTTAAGTTTTTATTGATGTTTTCCACGCCCAGCTTTTGCTCCTCATTTATTGGGCATCAATTCGCCAAAAAAAATTTATGATTTTTCTCAAGTTTCGTAGTTTTTTGAATTTAGACTGATTTCTTTTAGTGTTTGCTTTTATAGTAAACATCTTACAATCACAGTCACATTTAGACTTTGCATAAACGTGTTTTTCATCTTTTTTTGATCCAAAAAAATATTAACAAGTGCTTATAAAGCAACAAACAAACCAAATAATGTTGTTTTTGTCCGGTATTTTTTCCGTAGCGTCTGAACGGCTTGAACGCATTATTTAACAGCACATTATTTCACATAAAAGCTGCAGCGCTTTTCTTTCTTCTTTTTCTCTCTCGAAGTGAACCGCTAGAATTTAAGTTCTTTGGTTTATTCGACCAGAATTACAGTGGTCAAAAAAAAACGGCACAATCCGGCTCCAATCCTGCTCCGATCCGGCTCCATGCTCAACCCTATTTCCTTGATTTTATAGGCTAGTTTACCGGAATTTCATACATAGATTACCGGAATTTTAACTCAATCTTGAGTTTCAGTTGCAGTACGGATATGCAATTGATGTTACTGCTTTCTATTAATGCAGGCTTATTACCGGTATTAGTTTTCTCTTCCAGTTTTTAGACACAAGGTTATCTGGTGCAGCTTATATTCTAATTTTATTGCTTGCATCATTTTACCATCTGGTGGTGACGAACTTTAGCCCTGGAGTGTGTTGCTTTGCTGCTGCGTTAGGCTATTTCTTTTTTTTTTAATGTCTTCAATATGATGATAAAAGAATAAAAAGGAAAAAATCTTAAAAGAACAGCTAAAAAGTCCACTCTCCCCCACTGCCAAAAAAAAAATATAATAAAATTCAAAGAATTACTAGCGCTAATCCTGTTAAACAGTTAAGAGATAATGCAGACTTTATAAAGAGATGAACATTCAACGACAAGACTTGCTGAAATCACAGTATTATTAATAAATGTCCTGCAAAACTGTTTGCATTAGTATAGTTGCGATGATGCCTTTTACTATTGTTAGAGTATTAATTTCAAAAATAAGCCCTTCGTGGTTAGTTGATCAGTTGCGTCACAAGCTACCGGTACTATTTGGAGTTAGAAATTACCGGTAATGCATCTGCTTATTTGTTACAGTGTGCTTTTGCTACTTAAATATGTTAGGCCTACGATGTTGGTTCATTTTTTATTTTGTGTGTGTTAATGTGATGCTACAGGTTATGCAGCCATGTCCAGTCAGTTTCGACTGGCATGCCTCAACGCCAGTGTTCCCTCTAGAGTGAGAAATTTGAGAAAAATGCGAAATTTTTGGGCAAATTTTACTGATTTTGAATCAGAAGTTAATATTGTAAAATGCAAAATTGAAAAACTATAGCAAAAAACTTGATTATTTTAATGCAAGACTGTAGCTTGTATCTTGGAAAAGCAAATTTAATGCTAAAAATTTGTAAAAGGGGTCCTCAAAGTAGTGAAATCTCTGGGCAAAAATTTTAATGACTTTATCATTTGGGCAAATTCACACTAGTCAAAATCCTAGAGGGAACACTGCTCAACGCTGATTCATTTTGCTGCATGTTCCGTTTTCCATACCAATATTTATTCATTTTAGCGTTCAAGTGTATTTTTAATGTTTTTAGCATACGAGAATAAAAGTTGAATTGATTGATTGATTTTTAAAAATGGAGTCAGAAGGTATGTATGTGCACCTTTGCTTAGCAAGTTTGATCAAACAAGTCGTAAATACATATAAGTAAAGTAATAAGGAAATTCTGTTGTCAATAGAGACTGTTGCAATCGTAAATTCATAGAGTAATCTAGTTTATGTCAATTTTGCCCCAGGCTAAATTCTTCCTGCTGCTTTGATCATCATGTACCGATACCAAGAATAAAATTTTGCAGAATAACATAAGTATTATTTTAACTGTTTAAGGGGCAAAAGTAAAAGCACAGCAAATCTCAAAACTGGACATTTTGACAAAAAACTGGTAGATTCAGATTCAGCTGTCATCATCACTGATCAGCTGTGTATGGTACCGTACGCAACTTCCGCAGGGCAGTGCAAAACTGTAAGTTTAAAACAAAACTAACGATACAAAAGAAAAATATGAGTAGTTTGCAAAAAAAAAAAAAAGAAAAAATGAAAGGGTAATTTTGAATTACCGTTTAAATTCTAATTGCAATTGACACATCAGTGCATTTTGAGTACAGTATGTACCGGTATGTTCATATATATTTTTTTTTTGTTTTGCCTTAGGTTTTTTTTTTTATTTTATTTGTTTTTCATGCTATAGCCAAAACAAATTGCATGCTAGGGTGGCAATTGACTAGAAGACCGTATCATCATTTTGTCTCCTAGTCATGGTGTACCGGTATCATTTATTGTATGTGTTGCATTTTGTATACTTGGCAAATAAAAACTTGATGGATTGAAAACTGCAGTCTAACTTCGAGTTTTGTGCTGCCTTGCATGCACTGCTGATGATGACAGCTGAATCTATGTTGTCAAAACGTCCAGTTTTGAGATTTACTGCGGCCTTGCTTTTCCTCCTCAAGCTATTTTCGTCTCATATTTCTTGTGTTCAAAACTATTATTTTGTTTTTGCATTTAATGAATAATAGTATTCTGGTTATTAGTCTGTTCAGCATTAGTTACCAGGAGTGCTGGTAAGATACCGCATTTTAGTTTGGCACAGCCTCTTCGCATGAAATTCTAATACTGTTGCTGTGAAGTGTCTTATATTGATATCCTATTTCAGAACCCAATGCATCTGTAATAAGTACGGTTATCATCGACATGATTGATGATGAACTGCCTATGGACCAATTGAATTCACATTATTCATCCAACAAACCTTCTATAAATGTTTGCCTTGAGACGGAATTATCAGAAAATGAGCTGGAAATTATCAACTCTGACGGCGATATAACGATTGATCAACTAAAACACAAGATCAAACTCAAAGATATTCTGCCTCAACATCCTCCTTTTCAATGCCCTTTTGAACAATGTAGAAAAATTTTCAAGGATAAAACTCATTTGCAAAAACATTACAGGTTCTTAAATTGTGCTTTATGCCATGACAGTAATCAGTGGCGTTGCAAGAAGTTTTGAAAAGAGGAGCCATAAACTATAAAAGCCAATGAAAGAGTCTGGCCTATTTCAGTTACTTCGCAACATTGGATCATTTTTTACTGAAAAGAGGAAATGGCACAATGTTTCCCTAAATATGCCTCTGACAGTAATATCGTTTTAGTATCATTTCAAGTTGGTTTTGAAAACTATTAAGTAACTAATTGTATTATTGGTAGTCACTTGTGTGGCTTGAGTAGCTTCTTTAAAGTTTAAAACAGCCTTGATGATCATTTAAAAGCGAACTGAGTTTGTTGTAGTGAGCATATTAGTTGTATTTCTCAATGTGTTTCATTGTTTTCATGTGCAGAAATCATCAAGAACGAACACACAAATGTCAATTTTGCGGTCAAAAGTTTCTCTATTTGAAAGACAAAAGAATACATGAACGTACTCATACTGGAGAGCGTCCGTATGTTTGCCATGTCTGTGCTAAAGCTTTTGTTCAGAAATGCACTTTAGCCAATCATCTAATCACACACAATAAAGGGTAATAATGAGCTTGGTTGCTTGCTTTTCACTTTGCTTAGTTAATCCTGTTTTAAAATGTAGAACAAGATCTTACTCTGCATTATATTCATGAACTTTCAGTTGTTAAAATTTTTTAAAGCAACTACATCAATTAGCAAAAGAATATCTTTATGACACAGACCTTGCGTTTGATTACCGTATTAAATTTGCTGCTCATTTCCATTGACTGGCAGTTTAATCCTTAAATATGAAATCATCTCACGTAAAAATGCACCATTCTTCATGAAGTAGGAAAACACTGCTTTGCTTTGATACGTGTTCACTGGGGTCTTGTGTTTTGTATTTGGTCTAGATGAAATTGATTCTCCTATCACCAAGAAGATCAAAGCACTATAACAAGCTCGCTAACCGAACATGTTAGCCGAACATGTTCCTACCTCACCAAGATGGAGTAATTTCGCAACTTAAGTGCCTGTTCCAATGACACAAGTAAATTTGCCGGTCTTTTTACCACGCTGTCCTTGTAATGCTGAGCATCACGCAGGGAAGCTGTGAATACCAGTTTTAAAGTCGTTGGCTTGACGTGACTTGGAGTCAAACCCCAGCTTCAAAGGCTCTTACAATTCGTGAAACCTTACCTTATTGTTAATGTGGGTGATGATTTTCCTTAGCTATCGATTATCGGAACAAACTTCAGAATGGCGTGTATTGATTTCTTTAATACTGTATTGTGTTGTTGCAGAGTTAAACGTGAAGTATGCAACTTCTGTGGCCGTGCTTATTCATACAAGAAAAGTCTTGCTCAGCATAAGAAGGAAAAACATTCAAGGCACTCTGGGGAGAAATTTTATACTTGCTCCAAATGCGATCGAAAGTACATTGGGTAAGTGGTATTTCTTTACGATAACGTTGGTTTTGTGCAAAGGTGATTTATAGATTTTTTTAGCGGTTTGTTTCTGCGTCAGTACAGTGCAACCACGATGTCTAGAAACTTCATTGTCAACGACATGGCATAGCGACCTCACATGTTGCTTATTGATCCTTTGTGACGGGTTTGATTCACTGCTGAATGATTCTTTTTCTCTTCGGTTTTCTCGTTACCGAAGGTGGTTGGATACACCTCATTCCCTCCGCGATCGCTCTCACACTCTCTCTCCATCTCGTTCGATCTGCAAATTTCTCGATCTTTAACCCAACTTTCTTCTCACTCTCTTCCACCTGCCTCCTCAATGTCCTTTTGGCCGTCCTCGCTTTCGCTTCCCATTCACTTTTATCATCGTTGCCTTCTTCAGTATATTATCATCATCCCTTCTAATTACATGTCTATACCATTGTATTTCAAATAAGCTGAATGGCTGCTGACTGCAAGATCGTAAGTTTTCTTCGTAGTCTCCTCGATTACTGTTGAATTTCGCTTCAGTATTTATTTGAAAATAATGCTAGTTACTTTTTGCTTTGTTTAGGTAAAAACAAATAGAGCAAAGTGTTGGAAACAAGTTCTATAATGTTATCACTCTTATCCAATGGTGATAATGCTATGAATAATGTTGCTTTTTAAGCACTCGACGTTGCAATGCGTAAACGATGCAATGATAACAATTTCAGCTTTGCTTGTTACAGGCTATATCGATATAATCTTCATATCGCCAAGTGTAAAGGTAAAAATGCTTATTCTTGTGAAGATTGCGGTGTTGGGTTTGAAAGAAAAGCTAATCTTATTTTGCATAAGGTAAGTTGTTAGTTGCTAGTAGCTTACGATCACTATCATGTATTCACCTTTTTCTGAACCAAGATGGTTACATGCAAAGATTTAAGCATCGTTTTGACAAAGAGTAACGATTGTAAGATATTGGCTGTTTTAGTCAATGCCATTCCTATTTCAGGGTAGGAAAAATGAAACTAGAGCAGGGATGGGCAAGCTTTTTACACGAAGGGCCAGATTTGGAAAAACTGTTGAAGCCGCGGGCCACAAGCTGATTGGAAAACAAGGTGAAGACCTTCTTTTGGAGATCACGGTCCACGAATGTGATAACCAGAATAAAAGGTTTCACCTCGTTTTTTTTTTCAATTTTGTACCGTTGAGGCTTATTTTTTCAAAAATCACTGCCATCCGTGATCTGTAAAGGAAAAAAAAGGTCTTTCGCTCAATTCACAGTGGAAGTTTAAGTTAGTGTGAGTGCCGGCGGGCCAGAATAAAAGGACCGACGGGCCGGATTTGGCCCGCGGGCAGTAGTGTGTCCATGTCTGAACTAGAGCAATGCTTGTAAATTACTTACGAGCTATGTACAGCTTGTAAATTACTTAAAAGAATTACTATTTTCTCCTTTAAGCATTGTTCGTCCCATCTGATTCCCTCTTGTTGTTGCATTCTTGCATAAGCCATTGTGGAATTTGTCTATGTTTATTGTTTATACTTCTTTACTGATGCTGGCAAAATTCTCATTGCTTCGCATCTTTTTAAAAACATGCTTTATAATGCAACTGTTAAGCAATGCTAGGGATGGTAAAAAGTTTTGTCAAAGAAACGACGTTCCCTACTTAGCCTATAGCTCCGTGCTGGGCGGGGCAGGACTATTCAGCGTGACCGATTTGACGTGAGACCATTCGGCGTAACCGACTGGTCGTTGGGACGATTCGACGTTAGGACGTTTCGGCGTTGGGACGTTTCGGCATTGAGACGATTCGGCGTGAAAAGAGTGATTTGTGAGCGGACGTGATTGTCGCGGTTCGCGCTAGAATGTGCGAAAAGACATAATCATCACGTTTTAGAAATGCTGAAAGTAAACAGTAAATGACTTTATATCTGCGGCTTTATAAAAGTTCGCGAGATATCATTTTTAAAAAGTTCAAAATTGCTCGAAGTAAGTTTAACCAAAAAGTGGTGAGAAAATTGTTTTGCAACTTTTAGTATTTGACTTCGTTTTATAGCATGAAATACAATTGCGCGTTTTACAAGAAATTAATAAGCGCTGCGACTGCACTTTGATTTTCATTTTTTGATCAATATGCAGCGAAAAATGTGTATCAACTGAACGTAAAAAAGATTAAATAAGCACAAAAAATTGTTGTTTATACCCGTGTAAAGGTCAAGGCCTCGGCTTGTTCAGCTGAAGCAAACTAATCGGAAGCGAAATGTTTTTTATGCGAGCAGCCCTACACGGCATTTAATTTTAGTCGCCAACACATGGTTTTATTTTTAAATAATTGGTCAAAAATTTTAAATAATCAGTGCTTAGCTCAGTTTGATTTGGATTGATGGCGACATCAGACGTGATGCCTAGTTTTAATAGTTGTTGATTTGTTTTGAAATAGAAATAAAGCTTTTAAAAAGCCATTTTTAGTTGCATGAGGATTTATGAATTAACACCACGATGAGGTCATTGTAGTCAAACTTCAATCAGTTTTTTCCTCAGCGAAGTTGATTTCGAAAATTTTACAGCAAAAAACGAAGTATTTCATTTTTTGGCAATTTTACTTAAAAAATAATTTTTCCCTTCACCTGCATTTGAAGCGGGGGCTATTAACCTTTTCGTCTGTTTTTACCCCCTTTCGAATAAAAACAGTAAATATAATTTCGATCTCTTTGTGAAAAAAAAAATGAATCATCCTTTTTTGTCGTGTTAACCACAACAAGTATCAAAAAAGTCACAGCTGATATGAAAACGGTTGAACACTTTTTTACTTTGAAAAGCTTTTGAAGATGTAGTGAAAAAATAATTGCCTGGTTTGGATTGAAACATTGTTTGCAATCATAAAATGTCAATTCTTTGTTTTTTTATGAAACGTGGTAAAAGAAGACTTAAACATCTATTGATCATGGGTGCAACTCTATCATTCTTATACTTGGTGGATGAGAAAGCGAGAAACCATGTGTTGGCGATTAAAACTGAATGCCGTGTAGGGCTACTCGCATAATAATCAAACATTTTACTTCCGATTTAGTTTACTTCAGGAAGCCACAGCCGACCAAGCCGAGGTCTTGACCTGTACGCGGGTATATTTTTCGTCGACAAAAATTTTTTGTGTTAATTTAATCTTTTTTACGTTCAGTTAATACACATTTTTTGCTGCATATTGATCAAAAAATGAAAATCAAAGTGCAGTCGCAGCGCTTATTAATTTTTTGTTAAACACGCAATTGTATTTCATGCTATAAAACGAAGTCAAATACTAAAAGTTGCAAAACAATTTTCTCACCACTTTTTGGTTAAACTTACTTCGAGCAATTTTGAACTTTTTAAAAATGATATCTCGCGAACTTTTATAAAGCCGCAGATATAAAGTCATTTACTGTTTACTTTCAGCATTTCTAAAACGTGATGATTATGTCTTTTCGCACATTCTAGCGCGAACCGCGACAATCACGTCCGCTCACAAATCACACCTTTCCAAGCCGAATAGTCGCCTACTACGTGCCGGGATATCAAAAATTTCCCAACTCAATAGCTTGCTGCAAGAAGCCTAATTGCAACTGCTGTAGCTTTCTTCCAGAACTACATTTTTTACTCAATATCGTATTATTGCTTTTTGCAGGAATCTTGCCCTTTTCGTTCCCACGTATTTCAATGTGGTGTATGTAACATGGTCGTTGAATCTGAGAGAACTTTGCGCGTTCATATGTTGCAATTGCATCATATTGGTTTTGATGATTGTATAAAAGTTCAAGTTATAAAAGAAAATGCAGCTGTCGTGTCAACGACCACTTCATCCCCAAATCAGGCTTCCTTGGTAAATAACGTTGCAAAAGGCGTGTCCTCTAACGTGACGGTCATAAACGAAACCATAACGAGTTGAATCAGTGGTTGGAATTGATATAATTGGTGTGGTTCTATGCTAGAAGTTATTGTGTGGTATGTAACGTTTTGGAGTTCGTATTTGTGTAATTTGAGCGTGAAATATGCAACGATTTCATTTTTTTTTTTTTTTTATTGGCTTGACCAATAAGTACGTTAAAAATTGATTTAATTATTGCTGGCTCGTTAAGTCACTGCTAAGATTTTGTTTAAGCTATTCGAAAATCAAATCTTCATTAAACTCACGTGAATATGCCAAAGCGTATAACTAACGAGTGGCGGTGACGAGCTGTAGGCTGATTTGAACGTCCCGGCAATCGATTTCCAAGACCGCATAGCTATTTAAGTTTTCCGTTAGTTTTCGTCAGCAAATGTAGTGATTATTTACAAATTCGGCCAACGCATCAATTGTGATTGTTGCTATTGTAAAACAAAAAAAGAGCCAGTTTTAATGCATTTTTTGGTTAAAAGTGGAAATAGCTTCCCGTTCAGAAATGACACATGTGTGATTTCTTCAAATAGCTGTCAAGCAATGTGATTTTTTGTTTTAGTTTACTTTAATCACTTACCGGCGCGTTTACCAATACGCGGCACGCGACGAAAATTTTTCGCACCTTGTTTGTTTTATTTTACTGTTCACCGATCACGCAAACACCTGCGAAATCCTTCTACATTTACTTACATTATAATTTTAGTCGCGTTGCCGCGTATCAGTAAACGCGCCTTGATGCATTGTTGTTGCTTTTATATTTATTTCGCATATTGTTTGTGTGCGTTTTCGATTGTTTTTCTGAAATATAAAGTTTTATTGTGAGCAACAGCGACAGTGTGAACAACAAGCCGGCAAGTTTACTTGTTGTGCCGTTGGGAAAGGCACTTAGCGGGATTCCCCCATCCTGGTGTGGTAGACAGATGGCTGGCAACTCCTAAGCGAGCTCGTACAGCGCTTTGATCACTTTCTCGTCGTCGTGTGGTTGGGCATCCTCTTCCGACGGTTTAGATGTTGACGGCGTTGATTTTAAGCCAGCGTCGGGTTTCATCATCCAGGACCAACAGACCTTGTATTCCTTTTGGTGCACGATGTAGAGGGCATGTAGAAATGATGTGGTCTGCAGTTTGCTCAGAGGCACCACACTCACAATTCGGTGAAGGAGCAGCACCCCATTTGTACATGGATGAATGGAATCGCCCTTCGCTTTCTCGTGATAGGAGGATAAATATGCAGCTAACTAAACGACGGACATAGTATATGCGTAGCAACTTTGTTATTAAAAATATTTTTCTTTTTTTTTGGGCACAAAAAAAATTTATCAGCACAAACAAGATAATGACATACCGACGATTATTTTAAATTTACTAAAGTGAGATAAAGTAATCTGGACAAAAAGAAAACATGGAATATCGAATTGCGCCGAAAAAAAAGTAAAGACAAGGCCATATTCGATACTCATTTAAAAAAGTTAAGGCTCCAGAGCATTCGATGAATAAAAAGTAACGAATATCGATTTTTCCCAACTCTGACAACAATAACAATTAACAAGCCAAATATGCACAATTTCAAAATGCCATGCTACAATTCATACTCTGTTAAAAGATATCTTTGACGGTTCTAAAAATGTTTATTTTTGTGGATATTTTACAGTACCATGTAGTTTCTGACGTAAATGGAGAGATGCCTTTATATTCTGAAGGTTTTTATTCTGTGCTCTAACAAAAACGAGTGTTTGGTTCCAGAAGCGACTATAAAATAAGCAAAACTTGCGAAATGTAAAGCTGAATTGGTTCTCAAGCGACAGTACACAAGTATATTGCGAGCACTTTAATGGCTGGGAGCCGGTGCGCAAATTTTTAGAGGTCGAAGTTTCAAATAAACCTTTTCCGAAGAAAAATGTTGGGGGTATTGATTAACGAATATTTGAAGAACACCCAATGTTTACACGAGTAAAAGAGAAATGATAATATCATCAGTCTGTACTGCTTGCGGTATTGATCGTTTTCGGACGTTACAAAATTACAAACTGTTTCGAAAGTCCACATTTTCATGGCTTCAGTCGATGTTTTCTCAAGTATTTTACAAGCGGGCTTAACGCAACCGTCAAAGCTCATCCTTTATATTACAAAGTCGTAGGCACTTAAGGACATTCATTAAGGCCTTCATATGTGATCGAATACAGGATATTGAAGGTCCTCGCACAATTTAGTTCAGTGTCCAACTCGAATTGAAAGAAATTGCAATGTTTTCACGTTTAATCGAAGAACATTAAGCCTCTTGCTAAAACTCCGCGACATATTGTATGCTTACACCAATCAGACTGTGTAAAATAAGCGGCCTGAAACTGACTGTCTGTGCAATTGCTTGCCAACTGTGAAATCGCAAAAGACATGTCTATTAATATACACCCCAACTATTTTTGCGTTACACGGAAAGCCTAGAGCGGAGCAATCAGCAGAAGTGGGACGTACTTTAACTATTTGAAGTACAAAATACTGTATTTTGTAAAGTCTTTACCTAACCCTTTCGACAATGTCTTGACTGTATTCGCCAAGGTTTGTTGTTTTCTTTCAAGAGTAGGCTTGTGATTATTTTTTTTTTGTGTTTTAAAAGTATTTTTAAATGTATTAAATTCATTGCTAAGTATTTACCAGAAAGTATTTTGTATTTGCATTTCATTACTTTATAGCCACAGAATTTTGTATTTAAATACATTTAGAAAGTATTTTGCCCAAGTCTGGCAACCAGCAATATGTAGAACTGATGCCAATCGCTTGCAGGACTATCCTTATAACGTACTATAATCTAACCAAAACTAATTCCTCTGTCAGACCAGTAAAAAAAATGTAATCATTTTTGCGATGCAACACATAATCAAAACACGAAAGCATTATACTTCATGAAATAAAGCCAGAGAGCAATTCACAAATCACAATCCTTGAAATATCACCATCAGGTCACGAAGATACATCAGGTCTGTAATAATTTCGACAACGCTCATGAAAAGCAGTCTGTACTCGGTGCTTGAGAATATCTTCAATTGTAAGTTCTTGTTGAAATAAACGAAGCTGTAACGTAAAAAACAATATACGTCTTAGCATATTACTAATGTTTCAGTCCTCATTAAACTTGCATATTATTGCTGCACAGTTGCATTGCTGTTCGAAAAAAATCGGTTCCTTAAAAAGATATTTAGGTAAAGCAAATTGATTAAGGATCCACGGCAAAGCCACAATAAGAAAGCATTGCTTTGCTACTAAAGACATGGCTTTGAAATTTTTACGCTGTCATCCCGTGGTGGGATTCAAATTTTTCGTGACCCGGTCCTATCCCAAATGTTTAAGTTTCGGACGGTTCTGTTTCAACTAATGGCAAAAATACAACCAGAAATGCTGGCCTGTTTGCTGATCTAATAAAAATCTGCTAGACGGTTCCGTACATCTGGGCGAACGGGCCGAATCCTACCATTGCACGGTGCACACATGTTTAACTAATTGTAATATTACGCATGATAGTTGGCATACAAAAAAAGCCATTAATATTTAATGAAATAAACATAACTGAAACTATCATTAAATCATCGAACTAAAATGCAACACCAATGAAGGAACTGTGAGGTGAGCTTGCACTTTTCAAATCGTAATCCTTTTAAAATATGAGTCAAATGCGATCGACTTGAGCAAGCTTATCATAAGTTTTTAGGAATCAGTACTAATGAGATTTTTTAAAAGCAAAAAAGTTTTATTTTTACGAATACTGGTTATTAAATTTACATTATATTAGAGGTAGAAGGGTGATGTTTCAAATTAAGGGGGCTACCATTTTTTTAGTTGACCTGTGATGCAAATAACATGGTTTGAACAATTTTTTTCGATTTTATGCGTTTTTCAAAAATTGCTCGCCATAAAACTAAAAAATGGCAATTACCTCTTACTTATGCATATTTGGTATCATTTTTCGTAATTTTTTGAGTAGAATTCAATTTTCAAGGAAAATCTTACCAATTAATGTGCTATACGCCTGTGAGTCGTTATTTGTTGGGTTATTTTTTGCAGAATTTTTAGTGTTTTATGACCAAATTTTCTGATCTAGAGTAATAGTGTTGTACAATAGGCTAGTCGCTAGAGTATTGCATTTACAGAAATGTCTTCCAAAAATATTGTCTTTGTTTTGGGTGACAAATTACCGACAGTATATGACGCAGCTATTGTTATTTACAACATTTCACACACACCCAGCCACACAGCTGCATACTCTTTCAGAAGAAGAGCTGTTTGGTCTATCAACAAATAACCTAGTTGCAAAACGACACTTCTCCATATTCAATGGCCTTGCTGAAACAGCAAAATTCAGAAAAAGGTTTTAATACTGAAGAAGGCAATGATACTGGAAGTGAATGGGCAGCGAAAGCAAAAACGCCCAAAAATGACATGGGGGAGGCAGATGGAAGAGAGTTTGAAGAAAGCCTGGTTGAAGATCGCACGAGATATGTGTGACAGCGATCGCGGAAGAGATGAGGTATATCTGGCCACCCACCTTCGGTGACGAGGAAAAAACCGGATTGTAATTATGGATGGATGATAAATGGTAAACCTAATTGATCAACTGGATACCGTGGATGCTTTGGGGGTAATTCTAGCACAAAAGTCTGAGAAAAAATGCTTCCAAAACCAATGTTCAGTGAGGTCTAGTTTATGGCACCCACTAGCTCACACAACGTAGGGCAGGGGTGGGCAATTATTTCACAAGAAGGGCCAGATTTGGAAAAACTGTTGAAGCCGCGGGCCGCACGCTGATTGGAAAACAAGGTGAAGACCTTTTTTTTTTGGAAATCACGGTCCATGTACGAATGTGATAACCAAAATAAGAGATTTTCACCTCGTTTTTTATTCCAATTTTGCACCGTTGAGGCTTATTTTTTGAAAATCACTGCCATGATCTCTAAAGAAAAAAAAAGGTCTTCCGCTAAATTCACGGTGAGAATTTAAGTTTGTGTAAGTGCCGGCGGGCCGGACTTGGCCCGCGGGCTGTAGTTTGCCCATGTCTGACGTAGGGTAGAGTGATGTAAGACGCCCATGAGCTGTTTCTAAGCAACCACGTCATAGTTGCTATGAATATACATTGGAAAAGAAAGCCACCCTGTTGCTGAACATCTGCAAGGAATTAGGTTGCAGGCCGTTGGGTATTTAAGTTTTAGGATTATGAAGGTCATTGTAGGTGGCAAAATTACGATATTTCAAAAGTTTAGGAATGGGTCAGCAAAATAGTTTATATATTGATTCCAGCAAAAAGAAATAGTTGTTTTAAGTACCGGTATTTCATGCAAGAATTGCACTTTGCTAGAGCAGCTGTTAACGTGAACGGTATGAGCTGCAAGTTGTCAAAGTAACTTCCAGCTTTTGGGGCAAAACGCCCACCACATGCCAAGGGTAGAACGCCCACACGTGCGTTTTACCCCTGGAAGCGGCGATGACCCCATTGGTAAAATAAGAAGACACTTCAACCCTTATCGTACAAAACAGCAATCGACAAGACAACGTTACA
The DNA here is from genome assembly GCA_964006365.1 of Trididemnum miniatum. NCBI lineage: Eukaryota > Metazoa > Chordata > Ascidiacea > Aplousobranchia > Didemnidae > Trididemnum > Trididemnum miniatum. The sequence continues at coordinate 20,465,217 of OZ023240.1, forward strand.
ATCATATACGTAAAGCTAACTGTATTAAATTATAATTGTTAACTAATAGGTATCATGTGTATTTTCTAGCAAATTTTGCCTATCTTCACAGTAAGGACGACTTTCTCCAAAAAAAGCAGCAGCAAAAAAGAACAAACGCTTAGCTGTAAAAAGGGCTTAAGACTCATCTCGCCTGAATGCCAAAATTAAGCACATAAACTGTGTCATAGATCCCCTGGCCTATTTGTACCAACTGCGAATTCAATGTTATTTCTGAATTTTGATAAAAAGTAGATCGATTGAAGTGATTTTTGACATTTTTATTGGTTTGAATGCTGTTCAAGGCGCATACATTTGCCCAATGCCCATCGCAAGCCTAAATGTTTTGCGTATTATTCAGTACTTCTGAGATGTATCCTACAGTAGCCAAATTCGTTCTTCTTCTTTGTTCTTTCTTTATGCAATATTTTTAAATACAAATGTCAAAATTGCCAATAAAGATTGCTTTTTTCATTCAGTATCTTCAAATTGTAAAAAAATAAGGATTTTTAAGGTGTGTAGGTTAAACCCCACCGATAGGCGTTTTGGCATTTTGGGTAGGGCGTATTATCCTACCATATGGGGTAAAATGCCCAATTTGAACTTTTTTTTTCAAATCTTAATAAATTAGATGGATCATAAAAATTTTCAAAAACGAAAGTTGAAATAGATAGCTCTGAACTCCACGATTAACCACGACAAAAATTAGATTGAAAATTCTGGGAGAGCGAGCAAAAGTTGCTTGGGTGGGCTCGCTACCCCACTGTACCCTATATCAATTAATTATTTGTGGTATTCTGACAAATTCTGGGCTTGATAAGTGTCTGCAACTAGAATAAATTATTCTCTTGTGCCGTAAAACATTTACAAGACTATGTTACAACACTTTTCCAAGTCAATTTCGAATCAACTGAAAATTTTCTTCAGACATAAGATTGTAACACACAATTTTTTACCCAAGTTTTTTCAAAATTTTGCTCCAAAACGTCATGATTTCGTTTTTGCCCAGAAGTTTTTTGGCAAAAAAGTTTTCTTGTACAATGTTACACCACACTCCTATATCAACACCAAATCAGCAAAAAAATTGTGCAAATTGATATACATTTGTATATATTTGTATTGATATACATTTGTATATTAAATGTACATATTTGGCCACATCGTAGAATTTTTCATTTTTTACTATTTTATACATCGGAAACGTCAAAATTTTGTTTTTTGGTGGGCAGTTTTTGAAAATTAATCAAAGATCAAAATATATGTCCAAAACTTGATATTTTTTGTGGAATAGTAGGTATAATACAAAATCAGTCAATAATGTTGTTTACAAATCATTTATTATTAAATCGATTTCGGTTAATAAACCATCTTCAGTACCTATACAGTACAAACACGCAACATATTTTTATATAAATAATAAGTTGTGGAAAAATTGGAATAATTAAATGGACTACTAAGAACGGAAATTGAAGAAAGTAAAGAGTCTAAAAAGTCTTTGATGCGGTCTTGCGTAAGAAAGGGGAAAGAAGAAAAAAAGATACCCGTAGAATAAATAGACATTAAATAGACAGTGTAGTGAAACAAATAAATGAATGAATAAAAAATATATAAATGGCGGTAAAAGAAATAATGAATCTTTAGTAAATCCGTAGAAAAATATATAATAAATCCGTAGTTACCACTAATTGTAACGTCATAAAGCTCCCCAAAACAAGGACGGGTGAAGGTAAGGGCAAAATTACAAAGAATATAAAATAGTACGGTATATAATTACTCTGATAGGGCTAAAAACTACTATTAAGGTTGAAAAAATCAAAAATTTGAAAATTTACAATAATATGAAGCGTGGAAAAGGTAAATAGCGAAAAGGATTCCTTTTCGAAAAGGTAAATAGCGAAATTTTAAATTTTTGATTTTTTCAACCTTAGTAGTAGTTTTTAGCCCTATCAGAGTAATTATATACCGTACTATTTTATATTCTTTGTAATTTTGCCCTTACCTTCACCCGTCCTTGTTTTGGGGAGCTTTATGACGTTACAATTAGTGGTAACTACGGATTTATTATATATTTTTCTACGGATTTACTAAAGATTCATTATTTCTTTTACCGCCATTTATATATTTTTTATTCATTCATTTATTTGTTTCACTACACTGTCTATTTAATGTCTATTTATTCTACGGGTATCTTTTTTTCTTCTTTCCCCTTTCTTACG